>OY770008.1:22956998-23629498 GCA_963669245.1 Quercus cerris | reverse complement strand
TGTCCGTTTGACAAAAATTATTTTTACCAGCTTATTTTACTATTCAGCTTATTTTTGCTACTATTCATGAGTTCTATTGCACTTTTTGGTATTATTTATGAGTTCCACTATACTATTTCAGCTAATTTTTACCTTTATCTACAGTACTTACAGGAAGAAATTTTCAGTTTTAGCAAAATAAATGGATTCCAAACAAACCCTTAATTACAACTTAGCTTTCAATTGAGAGAAATTATTAGGAAATATAGGAGGATTGCAGAAGTGATCCTCCCAAATAGTCCCAACCAATAATAAAACATCATCTCTTTAGACAGAAGCCAAACTATTGTTAAACCCAAACTACATACTGTTTGAGCTTTGAACACGCAAATTCATTTTACTTTTACCGCTCAATACCTCATCCATCTTTTAAACAATTTTTTTTTTTTTAAAAAATCCAGTAACTCTTCTCTACCTTCTCTCAATACAAATCCTTCTAAGTAGCATCATGTAACTTTGATCTTCTTCAACTAAAGTTTCAAAAATACAAATCATCTCATTACTTTTGCTTTGTTGGACTGGTTGAGGTGGTTGTCCAAGCACCACCAGTGCAGCTAAGCATGACTTATCAAGGTATGCTACAAAGGCCTATTTCACTCTATTTCTATATGTATCCTTTTTTTTCTGTATGTTATCTTTATCTAGTTATGTTCTTGTTATGTTTCCTCTAAGTATTTGATTAAATTACAAAATAAAAAATTAGTACTAATGAGGATAGAGACCAAATACGTAATTTACCCTACATTTTATCATTCTATTTAATAAAAAAAAATTAAAACAATTTTTTTAAAATTTTTTTTGACATTTTGTTGTAGGACCATGCACTGATTATCTTCCCATACTTCCTTGCATTTTCTGGTAATGAATTATGTAAGACTATGGTGAGTCAGTCAACACACTCAAAAGTATATATATTCTTCCATATGCAAATTAGTGTAGCTACTAGTATCACTCACAACATGTGCTAAAAATAATAATACTAGTTGAAAGTATATTTGCAAAACATGTTTTCAAAAATAAGCAAATAAATTAAGAGCTCTATCAAATTTACCATGAGACATGAGTGTACTAGAGACTCCTAATAGTTCGTAACCATGAGTATACTACTGTGTATATGTCTGTATATTTCCACTAGCTGGCTTGAAATCCAAGCCAATATCTCCATCCTATGCTCTTATTCTTTGCAGTTCATTTCATCTTATACGTTAATTGTGGCAGACATTGTTCTAGGTTAAGGTTTGAAAATTGGAATATTACTAGCATTATTTGAAATTCAAGTAAACCTATGGGATTTTTTATTTTTCATGATGACATAAATCTATAGCTAATTAGGTGTATGAGTGAATGATGATCTCCATATTATACCAAAAGATTTTTGAATTTCAATTTTGAGAACTATTGTTATAATGTGGACAGTTTACTATTACCATTTACTACTTGGAAATTATTCATATCCATATGCAGTTATAGTTGGATATTTATGTTTGTAAAGGTAATATTTTAGGATTGGGAATTATATAGACCAAATATAACAGTCTTTTAAGATATTTTAGCTTAAACAAATAAGTTTTGGCTTATGCTGAATGCTCCACTGCAATCTGCAGAATCTTAACCATCTTTTATTCTCCAAAGAAGCACTTAAGCGCAGGAGGTTAGGACTCATTTTAAATTTACCCATTTTATCAAACTTAGAGGCCTTGATTTCTTTGAAGCAACCAATAACATTTAGTGTATGCAGCATTAATCAATTCTTCCATTTTATTTATTACGAACAGGCTTGCTGATTAAATAATTGTTATATATTGACAACGTTTCTTTATTTTGGTATTTGTCTGTGTGTGTAGGTGGAAAATAGTGCATCTAAGATTAAATGAAGAGCGAATTCATGTAATTTGAGCAGTTGTTCCAGAAAAAATTCTGATAATAGCAATGCTCAGAAGGTGCCTACCATGTTTCCACCAAGAAGTCTTCCATCAGCTTTTAATGTGATTCTTTTTTTTTTTTTTTTTACTTGCAGATGTTAGCTAGAGGACTTATTTAATTAGATGAAAGTATATATGTGACTAAATAATTTTCTCGATCTGTACTATTCCACTCTGAAGACAAAGATAGATCCATGCCATTGAAGTTTATTCTAGTGACATTACATGGTTATGACCAAGCCAGAACAGATAACCATAACAGTAAGTAGTAAAAAAACACTAGTGATTATTCAAATTCTTCCTTTTCTAGTCTTCCTCTTCAACTCGAAGATAGAATTATTAATTCAGAACACCCCATATACTATTTGTAGCAGCAGTAGTAGATGAATCAATTCCTCCAACTCTTCCTCCTCAACTTGTAGGTTCAGAAAACCTCAAGTACTTTTCATATTGACCATAATAGTTCTAGTGTCACAACCAAATACATTATCTAATGTGATCTAAAAATCTCCTGCAACTCTGAACACACACACACGCCCAAAAAATAAATGAAGAAAAATAAAGAATCTTACTGGTTTGATCCTTTCTTGTATCCAATTACCCAAACTCTTCCAAGATCATAGTTTAATGTGTTCTCAAGCCTGCAAATTAATCAGATTTATATAGAAGCTTTGAAACCAAAATTAGACGAATTAACCAAAGTCTTACTAAAGTTTCAAATAAAATTCAAAGAAATTTATAGGTACGTGTGCTACAACTACCAGGGCTGTAGTAGAGACAAAAGCCAAGTACACAACATAAGTCTTCTTCAAAAGCAATATAAGAGAATTTGATGGAAAAATCTGTCAGCCTACTGAACATAGAATGTGGAAATTTTCAATCATACAGATCTTACCTGTAGGTTGTTGCTTGCCATATGTGAATAGTCCCATCCTCGGAACCAGTAATAATTATGGGAAGCTTGGGATGAACACATACTGAGGTAACATTGTGTGTGTGGCCCTCTAGTGTTTGCAAACAACTTTTGCTTTGAGAGTCCCACACCTGTTAATAGAGAATTTTTCAATGCATGGATTCAAATCTTTACCCACACTGACACAAGCATATGAAATTAAACTCTCTGCATAACTCAAAATGAAGAATAATAGGTTGCAAACCTTAGCAGAAAAATCATCAGAACCACTTAAGATTTTTGGTTCATCGCTGCCTGTGAAGTACTCAACACAGTTCACAACCTTTCAAATGGCCATCCAATGTAAAATTTGGAGCAGGGGAGGAAATATCCCATATCTACAGGATTAACCATTACCAAATCATGGGGTGTCACACAAGTATTGAAACCTTAAAATGCAGTCAACAAGGTAGTGACCAATGAACCTTATAATACCTTTATGGTACCATCAAGTGATGCACTTGCAAAATTAAGGTTAGTTAAATGCAACTTGCATCACATCATGTGAATGTCCCTCAAAGATTTGAGTACATATCTGATAGGCCAAAAATGTATTGACCCCCTTGTGATGAATTAATTGATTAATTAGTATAATTTAGTAATTAATCAAATTAACATGCAAAATGCATGGTAGCACAAACAAATCATCAATTAAACTAAGTATGCAATGGAAAATAAATTGACACGGTGATTTGTTTATGAAAAGGAAAAACCTACATGGCAAAAACTCCACCTGGTGATTTTAAGGTCACCACTCTCGAGAATCAACTATTATCAAAACAAGCGGTTACAAGTAAAGGAATCCTAGTACCTTATACCAACCAACAGTTGAACCCTTACCCCAATACCCAATTGGACTTATTTTGTAGTGACAATCTCTCATGTTCAATGTACGGCTCCCAGTACGTGACTAACCAATTGCGCGGATCCCAGTACGCAACTTAATCACCAACTTGAGAAAGATGTTGGCTGCAAAGTTTTTCAGTTCATCCAGACAATGAAGATCAAGAAGCTCCTTGGTCACAAAATCGTAAGGTGTACAAACACAACAGCTTCTTCAAGAGAAAGATGAACTAAGGTATATGTCTCTGGTTTACAATATGCTTGTGAAAAACTTTTGCATTAAGTTGCACCAGTTGTGACAGCCCTTAAAACAATCCTTATATATGTTTAAAGTTGTGAGAAAAGAAAGCCTAAACACATACTCATGGATTGGATGAAAATCAACTCTAAAAAACTGAATTTCATAAACCTCGACAATAGGGTATCTATCGAGCTAGCTGTTGAGCTTCGGACTTCACAGCTTTTTAAACCTCAATAGATGCTAGCTGTCGAGATTTAAAATCCTACACTTTCTCACTTGATTCTTGGAAAGACTTGCACGGCTTTAACACTTGAACTTAAAACCTTATTTCTTGAAGCATTAAACACATCCTAAATCTACCTAATTACAAGTAAAATGCATTTTGTTAAAGGATTAGCTAATTACATAAAATGTTGACATATGTTCCTAACATGAATCACATATGTCCTAACAATCTCCCTCTTTGCCAATCCGTGACAAAACCACAACAAACAAATGAACATATGAGAGAAATTATAAATCACTCAACTCATATTCACTTGTTAAATACAATAAAATCTATCCTAACACAAACTCTTAAAAACTTTGCAAGAAGAGAGTTTATGGCAAGAAGACTTTGACAACCTATATTTCTGAAACACTTTAAACAAAACTCATCAGGGTGTCTTAGTGTAAAATAGAAATATAAGATTGCATACAAGATATAAGAAACATATGTATAAAGAAAGAAAAAAACAACACATGGAGAGATAAGTGAATAACATACATCAATATATAAACCAAATATAAGTACAATGTATGTCAAATGGTCACAAGACCAATGTACAAGAGATAATGTATCTAAAGTAGAAAGAAAAGAAAAGATACAAGAATACTCACTAGACCCCTCAAAGAATATGAACACTCCCCCTAACAAAAATCTCCTATACTAACCCTCCCCCTATGAGTATGACTACTCTCATCTCAAAACTACTCTCCCTTTTTGTCACGAGTGACAAAGGGTCGTATATCAAGTAGACATCTCATCATTACTGGTTGAGCTAGCATCCTCATCCTCATCATCATCATCGTTGTCAGAGTCATCATCATCGTCCTCGGATGCCTCGGGAGAAGGAGAGGGAGACGCCATGAAGCCACCAAGGCGAGCTTGCCGTCTGGCAATATGGCCGACACAGGTGTTCACCTGACACAACTCATCACTAAGTGTGTCAAGGCGAGCATCCATGCACTGTAGCTACGCCATGACCACTTCGAGGGTCACACCACCCGCTGAGGAAGAAGGTGTGGATGTGGAAGGAGCAGAAGAAGTGGGAGGAGTTGCCGTCTATGTCTGGGGCCACCGCGGTCTGAGCTATGCCTCACTCCGTCGAACGGTAGCAGCGTCTATGGCACCCACCACAGAAAATGAGGAGAAACGGGAAAGTGAACTGAAAAATGGCAAAGAATCCGCGTGATAACCGAAGGAAAAATGAGCTTATCACGAGTTGTTGTATCGTTATAGACATCTATAAGAGATAGGATGAAGTGAGAAGGAAAGTCATTAGAGATATCCTCTAGGAGGGAAGACAAAAATCGAGCACAAGGCTTTGTAATAGAGTTATAGTGAGACAAAGGATGAAGAACGAATGTCATCACCATGTTAAGAAACCTTGCACCTTTTGCAAAGCTCGAGCAAGGGGTGTTTTGACAGTCACCCCAAGATGAAGGTGTCTCATAAAAGCGAGACGAGAGTTCGTCTTTGGACATTGTCCTCAGATGCTCATAGCCAAGGTAGTCAGGATGTGCTACCCTAAGGACATGCAGTACCTCGGATATAATATCTGGAGTAACTATAATACAGGTACCTCGAATGCGAGAGAAGAAATGAGGTACTGAAGTATCGATTTCGTGCATATTGGAGTAAAACTCCTATATGATCACGAAGGGACAAGTGACCGGAATGCCACAAAGTGACTCCGAACCCCCTACTGTGAATGACAGTTGGTAGGTCAATGTCAAAAAAGTCTGACAGAACAACGTGGCATTCTGAATGAATGCCTCATCTACAAAAGCTCTCCATCACAGAACTGAACAGAGGATGGTGTAGGGTTAAAGGAAGATAATGCCCTAGAACACAGAGGGTTTTGGGACGAAGTAGATTTACATTTAGGTGTCATAGAAGCAGATTAATGTGTGTGTGTGTGTGTGTGTGTGTGTGTGTGTGTGTGTGTGTGAGAGAGAGAGAATCAGAAAAGTACCAACACAGTAGTATATAAGAATATAAGAAAATGAAGTTACATATGCATGAAAATGCATGAGCATATGACGTGCAAATTTAAATGCATCATAGGCTCAGCCCAATCTAAACCTACCAACACACAATAAGACAATATATAGCACATATCTAAAATACATGACAATATAGTTAAAATGCGCATGAAATGCAATGTATGATGATTTGATATCATTTGAACACAAAACCATCCTAAAAATTTTTCAACAACCTCAACAATTTGAAAAATCCCAAAAATTTTCCAAAAAACCCAAATTTTAGGTCAAAAGATATGAGAATACATTATTAAGGAATGAAAAAGAGTCATACCAAAGAGAGAAGCAAATCTAGAGACCAAAAATTGAGTGGGAAAGTGAATTTGAGTGAAAGAGAGAAGTTTGGGAAGTTGAAAAGTCTGATACTATCAAGAGTGATCGAGGAGAAGTGAACAGAATTCGCGAGGATCGTATATATAAAAACAGCATAAATCTCGACAGATCGAGATGTGTCGAGAGATGTTAAGCATTAAAAGGTTCTTTTTGGCTGTCGAAGAGCTGCCCAGTATCGATCGAGAGGTGTCCACAACACAGGAATCTCGATGGATCGAGGAAGCTGTCGAGAATCTATTGAGCAACCAGAAGGTCTCTCGATGGATCGAAGCAACTATCGCGAGGTATCAAGAATGTGATAAAAAGCAACTGAAGAGTATCGATAGATAGCATAGCTGTTAAGAGGTGTCCAACAGCTGTCGAGATTGCTTAAAACAATTTTTCAAGAAGAGAAAAACACATATATGAATGCAATCAAGCATGTTATACAACCAATGATCCAAACAACATTTTAAGCTCTCAAAATCATCTCTCAATAAAAAAATGTTAAGCATATAGATCCAAAACACACACACACACACACACTAAACATGTTTAACCAATTTTATATTTCAAAAACAAGTTAAGATAGTTTAGTGAGTATACATTTACACAAGTATACCTTGTGATGGCCAAATCATATTGTACCTGCACATGTATCAAGAGTAGCAAAGAATATTGCATGTTGTATGTGAAAAACATCGCAAGATTGCATAAGTGTCTACATGTTATGACGACTTGAGATATGAGAAAATAACTTTAACTCACGCACAATCATAATTATTTGATGGGGACTATCACCTTCGAGGTACATTCTATAACTCTCACATCTCCTAGAACACACACTTGCAATCATATATAAAGCATTTTGAACTTTTTGCTTTTATTTTTATTTTTATTTCTTTTGCATATTTTTCTTTTAAGTAAACCATGCACGGGCATATATGACATAGAAAATAAATATCCACTGATGTTAAGCATTTGACATTCCAATTTTGCTATGTCGGAGCATACAAATGTCATTTCATAATTGGTGGGCAACAGTAGTGAGATGGTTATTTATGCCTTTCTTGTAGGATTTTCTAGTCCTTTCCATAAAAAAAATAAAAATTAAAAAAAATTAAAAAAAATAAAAAAATAAAAAAGTGATATGAGTATTAAGTACAAGAAATCACTTAACCTTACTTATCACAAACACAAGCCACAAAGCTCACTTGCTTAGTTGAGCATAAAGATGCTTATCTAAGCTACAAAAGATACAAAGTTTAGAAAATTTTGTTTCAATGGTCATCCAAGGTACACAAATAACAATGTACACATACACACACTATTTTTGTATTTCTTCTCATTTTTCAAATTTTTTTTTTAATTTTTATATGAAAAACAAAATAAAACAAAATTGAAAAGTAACTAAACAAAAACATGTTAAACAAGACAAAGCAATGCATAAAACTAGATTGACTCAAAAAATGAAAGCAAAACACACAAGTAATGCAAAACTAAAAAAAAAAGAAGGGGACAGAGAGAAAGTGACAGAATCACTTGGAGCCTTTTTCCTTCCACACCTTGGAAGAACCTTTCCGTGTAGCAAACCCTTGATCCAGTGGTGAGGGGGAAGAGTTAAAACTATTAAGTTTAAAAGGAACATAAGGGCTTTGAGATGATCTCCAAAAGGAGCAAAAGAGGACGGAAGCTAATTCTCGTTTCCTGATGTGATCATGTTGTTGCTCTGTTAAATGGCTAGCCACTTATAGCAATTTGGTCGAGTATGTCTAGTTGCGCCACAGTGATGACAGAAATGCTACTTTTTCTGTTTTGACTTTTGAGAGTTTCCCTTCTTAGCCCTAGGGTTCTTAATCATACCCTAAACCGGTTCGATCAGAAGCAACTTTTTGAAGACTGAGCATTTCATCGAGCTCAGCACTTGAAGTCCTTTCCAATTGAGCTCCGACTTGGAACAGTTCTGCCTCAAGCTTCTTGGTCTTTTCAGCCAAGAAATTATTCTCAAATCTCAGTACTGCAATAGTCTGATTGGCTTCATCAAACTTTATGGAGATTTCTTCTCGCTCAAGCTCCACATCACTAAGCTACTTGGTGACCAACCTATACAATTTCTCATGCTTTTTAGAGACCTTGTATAACTTTGCATAGACTGTGTGGATGTCATCTTGTTCATCCATTTTCTCAAACTTAGACTTCACCAATTCCTCTTCTTCATCCACATCTTCAACAATCCCCTCAGTAGGATTTACAATGGCAGTGAAGGTATTTAGGATTCCATCATCCTCATTATCGGAGTCACCCTCAGGCTTAGTGTCGGTCAAGGTAGCAGCAAGTGCCTTGCTTTATCCAATGGTCTTGAGATAAGTGGGGCACTCTCGTTTCATATGACCGAAACCTTGACACCCAAAGCACATAGGTCCTAAAGGAACAATGTACTAACTGCCATCCCTAGCATCCTTCTTCCCTTTGTCTTGACTCTTGAATTGTGAATAACTGGATTGCTTTCGGTCCTTTTTAAATCCTTTTGCGTTGGCATTCTTCATAAACTTCTTGAACTGCCTCATGATATAGGATTTCATCTTAGAATCTTCATCGTCTGAAGACTCATCAATGTCACTGCTCTTGGCTTTCAAAGCCATGCTCTTGCTCTTGCTTGATTTCCCTATCCTTATAAAACCTAACTCATAGGTCTGCAAATTCCAACCAGGTTAGTCAAAGGAATTTTGTTGATGTCCTTTGATTCCTCAATGGTAATGATCTTGGCATGGAATTTCTTGGGTAGATATCTGAGCACCTTTCTCATAATCTTGGGTTTAGGAATGGTTTCCCCAAGATTAAAGGTTGAATTCACTATGTCTTTGAGCTTGGCATAGAACTCATCGAACGACTCATCCACCTCTATCTTGATTTCTTCAAAACTTGTAGTGAGCCTCTGAAACTTTGAATCCTTGACAGTCTTGGTTCCTTCATAGGTTGTCTAGAGAATGGTCCATGCTTCCTTAGTAGTTTCAATGGAGGATATCTTCTTGAATTCCTCATTAGTGACTACACTGAATAGAGCATTTAGTGCCCTGCTGTTAAAGTTTGCCGCCTTGATCTTAGCATCATCCCAGTCGGCCGACGCTTCCGTAGGCTTAGTCTAGGCTATCTCCACAGCTTGCCACATTTTCTCATCTAAAGACTGCAAGAAAGTTCTCATGCGTACTTTCTAGTGTGCATAATTAGTGCCATCAAATAAAGGAGATATAATAAGAGACTATCCTTTGTCCATAACAGACATGGGTCAATGGATCACACACAAAGATTAAAACCTAATCAGATGATGAAGACCTTAGTACACGACTTAATCACCAACTTGAGAAAGATGTTGGCTGCAAAGTTCTTTAGTTCACAAAACCCTAAGATGTATGAACACAGTAGCTTCTTCAAGAGAAAGATGAACTAGGGCATATGTCTCCGGTTTACAATATGCTTGTGAAAAACTTTTGCATTAAGTTGCATCAGTTGTGACGGCCCTTAAAACAATCCTTATATATGTTTAGTGTTGTGAGAAAAGAAAGCCTAAACGCATACTCACGGATTTGATGAAAATCAGCTCTGAAAAACTGAATTTCATAAACCATGATAGATAGGGTATCTATCGAGCTAGCTATTGAGCTTAGGGCTTCACAGCTTTTTAAACCTCGATAGATGCTAGCTATCGAGATTTAAAATCCTGCACTTTCTCACTTAATTCTTGGACAGACTTGCATGGCTTTAACACTTGAACTTGAAACCCTGTTTCTTGAAGGATTAAACACATCCTAGATCTACCCAATTACAAGTAAAGTGCGTTTTGTCAAAGAATTAGCCAATTACATAAAATGTTGACGTATGCTCCTAACATGAATCACATATGTCCTAACAATATCCAATCTTTCTCCTAATCCCAAAGCTTTATAACCATGTCATCGGAAGCTGTCAGCACATATGGTGGGGTAGGATGGACAGCCACACACCGAATGTAGTCTTTATGTGCCTCAAAACTCTTTAACCTTTTCTAGTGTTTTATAATTGTAGACATGAATAAATGTGTTGTCTGCTGCAGCAACTATCCAGTTTTTGTGTGCTATGAACTTTGCTGACCTGACTGCAAGCACATAAAGGGATGTGTAGAACATAAATAAGACCACCTTTGAAGAAAATTGGAATGGAAGAAAGATATGGTTTGTGACATTATCAATTGGGGAAGGCAAATATATGTCATTTACTTGGTAACTTCGGTGTCCTTGAAAGACTTCTCTATAATCTGGAATTGTATAACCAAGTTAGAACCAAATGCTTGGAGAAAAATCAATTACAAATGCAAAATGTTTTAAAGAACTTATAACTAAATTTCTGAATACCACTTGCATTCTCATTAGGGATGGCAATTTATGCCTGACCCGCGGGTACCCGGTCTGGCCCGACCCTAATGGGTCGGGTTTTACCTGGTCCGATAAAGAATAGGGTCAGGTTTTTGGTTTTTTTAAAAAATTTGAAACGGGTCCGGGTTTTGGAAAAAACTCGATCCGAACCCGGACCCGACCTGCTTAGTTTAGCTAAAAATTACCAAAAAACCTAATTATATATATTGCCCTATATCTAACCCTAAGTCTCACTTTTCTCTCATTCTACCCTCACTCTTTGAAGTAAGCAGCCACCCCTCTCTAGTCTCTGCCTCTCACGCCTCACTCTCAATCACAACTCAAAGCGATCAAGCCCCACGTAAGTCTTCCCTCAAGTGACCAAGAACAATGCTGATTTTGGAATCTGCAATGTTGATCCGTTCACCATTTGCCCGAGTCGACTCAATGTCTGTTGCTCTCCACTGTCTAATCTTAACTGAGTCATCTTCTCCGATTCTCAGAAAAACCCCAACCTTCCTTAAGTCCCATCATGGACCCCACCACCACCACCACCACAACCTCCATCTCCACCGACAGTAGCTAAAGATGCCAAGCTAGCTAACCTAGCACAACCAAGCCTACACAAAAAGGAACCAAATAATAAGTCTTGCGAGCAAAATTTGGGTTTGGGTTTTGTTTTTGTGAGCCAAATTTGCTTCTTCTTTTTTTGTGTATTGTTGGTGGGATTTTTAGATTTTCTGGTTTTATTTCTTGATTTGCAAAATTTCTGGGATTTGTTGTATTTTTTGTATAGATTGGTTTGTTAGATCTTGGCATCCGTTTGGATGCCAAGAAAATGTTGTTTTGTGATGATTTGTAATTTTGGGTTTGTACTAATTTCTTTGTTTATGATTTTGGGCCGGGGCTTGCGGGCCCTGTGGGCTCCGACAAGGCAAGTTTGGTTCCAACAAAAAAAATCTATTTATTAAACGAGTCGAGTTCGGGTTACAGGTATAGACCGTGGGTCGGGTTCGAGTATAAAGAAACCCGGCCCAAACCCGACCCGTTGCCATTTCTAATTGTCATATTTACGTAATATTCATAAATGTTTTAGTTAGTCATATTGTACTATTTGAAAAAGATACAAGATGTAGGTCCGTAACATAATATTGATTTACCTGTAATTGGTAGTTCCATATACTTATAGCTCCAGAATACAAACTTGCTAGAATCCTACATTAGAAAGTAGTATCCAACATACATTAGTTGTATTATCCTTGTATTTTCAAGTACAAAAAAATTAACTTTAAATCATGTAATTAAATTTTCACTGAAAAGATATGTAACTACTATGGCTCAGTTGGATGTAGATCCACAAATTTTACTCTTTTTGAATTTTGAACATATTCTTTCTGACGCAAAAATTAATATTCAATCAGCAAGTTAGTTAAACAATTTGAAGAAATTAATATAACAAGGATGTAAAAGCAAATGAGTTAAGTAAAACATTACAATTCCTCAATTTTGAGCGAGAGCGATTGTTGTGCGTGTGCCTATATACCAAAAGGACAACCTTGTCAATCCAACACTAAAATGTGATTCTCAATTATACTTAAAAAGTTAAAACTGTGTTCCATATGCCATAGTCATCTTGCCTAGAGATTCAAATATGCCTATTGGTCACCCACTAATGTGAAATTTAAGGACATTCTAATTAACTAAATTTAAATAATCTTCAACGAACTAAATATAGTAATACCTTTTGTTTGTTTTTAGAACTCTTAAAACACAACCAGATTAACCTAGTTAATTAGCCAAGTGATTACTTAATCAAATTATCAGATCTAGGTTAACACAAATATATCATATCAATATAAAGTGTGAAAAATAAAGAACACAGAGATATGATGACCCAGGAAAACCAAACTGGTAAAAAACCTGGGAAAGATTTAACCTAGCTATCCTCAAGGTAAAACAAATCCACTATGAAAAAATTAAAGTTTACACAATAGCAACTTAGACCACTAACATCCTATTCCTACCTCGAGTAAGAAACTTACTACCATGACCATGTGGCAGTTCTGAGTCCACGGACTACTTCTTTCTTAGATTTCCAGCAAGTACAAGCACTCCTGCTTGTGAATCTTTAAGCTCTTGAATCTGTAACTGAAACGACTACCAAGTTCTTGACATAGTCTTGATTCTTGATAACCTTAAGTATATGTAAAGGTAAACACCTCTAGATCTCACAAAAGATTCTCACACACAGCATAAAGAGAACCCAAAACATGGCTGGGGTTTACCCTTATATACCTAGGGAAAAACATAAAACCCTACACGTCAAACAGGCTTGAGTTGAGTTGGAAATTCTGCAAAAAAACAATCTGCACGACTTTCAATCGATCGAGCCTAATTTTTGATCGATCGAGCTAGGTAGATTTACACTAGTAAATCTTGCAAAACACTCGATTCCAACTTTACACTTAAATATACTTTGAGCAAGTCTAAACAAGACTAAAACTTTTTTATCAAGGTTTGACAACATTACAAATTGAAGTTCTAATACATTAGTTCCTAATTCCTTAGAACTTAACAAACTTCCCCTTTGGCAATCCGTGACAAAATACAAACTTAACAAAATGCTCAAAGTTTACATAAAAACAGCCCATTACAAAAACATAGTCAAACATAACAAATCCAACCTAACTACTATCTATCAGTTGCAAGTGTAGACAGCAACACAACTGAATCAACCTATATATTTCCTGAAACCCTCAACAAACACATAAATGCATGTGTGGAAAATACAAGTAAAATAAAATAACTTCTTGATTACACATAACACAAAATAAAGACAATATATCATGAATAACCTCATAAATATAAATCAATAAGCAATGTGAAACAAGAAACATATACAATCAATGTATCTCCCCCTATCATGGACAACCCAAACAAAATATATCATGAACCAAAAATGATAAATACAAAATGAAGCACCTAGATACAATCTATAGCTCCACAGCTCCAAACTAACAAAATATCTCCCCCTAACAACAAAATCTCCTCTATAAATGTACTCCCCCTTTTTGTGACAAATTGCCAAAAGGCTATCAAAACTCATCATCAAAAGGAGCTGGCGGAGGTGACCATCTAATATGCTCCAAATCCACTTACAAAGCACGAAGCTCATCAAGCATGTCCACCAAAATCTGACCATGAGCCACCTGAACGATCATGACAATCTCTAACATATGACGAATGTCTGAATCATCCGAAGTAGATGGTGGAGGAACAACAGCAATTGGATCTATAGACGCCTCAGCTGAAGCATCACCTATAGAAGAGGGAAGAGGAGGTGTGACACCGAAAGGCTTAACCCTAGGACATTTAGAGCTCGCTCTCATCTGAGCAACACTCTGCCTAAGAAAGGTGGCATCTATAAGAACTATAATATGAACAGGCTCAGACACGGGAAAGTCTTTTAACCCTAAATGTAAAAGAATCCAATGAACGAAAACCGAAAAGAAAATAGCGTAAGCAGTAGAACTACTCCCATGAACCTCAATCAAAGAATGAATGAAAAGATGAGGAAAGCTCATAGGAGCATCAGTAACAAAGGCATACAAAAATGCATATCTCTTTATAGGAATGGTATGCAAATGAGAGATGGACCAGATGGAATGGCAAGAAATCCGAAAAAAGAGATAGTGAGTCTCGGTTAACTTGTGAGAGGTGATCCGAGAATCAAAACCCCACTGGATAGTAGTACTAGTAATAAATGACATAATGTCATCTAGGGGTGGAGAATCATCATACGAATAAACAGGATGCTGAACTAGTAGCACCTCAAGAGTATCCGCCACTACCAAATAAGTAATGGTGTAATCATCACCTGGTATCTAACTCCTCACGAGAGTGTTGGAATCATAGGTGTGGATTGAGAGGTTCGAGTAGAACTCTCTAATCAAGGTAGCCAAAGGAGGATAGTCAATATCCAACAAAGGAAGCCAACCCCTACGGTCAAAGTTTCTCCTAATCTCACCATCCAACTCATCTAAAATGACCTTACGCTAAGCCTAAACATACCTACAAAGATTCAACTTCTCATACGCTTCCTGGTTTTTCTCACTCAGAAATCTCTCACTATTGAATGTGGGGGCAGAAGAAGAAGAAGATGATTTCCTATTAGCTCTAGTCTTCCTAGACATGATGTTAAAGAGCTACAAGTTAGCACAAAAATATATAGAAATAACAATTCTATATGATGCATGAACAATATCAAAACATGATGCATGCTCTAATGCAGTGAGAATAAGATCAATTTTACTTTAAAAACACAAAATTGGCTTAAGCATAGAGTTTATACCAAAAACCTCAAATTTTGAAAACGACTTTCAAAAAATCTCAACAAATTGATCAATTGATCAATACACTAGTTAGGTAACAGATTAGAATGACCAAATCAATCAATCAAACAAGCCAATTTCATTAATTAAAGATCAATTTAACAAAATCCCCAAATTGGGTACTTTCAAGCCCTAGAAAGTTAAAATTTTCTCAAATCATCATATTGATCAAATTAAACCACAAGGATCATGTTTATAGCATTCCCCAACAAAAACCCATTGATCAATTTTAAAAGAAAAGGCTTAAATCAACAAAAATCCAAATTTTCCTTAGGTTCGAAAATATCCCCAAAATGCATGAAAAAATGCATGAATCATGAAAATAAATGAAAAAGGAAGGGTCTAAAGGTCTTACCGGCCTTAGAGGACAAAAGCCCTTGAAGAAATTTGAAGGAAAATGACAAAATTTGAGCTGTGAATCTTAAACCGATCGAGTAGAGAGAGAAAAAGAGCTTTGAAAGTTTGAAAAAATGTTTGAACATGTGAGAAGCTAAAAGTTTTAAAAAACTCTCCATGCGATTTTTGATTGATTGAAAATTAGATTTGATCGATCAAAAATTACATTCGATTGATCCAGAACCAATCGAGCAGCGATCGAAATGGTTAGATCCAAACCAAAAATTTTATCGCATTTTCGATCGGTAGAAAAACAAGTTCAATTGATCCCCAAAAAAATAAAAAAAAATTTAAAAAAATTGAAAAACAAAGCAATTTTATGCGGAAACTCCTCAAAGCACAGAATTTTATAAATAAAATGCATGAGTATGAGATGAAATACTTTTCAAAAAACACATGTTTTAAACCCAGTTTTCCCAAAAATAAGATTTTCAATCAATTCTCCTTAAATTCTCAAACTTCAAACACATTGTGCATAAATATCAAGGAATCCATCAACCTTGGATGGCCAAAACAAAATTACACACAATAACATGTACAAAGTTTAGCACAGAGTAACTTGTGTAGTGTGTGCAACTAGCAAAAGCTTGATATACATGGGAGGCGATATGTAAATAGAAGTCAAGCAAATTTTCTACAAAATTCATCACATAAACTTGAAAGAGACTATCACCTAAAGAGTTACATCATATAACTCCCACATCTCCTAGAATAAAAGCTTGTAATCATGTAAGTTTCTAGATTTGCCTCATAATGTACACACTGATTTTATTTAATCAAAAACTTACTAATAATAGCCAAAATAATGTGCACACTAATTTTATTTGATTGATTTAATTATAATCCAATAATGTACACACCAATTTTAGCAATTAAACCGAGGCTACACCTTATGTTCTTTTTGTGCATGTGCTACACTTTCTCGAGCACAAAATCTTACGATATGCACTAAGGTGTTCATGATTGGCTAGTAAATAATGGTGAGATGGTTATTTATGCCTTTCTCAATAAGTTCAAGTCCGTCAATCAAAGGCATGTGACTTCAAGATCAAGATCATGTGATCAAAAATTATAAAAATCTTCCCACACATCATGCACTACAAAGCTTCAACTAGTAAAGTGCAATAAATAAGCTCCTCCAAGCTAAACAAGGTGCATAAACATGTTATGTAAAGATAAATTGGCCAACTTTGATTTCAAAACCAAGAAAAATAATGCAAAAAACATTTTTCTTCCTTTTTTCCTTAAATAAAATTTAAATAAAAAAAATAAAAAATAAATAAAAAATAAAAAATAAAACAAACAAACAAACAAACAAAAACAATCCTAGAATGAAATGCATGAATATTATGTAATGCAAATCCTAGAAAAACAAAGAAAACAAAACAGTAAAGAACAATGGTCACAAAGAGTAAAGTAATGAAGCACAAGGACCATGTCAGAAAGACCCAATTAGATCGAGCCTTTTGCATCCAAAAATTTTTAGATGCAACTCTAGCATTGGAGTTCTTATTCATATTAGAATGATGACCAACTCCAGGATTGAAATAAAAGTTTAAAGCCTTTATCAATTCACCAATAAGTACCATAGGATTTTGTGCTTGAGGCACAGGTACCTTTGGCTTATTTGCTCGCTTGGCTGCTTGCAACTTGAAACAATTTGGACGAATGTGCCCACACTTTCCACAAAAATGACAAACACATGCAGGCTTATCATGCGACTTGCCCTTAGGAGGGTTAGGAGCCTTAGGTTTAGATTCTTAAAGATGAACCCTAATCTTCCTAGGAGGTGCAACTTCTACAGATTTAACAACCTCACTCCCAGAAGGTTTGACAACCTCACTCATAGGGGGTTCAAAAGAAGGAACAAAGTTTGTGAAATAGGGTTCAGGCACAAAGATGCTTTCTACAAAACCTAAACTAGTTTTGTCAGATGGAGACTTTTGAACACTCAGCATGTGATCAAGTTTGAAGCTTGCAAACCTATTAGATTGTTCTCTAGTAACAGATAATTCAAGTTCCAAATTCTTAATTTTATCAAGTAAAAGCATGTTCTTAGTCTTCACATTATTCAACAATTCATTAGCATCAAATAGTTTCACAAGCAAATTTTTATTTTCAAGTTCAAGATATGCAATTTTCTTTAAGCCTAGATCAACACTCATAGTATCCTTTGCAGCAACTTTGCAAAGTTTATTGTAGGCTTCTTGAAAATCTGCATCCTTAAAGAGTTCTCCATTAGAAGGGTTCTCTTCAACAACAACACTTTCATAAACTATAATAGTAGCAGTGAAAACAATGAAGTTTCCATCCTCATCACTACCAAACTCATTGTCAGAAACTTCATCATCACTAAGGGTTATAGCCATAGCCTTGCCCTTAGACCTCAAGAATGTTGGACATTCAAATTTCATATGACCATACCCTTGACACCTAAAACATTATTGACCCATAGAATTATTAAAAGGTTGACCAACTTTTTCTTTAGGTTTTTCAGTGTTGTTCACCTTAGTGGGATTATTCCTCCTAAAGTTTCTAGGTTCAGCATTGTTCTTACCTCTTGCCCTTCTGTTGTTGTTCCTAAGAAAGTTTCAAAAGTTCTTAGCAAGATAGGCAATCTCTGTAGCAGAGAGCTCATCATCAAATCCATTCATATTAATATCATCAATAGACTTAAGAGCCATTGATTTGGATTTGCTAGTCTTAGGAGGTCCAATCATAGAACTGAAGAGATCCTACAAGTTCATCAATAAGGATGGAGTCCACATCCTTGCTTTCAGTGATGGTAGTCACTTTGGATCTAAAATCCTCAGTTAAAGATCTAAGTATCTTCCTAATAATTTTAGGTTGATCATAGATTTCACCCAAATTATATGCAAAATTAACGATATCAATATATCATTAAGCTTAGCATAGAATTCATCAAAAGATTCATCATCAGACATTCTAATGCTTTCAAATCTAGTTGTTAATTACTACAACTTATTGATTTTAACTACCTCTGTGCCTTCATGCACAATCTGGAGGATATTCTAAGCAATATGAGCAATCTCAACATTAGAAATTTTCATAAATTCCTCCATAGAAACAGCATTAAAGATAGCATTCATAACTTTGCTATTAAAAGCAACTGCTTCTTTCTGAGAAGTTTGCCACTCACTTACAAAAGTAATCGGCTTCTCCCATCCGTATTCAACGGACTTCCAGAGTCTCTCATCAATAAATTTCAGAAATGCTTTCATCCTTTCTTTCTAATAAGCATAATTATTCCCATCAAAGTGAGGTGGAATAACAAGAGAGTGTCCGTGTTTGATGAAAACTGAGGTTAAGGATCAGCTCTTAGATAAAAGGATCTACAACAATAGAGCAACCTGCTTTGATACCACTTATTCGTTTTTAGACCCCCTAAAACACAATCAGATTAACCTAGTTAATTAGCCAAGTGATTACTTAGTCAAATTATCAGATCTAGATTAACACAAATATATCATATCAATGTAAAGTGCAGAAAATAAAGAACACATAGATATGATGATCTAGGAAAACCAAACCGGTAAAAAACTTGGGGAGAATTTAACCTAGCTATCGTCAAGGTAAAACAAATCCACTATGAAAGAATTGAAGTTTACACAATAGTGACTTAGACCACTAACATCCTATTGCCACCTTAAGTAGGAAACTTACTACCACGACCATGTGACAGCTCCGAGTCCATGGACCACTTCTTTCTTGGATTTTCAACAAGTACAATACTCCCGCTTGTGTATCTTTAAGCTCTTGAATCTACAACTGAAACGATCACTAAGTTCTTGACATAGTCTTGATTCTTGATAACCCTAAGTATGTGTGAAGACAAACACCTCTAGATCTCACAAAAGATTCATACACACAGCATAAAGAGCAACCCAAAACGTGGCTAGGGTTTACCCTTTTATACCTAGGGGTAAACATAAAACCCTACACGTCAAACGGGCTTGAGCTGAGTTGAAAAATTCTGCAGAACAATAATCTGCATGACTTTCAATCAATCAAGCCTAATTTTCGATCAATCGAGCCAGGCATATTTACGCAGTAAATCTTGCAGAACACTCGATTCCAACTTTACACTTAAACATACTTTGAGCAAGTCTAAACAAGACTAAAACGTTTTGATTATGGTTTGCCAACATTACACATTAAAGTTCTAATACATTAGTTCCTAATTCCTTAGAACCTATCACCTTTGAAATTAGCGTTGTACCTTTTCAAAAAATGGAAATGCATATTTCACAAAGTAACTAATTTTTTCTTTTCAAGAATGGAACATTGTAACTTTAAAAATGAGGTTTATTGAAAGACAGCTCATAAGTGGGGTTCAAACATCATCAATACCAAAAACTGACTGGTGTTTTGACCTTATGATAAATAATAAGCATCATGAAATATAAGTTATATGTTTATAATAATAATAATAATAATAATTAAAAAAAAAAGTAACCATTTTTCAAGTTAAGATGAAGGTGAAGGCAATGGTAGAAAATATTTGCTTGTAAAATATTGGTTGGATAGAATTTGTGTAAGAATATGGAGCACTCTCTCTCTCTCTCTCTCTCTCTCTCTATATATATATATATATATATATATATTAGGGGAAGCTTTCCAACTAAGGAACTGCATGTTCACTTCATGCATCGTTCAAAGTCTCAGTTTTCTAAACTTTCCATATTCTATGACTTTTCTTATGTTGTCATCCTATGATTCCAAACCATAGATTATTCTTACATGTCAGATTAATGGATGGCAGAGATTGAGTTTCACAAGAGTCTTCCCTATGCTGTCATCCAATGCACCCCTACCTGTTGCTAGGGCCACACCATTAGGATGGACAATGTTAGGACATATATGTTCAATGTTAGGAACATATGTCACTATTTTGTGTAGTTGATTAATCCTTTGACAAAACGCACTTTACTTGTAATTAGGTAGATGTAGGATGTGTTTAATGTTTCAGAGAACCTTGTTTCAAGTTCAAGTGTTAAAGCCATGCAAGTCTGTCCAAGAATCAAGTCAGAAAGTGTTGTTCATTAAAGCTCGATAGCTAACATCTATCAAGATTTAAAGAGAGCTGTTTCAGCCCGAGGCTTGACAACTACTCAATAGATAGGGTATCTGTCGAGGTTTATAAAGTTCAGTTTTCTAGGACTGTTTTTCATCCAATCCATGAATGTATGTTTGGGCTTTTTTTTCTCACAACCCTAAACATATATAAGGATTATTTCAAGAGCCGTCTAAGGTTGCACAAGTGTGAAGCAAAGTCTTCTTCATGCCAATTGTGACCGGAGACAGAATTTGCTCTAGTTCATCTTTCTCTTCAAAAAGCTACTGTGTTTGTACATCATAGGGTTTTGTGACCAACCAACTTCATGATCTTCATCTTTTGGATGAAATGAAAAACTTTGTAGCCAACATCCTTCTCGAGTTGGTAATCAAGTCACCTACTGAGATTCGCACAATTGGTTAGTCACGTCCTAAGAGTCGTGCATTGAAAAGGAGAGATTGTCATTACAAAACAAGTCCAATTGGGTATTGGGGTAAGGGTTCAACTGTAAGTTAGTATAAGGTACTGAGATTCCTTTACTTGTAACCGCTTGTTTTGATAATAGTGAATTCTTGGGAGTGGTGACCTTAAAATCACCCAGTGGGGCTTTTGTCGTGTAGGTTTTCCCCATTCGTAAACAAATTACTATGTCAATTTATTTTCCGCTACATACTTAGTTTAATTGGTGATTTGTTTGTGCTACCACATGCTTTGCATGTTAATTTGATTAATTAATAAGCTTGGCTAATTAATCAATTAATTCATCATAAGGGATCAATACGTTTTTGGCCTATCAAGTGATATCAGAGCAGGCACACTCTAATTAGGGTTAATCTTTTCTGTGTGATCCATTGACTCCTGTTTGTCATGGATAAAGAACAGTCTCTTATTATACCTCCTTTAATTGATGGTACTAACTATCCATACTTTAAATTACGCATGAGAGTTTTCTTGCAGTTTTTAGATGAAAAAGTGTGGCAAGCTATGGAGATAGGCTGGACCAAGCCTACAGAAGCGCCGGCCGATTGGGATGATACTAAGATCAAGGCAGCAAACTTCAATAGCAGGGCATTTTGAATGCTCTATATAGTGCAATCATGAATGAGGAGTTCAAGAAGATATTCTCCACTAAAACTACAAAGGAAGCATGAACCATTCTCCAGACAACCTATAAAGGAACCAAGACTGTCAAGGATTCCAAGCTTCAAATGCTCACTACAAGCTTTGAAGAGATCAAGATAGAGGAGTATGAGTCGTTCGATAAGTTCTATGCCAAGCTCAAGGACATAGTGAACTCAGTTTTTAATCTTGGGGAAACCATTTCTAAATCCAAGATTGTGAGAAAGGTGCTCAAATCTTTGCCCAAAAGATTCCATGCCAAGATCACCGCGATTAAGGAATTAAAGGACATTGACAAAATTTCTTTGACTGATCTAGTTGGAAGTATGCAAACCTACAAGTTGGGTTTGACAAGGATCGAGAAATCGAGCAAGAGCAAAAGCATGGTACTAAAGGCCAAGAGCAGTGATACTGATGAATCTTTTGATGATGAAGTTTCTAAGATGAAGTCTTACATCACCAGGCAATTCAAGAAGTTTATAAAGAATGCCAATGCAAAGGGCTTCGACAAGGACCATAGAAAACCAAGTTCTTCTTAGTCTAAAAGCCAAGACAGAGGGAAGAAGGATCCTAGGGATGGCAGTCATTACACTGTTCCCTTAGGACCAAAGTGTTTTGGGTGTTAAGGTTTCAGTCATATGAAACAAGAGTTCCCAACTTATCTGAAGACCATTAGGAAGAGCAAAGCACTTACTGCTATGTTGAGTGACACTGAGCCTGAGAATGATTCTGATAATGAGGATGATGGAATCCTAAATGCCTTCACTGCCACCATAAATCCTACTGAAGGGATTGTTGAAGACATGGATGAAGAAGAGAAATTGATGGAGTCCAAGTTTGAGAAGATGGATGAACAAAATGACATCCACACAGCCTATGCAAAGTTATACAAGGTTTCCGAAAAGTATGAGAAATTGTAAAGGTTGGCCACCAAGAAGCTTAGTGATATAGAGCTTAAGCGGGAAGAAATCTCTACAAAGTTTGATAAAGTAAATCAGACTATTGGAGCACTGAGGTTTGAGAATAACTTCTTAGCTGAGAAGACCAAGAAGATTAAGGCAGAACTGTCCCAAGTTAGAGCTCAGCTGGAAAGGACTTCAAGTGCTAGGCTCGATGAGATGCTCAGTCTTCA
This sequence comes from Quercus cerris, assembly GCA_963669245.1. NCBI lineage: Eukaryota > Viridiplantae > Streptophyta > Magnoliopsida > Fagales > Fagaceae > Quercus > Quercus cerris. Next base: position 23,606,379 of record OY770008.1, on the reverse strand, counting down.
GAAATCTGCTTCCGATCGAACTGGGTTAGGGTATGATTTCTCTTCTCCTAGTATTGCTTCTACTGGTGCTACTGGTTTTGTTCCTCCTGCTAATAATGTTGAAATTGAGAACAATGAAGTTAAAAATAAATTAGCTAGTGAGAACATAGATAAGGGTAAGTCTATCTTAGGAGCACCCCTTAAACTTGCTAAGAATGAGACTAAAAATCCTATGGCTAAGAAGGGAAACTCTCAAAAGGCAAAACAAAAAAAGCAACATTTCTACCATCACTGTGGTGCAGCTGGACATACTCGACCTAATTGCTATAAGTGGCTAGCCACTTAAAAGAGCAATAGCATGATCGGATCGGGAAATCAGAATCAACTTTCATTCTCTCTCACTCCTCTTGGAGATCTTCTCAAAACCCTCATGTTCCTTTCAAACTTGAACAGTTTTAAGTCTTCCCCCTCACTGTCGGATCAAAGGTTCTCTAAACGAAAATCTTCTTCTAAGGTGTGGAAGGAAAAGGGCTCCAAGTGACTCTGTCACTTCTTCTCTCTCTCCCCTTCTTGTTTTTGTTTTGCATTACTTGTGTGTTTTGCTTTATTGTTTTAAGTCAGTCTAGTTTTATGCATTGTTTTGTTTTTTTTAACATGTTTTTGTTTGGTTTAGTTTTTAGTTTTACTTTATTTTGTTTTTCATATAAAAATTTTAAAAAAAAATTTGAAAAATTGAAAAATACAAAAACAGTGTGTACTTGTGTACATTGGTACTTGTGTACCTTGGATGACCATTGAAACAAAGTTTTCTAAACTTTGTATCTTTTATAGCTTAGATGAGCACCTCTATGCACAACTAAACAAGTGAGCTTTATGACTCTTTTTTGTAATGAGTAAGATTAAATAATCTCTTATACTTAACACTCATGTCACTCTTTTTGACTGGATGGACTAGAAAATCTTAAGAGAAAAGTATAAATAACCATCTCACCACTATTGCCCGCCAATCATGAAATGACATTCATATGCTTCGGCATAGCAAAAATGCAATGTCAAATGCTTAACATCATTTGGTAATTCTTTTCTCTCTCTTATATGCTCATGCATAATTTGCTTAAAAGAAAAAGAAAAATATGCAAAGAAAAATAAAAATAAAAAAGAACAAAAATGCTTTATATATATATATATGATTGCAAGCATATGTGTGTGTGTGTGTGTGTGTGTGTTTTGGGATCTATGTGCTTAACATTTTTTTTAATTGAGAGAATTTTTAAGAGTTTAAAATGTTTTTTGGATCCTTGGTTGAGATGCATATTTGATTGCATTCTTGTTTGTATTTTTTCTCCTCTTGAAAAACTGTTTTAAAAAGCAATCTCGACAGCTTTTCGACACCTAACTTATCTATCGAGCTCTTCAGTTGCTTTTTATCGCAATCTCGACACCTCTTGATAGCTAGGTCGATTGATCGAGAAACTTTATGTCCCCTCGATAGCTCCTCGATCCATCGAGCTTCTTTTTGCTATGGACACCTCTGGACACCCGCTCGATAGCTACATCTGTCAACCCTTTAAATCTTGACACCTCTCGATCTGTCAAGAATTACTGAGCTTCTAAATATAGGGTCAACACGATTCAATACTCATTTCTCTCGATCTCTCTCGATTCCTATTGTCTTTTCACCTCCCAAAACTTCTCTCTCTCACTCCAAACTTCATCCTCAAGGATTTTTTGGCCTAGATCAAGTTTTTCTTCACTTGGTAAAGGTCCTAATCCTTCTTTTTCATGCATTTTATGCATTAACCTAACTTTTTGGGATTTTTTTTTTTTTTAATTTTGATGTTTTTCAAAATTGGTGAAGTTATTGTGAAATTTTTGGGATGGGTTGTGTATTTTTTATCTTAAAACATCATGCATTGCATCTCATTTGCATTATAACAATGTTTCATTAATTTTTAGATGTGTGTTTACTTTGTTGCAAACATGTGTGCTGGTAGGATTGGATTGGACTGAGCTCACGGTGTTTTTACTGTTGCATATCACATGCTCATGCATTTTCATGCATACATACTTTACATTCTCTATATTCTTATATATTGAACTGTATTAGGACTTTTCTGATTGTTTCTTTCTCCCTCTCTCTCTCTCTCTAGTTTATGTTTGTTGCATCATGGTACCTAAATGTAAGTATACTCCGTCTCAGAACCCTCTTCGTTCCAGGGCATCCACTTCATTTGATCCTACTCCTTCTTCTGTTCGGTTCCAGGATAAGCTGTCCCAAAAGGACTTCTCGAAGAATTTTTCTCGATGAGGTGTTCATTGAGAACACCAAGTCATTTTGTTGGACTTCTCCAACACTGACCTACCTATTGTCATTCACAGTAGGGGTTGAGAGTCATTATGTGACATCCCGGTCACTTATTCATTCGTGCTAATCTAGGAGTTCTACTCCAACATGCATGGATTTGATTATTCAGTACCTCTTTTTGTTACTTGTGTTCGAGGTACGCGCATTGTTGTCACACAGGATATTGTATTTGATGTGCTTCGTGTCTTGAGGGTAGAGCATCCTGACTACCCCGGTTGTGAACGTCTGAGGACTGTGTCCAAAGACAAGCTTATGTCCGCTTTCTATAAGCGTCCCTCTGATTGGGGCGAGCATCAGTTTACTCCATGTTTGACCTTTGCTAAAGCTCTTAGATTCATGAACATGGTTACAAATTTTGTTTTGCACCCTTTTTCTCACTATAACTTTATCACCGAGCCCTATGCTCGATTTTTGCTTTCTTTTTTCAAGTATCTCACTATAGATTTTCCCTCTCATTTTATTTTTTCTATTATAGATGTATATAGGGATATGACAACTAGTAATAAGCTCATCTTTCCTTCGACTATCACGAGGATCTCACACCATTTTCTGTTCTCTTTCCCATTTCCGACTACTTCTCAATTATATGCGCCATTGACGCCACTACCGTTAAACAGACCAAGGCGCAACTATGTTCGAGGTGATCGTGTACGGTAGCTCCTCCCACTTCTTTAGCTTCATCCACCTCTGCTCCCTCCTTTTCTGTGGGTGGTGTGACTCTAGATGTGATCATGGCGCAGCTTCAGCACATAGATGCTTGCCTTGACATTCTCGCTGATGAGTTGTGTCAGGTGAACACTTATGTCGGCCGTATCGCCAAATGGCAGGCTCACCTTGGTGGCTTTGTAGAGTCTCCCTCTCCTCCTCCCGAGGCATCTGAGGCCGATGATGATGACTCCGACGACGATGATGATGATGGAGATGGAGATGCTAGCTCTTCTAGTGCTGACGAGATGTCTACCTAAGTCTCTTACCCTTTGTCACTTGTGACAAAAAGGGAGATTAGTTTTGGATATGAGAGAAGTCATTCTCATAGGGGGAGGGTTAGTATAGGAGATTTTTGTTAGGGGGAATGTTCATATTTTGAAGGATGTAGTGAGGATTTTATGTATCTTTTTCTTTTCTTTCTCTTTTAGAAACATTATTCTTGTATATTGGTCTTATGACCATTTTGACATACATTGTACTTATATTTGCTTTTTATATATGCTGATGTATGTTATTTCACCTATCTCTCTATGTGTTGTTTCTTTTCTTTCCTTATACACATGTTTCTTATTGTATGCAATCTATTATTTTTGTTTCACACTAAGATGTCTTGATATGTTTTGTTTAAAGTGTTTTAGAAATACAGGTTGCCAAAGTCTACTTGCCATAAACTCTCTTCTTGCAAAATTTTTCAAAAGTTTGTGTTAGGATAGATTTTATTGTATTCAACAAGTGAATATGAGTTGAGTGATTTACAACTTCTCTCGTATCTCATTTATTTGTTGTGGTTTTGTCACGGATTGCCAAAGGGGGAGATTGTTAGGACATATGTGTTCAATGTTAGGAACATATGTCACTATTTTGTGTAGTTGGCTAATCTTTTGATAAAATATACTTTACTTATAATTGGGTAGATCTAGGATGTGTTTAATACTTCAAGAAACCTTATTTCAAGTTCAAGTGTTAAAGCCATGCAAGTTTGTCCAATAATCAAGTCAGAAAGTGTTGTTCATTAAAGCTCAACAGCTAGTTAAACAGCTAGCATCTACTAAGATTTAAAGAGAGCTGTTTTAGCCCGAGACTCAACAGCTGCTCAACAAATAGGGTATCTATCGAGGTTTATGAAGTTCAGTTTTCCAGGACTGTTTTTCATCCAATCTGTGAATGTATGTTTGGGCTTTCTTTTCTCACAACCCTAAACATATATAAGGATTATTTTAAGGGCCGTCTAGGGTTGCACAAGTGTAAAGCAAAGTCTTCTTCATGCAAATTGTGACCGGAGACAAGATTTGCCCTAGTTCATCTTTCTCTTCAAGAAACTACTGTGTTTGTACACCATAGGGTTTTGTGACCAAGCAACTTCATGATCTTCATCGTCTGGATGAACTGAAGAACTTTACAGCCAACATCCTTTTCAAGTTCTTAATCAAGTCGCGTACTGGGATCCGCGCAATTAGTTAGTCACGTACTAGGAGCTGTGCATTGAAAATGAGAGATTGTTAATACAGAACAAGTCCAATTGAGTATTGGGGTAAGGGTTTAACTGTAGGTTGGTATAAGGTACTAAGATTCCTTTACTTATAACCGCTTGTTTTGATAATAGTGGATTCTCGGGAGTGATGACCTTAAAATCACCCAGTGGGATTTTGTTGTGTAAGTTTTCCCTATTCGTAAATAAATTACCGTATCAACTTATTTTCCACTGCATACTTAGTCTAATTGATGATTTGTTTGTGCTACCACATGCTTTGCATGTTAATTTGATTAATTAATAAACTTGGTTAATTAATCAATTAATTCATCAAAAGGAGTCAATACATTTTTAGCCTATCAGACAGCAAAGATTGATTTTGTACATCCTTTTCACTTTGACCTTATTTGCCTTATCATGTGTTTAACTTTGACCTTATGGTACAAAGGGGTTGCTTGGGATTATTATTTATACTTATTCCACAATTAAAAGTCAGACAAACGTGTAAGATAGTAATACAACTTGGATAATACACATGTTAAGAAGAAATTAATTGTAAAGAAAAAAAAAATTTCCTTTGAGAAACAATGGTATCCGAACCTATTTGTGTATATGACTATTCTCTCTGGCGTGTGCAGCCAGCTTCTATCCCACACACATGCACTAGTGACCCTAAAATACTAGCAATAAATTTCAAACTCAGAATGTCATGAATATCATAAAAGCTTAGAAACCACTAAACCAACTGCTAGAGTTTTAAATAACTTTTTTATATTGTCTGCGCTTGTATTTTCTCATCTTTGTCTTGTCATTATAACTTTATAAGGCTGGAAGAAGCAATTTTGAATGTCAATCTTAAGTTTCTTTTCTTAAAAAGTATTCCTCTTTCTTTACTCAAAATAATAATAATAATAAGTACTCGTCATTTGTTTGACATATTATTTCAATGCCGGCCAAAATTTTGATAGAATATATGTGTGATATACGCATTAATTAGGGATAATATGTACATTAAAGAAAACTTGTATTAATAATATCATAATTGAACAATAAATATTTATTAAAAACCTACTATATGTAAGATGCAATTTTTAGAAAGATAAGGCTAAATTACAAATTGAACATAATGTATAACTTTCTTTAAAATTCAATATAGTCATCTAATTTTCATTTTCGTTCAATTCAATCTTCTAACTTCCAACTTTGTTCAATTCAATCCTCCCATTAATCTCTGTCGAAATCGAGATTAAAGATCCTGACTTAATTTTATATTGAACAAAAGTTATGTGACTAAAAATACATGTGAATAATCTTTTGAGTTGTTACATAATGGCACTACAAAAAACTGGGCCTATAGTGGCGTTTCACAAACGCCACTATAGGTACTAAAAACGCCACTATAGGCCCATTTGGGCTATAGTGGCGTTTGCAAATGCCACTTTTGTACCGCTATTATAGACCTATAGTGGCGTTTTTTTTAAACGCCACTATAGGACCACCCTATAGTGGCGTTTCCAAACGCCACTATAGACCAATTTTTTTTTATTTTCGAAAAAGGCTATAGTGGCATTTGTCAAACGCCACTGTAGGATAGACCTATAGTGGCGTTTGTTAAACGCCGCTATAGGCTTTCTTTTAAAAAAAATTTACTCTATAGTGGCATTTGTAAAACGCCACTATAGACTCTAAAAATGCCACTATAGCCCCAAAAAAAAAACAAAAAAAATTTGATTACCAAAAATTAATTTTTGGTAATCAAAAGAATTTTTTTTTGGCGTGAAAATGTTTTTTTAATTGAATTAAGATTGTAATTAAATTAATATTACAATTTTAATTAAATTAAAAGATACAAAACAAAATACAAACACTGTACTATCCCAGCAAATTCAAAATGAAACACAAACCCACCTAAAAAAATTCAAAATCAAACACATGCAACATGCTCACATCCAAAAATTAAAAAAAAAAAAAAAAATAGCAACTTCAAATACAAACAGTACTATAACTATCCCAGCAAATTTAAAATGAAAACACAAACCCACCTAAAATAGTTCAAAATCAAACGTAACATGCTCACATCCAAGGAATAGACCAAACTATTATCAAAAAATAAATAGACCAAAACAATCATAAATTAAAAAAAAAAAAAAAAAAAAAGCTTACCTGCAACTATACAACCAATGGCTTCAAACACCATCTACAAATTTGAACAAAATCCATAAGCTGCAACACTATCTGCAAATCCAAAACCCACAAACATTAACACCACCACAAATAAAACAAAATAAATAAAATCAAAATGGAGAGGAATAGAAAAGAATCAATTCATGTGTGAAGTGAAAGAAGAGTGAAAGAAGAAAAAAAAAAAAAAAAAAAAGAAAGATGGAGGAGTACTGGAGACAAGGAAAAAAAAAAAAAAAAAGGAGGTCTGAGACTTTGGCGTGGAGAGACAAGCTAGGGAGAAAAAGAAACAAAGGAAAAAAACAAAAGAAACCAAAAGAGCAAAGAAGTCTGAGGAGATAAGGGAGAGATATGGGAGAGTGGGGGTAGGTGGGGGTAGGTGGGGAGTTTTAATGTTTTTTAAAATTTATATATATATATATATATATATAAATAAAGAGAAATGATAACTATATATGTGTATATATATATAAATGATATATTCACAATATTTTCATAATATTTTTACAAAAAAATTTAGTGATAAGTTGATACTGGTTGTTATTATTAGGGCAAAAAATTAATTTTAGTGTTAGGTTTAAATTTGAACCAACAACAATTAATTAACCACCTATGATTTGTTGTGAAAATATTGTAAACGTAGCCTCTCTCATACATAAATATATATATATATATATATATATAAAGAGAAATGATATGTCAACAACATTTTCATAACATTTTTACAACAAATTTTAAATGACAAGTTGCTGCTAGTTATTATTGTTAAGGCAAAAAATATAATCTTATTGTTATGTTCAAATTTGAACCAATAACAATTAACCACTTATAATTTGTTGTGAAAATATTATGGACATAGTATCTCTCATTTATATAAATATATAATAATAGTATATACATTTAAATATAATATATATATATATATATTTATATTATATTCAAATATTTTGGAATATGCCATAGAATATCCTAGGCATATTCCATGGTTTTCTTTACCGCTCAAAGTCATTCAGTTCTTTTTTTTTTTTTTTTTTTTGTGCTGGAATATTGTGGAAGAAGCACTTTTTGGACCTATAGTGGCGTTTGGTAAACGCCACTATAGGTCCCCCTTTTTTTTTTTGCTGGATACTTTTTTTTTTCTTTTTTTGTCTGGGCTATAGTGGCGTTTGAAAATGCCACTATAGGTCAAATGCCTATAGTGGCATTTGCAAACGCCACTATAGATCCTACTGTTACAAGGGCCTCTAGTGGCGTTTGTCAAACGCTACTATAGGCCCTATCCAACCAAAAAAAAAAAAATTGCCTATAGTGGCATTTGACAAACGCCACTATAGGTCCTATTCCAAACGCTGCTATAGGTCCCCATTTTTTTGCTGGATTTTTTTTTTTTTTTTTTTTTTGCTGGGCTATAGTGGCGTTTGCAAACGCCACTATAGGTCAAATGCCTATAGTGGCATTTGCAAAACGCCACTATAGGCCCTACCCAACCAAAAAAAATAAAAAGTGCTTATAGTGGCGTTTGACAAACGCCACTATAGGCCCTTGTAAGACTAGGACCTATAGTGGCATTTTAAAAACGCCATTATAGGCCTTTAAAACGCTACTATAGACCCATTTTTCCAAACGCCACTATAGGACATTCCAAACGCCACTATAGGACCATTTTTTTGTAGTGTGGGGTTTGGAGGAACTTTCCTTTATAATGGCTTGTAGGAAAACTTTATTCTTTTATTTTTAGAACAAAACTCAAGGAATAGGAGATTAATCACTCTTTTACCATAAATGATGCATGGAACCCAATTTATACTTAAACACTGAACGTTTCTTTATTTTTCGTTATTAGTTTTATGGTAAAGTTGAGATAAATATCATTCTATGGCAAGAATTCTGAAATTGACAGTTATTGTCTTTCCTTAAATGCTTGGTTTGACTTGATGGTTACAAGTGTGACCCTTGCGTGTTAGTTAGGGACAAGCATATTATGGGACTCCTCCCCCCACCCTCATCAGTTAAAAGTGGAAAATGAGCGATTTGAATGCAAATTCTATTATATTGAAGAATTGCTAATCAATGTCATTAAGTTGCAAGACTTTTAACGAGCTGAATATAAGACTTAAACTACCTTGTTGACTGATGAGTCTGACCTATTTTTTGCAATTTGTTAGGCCCAAGTTTTGCTATTAGGTTTGGGCCTTGCTTGATATTGGATTTTCAAGGTCGAAAGAGTTATGAATAGAGTTGGGTTTGCCCATTAGTGAGCTTTTGCAATTATGGGCTCATGCACTCATTCATGGGCTTTCATACTCATTAGTGGGCTCTTGCACCTACTCATGAGTTTCTTGTCTGCTCATAGTCTTGTGCCTATTCAGGGCCTATTGGGCTTGTCATTTACTTCAGGCTTAGATGCCCTTTAAAGTTTTGGGTGTCAATATTGACCTTATTTGTATCAATTATCCTCAATCCTAAAGTTTGATGTGCCTTGTGTTGGCTTGATTTTAGGAATCTATTAAACTCTGTCATAGGGGTTTTTTAGTCATATATATATATATATAGCCATATAACTTGTGTAAATGATTTAATAAATTATTATCACGTGATTTATTATACTTGGGTGATCTTATAATAGAACACATAATGGGTTGGAGGAATCCTCCAAATTGATTTGTATGAAAACTTAATTTGTCCAATATAAAATATATAATGACCCAATTATCCAAGGGGCTTTAGTTTGCACCACACCAATATGATATTGTGGTTCATTACAAGTATACATCAATTCAGTTTCACTGCACAATCAACTACATTCTACATCATCAACAACAAACTTTAATTAAGTACTTCTAAATATATCGTTTCCTACCTTTCCATTACTATGTAACCTGATAGCATAAGTTCAAAGGTAATAACTAAAGTTGGAGGTTTTTTTTTTTAAATGCAAACTGTTGATCTCTAAACAATGGCCCAAGATGAAAGCAATTTGCCCACTCTATTAGAATTGTATTGAAAGGAATATTAATTCACATAAGAAGACATTATTCGCACATGCTACCATACTGCATTAGCTAAATTAAGTCTAAATATTTGGTATTAATAAACCTAAATGCCTACATAGCTATTAAGTATTCTTAGCATATTGGAAAAGATGCGGCCGATGTGGGTCTAAATGACCGACCCCAAAGTCCAAAGATCATATAAAAACTCTCAATCTTTTTTTCTTTTTTTCTTTTTTCTTTTTTTTTTTTGATTTTTTGATTTTTTGATTTTTAATAACTCTCAATCTTATACATCTTAGGTGCCCCTTTTGTTTGGTCAAAAGCAGCATAAATGCCTTGCATATCAAATGTTGAATAGTCTTTTCAATAAAGAGTGGAACTTATCTCACTGACTTCGAAACTTGGGGTTAAGATTTATAGTCTTAAAGTACTAATAATAGAACCCAAATATCGAATTATCAAAAGAAAAGAAAATAATAGAGCACAACAAGCTTAGCTCGTAGAAACCTTTCCAATGAAAATTACTACTAAATTTTTTGCATTACTTTTTGTGCAACCAATCTCTCTGCGTAGTACACTAAACGACATAGAAGCATATCCAGGAGATAATCATTATGAGTAAGAACTTAAAGTCATCATATTTCCATTAATGATTAAACAAAGAATTCTTTAAAAGGGGAATAAGAGAGATAAAAAGGATAAAGGAGCATTAATTAGGATGATAATCACTACTAGGAGCAATGATAATTAAAGTGTTCTTTATCGAGAAAAAAAAAAAGATAATGGAAGTGTTCTATTAAACAAGCTAGTACGTGAAACAAAGGTGCACTTTCTACCTCTTATTATATTGTATAATTCACCATTTCAAACCAACGTAAATGATTCAATACACTTACGGCTCGCTCCATCAACAAAAAACATAAAAGAAGAAAAAATTTCTCAAAACACCTCAACTGCTTTTCCTCATAAGTATTTTTTTAAAACAAATTTTCTAAGCTTCTTCATAAAGGTTTTCATAATTTCATTACTTTAGCATCCTCTTACAAAATTTTCAAATGCATTATATCTTGTTTAGACAAAATTTTCCTCCTAATCCGTCTAGAGAAAAGTTTCTTCGATCCATTATATGACAATTCAAAAGAATATTTACTCGCATGACTTACTTATTAATTATGTTACTTTTTAAATGATGTAATGAATCATATAAACACATTGATTATTAATTTCTCCACTCCGATTTGGAGGAAATCTTCAAATCAGAAATCTTGTTAATGATACATACATGTTTCGACTCCACCAGCATATATTGCCAATGCGAATGTCTTATGATTATGTCTACGATACATTAAAGTGTACTTCCATTGTCTACCGTTAATTAGATTGATCCTTCAAGGTAATTGCATGCTGAAACATACAGGATAAACTACAGCCCAATGTGTAATTTCGCAAAACATGGTATTGTTTTTGTGCAGAAAACCTATATCACAGGTTTAATCAAATTTCTATGTTTTTTAGTGCCCCAGCCACTATGATTTTTGTGGTACAAAACGCTCAGAATCGTTTTTTTAACAAATCAAAATCGCGTAAGTTGACCTCGGTGGAGCACCAAAGTACGCAAAGAATCCCCAAAAAAAAATAAGTCAATTTAAGTAATGATCATAAGTAGGAAACCACCACCATCGAAAAAAAAAATAGGAGGAACTTAGAAAACCACACAAAGAAGTGTTGCAAAAAAGCTGAAAGGACTGGTATATTCCTAGAATAAACCAGTCCACTCAGCACCCTTCTTAAGTCTCCTCTGTTACTCCCATGTTCATCCGTTGGGGGATAGGGTTGGACCCTAGTGATGATGCACTACAAACTTGTAGTAAAAATAATCAAAATAGCAAGACTGTTTTGACTTTGGTCATTGGATAACTTGGCCGGTCAGGCTTTTCCTTTTCTTTGGTTGGATGTGAATTGGGCACTATTTCCCCCCATTTTCCAGATGGAAAATGTCATTACATCATCTCGCACACTTCCTATACTGTCTTTTGAAATTGCGTTTCAAAAACACAATTTCAATCGCGTGACAACAAGGATAGAACTATCATTGGACTAGGGAGGCAATGGCCCCCCAAAATTTAAAAAAAAAATATTATTATATATGTGTACTAATTTTAGCAATTTCGTTATATAAAATTACATTTTGTTTCTCTCATATAATATCATTGATTCTTTTAAGTATAATGCTATTCTCACAAATTTTTTTACAATATTTTTACAAACTATTTTAGTATCAAAGTCTTATTGGTTCGCATAATGAGTCTACTACTCACATCATTTTTTTTTTTTTTTACCAATAACCGCTTATTATATCAATAATTTATAAAATTAAAATATATATATATATATAGCTCTAGCATTTTTCTCATTTTAGTGACCATAAATTATAGATTTAAATTCTAAAACAAAATAAACAAGTCCAAAAAATAGCACAACAACAAAAATTACCAATAGTAAAAGTAAAAAAATTAAGCTCAATTAACCAATTTTATCCAAAATAAACAACCTTGTCCTTTAAAAAATTCTAAACAAAAATAATTTTGTTCTTACCCACACACAAAAATAAATAAATAAATCTCAACAACTAGGTAGTAGTAAAGTCAAAAGTTAAAACCGCTGCACACAGCCAACAGTAAAGCTGCCCCTCGAACTTAAAGCTCTGACTCTATCCTTGCGTGACAATAACATGTATTCGGTAAGTATATAATAAAGAGTGTAAGACTATTATTACTCTTTCCTAAAAATAGTAGAATTTGTGGTTTTCAGGAGAAGGGAGACACATTGGACTATTTAGGTGACATTGAGACACTTCACTTTAGTCACCTAAAATGGCCTTTGTGGAGCAAGCGCGCAGGGTTGTCATCTCTATTGAAAACTTGCAACGCGTTCGATTCGCTACATTTCAGTCAGGGTGTCTTTCGTTTTTCTTTTCTTTTTTTGGTTGAAATCTTGTCACTACCAACTATACTTGTAGCAGAGTTACAAGGGAACCCTCATCTTCAGTTCCCTTAGTTTACTTTGAAATAATAGCTATGATCAAGACTCGAAGATAGCACTGCGAGGAAGCCCTAAGAAGGTCAAACCAAGGATGAAACCAAAGATGACTTCAATAATTGATCAACCAGGGCCTACCATTTTGTGAATGACAAGGACATGGCATTTTATACAAATAATCAAATATGCATGATATCAAATAGTGCTTTTTTAAATATTTTTCATAAAAAGTTCAAATATAAGAAAATAAGAAATATTCGAATTTATTTCCACCGTTCATATTTCCTTAAACTCTCTTTATATTGAATATGGCAAGACTTAGGCTTCGTTTGGGAGTTTATAAGGAAATGAAATGGAATGGAACAGAATGATCATAAGAGAATAGAATGGAATGTATTTAAGCAAGGGAAAGGAATGAAAAATAATGGAATGGAATGGAATTAAATAACCTTGATTGGATGTTTTTAAATAAATTAATGGAAAGGAATAAAAATGAATGGAATGTAAGTAATCTTATTTGGGAGTAATAGAGAGGGAACGGAATGAAATCATTTTATGAAAATATTACTATTAGACACCTATTTTAAAATAAAGAGTTGAACATATATGAGTATTTTGAAAGTTTTAGTAAAAAATTTATTAAATCTAATTCATTTCCCTCCTATTCCTCCCAATTTCGGAGAGAATTAAAATTTGAGATTTTAAGGGAATTGAGAGGAATGAGTGTTCCCTCCCACTCATTCTATTTCCTCCCACTTAAACTTCCAAATAAGGGGAATGGACTTTTCATTCCCTCTATTAAAACTCCCAAATAAGGAAAGGGAAGAATATTCTAAAATTACTCTTTTATTTTCTTTCCATTCCATTCCATTCTCTACTTCCAAACGAGGGTTTAGGTACAGTATTTAGGTGCTGCTCCTTAGGTTATCCTCTGAAGATTCTGCCATATGGATTTTTCCTCATAAAATGAAAATGTATTTTTTAATTAAGTAGTCACATGGCTCAGACTTAAGTGGGGAACTTAAGAAACAATAACTAAGGTGTTGTACCTAAGTTTTGTCCTTTTGAATATTATTAGTTTAGAAAGAACATGCTATTTGATATATCTTGTACATCAAGAAAGATAATTTGACTCAATGTAATAAGTTGACAATAAGAATTTATACATACATACATATATATATATATATATATATATATATATATATATATATGTATGTGGGGGGAGGGGGACGAAGATCCAAATGGCTGACAAAGTTCATGTAAAGGTGAACCTCGGGAAACTTAGGTGGGTTGTCCTCAAAAAGTGTACACTTAACTCAAGCTTAGGCTGAACAATTATAATTGGCGAGGGTGCCAAGGACATCTACCTAACCTTTGAAAGACGAGAGACAAAGTCAAAAGGAGCATGGCACAATCCGAGGGGAGACAAAGGTAACTTGGTATTGAACAAGGAAGAGAAGAAAAATGAAGGACAAAGTGGTCATCCCTTCCGCATTAGATGCACTGCAACCACTTAAATGGCCACATTAATGAGGAAATGACCCTGAATAGTGTTTCCACAGTTAATACCCTAGTGTAAAAACCTTCTAGCAAGATCTTGATGGGATAAGTATCAAGAAAGTCTGATCATGACCCTTCAAATGTAAGATCCAGATTCATCTTTGCTAAGTTATAAAAAGCCAAGAAGCATTTGGATCAGTGGAAGGTCCAAATTGGAAGAGAAAAAAAAAAAAGAAAAATCATCCAATTGTACCATCATCCTCGGACTAAACCCAAGGACGAACACTTAACCACTTTTTAAGCTATTTCCAGTTGAATATTAATCACTTCGCATATAGTTTTGATCTGATTTTCATCTCTTGTTTTATAACAGGTACTTAAAAGTTAACCTTGCATCCCATCTCTAGAAATTAATTGTGTGAGTGAATAATAACTAGATTAAAATCAACCATATTTCTAAGCCACTTTTTGCCAGCCACAATATATAAATATATATATATATATATATAGTTTATATTTTTAACCCTAAAATTTTAGGTTATTTCCATTGTGGTCTCCTAAGTTTGAGATTTTTTTTTCTTTTTTTTTGGCCCATCAAATTCTATTCTAGTTTCAAAATTATCATTTTGTCCATATTTGGGACTAACATGGCTAGACATGGCAAAACGGGTCAGACCCGTTTGACCCGAACCGTTTGACCTGCAACCCGTTTGACCCGTAACCCGTTTGACCCGTAACCCATTTGACCCGTTTTGACCCGCGACCCGATTGACCCGACCTGAACCCGACCCGACCCGCCCGTTTTTCCACGTCTACCAACGTTGAGTAGATTGAGATTGAGGTGTAATTCTTATAAGATATTTACTTATTCTTCTTCACTTAATATGTTATGTACTCCATTATAGTTTGTCATTCTTTACTTGCCACCTTCATTTTCTCTTCCTACTTTAAACATATCAAAAATTATACCAAGATTAGCTTCTAGAAAGCTGGAATAAGAGTTGCACCAAATTTAGGTATCAAGTGTTTAATGGTAATTGGTAAGTGGTAATAGTATCACCAATGAAAATCTAATCACAGTTAAGGAACTTAGAAACAATTGACAAATTGCATCTATTTCCAAAAAAAAAAAAAAACTTGTTTGAAAAATACGGGTCAACTCGACTCGTCCCGCGACCCGTTTGACCCGCAACCCGTTTGACCCGTTTAAAAATGACCCGTTTTGATCCGTGACCCGTTTTGACCCGCAACTCGATTGACCCGACCCGCCCGTTTTGCCATGTCTAAACATGGCCATTAAGAGCATTTACAATGAGCTCTACAAAGTTCTAGCAAATTTTTTTACTAGAAACCCCATTTAATATTTTAGCCACCTATATTTCTTTTCCTTTTTTTATATATATTTATCGATAGGTTTGGGAGAGGGGAATTTGACCCTAAATATTTTTGTCAGAAATACTAGGAGGTGTCAATTAAATTACAAAATTTTTGGTAGCTACCTACATTTCTAGATACTCCCTCTGACAAACACGTCTTTTTTCACCCACCTTTTTTTTTTTCTATTCCATTTAAATATTCAAGCTTTATTCTTCATTATCATAACCCTACACCAATTTCTTCTTCAACGGACTTTGGCACTAGTTTCACTCAAACCCATACAGTTAGCTCCTCAAACAAATTTAATTACCAAATCTACCACAAATAATCAAGTCTTCTTCAACACTTGATGTCAAACTTTGAAAGGTAGAGCATGAGGTCTTAATCCAATGCAATAATGGTAAGTCTAGTGCATCAATCTATCAGAGGCGGAGCACAATCCAGGGACGAATAGGGATGGCAATGGGGCGAGGCAGGTCCGAAGGATGGGGTCTTCGTTCCCACCCCGCATGGTTTTGTCTTGCCCTATCCCTACCCTGCCTTGCATGATGGGGAAAACTTTCTCACCCCATCCTCGCACTTTGGGGCCCCAAGAAGCCTCACCCCACCCCATAAAACTCTACTTTTTGTTAATTTCCCCTACAACTAGTACAATTTTTTTAATGAAACTTATTTCATTAATAAAAATATACTTGAAATTACAACTAAATTTATTCCATCAAATCAAATCAATTTTTAGAAACAATTGAATAATATATTCAAGTGTTTAAAAAGCCAATCACAAAAAACAAAATAAAAAATAAAAAATAAAAAATAAATAAAAAATCTTATAATATAACACATAACAAAATAAAGGCAGTGAACCACATTAGGTAAAATAAAATAAGCTAATATTGATATGTTTGTTTAAATAGTAGGGTTTTAAGGTATAAATAATTTACAATTATAACCCGTAGCAATGCAGGGCGAGGTGGGGCGGGGAAGGGCGGGGCAAGGTGGGTCTAAAAAGTATAAACCCATCGTCGCCTTGCCTCGTAGTGCGGGGCTAAAATCTTGCCTTATTCCCACCCCACCACCTTTGCGAGACAGGGCAAAATTGCCATCCCTAGGGACAAACTTTGGTGGGGACCAAGGGGGCTCCGCCCACCCCCCTTCCCCCCCGGTCCAATTTTTTTTTTTTTTTTTTTTTAGTTATTAGACATTTTAATTTTTAGTTGACCCTCCTTCCAAAATTTTAAGTCTCCCTTCTCCTCAATAATTCTAGCTAGCATCACTCAAATAGCAACTATCCAACCCAAAAACTTAACAAAAACAATAAAAATATTTACAATGGTAATTGTATTTTAGCCACACACACCAAAAAAAAAAAAAAAACTATTTTAACACCAAATAACCAAAAAATCATGTGTTATTGAAGAAGCTAAAGCTAAATTTTTTGCGATTACAGTAAACTAGTATAAACACCAATTGACTGTAACCAATTGTAAAAATAGACTACAATATTTTATTAAAATTATATCTCTCCCTTCAATTAAAAAACTCAAATTTTCTCTCTTCATTTATTATTTTAATGAGTTGTTTATATTATTTTAAATTAAGTGATAAAAAAAATAGAACATTTGATATTAGGTGTATTATAAAGTGAGGTTATGAAATAGATAAAGTAAATTTTTGAGGTGCTGAAAGCTAAAATTTTTAGCCCCACTACTGTGAATGCTCTAACTTCAATCAAAAAATAAAATAAAATCCTAGCTAGCCTAATATTAAATATATATATATATATATATATATATATATATTATTTTGTTTTTTTTTTTTTTCCTTTGTTGGTAAATGATTGCATCTTAATATATTTTTTTAAAAAAACGATTTTGTGTATTTATAATTTTTTAGTACTATATGAATGTTTATTTGGAGTTTTTTTTTTTTTTCTTTTTTCTTTCTTTATACGCTAGCCTCTGCTAGGTTAAAATCCTAAATCCATCCCTAACACAATCCAATGTGCAAGTAGACCACGATCTGCTGCACCTCCATGAAACAACCACTACCATTGGAGAGAAAGAGAGAGAGAGAGTGGGAATAAAATATTTCAAATATATATATATATATATATAGTGTAGCTACAATACTCAACAATGTTGATGAGTTATTGTAGCTTTAGGGAAAATTGATGCCCTGCTGGCGAGTTCGTTAGAAGGCAAAAAAATGGGTTTGGGATAGAAAAATGAAGGTTTTTAAACTCATTGTAAATGCTCTAAGTACCAAATAAAGGGGTAGTTTAGTTGATGTTTGTAAGGAAGATGCTCCCTGTCTTCTCTGTCTTTTGATTAATGAATTGTAGCTTATCAAAATATATATATATATATATATATATATATATATATGTGTGTCAGTGTATGTGTGTATGTATATTTGTTTATTTTTTGACCCTTGTTAAAATATCAATTAACCAGTTTTAAGGCTAAGTTGTTAATTAAATCAGTTATGAATAGCCTTTGTTGATCACCAATATTGTGCAAAAACAGAAATTTAACATTAAAAACCCAAGTGGAATTGACCTTCTCATAACCAATGTGAACGAATCCACTATCAAATAAAACTTCACATATTAAATAACTTTATTCTTCGTAAACTTACAAAAATTATCAAACTCGGCTCTGAGATCTACAAACTTCTTATATGTGGAGATGTTCCAACGTGAACCTCCAATCCATGGCTTCAAGACTCCACTTGAAGATTTAGATTTTCAGCGACATCGGTTGCTAGATTCAATAGTAACTTCTATAGTACCACATATGGAGTTACTTCAAAGAATATCACCAATAGAAGCTTTAAGAAAGTTTTGGTTACAGAAACCCTAGATACAAAATATGCAGCACTTGTCTTTATTTGATTTGTCCTATAAGGTCTCTTCCATATTCTGACTTAAGTAGCACAAAACCGTAGAAGCTTCGATAGTGGGCTCGGCTTGAAATCGCAATCTAATCTAACAGGTGTTGAAAATTGTTAAAATTACAGTAACTTGACTGTAAAAAGAAGATAGTGATAGCTAAAAATAAAGTACTAAAACAGCTTACAAGACATTTTTTTTTCATGGATTTCCAATACAAATAAAACCTAATTTATATATATTTAGAAAAAGTTTAGTTATAAAATTGGTTGTACCCTTAGGCTATAACCTTACTCAAGATCTTTTTATTGGAGGTAAATTTTAATAAATCTACCATTCGATTTCATCTTCATTTTATATTCTCCATACTTGCAAAATTTCTAAAAAATTAAAAATCAATAACTATGTCATCAATAAATTGTTTAAATTGCAAGTTTTGTAATTTAAAATTATGCATAAAATATAAGCTTATAGCCATATAATGAATAATATCCAATTGACACAAAATTTAACATATGTATTAAAAACATAAAGAACATACAATTTAACAATTAGATTTTCAAAATATGTAGTAATATTTATTTTATTGAGTAAAGATGTAACCTTAGACTACAACCAATTTTATAGCTAAATTTGTCCACACACACACACATATATATAACACTATATATAAGAGGATTCCCTTCTTTCGACTAGACTTTTATATGGTTCAAAAATACCCTCATTAATAAATGATAACTTCATTTAGAAATAGGGTCATAAATGTCAAATAACAAATTTCATTTTGAATTCAAAAAGAGAATTCTTAAAATTTATGATTTTTTTTCCGTTCAAAAAATAATTACATTTACTGCTTATCTCTAAAATTTATTCTTTTTATTTGTTTGAAAAATAAAAAACATATATTTCTAAATTATAATAGATATAAATTATTAACATTTACCCAAAAAAATAGAAAAGTCTCTGAGTATATACGTAAGCGCGTGCTCAGAGGCTAGTATATATATAAAAGGATTCTCCTCTTTGGACTGGATTTTTGTATGGTTCAAAAATACCCTTAAACCTTACGTATAACAAGAAAAAAAAATTGAAGACAACTAGGTAAAAATATATCACTAAGTCCACTTAAAATACCTATAAAATAGGATACTCTCCTACTAATCCATGTCTTCAAAACAAACTTATCCAAAATTTTAAAAATAAAAAGTAAATGAAAAGAAAATTATGACACTAAAACAAAATCAAAAGCCTCATCACACGCGCTTTGCGCGTGTGATGAGGCTGGTATATATATATATATATAACCAAGCTAGTTGCTAACCCGTGCAATGCCCAGGAAAGTTATTGTGTATAAAAATGTAAACTATTTTTTTTTTCTCTTCCTTTTTGATTGTAAATTATGATTCCAGTCTTATAACTTATCTAAGTGCGAAAATAAGAGTAAATGAAGCGCAATCAACCGATACTACTCTAGTGCATAAACATGAAAAATAAACAATAAAAGTAAAGTACAAGAGTAAAGGAAGAGAGATGCAAACACAAGATAGTACGGCGATGTGTTATCGAAGAAGAAACCGAAGAACTGGGCGAAAAACCTCTCCACCGCCCTCCAAGCGGTAAATCAATCCACTAGACAATCAGTTGAGATACATGAGTTAGCAAGAGACCCTCCAAGCCTAATCTACCTGATGTACCTAAACCCTCCAAGCTCCTACTCCAACAAGGTTTCTTAGAACCATATCTTGTCTAACTTTCCGAATCCCGCAATACGACCGATTGCATCCACCAAGCCTCACCGACTTCTTTTGGCAAATCCCCAATGCTTTCCAAACTCCAAAATACTCTCTACACTCTGAATAAGTGTGGGTTGTGTTTGGATACAAATCTCCTCTCAATGTATAATAATGGGAAAGGAAAGGAGAAGAGGCTACGATGATTTCTCACTAAGGATGAGTAGCTCTCTCTCTAAAAGATGGGTGTGTGTGTTGTTGAAAACCTATTTAGGGTTTTTCTCTCTGAATGACCTCTCTTACATTTGTGGGAAATGAGGGTATATATAGTATGGGTGAAGGGTAAAAAGTCACTCTTAAAAATCCCCTAGGCAGAATGTTTCGCGACTACCTCTCACGAAGGCCTTACCTGTGTACACTCGCGAAACTGACAGTCTGCCCTTTTCACAGGAACCCTTCTCGCGAACTTCTCGTGAGCTAGTCATGAGATGTACTGATCTTAATTTAAGATTGAGTCTGCACTAACTTAATACTAAACTCAATACAATAAAATCCCACAAAATATAAGAAACAAAATTAAAGCAATTACAACACTTTTTGTTATGGAATAAAGCCAACATAAAATATAGTTGTAAATCACAACTTTACAATTTCTTATCCTATATATGAAATATTAATCTTGATATGAAACATTAAATTACATCATAAAAAATAGAAATCAATCTTAAGTTTAAAATAAAATGAAGAATTAAATCTTTAACATCCTCAACTATCCATAAAAGGTATGAAACACAAATTTAAAGAACTATTTAATCAATATTTCAAATAAATTGACAAACAACTTTAAAGTGTTTTTTTGCATCTTCTTTCTTTGTTGCTTCGTAGTGGTTTTTGGTATCAATGCCTCACACTTGAACACACTTATGTATAAATGTGTAAAACCTGCCAACCTGTGCATAATTTTTTTTTTTTTTTTTTTTAGAAGGAACCTGTGCAGAACCTGATTCAGAAGATATGAATATCAATTACTTCGGTGCATATGACAAAATGATACCTGTCCACTGCTTTAAACCGATAGTATAAAATACATTTTCTACAACCAAAACTAAAAGGGAAAACCATGAACTACTGCATAAACTAAAAGACAGTACCAAGATTTTTACTTGATGGGTGATAAAAGCCAATCCTATCAGGTCTTATATGCATGGACTCTAATCAGCCATGCTTTTATCAAGTAGCTATGAACTTTGCAGGCCCAAGGGTAGGCTTTACTGAGTTTAGCACATACACAGCAAACTGAATTAGTGAAAAAGCCTTCAACTAATTAATCCAAGTTCAATCAAACATAAACTCTACCAATTTATATAAAATAAAAAATCAGACATAGTAACTTCATTTTTTTGCTTAGCATCAAGACAAAAAAAAATTACTATTAAATTCCCATGTTACTATCATAGTATCATCATAAGAGAATCAGACCAACTGTTATAAAAGGATAACATAAGTAAGACCTGGTAAGTTGAAGGAATTGAGTTTTATAAAAAATTTGTGAAAAAAAATCAGTTAGAAAATTATGAATATTAGCTTACACCCATTATAGATTGTAAAATCAGAGATACAAAATATTTCCAAGCCTTACCATTCACGGTTTAGGCATATTCATTATATAAGAGTTTGTTACAAATTCAAATTATCAATAAGTTCTGCTATACAGATCCGGATATACTTCAGCTATACAAATCTCTTAGATACAAATTCAAATATGATTCTATCTTATCCTAATCCTTATCTCATCACAAGCCTAAACCTATCTGATCATATCTTATTCAATATGATTCAAATATACAAAATCAAATACGTATCAGCTGCTATCCTTGGTGACTACAGCTGTATCCTTAACACGCCCCCGCAAGCTCAACGGTATGGAAGATACATTGAGCTTGGTCCGAAGAAGAGCAAATCTGGAGGAAGACAAGGGCTTTGTAAAAATGTCAACAAGCTGATCTCGGGTAGACAGAAAGCGAATGAGAAGTGAACCATCAGCAACCATATCCCGAACAAAGTGAAAGTCAATTTCAACATGTTTAGTGCGGGCATGAAAAACAGGATTTGAGGATAAATAGGTTGCACCAATATTATCACACCACAGAACAGGAGAACTAGGGATAGGCATTCCAAGTTCAAACAAAAGAGTACGCAGCCATTTAACCTCAGCAGAGGCATTGGCAAGGGCCTTGTATTCAGCCTCTGTGCTAGACCGAGCCACTGTCTGTTGCTTTTTACAACCCCATGAGATGAGATTGTTGCCCAAAAAGACACAGAAACCTCCAGTAGACCGCCGATCATCACGACATCCAGCCCAATCTGCATCAGAGAAGGCTTGAAGAGTATGAAATTTGGAGCGGTGCAGTTGTAAACCAAAATGAATGGTTTGCTTAAGATAACGCAGGAGGCGTTTGACAGATTGCCAATGGATGTTGGTGGGACGATGCATAAACTGAGAGAGCTTGTTGACTGTGAATGAAATGTCAGGACGGGTGATGGAGAGATATTGTAAAGCTCCAACGGTGCTTCGATACAGAGTGGCATCAGAAAGGTGATCACCCTCAAAAGCAGATAAACTTGTGGATTGAGCCATGGGAGAGCTAACGGGCTTTGCCTCAAGCATATTTGTCTTCCTTAAAAGATCAACAATGTACCGTTTCTGAGACAAGATAAGACCCGAGGAGTTTGGCAGAACCTCAACACCGAGGAAAAAATTTAGAGTGCCCAGATCCTTAATGGCAAAATTAGTCTTTAGATGACAAAGAAGATCATCAATTGCAGAAGGTTTAGAGGCAGTAACAATAAGATCATCCACATAAATGAGAAAATATATAGTAACTGTGGCATTGTGATAGATGAATAGAGAAGAATCAGACCTCGATCCTCTGAAGCCTAAGGCAAGTAAATGAGAAGAGAGCCGCGAGAACCAAGCTCGAGGGGACTGCTTCAACCCATAAAGAGCTTTCTTCAACTTGCATATGTGTTTAGGAAATTGAGGATGAACAAACCCAGGAGGCTGAGACATATAAACATCTTCAGATAGGTGTCCATGTAAGAAGGCATTCTGAACATCGAACTGTCGAAGAACCCAGCCTCGTGAAACGGCAATGGAGAGAACTGTTCTAACAGTGGTGGGTTTGATTACAAGACTGAAAGTTTCCCCGAAGTCAATACCAGGCAATTGATGAAAGCCCTTTGCCACCAAGCGAGCTTTATAGCGCTCCACAGAACCATCGGCATTGCGCTTAACCCGAAATACCCATTTGCAGCCAATGACATTGCGAGCAGTGTGAGGAGGAACCAGAGCCCACGTTTGATTTTTTAGCAAGGCGTCAAACTCGGCATTCATGGCGGCACGCCAATTTGAGTCTTTCACAGCAGTGGTGAAACACGTGGGTTCAACAATGGGCTCATTACCATCAGCGAGAAGAGCCTGTGGAACTGGATATCGCACGGTACCGTCGGTGAAGGTTTTGGGTTTGGTGATGGAGTTTTTGGAGCGGGTTGTCATGGGATGGGTGGGTTGAAGTTCAATAGATGTGGGTTGATGATCGGTGTTTGGGTTTGGAGGGAGAGGAGGGTCGGGGTCTGTAGGTTGATGGTTGGTGTTTGGGTGTTGAGGAAGAGGAGGGTTTGTGGGAGTTGGTTGAGAGAATGGAGAGTTATTTTGGAGTGGTGAGGGAGGCGGAGTGATTTGAGAGGGACGGGTTTCAGGATAGTTTGTAGGAGATGAAGCAGGGGCTTCGGACTGGGCCTGTGAGGAAATGGGGTGGGCCGAAGAGTGACTTGGAGCAGAATTGAAGGCTGGCGGCCCAACAGAAAGAGGAGCTGCTGCATGAAGCCCCGTAGAGGATTGTACCTGACCTGAAGCAGACATGGACCTGAAAAATGTGGAACACGGTCTAGCAAAGGGAAAAATATCTTCGTTGAAGAGTACATCTCTAGAAAAATAGACTCGGCCTGAAGGAAGATGTAAACATTTATAGCCCTTATGAATTAAACTGTAACCAAGGAAGACACACTGAGTTGAGCGTGGTTGAAGTTTGTGAGAATTATACGGACGTAAATTAGGCCAACATTCACAACCAAAGACACGCAAGAAAGTATAGTCAGGTGCTTGAGTAAACAATTTTTCATAAGGGGATTGATTTCGAATTGTGGGAGTTGGGAGTCTATTTATCATATAACAAGCTGTTTGAAATGCATCTTCCCAATATTGGAGAGGAATCTGAGCGTGATTTAATAAAGCTAAACCAGTTTCCACAAGATGACGATGTTTACGCTCAACAACACCATTTTGTTGAGGGGTATGAGGACAAGATACATGATGAGTGATGCCACAAGTTTGGAAAAATTTGTTAAGTGAGCGATATTCACCACCCCAATCAGATTGAACAACTTTTACTTTTCGATTAAAATAACGCTCAACATATTTTTGCCATTTAATAAAAATAGGTAACACATCACTTTTATTTGTCATGGGATAGAGCCAAGTATAGCGACTATACGCATCAACAAAGGAGACATAATACTTAAAACCAGATTTTGAGCAAATAGGAGATGGACCCCATACATCAGTGTGAATTAAATCCAAAGGAAAATTTATTTGAGTGCTAGATAATGAAAAGGAAAGTTGTTTACTC
Organism: Quercus cerris; assembly: GCA_963669245.1. Classification (NCBI taxonomy): domain Eukaryota; kingdom Viridiplantae; phylum Streptophyta; class Magnoliopsida; order Fagales; family Fagaceae; genus Quercus; species Quercus cerris. Next base: position 23,581,455 of record OY770008.1, on the reverse strand, counting down.
TTAGAACTGAAACAAGCAGAACAAGGAGTAACAATTTTGCTAGAAACAACAGGTAAATTGAATTTTGAAAGAACATGATGAACAAGACGAAAAGCAGGATGTCCCAAGCGTGAATGCCATTGACTTGGAGAGGTACGTTCACCAACAAAGGCAGATGATGACGAAGGCAATTTATTGAAAGCAAAAGGAAAAAGGTACAATCCATTCCTACTCAGCCCGCGCAACAAAACTCTCCCCGTTGGTCGATCCTTCACAAGAAAATAAGAGGGGTGAAACTCAATAAATGTATTGGTGTCAGATGTGAATTTGTGAATAGAAATTAAATTTTTGGTAATGTGAGGAACATGGAGTACATTATGTAAAAGAAAGGAAGAGGAAGGAGTGGATAATTTAGTAGATCCAATGTGTTTAACATTCAAACCAATACCGTTACCAATGCGAATCTGATCAGGACCATGATACTCCTCTGCCTTCACATTCAAATTTGCAAAATCAGAAGTGAGATGATGAGTTGCACCAGAATCGGGGTACCAGTTAAGATCAGGTGAAGCCTGTGGAGCGGCGAGCAAAGCATGCATGTTGTTGGTAGTGTCAGTGGAGAAAGAATTATCAAACCTGTGATAGCACTTCAAGGCCGTGTGTCCTGGCTTGTGGCAAACCTGGCAAATAGGACGATTTTGGGGGGAAGAAGAATGACCACGCCCTTGTCCTCGAAAATTCCTTTGATACTTGGCTGTTGAGCCACGACTTATTGAAGGAGAAGAGCCACGGCCTGCTGAGGGAGAGGAGCCACCACCACGACCACCACGTGAAGGTCCTCGTCCTGCAAAATTGGCCCCTGCAATGGAGAGGTCCACGGTTGGTTGCTGATGCTCAAGTCGCAATTCATGGGCTAACAGATGCCCATATAACTCATCAATTGAGAGGGGGTCAACCCTTGTGGTCACAGATGTGACAAATGAATCATATTCAGATCCTAAGCCAGTAAGGAGAAATGAGATAATTTCAAAATCATTCAAGGCATGAGCAGTTGCAGCAAGTGTATCAATCAGTGTAGTAAACTGGTGAAAATAATCAGCAATTGAGGAATTGCCTTTCTTCAAAGTGGCGAGCTGATAGTGGATTTGCATTGTTCGAGCCCTTGACTGAGAGGTAAACATTCTCTCTAAGGCTTGCCATACATCTCTTGATGTGTTGAATTTGACTACATGAGCCAAAATACGCTCAGAGAGGGAGGATATTATAGCACTAAGAATCATCTGGTCTTGGAAGTACCAGTGATTGAAATCCGGATTTTGGATGACGTGGATGTCTCCATCGGTTTCAACAGTGAGAGATTGAGGTGGAGCAGGAGTGCTTCCATCGAGATAACCAAACAAATGTTGCCCCTTAAGGTAAGGAACAATCTGAGCTTTCCAGAGTAGGTAGTTGTCACGGGTAAGTTTGATGGTGATGAGATGATGGATGGTAGTAAGGAAAGTGGGAGAAGGAGAAGTGGTAGTGTTGAGAACAGAGGTTGATGAAGACGAGGAAGCCATTGAAAAAAAAAAAAATGACGTATGTCACAATGGCTCTGATACCATGTAAAATCAGAGATACAAAATATTTCCAAGCCTTACCATTCACGGTTTAGGCATATTCATTATATAAGAGTTTGTTACAAATTCAAATTATCAATAAGTTCTGCTATACAGATCCGGATATACTTCAGCTATACAAATCTCTTAGATACAAATTCAAATATAGATCAACAGATCTGGCCTTAGTGTCACATAAATTTAGTACCAACACAGAGTGAATAAGAGAAGGGCAAAATAATTCATACTTTTTGGCCAATCTGCTTGTGTCGAGTCCTCTCAAGCTTGGCCAGCAACTTTGCAAGGAACTACTTTCTTCTTGGTTTCTGCTTTGTGTTCAATCTCACTGCTTGTAAGGGCAGCCTTTACACTCTCAAGTGCTTCTGGTATAATTGTTTATGCATCTCTTTGAAACAATTGTTGTGCTTGTTTAAATACAGCACTTTTAATTATAATTAAAAATATAAAATTTATTTATAAAGTAAAGAAAAAACAAAGATCAGAAACCATTTAATTTGATTTTGGGTAGGAATAAACTCAAAGACCCATCCGCATGATTTAATTCTCCTTTTCTTTTGGTTACAGACAAATCGGTGCTCTTCCTAATCATTAAAAAAAATTGATTTCATGTCACAAAGGTGGAGAATGGTGGTTCGGGGGGCGGGTTTGGCTATGGGTCTTTGTTTTGGAAGAAGGAGAAGGGGAACGGTGGAGGAAGGTGAAGGGGTTTGCATTTTGTCTCTCAAAAGTGGAGATCGGTGGTTTGGGGAGAGAGTTTAGCCATGAGTCTTGGTTTTGGAGGTAAAAAAAATATCTATTACAGTTAACAATATCAAAATTATATATATATATATATATATCAAACAGAATGACAGTCAATGTAGAGTTCCAAACCCAAAGATTTATCTAAGTTTGTGCACAAACTCAATTATACAGATACACAGATAAAACTACAAATAAAAAACAAAGTCAATAGATTCAAGAATACCCCCAAGTTTGAGATAACCAAGAAACTTAAATATGCAATCACATTCCAATTTCAAATTCTTTCTAGAAACATATTACCAATAAATATGCAAGAAACAGTACAGAATAAAGGAAAGGTAAATATCTGATTGTTCATGTAACCCCTCCTTAATCATGTTCAACTACAAACATGAAGAAGAAGAAAAATGCAAGCACCTGCAACAAAAATGAAACAAAATAGAATAACATACAAAAATCTTAGTAGAAATAACTATTAGGATATGTTGTAATTAGAACATATGTAGAAATAACTATTAAGAATTTACAAAACATTGACGAATTAGTAAAACTATTAGGATATGTTCTTAAACCTTGTAAATAGACAAATTTGTAGACAACATATCCTTCCTTAACATAATTTCCTTTCGTGGGTATCCACCAAGCATAACGGCAATATTGACATCTTTACACACTTCAACAATGTCTGTGGTAGCAACCACACCTATTGAACCATATTCATGACATGAGTTAAGAAACCTGAGGGAAGAGAATAATTCTACCTACCTAGAATTAGCTATCAAGATAAGGGACATACCTTTCAGAAAAGGAAAGGCAACAATAGTCATTTCCATTCTTATCCCATTCAAGAATTCAGCTGCCTGTTCAATATCAAGCAAGTGCATAATCACAGGCTGATCAGGACCCAGCATGATTCCCCTTGCAATCATAGGAACAATGGCATAATCTATTTGCCCTGTTGAACAAAATCAAATTTTGAGCTACAGATACAAAAACTATATATTATCATGTCTAGAAGAAAGAATTGCCAACCTATACAATTGAAAATCATCTACACCTGTTCCTTAACATAATTACTAACATGCAACAACAGTCATATTGAATAAATCAAGCTTTTCTTTAAATTTTATTCATTCCTACCATTTGGTGAAAAGAAGTACAATGCATGTATTAAAAGACTGGTTATGAGGTTAAAAGATTCCAATGCCAACACTAACAAAAAACAAACACCTAAGAGTATAACTCTCCTAGGCATTCTATCAAACACCTGTTAGGAATCTCAAACAGCTATAGTAACTAACCCCAACCTTCAAAACAAAAATAAAGTTATCACAAAAACACAAATATTTCAGTCATGTAGCAATATGCAACAATACCCACAAAAAGAAATTTTGATTTTTGGGGTTATACCATCCTCCTTTCCTTTCATCCTAATAATTCCAATTCTCCAACACTACCAACCATGAACGGTTAAATAAATTTTTTTTTTTTTTAAATCTCAAGAAAAAAACCCAAAACCTGCTTTAGAGACTGCATTAGAGTTTTTGGATTGCTCATAGCTTCCTCGATGACACCGGCGGCATTTAAGTTTTAGGTTTTTGGGTTTTGATTTTGGGGAAGGAGAGGGTTTTGATTTTCAAGGAAGAAGATGGTTGCATGAAAGAATCTGAAAAGAGAGTAGAAGGCATCGGGTAATTTGGGAGAAAAAAAGAGTACCAGATTTAGAAAAAATATATATATTACCGGTAGCGGTTTAGGCGGCCTGATGTTGGTAAGCAATTGGCTTGCCAGTGGATGATAGTCTAACACTCCAATGATTCTCTCTCAATCTCGTTTTTTCTGTCTCTATTCTGAGGAAGAAGATGTCTGTTGGTTTGTAGGTATGGTGGGTTTTGATTGAGGAATCTGTGGGTATGGTAGGTATAGTATCTTAGTTTATCATGGGTTTGATCGAGGAGGAGCTGGTAAAGGAAGGCAAGGCTTGCATTTTGGTGAAAGAAAAGGCAGTGCATCGTGAAAGAATTTTGGTGAAAGAAAGGGTAGAGCATCGTGAAAGAGAAGGCAGAGCATCGGGTTCAAGTTTTAGAAAAGTTTTATTATGTTTTTTTTTTTTTTTAAATATTGTGCTGACATAGAAAATTATGGGAGATTCAAAAGTTTCGGTTTTATATATACATATATATATATATATAATAAAGCCAATAACATCATTGTATGATTAAAAAAAAAAAAAAAAAAAAGATAAACTAAATTAAACGTGATCTCTTCCCTTCCACCAAACACAACCCCTAGCAGCACTCTTCTACAAAATAAAAAATAAAATCATTCATACACACAAAAGAGAGAGCTATCTAATCAAAGTCAAATCAACGACACATCATTGACCCACAAATTTCAATTACCACTCATGATGATGACTAACCCATCATCAAGGTCAAATCACCCATCCACTAGAAACCCCCAATTCTCTACCATCACTCCGATCACATCATTCAAAGCAATGATCTTCAACTTGAAGCTGAAACAACAAAGTCAAGTTTTGTACGTGGTTCAAAGTGCAACGACCTAAAGGATGTGTGTGTGTGGGGGGGGGGGGGGGGGTTTGAAATATATAAATAATAATGTTACAAATACAAACTATTTTACAACATTTTTATAAACTGCTAATGTAACTTAGCATTTACCAAATAATTATTAGTAAATAAAAATGTGATATTAACGATGACCCAAATTAAAACTAGTAAGAATTTATTACATCAATAGTTTATAAAAATATTGTAAAATAGAAAATATATATATATATTACCGGTAGTGGTTTAGGCGGCCTGATGTTGTTAAGCAATTGGCTTGCCAGTGGATGATAGTCTAACACTCCAATGATTCTCTCTCAATCTCGTTTTTTCTGTCTCTATTCTGAGGAAGAAGATGTATGTTGGTTTGTAGGTATGGTGGGTTTTGATTGAGGAATCTGTGGGTGTGGTAGGTATAGTGTCTTAGTTTGTCATGGGTTTGATCGAGGAGGAGCTGGTAGAGGAAGGCAAGGCGTGCATTTTGGTGAAAGAAAAGGCAGTGCATCGTGAAAGAGTTTTGGTGAAAGAAAGGGTAGAGCATCGTGAAAGAGAAGGCAGAGCATCGAGTTCAAGTTTTAGAAAAGTTTTATTATGTTTTTTTTTTTTTTTAAATATTGTGCTTACATGGAAAATTATGGGAGATTCAAAAGTTTCGGTTTTATATATATATATATATATATATAATAACAAATAAAGCCAATAACATCATTGTATGATTAAAAAAAAAAAAAAAAGATAAACAAAATTAAACGTGATCTCTTCCCTTCCACCAAACACAACCCCTAGCAGCACTCTTCTACAAAATAAAAAATAAAATCATTCATACACACAAAAGAGAGAGCTGTCTAATCAAAGTCAAATCAACAACACATCATTGACCCACAAATTTCAATTACCACTCATGATGATGACTAACCCATCATCAAGGTCAAATCACCCATACACTAGAAACCCCCAATTCTCTACCATCACTCCGATCACATCATTCAAAGCAATGATCTTCAAATTGAAGCTAAAACAACAAAGTCAAGTTTTGTACGTGGTTCAAAGTGCAACGAACTAAAGGATGCGAGAGAGTTTGAGAAAGACTAAGTCAAGATCAGCCAACTTGCTGAGAATATGAAGAAAAAATTAGCCTAGGAACAAAGTTCTGTGGAGGACATGAGATGAAAGATCATGGTCTCGATGCGACGTGAGTCAAGGCTGCCCTGAGTGTAACAACGAATTGCGCTTACTGAAACTAAGTCAACTCAAGTTTTATCTGTGCATGTTATGGTTTAGTTTCCACACCCCTATTTGCCTTCCCTTTTTGCGTGTGTGTGTCTGTGGGGGGGAGGGGGGGGAGGGGGGAGGAGTGAGAACCTTTGAAATATATAAAGAATAATGTTACAAATACAAACTATTTTACAACATTTTTATAAACTGCTGATCTAACTTAGCATTTACCAAATAATTATTGGTAAATAAAAATGTGATATTAACGATGACCCAAATTAAAACTAGTAAGAATTTGTTACATCAATAGTTTATAAAAATATTATAAAATAGGAAAAATATATATATTACCGGTAGCGGTTTAGGCGGCCTGATGTTCGTAAGCAATTGGCTTGCTAGTGGATGATAGTCTAACACTCCAATGATTCTCTCTCAATCTCGTTTTTTCTGTCTCTATTATGAGGAAGAAGATGTCTGTTGGTTTGTAGGTATGGTGGGTTTTGATTGAGGAATCTGTGGGTATGGTGGGTATAGTGTCTTAGTTTGTCATGGGTTTGATCGAGGAGGAGCTGGTAGAGGAAGGCAAGGCATGCATTTTGGTGAAAGAAAAGGCAGTGCATCGTGAAAGAGTTTTGGTGAAAGAAAGGGTAGAGCATCGTGAAAGAGAAGGCAGAGCATCAAGTTCAAGTTTTAGAAAAGTTTTACTACGTTTTTTTTTTTTTTTTAAATATTGTGCTGACATGGAAAATTATGGGAGATTCAAAAGTTTTGGTTATAATAATAATAATAATAATAAATAAAGCCAATAACATCATTGTATGAAAAAAAAAAAAAAAAAAAAAGAGATAAACAAAATTAAACGTGATCTCTTCCCTTCCACCAAACACAACCCCTAGCAGCACTCTTCTACAAAATAAAAAATAAAATCATTCATACACACAAAAGAGAGAGCTGTCTAATCAAAGTCAAATCAACGACACATCATTGACCCACAAATTTCAATTACCACTCATGATGATGACTAATCCATCATCAAGGTCAAATCACCCGTACACTAGAAACCCCCAATTCTCTACCATCACTCCGATCACATCATTCAAAGCAATGATCTTCAACTTGAAGCTGAAACAACAAAGTCAAGTTTTGTACGTGGTTCAGAGTGCAACGAACTAAAGGATGTGAGAGAGTTTGAGAAAGACTAAGTCAAGATCAGCCAACTTGCTGAGAATATGAAGAAAAAATTAGCCTAGGAACAAAGTTCTGTGGAGGACATGAGATGAAAGATCATGGTCTCGATGCGACATGAGTCAAGGCTGCCCTGAGTGTAACAACGAATTGCGCTTACTGAAACTAAGTCAACTCAAGTTTTATCTATGCATGTTATGGTTTAGTTTCCACACCCCTATTTGCCTTCCCTTTTTGTGTGTGTGTGTGTGGGGGGGGGGGGGGGGGGGGGGGGAGTGAGAACCTTTGAAATATATAAAGAAGAATGTTACAAATACAAACTATTTTACAACATTTTTATAAACTGCTGATCTAACTTAGCATTTTCCAAATAATTATTAGTAAATAAAAATGTGATATTAATGATGACCCAAATTAAAACTAGTAAAAATTTATTACATCAATAGTTTATAAAAATATTGTAAAATAGAAAAAATATATATATTACCGGTAGAGGTTTAGGCGGCCTGATGTTGTTAAGCAATTGGCTTGCCAGTGGATGATAGTCTAACACTCCAATGATTCTCTCTCAATCTCATTTTTTCTGTCTCTATTCTGAGGAAGAAGATGTCTGTTGGTTTGTAGGTATGGTGGGTTTTGATTGAGGAATCTATGGATATGGTAGGTATAGTGTCTTAGTTTGTCATGGGTATGATCGAGGAGGAGCTGGTAGAGGAAGGCAAGGCGTGCATTTTGGTGAAAGAAAAGGCAGTGCATCGTGAAAGAGTTTTGGTGAAAGAAAGGGTAGAGCATCGTGAAAGAGAAGGCAGAGCATCGAGTTCAAGTTTTAGAAAAGTTTTATTATGTTTTTTTTTTTTTTTAAATATTATGCTGACATGGAAAATTATGGGAGATTCAAAAGTTTTGGTTTTATATATATATATATATATATATATATATAATAAATAAAGCCAATAACATCATTGTATGATTAAAAAAAAAAAAAAAAAGATAAACTAAATTAAACGTGATCTCTTCCCTTCCACCAAACACAACCCCTAGCAGCACTCTTCTACAAAATAAAAAATAAAATCATTCATACACACAAAAGAGAGAGCTGTCTAATCAAAGTCAAATCAACGACACATCATTGACCCACAAATTTCAATTACCACTCATGATGATGACTAACCCATCATCAAGGTCAAATCACCCATACACTAGAAACCCCCAATTCTCTACCATCACTCTGATCACATCATTCAAAGCAATGATCTTCAAATTGAAGCTGAAACCACAAAGTCAAGTTTTGTACGTGGTTCAAAGTGCAACGAACTAAAGGATGTGAGAGAGTTTGAGAAAGACTAAGTCAAGATCAGCCAACTTGCTGAGAATATGAAGAAAAAATTAGCCTAGGAACAAAGTTCTGTGGAGGACATGAGATGAAAGATCATGGTCTCGATGCGACGTGAGTCAAGGCTGCCCTGAGTGTAACAACGAATTGCGCTTACTAAAACTAAGTCAACTCAAGTTTTATCTGTGCATGTTATGGTTTAGTTTCCACACCCCTATTTGCCTTCCCTTTTTATGTGTGTGTGTGTGGGGGGGGGGGGGGGGGGGGGGAGTGAGAACCTTTGAAATATATAAAGAATAATGTTACAAATACAAACTATTTTACAACATTTTTATAAACTGCTGATCTAACTTAGCATTTACCTAATAATTATTGGTAAATAAAATTGTGATATTAATGATGACCCAAATTAAAACTAGTAAGAATTTATTACATCAATAGTTTATAAAAATATTGTAAAATAGAAAAAATATATATATTACCGGTAGCGGTTTAGGCGGCCTGATGTTGGTAAGCAATTGGCTGGCCAGTGGATGATAGTCTAACACTCCAATGATTCTCTCTCAATCTCGTTTTTTCTGTCTCTATTTTGAGGAAGAAGATGTCTGTTGGTTTGTAGGTATGGTGGGTTTTGATTGAGGAATTTGTAGGTATGGTGGGTATAGTGTCTTAGTTTGTCATGGGTTTGATCGAGGAAGAGCTGGTAGAGGAAGGCAAGGCATGCATTTTGGTGAAAGAAAAGGCAGTGCATCGTGAAAGAGTTTTGGTGAAAGAAGGGGTAGAGCATCGTGAAAGAGAAGGCAAAGCATCGAGTTCAAGTTTTAGAAAAGTTTTATTATGTTTTTTTTTTTTTTAAATATTTTGCTGACATGGAAAATTATGGGAGATTCAAAAGTTTCGGTTTTATATATATATATATATATATATATATATATATATATATATATAATAAGAATAATAATAATAAAAAAATAAAGCCAATAACATCATTGTATGAAAAAAAAAAAAAAAAAAAAGAGATAAACAAAATTAAACGTGATCTCTTCCCTTCCACCAAACACAACCCCTAGCAGCACTCTTCTACAAAATAAAAAATAAAATCATTCATACACACAAAAGAGAGAGCTGTCTAATCAAAGTCAAATCAACGACACATCATTAACCCACAAATTTCAATTACCACTCATGATGATGACTAACCCATCATTAAGGTCAAATCACCCATACACTAGAAACCCCCAATTCTCTACCATCACTCTGATCACATCATTCAAAGCAATGATCTTCAAATTGAAGCTGAAACAACAAAGTCAAGTTTTGTACATGGTTCAAAGTGCAACGAACTAAATGATGTGAGAGAGTTTGAGAAAGACTAAGTCAAGATCAGCCAACTTTCTGAGAATATGAAGAAAAAATTAGCCTTGGAACAAAGTTCTATGGAGGACATGAGATGAAAGATCATGGTCTCGATGCGACGTGAGTCAAGGCTGCCCTGAGTGTAACAACGAATTGCTCTTACTGAAACTAAGTCAACTCAAGTTTTATCTGTGCATGTTACGGTTTAGTTTCCACACCCCTATTTGCCTTCCCTTTGTGTGTGTGTGTGTGTGTGTGTGTGTGGGGTGGGGGGTGAGGGGTGGGGGGGGTGGGGGGGAGTGAGAACCTTTGAAATATATAAATAATAATGTTACAAATACAAACTATTTTACAATATTTTTATAAACTGCTAATGTAACTTAGCATTTACCAAATAATTATTGGTAAATAAAAATGTGATATTAACGATGACCCAAATTAAAACTAGTAAGAATTTATTACATCAATAATTTATAAAAATATTGTAAAATAGTTTATATCTGTAGCATTACTCATATATAAAATACCCCCCTAATATCCCAAATGACTAAAATATAATTTAATAATTCCAAAATAACCATAATACTCTTGAAACTTCTTAAATAATTTTAAAAAAAAAAAAAAAAACTCTCCCAAATGTCAAAAATTACTAAAATGCCCTCAAAACATCCCAAAAAAAAAAAAAAACCTTTGAAATTCCCAAAATATGACTGAAGATTCCAAAATAACCAAAATGCACTTGGAACCTCCAAAATGACCTAATTACCCCTAAAAATCTAAAATGACCAATATGTCTCTAAAATCTTTGAAATTACCCAATGCCCTTAAAATCTCCAAAATGATCAAAATATCCTCAAACCATCAAAATGGAAAAAAATACCCTTAAAACGTTCAAATTTACCAAATGCCATCGGAAAAAATAACAAAATACCTACCCCACCCCCCCCCCCCCCCCCAAAAAAAAAAAAAACCAACCAGAATAACCAAAATTTCCTTAAAATGTCCAAATAACAAAAATACCCTTAGAACCCCAAAATAATCAAAATATTCTTGAAATCATTTTGTTCATTTTGGAGGTCCAATGGTAGTTTGGTCAATTTGAAAATTTTGGGAGTATTTTCAGTAATTTTAGAGATTTAAGTTATTTTAATCTTTTTGACAATTCAAGGCTATTTTAATTATGTTGGTGGATCCAAGGGTATGTTAATATTTATAACCTTTCGAGATTATTTTTGTCAGTTGGAGGCTTTTGGGGGTTTCCATATAAAAGAATGAAAAACTTTTCTTTTATATCATGCCAAACACTGGAATAATTTTTGGCATATTTTTAGGAATATAACCGAACACCAAAAAAAAAATAAAAATGTTTCTGTCCTAAAACATTCTACCCTGAAACAAACCCAGCCAATGTGGGGGCTAGAAGCCGAGGAAAAAGATCAAAAGAGGGGATCCAAATGCCAACTTATTTGCTGGCCCTTCGCTACTTGTTGGCCATTTGAATCCAGTCAGAGTCTCTTTCGAATACCCTTGCATTTCAAACACTTTTTTCTCTAGCTAGTTCGAATGTCCCATTAAAGTTAAAGGCGAACTAGAGAGCTCAAAATATCTTTATATAAAAATATATATATTTTTTCTTCTTTCTTCTCCTTTTCTATCATATCATCAAGAAGAATAAATTCCCTGTCACCAAATAGACGTAGATAGTTGATGAGTTGAAACCAATTAAGTACTCCAAAAGTGCCCAATATGATTCTATAATTCAAATTCCAGTTGAATTCTCAGTCAGTGATGGCACTCCATGTGCACGTGTCAAATCTTGTTGACACAAACAACAAGCATATTTTCCTTTAATCAGAGGAGAAGGGGTGGTTCAAAAGAGAGAATTTCTGATTCAAACATGTCCATCAATCGTGCATATGGGCACCACATATCACATATGTTTCTATTTACAAATGGTGGTTGCCCTTCCAGACCAATTATGAGCAGAAATCGAATGCTTATACCGGCCGCCGCGTATGGGACTCATTGTTTTGCCCTAGCACTAGGTTATAGCCTTTTTCCTTTTTCTGGTTAAAAAGATAAGAATCTACAACAATCAAGCATAAATTCAAATGGGAAGTCAAAATTATGCTCTTCCCCCCCATGAAAATTCGGTGGCTATTGATGTTAACGTAGCAAAAACGCGAATTACAGCCATGTTTCAATTGGATGGAACTAGTAGTGGTTGATGACATTGTTTTTACTGTAGAAGACGCATCATAGAACATTCAACAGGCTGAAACTTTTGACCTTATTAGATTTTGCACTAGAGTAGGATCCCAAGTTTGGATTAGCCAAATACTATGCTATAGTAGTTTTTTGGTTAATGTTTTCTAATGTGTAATTCATTACCTTTACTTGGTAGCTTATGTTTGAACTGTTACTCATCACTAGCTACATGTCATGCTAAGCTAAAACTCATAAAGCAAAGAGCAAGTAGTGCAATTAAAAACTACAAACGAGCTAGCCACACATGTGAGAAAACCATAGTAGACTCAATTAGTGATAGAGGACAGCCACACCAAATCCTGTAGTACAATAATGCAAGTGGGTTTTTTCAGTCCACTTTGTCGAGTTTTTTGAAACAGGAGTTACCATTCTATACAATAATAACAAAAGGAAATAAGAATAAGAATAATTATATATGATAATGTGTTTAAGAAAATGAAAGAAAATACTCGAAGAAAGATTGTGTGTTGTAGATTATTGACCAAAACAACACGGTGTGAGCCTATCTTTCTTGTCTTATGCCAATGAGATATACACTTTGTAGTAACTTTCTCTAAAGACAGTATTATAATGATGCAATTTGGCAAGTTCTTAATAAAAGGGATACCTAAGCTATCGAAATGAGTGATTGAATTATTTGGCAGGATTGTGATATCAATGTTTAGATTTCCTTTTTGGACCAAGTTGTTTACACGGGGACTATCCATTGGTGTGTCTACGTTTCCGGCATGATCGTATGTCCTTCTAAATTAATATCAACTGTGATCGTATCAAAAAAAATATCAACTGCGATATGCTCCTAAACATACCTAACCCCAACACAGTGCCATTAACTTCGAGGATTACTTTAAAAACTAATTTTATAGGTACAGCTTATCGTACAATTGAACAAAGAAACTGATATATCCAAGTTGATAGTAGGTCTAAATTTAAATCAATGTGCGTCAAAAAGTGAGGAACTCTTTATTGATGAGTCCAATCTGACGAAGCAACCACTACTCTAGGGTTCATTAGTTATTTTCTACCTGTCTAATTTAGTTGTAGATGGATGGAAAATTTTTGACTCGAGTCTACAGCTTGATTCAAGCTTGACGGAGAATGTGTTTTTGATGTTGATGATGGGTTGGATATTGTCTTTACTAGGAGGACTTGAGCAATATTGTCCTATTGTAATCATAGTTACACGTCTTTCAAAAACGATTACATTAACCATTTGGTTCCTCTCCATTTTACTTTGAGGTGAACTGTATTCATTTAAAGGTCATATATAATTCAAAGTGAAATAAATTTAGGATCAAAATTATGTCAACTTATTCAAAAACTTATTATCCTAGTTCAGTTTAACCATAATTAATTTTTTACTAATAGGTCAAGTTATCAGTTTTTAAATAATTAAGTTAGCATAATTTAGACTTCGCTTTGAATCATTGCCTCTAAATAGATATTCTTCATTTCACTTTTAAATGAAGATGATTCAAATCCTGAAGATAGTAAAGCACAATATTAAATCGAACATAAAATTAATGTGTACATGAACTTACTTTAATTAACGTGTTGAAAAAGTACAATCAAGGATAAACATAAACTAAAATGTAGATTATAAGAATAAACAATTGGAACTTTAGTGTGTGTTGTTTGTTGGAGGTCACTTTCTATCAAGTGAAAGCCCTATACATGTGGCTTGGCATTTGTTGTAAGTTACCATAAAGTAAGTATAACATTTCCACCCATCTAGAGGGATAGGCTTCATGTTTCGTTGTTGATTTTTTCTTGTTTTTGGAAACAAGATCCTCTTCATTTCACTTGAAATAAAAAGAGTTCATTTTATGGTTAAGATTTTATGTTTTAAATTTAACAATTTCTAGATTATCACGTCATTTAAAATTTAAAAGACATGACAATTTGTACACGTTTAAATTTTTGTAATATTTAATTTGAACCAAAAAAGGAATCCATTTTCAAATTGAGAACATCTTTGATTATTGTGGTGGTTTCCTAATCAAGCTCTAACCCTTTTCCTTTTAATTTCCATATTTATTTGTAACTACTCTTCCAGCCAATGTCTAGCTGCCACATGATACACATATGTTTTAACTTTTAGGTTGGTTTAAATTATTGGACGAGAGTTTACACCATCCCCCCCCCCCCCCCTTTTTTTTCCCCCAAGAAAAAAAAAATATTAGATATAAAAAGATACCTCATGCATCGAATATATAAATCATCAATAAATATATGGTAATTACAAAAACTCAACAATTTCTCAACATCCCCCAATTTGCTATCACTTCACTCTTAAGCCCACCATTCTATGCAATTAAAAAAAAAAAAAAAATTCAATGACTTGTGTGTGAACTACTAAAGTGATAGACAAATTTGATAGTGTTGTGAATTTTTTTATGACCATAGCTTTACTCATCATCATCCTCTCTCAGTGTGGATCCCCACACAACTATGGAACCTACATGCTATGAGATGAAGAATGTATATATCTGATTTTGTTTTTAGATAAGTATTGGTTGGACACGTGGCTTATGTGAATGATTAGTCCCTCTCACCTCCTTGTGTCACTTAGCAATTAATAAAAAATAAATTTTATTTAAACCCATAATTTATGGGACATCAACCTGTAATGCGGGGCACAAGATTCTTTCCATTTCAAATCCTATCATTTTTGTCCTATTTATTGTTCAGATTTTTTTTTTTTTTTTTTTTTTTTTTTGGGAACTAACGGCGTACAGAATATCACATAGTTTAAATTTTTTAAATAATAATAATCCGTACACCTTTATATTTGTAAAATAAATATGAAACAGGAAATAGACAAATCTTGAAATGAAAATGATCCCTTTTTGTAATGCGGAAAAAGCAAGCTCTTGCAGCCTCAGAATTTTCGTTTTTAAATAAAATTTCCTACCATTTTTACCAAAGTGAAAAAGATAGATCATGGATGTAACATATCATTAAAATGTACTCACTCATTCTTTAAATTCATTAAATTAGAAAGGCACATTTTTCTTGGGTCCGAATTTGCTACATAATATTCTTACACTTACACGTCCTTTTTTCATAAAAAGATCCAACAAAAAAAAATATCTTGCTGATATGTTTAGTGTGTGTGTATATATATATATATATATATTTCCTAAAAAAACACTATAGTTGCTGGAATTTTCCGAAGAAAAAGTGCCACCCTCTCTTTGTGCTACAATCAATATTTGCACTTTACATTGCAGCCACGTAACTTGGAGAACTTATTGATGGCATATTGATATATTGCACCCCTTCTACAAAAAGCAGTAATATAAAAATGAAATAATGATATTTTCTTTTATGAGATTGTATATTGTGTTTCGGCTCCATGCAACGAACCTTTTGCAATACGTGGGCCTTTACTCATGTAAGAATATACTTTCGCCTCTTTTATAATTATCGAAATATTCCTTTCACGCCTTGAAAAAGATTTGAATTACTTTTTTACTTGACTGTGAGGCCTCATTGACTAATTAAATTATGTTAATCCTCAAAGTATACGTTATAAGAAAGAAAATGCAATCTTAATTATTTTATATAATCTTTTTAACTCTCTAACAACTATGAGACATCCTTGTCTGAAAATATATATGAGATCACATTAAGATTTGAAAACCAATAGATCTTATTTACTTCTTCTAAGGTTTTTGTCTTTTTACAGTGGGTTGAGCTTTAGACCTCCTCTTTAATAGGAGGAGAAAATGTACTACTATAGTAGGGTACTATGTCAATTAGCCCAATGCTGATTGGCCAATCAAGTTATGTAAGATTTTCCCATAAAAAAGTGTTCGGTAAGATTTAGTGGGAGGGTGTGGAAATTAAAATGTATAAAATACAGGAGAATATACCATTTTATCTAAAAAATTAAATTTATCAATTTGAACATAATTATATATTATAATAATCTTACCATTGGTACAAATATGCTATGTAAAACTTCAGCACTTAACTAACTACGTCACTCATAGGTGAATATTCTAATACAAAATAAACAAAGGATTCTGCATGTAAGTAGGTCAGTTTCAAAAGGGACGGTTTCTTTTTTTTTTCACTTTTTGACCTTGTCTTACAACACCATGATGCTCTCTGCGTTATAATCTTTTCACAGATTAAAAAAATAAGAAAAGCTAGACTCGATCATTCAGCAACCAAGAAAAAAAAAACAAAACAAAACAAAAAGTTGGAATCTTTCAGTGGAGTAAAGGTGTCAAAATTTTGGCAGTACCAATAGAATTCCGTTCCGTTCAAGAAGAGTCAGGATTCAAGGATGGAACATTTACGAGTCACAACAGCCCTCTAAGCAAAACGGAAAAGAAAAAAAAAATAGTCATAATCATCAAGCCATGATAAAATGTATTTAGGTTCACCAAAGTTTATTACAGTCAGAAGTCCGTTGGATAAAACATAAATAAATCGATTTGCTTTAGTAGTATAATTATAACATATAAATCGCTAGCTCGATTAATTGGTAAAATTTCTGATAACTGAATAAAAGATTTAGAGTTCAATTCCTACCAACACCAAAAATCAATTGGTGTCTTAATCTGATAATAAAAGACATCGTCAAGAGCAGACATCATAGATCGAAATGCTCTAAAAAAAAATATTTTTTAAATTTTATGTTAATTTTAGCATATTATATTATATAGGCTAGATCGAAGTTATCATGGTTGTGTTAGAACCTTATATATGTGTGTGTAAGAGATTTTTTATTATTATTTTTTGAGTAATATATGGGAGATTTTATACCATTTTTAATTAATATATATGAGAGAGAGAGAGAGAGAGAGAGAGAGATTTTATGATTTTTTTTTTTTTTTTGGGTAATATATGGGAGGTTTTATTCTCTCTCTCTTTTTTTTTTTTTTTGGGTAGAATATAAAGTCACTCATCAATTTTTTTTTTTTTTTTAGTCTGGTTACACTCAGTGTCATATCATAATAAAGAGGGTTTAACTGTATGTGGAAGATTTTTTATTTTATAATATATATTTTCGGGTAAAATGTTAGGACACTCATTATTTTTTTTAAAGTCTAGTGACATTCCTATAGCTAGGATATCGCTTAAACCCGAATAGTGCAGTTAATAATTATTAATTAACATGAACGGAAAGATTATGATTAATCCAATCAAAAAGTATAGGGATATGATTAAAATGATTGAATATTGAGTGTGTGATTACTGATTAGCAAAGAATTATAATGGTTGGAGAGTTTATTTGCTTATTTGTTTAAACTTTTAATATATGTGTATATATAGGTATACCTAAAAAATGCAAGATCTTAAAAAAATAATAATTAAATTAAATTAAATTATAAAAATAAAATAAAAAAAACCTATACTAAAACAAATAAGTTAAATAAATTTACGTTTAACAAACAACCGACAATGACCAAAGCCAAACCAGAATTAATGTAATTGGATAGGTATTCGTACAATTTACACTTTTAGATTTGAACTCTTTTATGTCATTTGCAATATATTGAACACAATCAATAATTACCTTAAAAAAAATGTATTTCAAATTGATAAAAAAATAATAAATAAATAAAAAGGAGAAATAAATGAATGAAAATCTTATCACTTTGATTATTGCTGTCCTGCCCGCCAATGTTAGGCAATGCCTGCCTGACGTACCTGTAATATAATATGGAATGGATCAGTTCAGCTTTTGCACTGCATGAAATAACATAGATTATTTATTATTATTATTATTATTATTATTATTATTATTATTATTATTATTATTATTTTGCTTAAATTCTTTTTAGATGTCTTCCTCTCATAAGTCATAGCATCTCCTTCACAGACAAAAACATGGGGGCAGTTTTAGGCAAGCATGTCTACTTTGTAAAGTTTTTTTTTTTTTTTTAAATGTAACATATTATTTGTACATTTTTCTAAATTATTGAGAAATTCAACCAGAACATTTGGTTTGAAAGTGAAACCACAAAAAGTATGATTTAGTGGCTTCAACATCCTTGATTTTAATAATTATGGAGTAAATAGATAACATAGGTGTATAGCAAGAAATTCTTAGAGAAAGAGGAAGCTATGATTAAAGGAATATCAAAATATGACCCTCTTTATTTTTAGGAGTCAATTTCAAATAGAGATGATTCTTTTCTAAGATTGGAGGTACTCAAGTTACCTTAGGTTTTCACTCAAAAAAGTTACCAAATTATTTTATCTTAGAAGGAAAATTTTAGGTAGAGTACTCTGAGGTTCCCAAATCAAATCCAATCACTTAGTTGCATTGACTAATGCAACACAAATAGTATAATCTTCTTATGTCAACAAGTAAATTTGGATATAACTTATTACTTTTTAATCAATACAATCACACGATTAAATTTAATTTGAGAATCTAAAGTACAATAGCATCTAAAGAAGTGTATCTATATTTTGTCCTATCTCAAATGCATCTTTGTTAAGGACGAATCTGAAACAACTCACCTTTTGCCCCCTTTATTCCGATCACAATCTTGAAATCAGTTTTTACAGTGTACATAAAAATGAAATAGTAAATTAATACCGAAAGTCCCTATCTTTTCAATTTCTTTTTGGATACACATACAATGCATGAGATCTTAAGTTGAGTGTTTTCAAAATTCCTTTCATTGCATATATATATAAAATATATCTTCTATGAGACTTGGATCCCATATATACCAGTGATAATGAAAGTGGAGGAGATCCTGATTGGAAGAGACAAGGGGTTTTTTCTTCTTTCGTTTTTTGTTGACAATACTCAACAACCTGTATTGCAATAGGGCAGGGACAGAAAGCAGTGTAAACAGGAAGTACGTGTTGGATTTTTACAATTGATTATTCTCCATAAAACGTGATGGCCCCACAGATATTCCAAGTTCCACCTTGCAAACATTGCCCACACAACTACTATAGCTCGAGTAACCAGAATCCACAAGGAGTGTTGTCATTTTGGACCTACCACGTACAGTGTTGTGCACTTTGTTGTGCTGACACTTTACCCCTAGATACTCCTTTTTCTCCATTATTTCTTACATTTTATTTCCTTTTAGTAAAACCCATCTTTTTTTAAAAATAAATAAATAAATAATCTTGTTAAAAACAAAGAAGAAGAAGAAATATATTTTCTCAAAAGATCTTTCTTCTCATGACAATCTTAAAATATAGGGGAAATTTTACATTTAAAAAAATAGCCTAGATTTATACCCATTTTAATTAGCTTACATATTAGGTTTCTTATTTTGTCAATTTAAGTCCCAAACTTATGAAACTACTCCAATTTGTGTGGTGTTCATTTATGTTAGGGGTAGAGAAATAAGAAAATTTGTTAATAAAATTTTGTGTTTCTCCTAGGTAATCAGTTTTATTTATTGACAATCAACTTCACACTCTAAGAGAAACTTTTTCTTTTTACCTTCTCTTTAATATTTACCAAACTGATTTATGAACAAGTCATAGGTGAAATGTAAAATTTAATTAATAATTTCCTGCTTCTTCTTTTTTTTTCTTTTTTGCTTCATTGCTGCCCCAAAATAATGAAAATGAATTGATATGTTAATTTTCTTTTTTGATTAAATGGGTAATGAGAGACAATCAGTCATAACAATCTTACTTGAGTATGACCATTATAACTCTCTACCCACTAAAGAAATGATTCCTTGAAGGACTAGACGAGTCCAGAAGGCATAAGACCCAAATGAGGGATCCACAGCCTTTTCTTCAAGTGGATTAAACCATAACCTATCCGCAATTCTAGTCTAGAAATTAGTGATTTCTAGATATACAAAGCTTTTTCAAAAGTAAAAGTTTACCTACTTTAATGTAGAAAGTTGTTAGTTAAAATACAAATAAGATTTTTAAAATAAAGAGTATTTTAAAAATATTTTAATATTTTACATTTTAATTAATAAATTTACTTTTTGATTTTTTTTATGTATTGCAGAAAATTGAAATAGAGTATCTCATAAGGGGGGAAAATTCGTGAACCATTTAAAAGGCATCTTTTAAAATAATATAGGTTAAAGTCCCATGACATTATAATAATTTATTGCTATAGCAAAAGAAGAGAAGAATAGCACAAAAAAACCGTATGATGAGTATTAATTATAAATTATTTTATATATATATATATATATATACACACACACACTCCACGTTGCAACCTTAGACAAAATAAATTAAAGAAAAGAACAAATTAAACACTACGTTGTTGTATTTTTATCCACTTAGAAATACTTATATATCCACATTGAAGAATTTTCCATGAACAAAAAGTCTAAAGCTAATATTAATTGAATAGAATTTTTTAAACAAAAATTCTAAACACTACGTTGCAACCTTAGACAAAATAAACTAAAGAAAAGAACAAATTAAACACTATATTGTTGTATATTTTATCCACTTAGAAATATAGCAAGTGTAATTCAACTTTAATCAAATTAAGATTTTTATTCACTTAGAAATTATAGTTGAAGAAAAATTATATATTTTTTCTTAAAATCTAAAAATCTAAGAAAATTTCTGCAATTTGGTGCTGTCACTTGGTGCAACCACGGAGCCTAAACCCAACTTTTATTATATATAATATGATTTCATACATAAATACTTTATAAATAGTAATATTTTATATTTTATAAACTTAGCCTATAGCTGCGTTTTTTAATCGCGGCTATAGGTCCTCCTTTAAAAAACAAAAATATTTGGTCGAACTTATAGCCACGTTTATGAACGCAGCTATAGACTTAACCAATAGCCACGTTTTTCCTACTTTAAAATATATATATATATATATATATATTGGTTGGACTTATAGCTACGTTTATGAATGCGGCTATAGACTTAACCTATAGTCATCTTTTAAAACACGGCTATAGGTTAGCTATAGCCGCGTTTCCTCCTTTAAACAAATATATAAATGTAAATAAATATATATATATATATATATATATATATATATTTAGTTGGAGATATAGCCGCGTTTTTTAAAACACGGCTATATGTCCTCCTTTAAAAAAATATTTATATATATAGACTTAACCTATAGTCGCGTTTTAAAAACGCGGCTATAGGTTAGCTATAGCCTCGTTTTAAAAATACAGCTAGATCACCGATCTAATGGTCCAAGCTATCAACCAAGTCACCAGACCTACTGGTCTAGTTGTCAAAGCCAGTGGTCTAACAACTAGAACCAACGGTTTGGTAGCCAGTGCTAGCAATTTGCTCACCAAACCACCAACTTTGGCCACCATTCTAGCGACTTCAATGGCTGTGTTACCAATTTTAGTGGTTTGTACTTAAAAAATTTAAATAAATAAATAAAAAATAAAAAATAAAAAAAGAACTTGTTACACTAAACACCTGAAAAGTATTTTACTAAAAATATTTTCAAATGTAAAATGTTTTCATTGAAAATATTTTATAACAAAACAAATAGAACATAAATATTAACTTTGAGCCAAAAAAAAAAATAGTTACTAATAGGTAAGGAGTGTGAGTATTTTTAAGGCGTTAAGTAAAAGTTCACCTACATTTTTTTTTTAAACCAAGTTCTTCTAAGTTTTATTATTATTATTACTAGTCGCTAACCCGTACGGTGCACGAGAAAGTTCTAAAAAATGCTAAATATTTTTTTTAATCAAATTAAATGCATTTTTTGTCAGGTTGAGAGAAATTTAGTCAACTTAAATGAACCTTTTCACTTTGGATTTTAAGTAATAACTCACACAAAAAGGAATATACAAATTTCATTAGGATTTGAGCTAGTCAACCAAGGTAGGTGTGTGTGTGTGTGTGTCTATATATATATATATATATATATATATATATATATATATATATATATATATATATAGACTGACCTTGTCAAATATTTCTTACTCTGCTAACAAAGCAAATTATTGCTCATTTGAAGCAATTTACAATGTTCATTCTAGGCAGAAGCTTACATACTTTTTGTTGTTGTGATTTACAATTTGAGTAGATGAAAAATAATATGATGTTCTATCACTAGTTAATGCCTTCACAACAAAAAGGGTAAAATTTCAAATCAAAAGATTACATATCACATTTAAAAGAAACACTAACAGAAAGTAAAATGTATGACATGTACTAATAACAAATAATCATAATATTCAAAGAGTTTTGTACATCAACAACAAAATCTTATTAAATTGTTGGGGCAGATTCACTAACTATATTTTATCAATAAAAATAATTTTCTTCATAAGACTTGTTTAATTTATCATATTAAATATGAGAAAACAGGTGCAAGCATATTGTTGTTGACTCTACATTATATCACAAAGAGTCTCTCTTGGATTGCTTCATTCTTCTCTGTGCTCTACAACTAAAGCTCCCCCATCATAAGCTTCCTACCTTACAAAACTGTGCAAACAAAAGCAAAATTCTAGAATTTTCATTTCCTACTTTTGCAGCCCTCAACAAAAGTTAAGATTCATGATTTTTTTCAAAATCTTGCATGCCTTTATTATTAAAATTCTCAATATATACACCATTAGCATAGATACAAATTGATTCAAAAGCAGCCTTATTTTAAGTACACCATAATGCAAAAATATCACCAATAAATAATCATAATATTTGAAGAGAGATGAATGAAGCAAAATAAAAATAATTAAAATTCACAAAATGAAGAACCAAATATCAAGAACATAGAGGGAGATTGTTGGAAGCAAAATTAACAAACCTAGCATAAATTGTTAAGATTTTAGACTCGATTGGAAATGAAGTAACTCTAAAAGTTTTAGCTCGCCAAGCTTTCTTGTGTTGTTTTATACCTCCTGGAGCAAGGATATCAAGGGAGTTACAGGATGAGCGGATAACAGACTAAACAAATTGTCACGTATATCAACCATCAATAACACACCCAAAATTATAAAAATCTAAATAAATTAAAATGTTAGATTGAGAAAAAACTTAACTGTTTATTTATAACTTCCAAAAATGTTTAAGGATTTCCAAAACTACTAAAGTTTGTCAGGGTTAACAAATTTTATTCACCTATGGGAATCTAATTCTTTTCAATCTAGTCAAAGAATTAGATAAACAAACAAAAAGAATAGAAAGATATAATATTTGTTTTCAAAGTTTTCAAGGGCTTTAACTAATTCCTCATACTTATAGTCCTTTATCTCCACCTCTACTTCTACTTTTTCCACCACTCATGCACCTTTTAAAATGCCAAAATAACCCAACGACGTCATTTAATGCAATATCTTTTAAATTAAATCATGGACACAATAAAAATGAGTGAAAAAGATCATAAATTTATGTAAACATTCAAAAATTTGGGAATTTAGATTCAGATTCTATAATTAGAACAAAACAGTCGAGTATATTATCTTAAAGGTGCTGTCTAACACAGAACAGCTGTTTGGTTTTTCCTTTACAGATGATGTACAGTAGCTGTTTTTCCTTTCTTTCCCACTAACAAAAGTAGCATTGTTTATGAGAAAAGTTTGAGTTGAAGCCAAGAGAAGAATTTTTATGGATACAAAATATTCAAGGGCAAGTTGTATGATTGAAAACAAATATTTTACCTTCCATATTTTACCTTCCAACCATTTAAAAGAAATATTTTACCTTCTCACAATGAATTATTGGAAAAACTACCAAAAACAATTGTAATGAGTATAACAATCGCAATAAACAATATGTTCCAACTATTTAAAAGAATATATATATATATATATATATATATATTATTTTGTATAGCAATTCAGCTGAGTTAAATATACTTTTTAAAATGAAAATAGTCTAAAAACAAAAGAGTCATTTTTTTTGGTTTCTTTTTTTTCTTTTATTTAGCAAGTAAATAGAATAATGATAGATTCCATAAACAAAACTATCTACATCAAACAAATAGTGCAATACATGTATTAGTAGCAAAGCAGTAAATGATCTGATTAATGGTTTTATATTGACTATTTATATATAACTTTTATGCAACAGGAACTTTTTTAAGAATTTTTTACAGCAATTGTTAACAAACCTTGAGTCGATGCAGTTAAGTATACAGCTCTTTATCCAAAAATGAAAGTCGAACCTGCAAAATAAGTATTTTTTTTTCTTTTTTTTAATTAAAATAATTTGTAAAAAACAGAATAACGAAGATCAATAATAGTGCAGTAAATGACCACCTAAATCAAGTTAATACCTACTCACAAAAACAACAATGAGAGAATTAACTCCTACATCCTTTGCAACTCCAAGCACGCAAAAAAGAAAGTAACATAATATATATTTCTAAACCTAGACATGGATCAATGTATTTATGTCTGTGTGTACTACCAAAATGTTCAATTTCTCATAGAAAAGAGGTACTGGCTTTGCAATCTTTAATAGTCAGAAACTAATTCACATGCTCAAGTGCATTATGATTATAGAGGTACAGAACTACAGAGACTGCAATCTTTAGGAGGCAGCAAACAAATGTGCAAGATCTAGAAGACATCATCAAAAACAGGTCATTCTAAGCTTTAGTGGTTGGAAACAGATTCACATGCTCAGTAGCTAATGTGATATTAGAACTAAAATCAAAAGTCATATCAAGCATAATTTAACATGAAATAAAAATTGCAAAGTGGAAACAACATTAGAAATTAAGATACCATAAACAAAAATGTAATCAAAAGAAATCATAATACCATCACTTAACTGGGAAGAAGCCCAAGTTTAAAAAACCCTACTAAAGTATTCGATTTGTACCACAATAAGACGTAGAAACAATAAATATATTAGTAAGTATATGAAAAATTGATAATCACAATCAAATTCAAAAATCAAATGGAAAGACATGTCAATCTCACTGTCCATAGGACTGTTTTTGTAAAGAGAAATGCATGTTTTAATCAAATTTTAGAGAAACAAAAAAGAAAAAAAACAAACAATTCTTGACAATATCTGAGGACCTTAAACAATCATATATTATGAACATTCTCTGTTAACAAAAAGAAATTTTCTTTCAAAAAATCACATGCCCAAACATGAGCCTAAATTTTTTATAAATCCAAACATAAGCCTAAATTAAAACAAATTCAGATAAAAAAACGATATTAAAAACTCCAGCAACCCGAAACTGAAACAAACCCCAGCAGTAACCCAAAATAAATTAATTAAACAAACCCTAGCAACAACCCATAACTATCTGCAACACACAGCCCTTACATATCATTGAAAATTTTAAAACCACAATCTACAACAATATGAATTAATTTTTCAGCCAAAATAAATTAATCATCAGGCCGACTCTTAGGCCTTTCAAAAAAAGAAAAAAAAAACCATTAAATCGATACTATCTCCACTATGAAACCGATCGATAGTTATAATATTTTCTTACAAAACCTGTAGAATTTGAAATCCCTAAATGAATAGAAAACCTAATTGAAGACACATAATTAAAACATAACTTTGAGGCTCTGTTCCACTTAAACCAATTTCAATCTGAATTTTAACCCATATCAATCAAATAAAATTGAAACTCAAAAAAGATCAAATTGGAATTTTTCATACCTGAAAAATCGTCCAACATCAAAAACGGAAAAGGATCCAAATTCTTCAAGTCAGTCTGATCCAAATTCTTCAAGTTAGTCCTGAAAATCAAATGCCCAGAAAGGGGCCAAAAAATAATCAATGCCAAATGATAAAAACTGAAGAACAAAATAACCATGAATCAAAATTGACATCAGCCAGAGGAGTTGTGGCTGAGAAAAGGAAGGAGCTGCATTGAATTAGAGAGTTAAAGAAGAGGAAGGAGATGGGAGTGAGCTTGAAACAGAGAGAGTTTGATCGAGGGTTTTGTTAGGGTTTAGTTTGCGTTTGAGAGATAGGTTTGAGAAAGTTGCGGCTGAAACCCTACGGTTTGTAATTTGTATTTGGTGGGAAAAAAAAAAGATTTACTATTATTTATTTAAGTATTGGCTGAAACCTACTGTTTGTAATTTGTATTTGGTGGAAAAAAAAGATTTATTATTATTTATTTAAGTATTGCTGACGTGGAAAATTGTAGGAGTTTCAAAAGTTTCGGTTTTATATATGTATAGAGCGGCTAAAATCCTACGGTTTGTAATTTGTATTTGGTGGAAAAAAAATATTTATTATTATTTATTTAAGTATTGCTGACATGAAAAATTGTGGGTATTATTATTATTATTATTATTATTGTGGGGTCAGTTTTTGCGGCCCACGCCCAAGGAAGTATGGATTCGGAGCCCACCGAGCCCAAAACAATAAATTTTGTAGAGAGTGGGTGAAAGGGCTAGACTAATAATGAAAATAACAGTATTAAACGGCAACACCAATGGGAGGATTTGAATTAATGTGTTCTCGGACTAATATGAGTGCTCTGTCCGAAGAGGTGCTTTTCATTGAGAGTCTAGGATTACAATTCCTGGAGCTACAGCAATCAAATATCTTCCTCTTTCTTTTTTTTCTCTTTTTTTCTTTTTTATCAGAGGCACCCTTCCCTTATATAGCACTGCCTTCTTACATCTCCTCCGTCCACTTGTTCATCATCTAGGCACCCATTAGAGTGCTTGTCCTATCACTCCACTTTTAGCCTTATGTGAGTGGCGGTAGCTGAGAATGCACTGTTCAGGGGTCCTATCCACATAAATGCGGCCAGGAAGGTAGGTGCGGTGCATTAAATGTGGTGGTTGAAGTATGCCTCCTTGATATTTCTCTGTTCCCGTTGCCTTTATGTGTGTCCGAGGTTCCTCTCCCTCTTGACACTTGTCAAACAGATCATTTGAACCTCCCATGTTCGTGTTGGGTCAAACCTCTTCGGATCCGAGGATGTTGGACTACTCGGGCATATGATTACCTCCTCGGATGGTACACGTGCTCATCTCAAGGCATTCCCCTTTGACGTGGGCCTGACTGAAGGTCACACCTCCTCGGACGAAGAGTGTTCCTCATTCAGGGCCTTGGGCTCAATAAGTTGGGTTGGGTTTTTCTTCCCCCACAATTATTATTATTATTATTATTATTATTATTATTATTATTATTATTATTATTACAGGTCTCCCTTTTTTTTTCATTTTTTTTGAAAGGAAAGTCTCCTAAGTTTACTTCTTTTTTGAAAGGGAAGATCTCCTTTTTTTTTTCTATAAGAAACACACACAAAAACAAAAGGTCTCATAAATTAAAGTAATAAAAGTGATCATTTCTAATAGGTTTGATAAAGACACACTGAAGATTATGTCATAGACTGACCTGTAGTTGTTAAAATAAAACAAAAAATAAAAAATAAATTAAGAGATTTGATTATATATATATTTCAAATCCATCTAAATGACCAAAGTACCCCGATCAAGCAAATGGCAAACTGCTGAATAACCACCATCTTTCGTGGCACTTGCTCTCTCTCTCTCTCTCCTCCTTGCTTCTGCTATAAAACCATCATACCATCGTCCTTTTTTTTACCATAACATTCTGGGTATTTCTTTTTCAGTGTTTCATAGTGTAATACTCAATAGTGTTTTCTCAAACTTTTTCTTCAACATCTTGGTGGTACACTGGTACTTCTTGTACTTCTTCTTCTTCCTCTTTGGCATAGAAATGGGTGTTAACTCTAACAGAGTGGAACACGCTTCATGTTTAGAAACCACTGTGACAATCTCATCAGCAGAAGTAGGAGTAATGCCACCACCAATGCAAATTCACAAGGTTTGCTTGCCACCAAAGCTGACCACTTTGCAGAAACTCAAGCACAGGCTCACTGAGATCTTCTTCCCCGATGACCCACTATATAGATGCAAGAATCAAACATGGTTCAATAAGTTGATCATCTGTCTTCAGTTTTTCTTTCCTATATTCCAATGGGGCTCTGAGTACAATGTTTCTCTTCTGAAGTCTGATGTCATCGCTGGTCTTACCATTGCTAGCCTGGCTATCCCACAGGTGAGACTAGTAACAATAATGCATTGAAGATTGAAAAGCTTTTGTGTGTGAATTTGGTTTTGTTTGTGTTTGTCATTTCATGAATAAGGATTGGTCGACAAAGCACTCAGGAAATTATTAAATAGTTCAATAGCAGTGCTCCGAGCTCTCACATGAGGCGTCGTTCTTGTGTTCTGCACATGCTCCATATATCTCTGTCGGGAATGATGGTCGTTTTTAATTTAGTCGAGGAGTGGACTAGATGAATTGGGTTCTTTTAAGTGGATTTGTTTTTATTGATTTAATCAATTTTGTATAAAATTATATCATGGCTTTGAACATGAATTTTGTCTTTAACCATCATCGAATATATAGTTAATGTCCTTCCATATATGCTTTTGGAAGTTTGCTACATTAGAATACTTGGTAAAAGTATGTAACTTCAAGAAATTCTCACATCTTGCTAGTTTAAGCACTTGAGTCAGTTCAAGTATTTGGTGCTTATCAGCACTTGAGACCTCTCATTTTGTGTTAAAAATCCCACGTGTGAGACCCAAGTAGTCACAATCATAAGCAGTCAATGTTACTAGCACATTTTATTTGTACCATAATATATAGAAATATTCTTCTATAAAAAAAACAATAATAGAAATATTCTTTGAAACTAATTAATTGCACTTTGATAATTCGGAACTTCTTCTATAAGCAACCAAAAAGTTTTTTTTTTTTTTTTTTTTTTTTAAAAAAAGCAAGAACTTCTTGTTGTTTTTTCTGGTAATCTAAATTAGTTTGTAATGTTGCAGGGAATCAGCTATGCAAAGCTTGCCAATTTGCCACCAATAGTCGGACTATGTTAGTATCAATACCACTCCTTTTACTTAATATATAAACTTATTGATTAATAAATAAGATAATCAAATTTTTCTTTTTAAATGATAAGTTAATTTAAGTTTAACTGTGTTTCATGCAGACTCGAGCTTTGTGCCCCCATTGATATACTCAATCCTTGGAAGTTCTAGACATCTTGCTGTTGGCCCTGTCTCAATAGCATCTTTGGTCATGGGATCCATGTTAAGTGAGGCAGTTTCTCCTACTGAAGATCAAATTCTCTATCTTAGATTGGCCTTCACTGCCACCTTCTTTGCTGGCTTATTTCAGGCTTCTCTAGGTCTTCTAAGGTATCAAATTGTGCCCATCCTAGACTGTCTTTGTGGTTTGATTACAAAGGAAAATTTTATCGTATACTATATCTACCTAATCTTGACCGTTGACATAGAATTAAAAAATAAAAATTAATAAAAAAAGTCGTACATAAAACTCTCACTTTTGTAGGGTCAGGAGAAGTAATAGATCTACGTCATATCCCTTTTATGAGAAATTTGACTTTCAAAATTATCAACATATGATAATAGATGAACAGTTAAGATTAGGTAAATATGGCACATTAAAAAAATAAAAGTTCTTATAAGTAAAACATTTTTTAACAACTTTGAAAGAATGTTTCACCTTTGTATCTTTTTTCTGTTGCAAAATTAAATAATTTGTGCACAGATATTAATAAAGAGAACATAATCAATTCTCTCTATTTCTGACTTTATGAAATTGATCTTGTCTTGTGACTCACAGGCTAGGCTTTATAATTGATTTCCTCTCAAAAGCAACTCTAGTTGGGTTTATGGCTGGCGCAGCAGTTATTGTGTCATTGCAACAGCTTAAAGGATTGCTCGGGATTGCTCACTTCACCAGCAAAATGCAAATTATTCCTGTTGTTTCCTCGGTTATAAGCACCAAAGATGAGGTATGAGGCATCTCTAAAGAGAAAGCACCTTAATCAAAACTAAAGTAGGACTAGCGGTAGGAAATTGAAATATGTGAACTCCTGTACTATTGGGTTTTTTTTCTTAACAAAGAAAAAGTGATGTCCTTTTTTTTATATCAAAAAATAATAATAATAAAAGTAAGGTATTGACTATTGAGTAGGTACAATTTGATCTTCAAAAAAAAAAAAAAAA
This sequence comes from Quercus cerris, assembly GCA_963669245.1. Taxonomy (NCBI): domain Eukaryota; kingdom Viridiplantae; phylum Streptophyta; class Magnoliopsida; order Fagales; family Fagaceae; genus Quercus; species Quercus cerris. Next base: position 23,551,256 of record OY770008.1, on the reverse strand, counting down.
AAAGTAGGTATCATTTGGGAATTAGTTCTGATTTTTTTTAAGCAAAGATATCTTTGTATTTTTTACACAAAAGTAGCTTTTAGAAATGTCTTTGTAAAGGCAACTAAACTATAGGAGAAAGTTATGCTTTCTTTAAATAAATCCAAGTAGCCCAACCTTAGTTAATTATTAGAAAGACACAGTGGCCGGTGCCTATGTTCTCCACGGAGAATGATTATATGTATTTTTTAAGACAAATTGTAGCTATCTACCCTAAGTTACATGGTCATTTTCTTTTCTAAGGAGGAAGGGGAGATTCAATTATAGGGGGATAATTTTCAATGTTCAATTATTCACCCTAAATTTTAAATCATTGCAATCAACATCCCAAATCAATATTAGTTTGTGATATACACCCTAATATTAGTAGGAGGATGATAGTTTACATTAATATGTCCAGATTAACATATTAGTGCTCATTAATTTACAATTTCAAATTTAAGTAGCCCACTAATTTGTTAATTTTAACAATAATTTTGGATCATATGAAATACTTTGCAAATTAATCTCAAATTAGGGCATTGATTGGAATTTTGTAGTTTATGGTGGACATTGCAGATAAGTTATACATAGATTAGATAGGATTTATTTTAAATATATTTGACAATTCCCACCAAAAAAAAAAAATGTTTGTTTCTTTGTGACAAATTTTTACTGTCTACAATTTTTGTAGATATTATAAGAGTTCTTTTTTCAAAATTGAAAGAGATGGAACCTTATGAAATTCGACAAATTGCTGAAAAAAATGATGTAATATACTGGTATTACACAATTGCAATCTTCAATAATATTTTCACTAATTTTGTTACAATTGATGATTGCAGTGGTCTTGGCAAACCATTGTTATGGGTTTTGGTTTCCTCTTCTTTCTGTTGACTGCAAGGCATATTGTAAGTGTTTCTCTGTTGCTGAAAATCATATTTCACTTATTACTCAATCATCAAAATATTATGTTCTTTTGATTGTAACTTTGTTATCAAACAACACAGAGCAATAGGAATCCAAAGCTTTTTTGGGTCTCAGCAGCTGCCCCATTAACATCAGTTATCCTCTCAACCCTTATAGTTTTCCTCCTCAAGTCCAAGATTCATGGAATTCCAATTGTAAGTGCTAGAATTCGCTTTGGTACTTTTACATAAAAATTATTAACAAGTTTTTTTTTTTTTTTTCGTACTACTTACTACTATATTGATCTCTCAATTTTTTTATTTTTTATTTTTTTTGGTGGAACAGATTGGTCACTTACCAAAGGGCCTTAATCCTCCTTCACTAAACATGCTATACCTCAGTGGCCCTCATCTAGCTGTAGCTATCAAAACTGGCATTGTAACTGGAATCTTATCTCTCACTGTAAGTTGTCCAAAACAAGCCTGTTATTTCTTTTGAGTAGATTATCCATCTGTGGTCTTTTCAAGTAGTACTTAATAGACAATGGCTTTCCTACCATGTTACCACTGACTTTCCTCATTATGGACACCATAGAACCACTTAACCATATGTACTTAGTGGACACTTTCGCCCAAGCTTCCCCACGCATCGTGTGGGTCTGCAACTAGTTAATTATAATTAAGATTTATATGCTATATTAATGTTACCTCTTTCTAAATTTTGGCCTTTTTGTATGGTTATAGGAAGGAATTGCTGTGGGGAGGACATTTGCTGCCCTTAAAAATTACCAAGTGGATGGAAACAAAGAAATGATGGCAATTGGTGTTATGAACATAGCTGGTACATGCTCTTCATGCTATGTTACTACAGGTAATTATGATACCTTCTCATTTGGCCCTTTTTACAACTTATGCTGCAATGTAATAATCACGACAGTTTCTTACAACACAAATATTTGTAATTAATCTGTCAGGATCATTTTCTCGATCTGCTGTAAGCTACAACGCTGGAGCACAAACAGCAGTGTCAAATATAGTCATGGCTTCGGCTGTGCTTGTGACACTGCTGTTTCTCATGCCACTGTTTTATTACACTCCCAATGTCATCTTAGCAGCCATCATCATAACAGCAGTGATTGGCCTAATAGATTATCAGGCAGCACTCAAATTGTGGAAAGTTGACAAACTTGATTTCATGGCGTGTTTCTGCTCCTTCTTCGGTGTTCTTTTCATTTCAGTGCCACTAGGTCTTGCCATTGCGGTAAGCTGAAGTCTCATTCTTTATTATTCGTTATTTTTCAAAGCATTAGAAACAGAAAGAGCAAAAAAGAATGAAGAAAAGAAAAGACTAGAGCTTTTCTTGTTCTCTTTTATGCATAAATGATTTCATCACATGGTGGATATATTTAACACCTTAATTGCAAATTTCAGGTTGCAGTTTCAGTTTTCAAGATTCTCTTGCATGTCACCAGGCCAAACACTCTAATCTTAGGAAATATCCGGGGCACTCAAATATACCAAAACCTCAGCCGGTATAGAGAAGCTTCAAGGATCCCCTCATTTCTCATTCTTGCTGTTGAGTCTCCCATCTACTTTGCAAACTCAACTTACTTGCAAGAAAGGTCAGTTCCATTATGTTATCTAAATTACAGCATAGCATTAGGCAACTGTAATGATACTTTTAAGCATCTCCTAGACTTATAGATCTCTTACTGAGTAAAAATTCTTGGTGCAGGATATTAAGATGGGTTCGAGAGGAGGAAGAGTGGGTAAAAGAAAATAATGGGAGTGCACTGAAATGTGTAATTTTAGACATGACAGGTACTTTCAGTTATCCAACTTGAGCACAAACTTGCAGTTGTGAAGTATCATTAAACTTGCAAGTTGCAAGTGTTCTGGTACATTTTGGCTTACAATTTTATTATTTTCTCAGCTGTGACAGCAATAGACACAAGTGGCATTGACACACTATGTGAAATCAAAAAGATGTTGGAGAAAAGATCACTTAAGGTAAAAATAGTGATAATATCAAGTTAAAAAATCTGTGATTAAGGAAAGCATATTGCTAACTTGTTCATTATCTGCTTGTTATGTAGCTTGTGTTGGCAAATCCTGTCGGAAGTGTGACGGAAAAGCTCGATCAATCAGAAATCACAGAGTCCTTTGGGCCATATGGTATCTATCTCTCTGTTGGAGAAGCTGTGGTTCACACTTCATCTTTGTGGAAAGCTCAGCCATGATTTACAGAATGAGCTTCTGCAGAACAATGGAAAGACATGAAGAGATGACTTAACACTTGAAGACCGTGGCAGTCTAGGAAGAGTTCTAAAGTCAGGACTCAAGAGAGGAATTTCTTTGTTTTTCCTAAAAGAAGAGTTTTTTAGGCTATGAGATTTTTCTCCTTTTTGTTTTTCCCTTTTTTCAGTGGACAAGATGAAATTTATGCTCTTCTAAGAAGAGATTTTGAAGTTTAAATTAGTGCAGCTCACCAGGTTGAGGATCCTGGTAGTTAAATTTCAGCCTAACCGCTGATTTTCATATATGTATTTTATTGTTTATTTTTAGAGAATGACATTTCTCATTAATGAAGTTACAATCTTCTGGACAAAAAAAATTCTTCTATATATATATATATATTGATAATTTGATACTTGGGGTGGGGGATTTAGACCATTGAATGTCTAGTGGGAGGTCCAAATGGTTGAGCTACAAAGCTCTTGACACAACAAAAATTAATATTATTACAATTTGGAAGATCAATCCTATTTGGCATACCAAATTGTTATTGTATCCTATAGTCCAAGATCTCGTGGATTTCAATTAGTTCAACCAATAAAGTATATTATTTTCGAATAAAGAATCTCAATTCAAATCTCATCTACAAAAAAAGAAATCCATTGATGTTTTGGCACGAATGCAAAGAAGAATCATCATATAATAGATGTCATAGGTTTCAAATTCTCTCGCACCTAAAAAAGAAAAAGTAAGTGACTAATGCAAGTTCAATGAACAAATTTATTATATTAACATGCTTAAGGATAGGCTTGAATTACATGTAGTGGCAATGATCATGTTCATATTGGATGGAAATTTTTCTATGAAGAGTCTAAGATCCATCCTTTCACAAAATTTGCACTGTGGTTTTATCTTCTTCGATTGTTCCTTCACCAAGCTAAATATTCTGGTCTAACGGATGATGCATTTTGCATATTCATGATTCTTAATAATAGCCAGAAGAAATTACTCAAAATAGTGATATATAATAATATTGCGGTCTAATGGATGAGGCATTAGACCTGATTGAAGTAATGAGCATATTTTTCATATATTATATACAATATATAACCTCTAAAGATACATAATATGTAATAAAAATAAGTTAATAAACTCAAAATAGTAATATATTTGTCTATTAGCTAAACTGGACAGTCCAATTACACAAAATTTATTAATTCAAATTTTACACAAGTTATTTCACTTTTCTTAAATTATATAGTAAATTTGAAAAGTGTTATTAGTGAACAATATGATAATAATCTAGTCTTAAAAAAATTCAAACATATCATTTTATAGGATACTCTTGTCCTTTATAAAAATAATAATAACCATGATAGCTAAAATTAAATTCAATAAATGGTTCAATCAAGATCTATCCAAAAGATAGAGACTAAAAGGCACACGAATGGTAAATTACCTTTGTTATCTTTGTTCATATCTTTTTTACATGTAAACAAAATACAGTATAATTCATGCAATATACAACACCTTAAGAAAGTGTTTGTAAAATAATAAATCAATGTTCATATCATTTCCTTCAAGATCAAGCTCTTAATTTTAATGATTCATACTTTTTTAGCAAAAACAGTTATTAGGCACGCTTTTTGCTTCTTGCAAAAGTAACAAGAAAGCGTGCTTAAGACATGCTTCATTAAGCAAGCTTTGCTTTGGCCAAGGACTTAGAACTTTATGGTTTTGAGTTTTGAGCTTTAAACACACCTAAATGTACTTTTAACAACACTGATTCAAGAAGTTTGCAATGCACAACCTCACCCTTCATATCATTCTAATAATCTGATTTTTTTAGGAGTAGAGTATCCCTTGAGATAAAAACCCATAGATATTAATTTGAAGACGTTCTACCTTAAAATATGACTTGAAATTGACAATATTCACTGCTATGCATTAAAATGAAGAAATCATATAATACTTGACATATCATAATACCTGTCAAGTAGAATAAGACCAACAACGATGTATCAATAAACCTAAAACTTGGTCAGTTTTTCCTTGTTTTTCTTTTTTCTTTCTATTTTCTTCTTTAGCTCAGTCATCTTAAACATCTTATCCACACATTTCTGTTTCTTGGCTTGACAGTAGATTAAAAGGAGACAAGATAGATCCAAGGTGATACGCTAAGAAACAAAAGCATCGATGACAAACATGGCCAAAACTGTTAACACGATTAGGTGAAGCCTTCTAATCTGCTTTGCTCATAAGCAACAAATATCAAAGTTTGCACCATTGAAAAGTTTTTTGGTTTGGGTTAAAGACATCATGAAAACAAGAGGGAAGCCATGTTGAACATGCATCAAGATAGAGAGGAAGATGCAAGTTCAAGCAGATGATCCATTAGACAGCTGAACAAAAGGAAAGGAATTATATATGCAACCAAAAAAATTCAAAATAAGGACTAAATTGAGTTCACTTAGGAAAGTAAAGTGGATTTCCAAGATGAGGTGAGAGCAATATGGTGTTTACTTTTGCATGCATTCAGATCTTTAGTTTGCAAGTATGTACGCATGTGGTGGATGGGTGTGTGCATGCGAGAGAGAGAGCACTAATGATAAGTTTATTAGATAAACCCTCTACTAAGCCTAAGCAAGAACCAAGAAACAAGCTACTCACTCAAGGTAAGACACCTAGGACAGTTCACTAGCCTCCTAGACCAAGCCCAATGTTGTCTAAGATGGATGTGTTCAAAACCAATAATTGGTCCAGCTTTAGATGTAATTTGTGAAGTAGGTGAGAAATATGCATCTTATAAGAAATAAAGATCCAGCAATCTTGTGAACTAACCCTATAAAAACATTTAGGCACAGTTTTTTTTTTTTTTTTTTTGATAAGTAGTTTAGGCACATTTATCAAAAACTTAACTAATTTCATAGCTGTGATCTGGAAACTCATCCAACTGATCATCTTAAAGAATAAGAACAAAATAACCTAAACATATTACATTAAACCAGGAATGATATCAGACACACAATAATCATCACATTTTCCAAAACTACCTAAAAATTATACATTAAACATTTTGTGATGCTATGCATACCTAGTCTCATATTTCTCATTCTTCCCATCATTTCAACGTCATCTCAAATTTCTTTGGTCATCTTCTGTCATAGCCATCAGCAAAGGAAAGAATCCAAAGGTAAAGGTTTTTTTTTTTTTTTCTCAGCACAGATTAAATTTGGTACTTCGTGAGCTTCATCCAGGAGATCCTCCAAATTACTGAAGAAACAGCCATTACTGAAAATTTGTGCTTGCCTGTCCAGTTTCCCGTATCAGTCAAACATCTGCATGTAAATAGTCTCAAATTAATTCTGCTGATCCTACAGCAAGGGGAAAAAGGACATTCATCCAATTCTTATAGAAAACCGTAACTTAATCCAGTGAAGAATTCTATTTCAAGCCATGAGTTCTGCTACCCCAAGAAAAATTATAAAATAAAATGTAAACCAACCAAACTGATAATGCAATCAAAATGTAACTTCCATTGCAGTTTGCAAAAACATGATAATGAAAAATAATGATGCCTCAACAGCCAATCCAACAATCATCATTCGGAGGAAAAACAGAAAACAAAAAATAAAAAAAAAAAGTTTCATGATTTGACACTAAAGACTTAAGAGCAACAGAAAACAAAGATTCACATTACAGGACCCAAATATGTCCATCCAAATTGAATCTTATCTAAGGTGTTAAGTTTTTCAAACAGAATCAACTTCCCAAGGTGTTAAGTTTTCAAAGGGAAATTAAAAAAACTCACCTAGTGAAATGGGCTACGGTTTGCGCTCCTCTTCATTCTGGAGGTTTAGCTATAAGAAGTTTGATAAGTTTTAATAAAGCCTTGTTTGGAAAATGGTTATGGAGATTTGGGAATGAGCGACAGGCCTTGTGGAGGAGAGTGATAGGGGCAAAGTATGGTTGTGAAGGGGGAGGTTGGTGCTCTCTTCCCGTTACTGGCTCTCATGGAGTGAGTTTGTGGATGTCTATTAGCCGTGGTTGGCCATCTTTTGTTCGTCATATCCAATTTGAGGTTGGGGCCGGTTTTACTATTAGATTTTGGCAGGACATTTGGTGTGGGGACACTTCTTTGTGTGTGTGCTATCCGAGACTTTTTCTTTAAGTTGAAATGAGGAAGCCTATAAGCTGATTAGATGAAGTTCCCAAATGGTGTTCTTTTTTGGGATCTAAATCTTAGAAGATATGGTGAAGATTGGGAATTGGAATCCTTTTACAGTTTAATGACTAGAATTTATGGAGCTTCTTTGAGAGGAGTTGGGGACAATAAGATGTGTTGGAAACCTGCCATGGGAAGAGGTTTTGCTGTTCATTCTTATTACCAGGTTCTGACTAAAAGTTTTGTTCAGTCTTTCCCTTCAAAGACTGTTTGGAAGTCTAAGGTCCCTTCTAGAGTTGCTTTTTTTGTTTGGACTGCAGCTTTGGGGAATATTTTGACTCTCGATAAAATCTTAGGAAACGGAAGATTTTGATTTTGGATTGGTGTTTATGTGTAAAAGAAATGGGGAATCAGTAGACCACTACCTTATCCATTGCCCTATTGCTTTTGATTTGTGGTCTATGGTGTTTACTTTGTTTCGCATTCACTAGGTTATGCCAAAAACAGCAGTGGAGCTGTTGACTTGTTGGCAAGGAAAGTTTGGGAGGCATCGAAATGTTGCTATTTGAATGGTTGTGCCCCATTGTTTGATGTGGTGCACTTGGCGGGAGAGGAATAACCAGCATTCATTCTGGATTGGGTTGCAGTGTTAGGCTTTCATTCTTTTTCTTTGGTCCATGGTTTCATGGATTTTTGTACTTAATGCACTTGATTTGTTTTTGTCCTCGATGTATACTTCCTGTATACTCAGGTGACACCCTACTTCTTTTTAACATATTTTTATTACTTATCAAAAAAAAGTTTTCAAATTAACAATGAAATCTATCTATAATGCAACAAACCTGTTTTATTTCAAAGCAAGTGGATTTGAAATAATGAACCTGTTTATTTAAGTGTGTAAGGGACCATCTAGAATAATTAGCTACATAAACCACATGAGTGGATTCATTTTTTTTTCACCCTTTCAAAAGTGAACCATCAGCATCCCCATTAGAAACCACAAAACAACTTCATTTTCCAGGAATCTTATTCATTCATGAGAACTAATTGAAAACTGCTACTTACAACTAATTTGGTTAAATGAAAGTCTGTCTTAAGTTAATTACAGTGGCTTATTCCCAAAATGGTTGATTAATCTGTTTAAGGAATATATATGAGTTTCCAATTTTTTTTTTTTTAAAGTGTATTTGAGAATACAAAATATACATTTTTAGAGGCTTCCAAGGTACAATGGGTTGATATAAGTCCTATGCATAACACAGGGATGGACTAATGTCTAATGGGAGGTAAATAACCAAAGATTAATTTGCACACAACTCACTCATGGATTCAATCAGATAGAAAAGGTCAAAATTTCTTCATATCATTAAGTAGATAAATAAACAAATATCAACCAGCAACTTCTTCAGTGCACATGAAGGGATTTAAAAGAATATCACACTATCAAACCATATTATACCATATCAAAATCAATAATGAAAATGCAAAGAAAGTGAACCATTACACATTCAACAAGTGCTGGAAAGAAATATAACAATGCACCACAACAATAAATAAATAATAACAATTTGATGGCTGCTTGCTTGAGATCATGAATACAAGCTATGCTCAACCCACAAGCGGTCAACAATTGAAAATCTCCATAAAAAGAGAAGGTTGACCAAAAGGGTTGAGCATCAAGAGAACAGGGGGAGATGTGGAAGTTTAATGTTCCATTCCATCTAACAAGCAATAGTGCAAGTGCTCCTGGATTATGGATTTTTTTCCCTTTAATTGGTAATTACACACACACCTAGTGGGTCTTGAACGAACGACCTTACTCTTCACCTTGCTCTTATAAGGAGAGGAGGTGTCATTTGAGCTAGAGCTCACTGCAAATGTCTTGGATTATGTCATGATAAATAAAATCAATATAAAGCATTGCTTTCATCATTTTCCAACCCAAAAAAAAAAATCAAAGTGCAAATGCAAACATTTAAGCATAAATGCTAGCATAATCCACACTGTAACGTGCAATCCCCAACAGAGTTATAAAACAGCATGACATATAACATTGCAAAATATGAAGTTGAATAACAGACCAGAGATTCATCCTCACTAAAAATTAGACAGGCGGCACTGTTTGAAAGGGAACTTTTTCTTTTGGGAGGATAACTACTGTTTGATAGTGAACTATGAAACAGGTACAGATTTAACATAAAACTCTTTCAGCAATAAAACATATAGGGGTGAAGAAAATTTATCTTGATAAGAACATGCGGAAGAAAATTTCTTACTTGAACGGAGTCGTGTAATGGGAATCTCTTGCAGATCACGATTTTTGCACAGATATTCACCTAGCAAAGTCATCACTGCAACTCCAGTGCCATTCAGAACCCACCATGTTGTTGAAGAAGGCCAACCTCCATATATGATGCATATAAAGAGATGGATGATGTACACTGTGGCTGAAAAGTCTAAGCACTTTCTGTACCTCTCAATCAAATAAAGCATAATGCCAGCTCTACATAAACAAGAAACATTTGCTCATTAACAAGAGAAGCCACTTAAATTGAACCCCAACCCCACCCCCAAAAAAAAAAAAAAATTAATACATATCTAGAAACCACTATTAGGAATAGCCTTTAGACTTACCATTCATCCGAACGGTTACATTTTACAATGGTTCCATTATCTAATTCAAGTTAAAATGATCTCAAGTAATAAACTGCATAAAAGACAAGTTGTGGAAACACCAGCATAAATAGAGTTTAAAAGTATGGGGCATCTTCACAAAGCAGAAAAACAAGTCTAACAAACACATATATACCAACTGTAAAAGCATGCAACAACAGTCAACAGATAGAAAGTGACCTAGACCATACATTCTCTATGTTGGCAATACAAATATAGTCTTCATTTATCCTCATGAATAACCCATTTTTATTAACAACAAGCAACTAGAAACCAGCTAATAGTATGCCCACCAAATTTTGGAGACATTATGAGATCAAAGTGAAAACCAGTACAGCTTCTAGCACTGATATGAAAGAAGGGGGGGGGGGGGGGACATCTTTGTTCAAATAGTCTAAAAATGGCCAACATCTTTTGGCCAAGAACAGAAGTAGCCACCATCTTTTCTGAGAAGGGTAGCACAAGTCACATCAACCAAAAGGGAAAATCATTAGGATGTCTTGAACTACACATATAAAGACAAAGAAAAATTACCCATGCTCAAATCTTAGAGTGACTCCATTAAGGAGAGCCCTAGATTAGCTTCAAGTTTGAGGATGTCCAATATTAAACAAGACAAGCCCAAATTGGCAACAAGATTACAAATGATCACATTGCCATCTTGTGTTAATAATACACAAAAGGAACGTTAATGACCCAACTTAAAAAGTATGTAATCAATAGTTAAACAGTTGAACTAAAAAGAATGAAGCACAAACGTTAAAGGTCAAAATCAAAAGTTTGAGGGCAAGAAAAGCTAATTGTTAAAATGAGATATGAAAAGGAGGAATGGTAAAAACAGCTGACCATGAAAACCCATAGTCACCATACTTGGCATCTCATATGTATCCTGTAAAAATTAAGAAGATATTGCCCAAAGACTTCAAAAGTGCAATGTATAAAATTATATATTTGTCATTGGTATACGTGCAATAGATGAATGCTTAACAATAGACTTTAAATGACAACCACAAACAACCTTATAACCAACCTTTTGCACACTAAACTAATTGAAAGAAAACAACAACCTTAATCCCAAATTTCTGGGTCAGCTATGTATCCTCAACAAATTAATTAGGGTCAGCCACATGTATTCTTTCTTCGATTCTATTCTATTTGAAGTCTTTTTTTTTTTTTTGATAAGTTATTCTATCTAAAGTCATATTCTCTGTTAAAGTAATTGAAAGACATGTTTCTAAAATAAATACACCTACATGAGGACGTTTAACTGGGAGGTTACTGGATACAAGACAAATCAGAAACCAAAAACAAATCTTCTCAAAAAAAAAAAAAAAAACCAAAAACAAAAAATAAATAAAGGTTTAGTAACAACATCATCGTATCTGTATCATACCATGAATTAAAACTCACACAAACTTGAGTTGGACAGTAAAATGCAGGAGATAGATCATAGAACTCTACAAATATTTCTAATTTCTCATAATTCAGAAATGTAGTGCTGAATACAAATATGAACTTAGATTCACATTTAAGCCACATACATCAAAACCAAACAATCTAAGAAATGAAATTACATATAAATAAAGTGAAATGGAATTCTCACCCTGCAAGAGAGCTCAACAAAAACGAAGCAATGACACACCAACCGGTCACGGTAGAGGTAGTGACAGCAGCATAATCAAAGAAATACACAAGGCTCAACCGAGACACTCGAGTCCCGACTAGAAATGTCAAGAATACTCCTAGAGAGAGATAGTATAAGCATTGAAGGCAAAGAATTTGGGCAACAATAAGCCAAGGGTCCCATGCCGGTGTACCATAGAACATGACTACAATAACCTCTTCTCAGATACCCAAACCCACCCTCCAAATCTCCAAAGTCACAAAATTTTGCTTCTTGAAACCCAATTCCTTGAAACCCAATTTTCAAAAACTCAAAATAATCGAAGACATACACTTTAAACTCATAATTCTGAACTCCAAACTACTTTCCAAAGAAAACCCAGTTCTTCAATAACAAAATTCAACACCCAAATCAATCTAATTCCAATAAAGTTCTCAATCTTCCTCCTATATTCAAACCTATGTGTCTTATGGATTCGGATCTGAAACTAGCCTATATAAATCTGAAAACTTTTTCCCAGAAAAAGATTATAATACCAGTTGCTGAAGCAAATCCTAGTTTTTCTTACAGATTGTAATGAAAATCAGATTTGAATTACAATCCAATTCCTTAAGACTAAACAAAGAAGAAGAAGTAAGAAGCTGACCGTTTGAGATGCGTTGAGAGAGTTAGAGAGAACAAAGAATATAGCTTTTTGGAGTTTGGAGAGAGAGAGAGAGAGAGAGAGAGAGTTGTTTCTTTCTCGTTGATGAGTTTCGTTTGTTGTTGGAAAACCATGCGTAGAGCTACCAATTACAGAAGCCCGTACGCAAACACACGAGCCCAAGAAAAAAAGAAAGGAAAAAATATATAAAAATAAATAAAAATTTCCTATATATATATTTTGGAGGTCTCTTTTTATTATTTTAGATAAAGTACAGTTTAAAATTGTAAATCACATTCAAAAACAAATCACATTTAAATCTTATCTTATCTTTTAAATTTGAAATTTTTAAATTTAACTTGGAGATTGATCTTAAAAAAAATAAAAAATAAAAATTAACCCCCTAAAAAAAATTTAACAATTTAAGAAATGATATGGACACACACATTCTCCCATCCAAATCCATACAATGCTTATATGTCAACTTTTGATTGGATTTCAAACACTTTCACATGGTCCACTACATGTACTTGAAAATGATAAAATTCAATTAAAAATTGACATATAAGCAAAGTGTGAATTTAAGTGTGAAAATGAGTGAGTCCTTAATATTTTTCTAAAAGTTTAAAGTTCAATTTCAAACTAAACCAATTATAGGTTTAATTTGTAACAATTCTACTTTTAATATATATATATATATACATATATATAACAATATGAAACTTTAGAATCTAATTGAAAACTTTTGAAGTACAAAATATTAAATTTAAAATGTAATTTACCTTTTCCCTTTTTTATACCAACCTTTTCACATGCCAAAGGTGTCTTGTGTAACTAGTATTTGAGATATTCCTTGGGTGTTTTGCCTTCTAGAGGAGATTTTTAGGTCCCCTCCACGTGTAATCCCTCATTTGTTATTGAATATACTTACTTAATTAGCATTTAGCCATATACATGTGTGTGAGAGACAGAGGTCCCTTTTTGTTCATATATTGAGAGAAATATTATTGAGCAAAAAATATTGAGAGAAACATTACATGCATCTATATAGAGGAAAACACTTTTTTTTATTAGCACATCTTTTCGAGGAAAAAAAATCATGTTTTAAAGTTTTAATATAGATCATAGTATGTGAATATGTTCAGAAGATACTAAAAGAAATTATAAAAGAAAATAATGAAAAAAATAAAACATGTCACTAACCACTTCGTGCACCCAAAAAGGGAAAATAAAAAATTTAAAAGCAATTTCCTATTTTGGTACTAATAGCTAGAAAAAAAAAATTTTAAGATCTTTATAAAAAGAGAAATTTTATGCCTATACCATTTTCATTACACTTTCATAACAAAATTTAAATGGCAAGTTGTCACTGGCTGTTATTGAACATAGCACTTTTCTTAAAAAAAAAAAAAAAGCATAATTTTGTTTTGTAAAAATTTTTATAGGAAGTCTATTAAAATTTTTGCTTGCTATTCAAAAGGTTGTAATTCTCCTACATGTATAGTTACAACTTACAAATGGAAAAAATGTTTATTTAAAGTTAAAAACTAAAAACAAAGTGAATCCTATGAGTGATTTGGTGCATCTATCCTGATCAATGCTGTTAGGACTAAAGTCTAACACAATAAACCTGCGACATGATTGAAAATCTATACTCATGTTTGTTATACTAGATTAATCGGTCAATTTTTGTTATAATTACCGAAAGCAACATGCCAATTGCCAACATCAAAGAATACATTCTAGTTGTCTTCAAATTCAACCGCATCTATGTCCTTAACAGTTAGTTAAAGTATCACATATTTCCCCCATTAAATTTGGTGTACAACCCAGATTATTCATTTCTAGATTGAGAACTTGTAAATTGCAATGATTTCCTAGTATATATATGTATGTATATATATATACATAGAGGTCGATATGATTTTTCTTTTCTTTTCTTTTCTTTTCTTTTTTTTTTTTTTTTTTTTTAATAAACCGAAAGTGAGAAAAGGGAATGGTTTTTGCGTTTTGTGCCTTTGGGTGGTGTGCGCTAGGACATTGTGTATGTATATATTTTAATTAAGACAACCAACCAAAGTGACCGCATAGCGCAGTGGATTAGCGCGTTTGACTTCGGATCAAAAGGTCGTGGGTTCGACTCCCACTGTGGTCGAGTTTCATTGTTACCATTTTCTTTCTTTTTTTTGGTCTATATAATTCTTTTCCTGTTTTTTCGTCTACTATATCTCCCAAGGCAACCCTGTTCTTCTCTTCAAATTAGCTTCTCGAACTAAGAAACTTAGTCTGGAGATAACTTTGAGAGCCAATTGCACTTCAAAGTTCATGCCTCTAACAAATACTTGCGCTATGTTTAATTTGCTAGTTTCCATCATACAATACTCGGTTTTATTATAACTCATTTTTTAAAATTTTGTGTACTCCACCCAAAGTTGCTTTATTTGGGTTAATTTTCATAACTCAATACCCAAAAAAATGAGTTTCAGTTGTGGAAATTAAGAACAAGTTTTTCTTATTTTTGGGTGATGAGTTCTGAATTACTATGGTATCTTTTGTAAAGTTTTACACATGCAAGAGACCTATCTCAGTGTCATGTCTCATCAAAATCAGACTACATTTTCTCACTAACAGCTCTTTCAATTGGATTTAACTCACAAAACCCATTATCATTTCTACAATTTTAACCCCCAAAAACATAATAATCCAACTCGAGAATTCAATTTACCTATTGCTTATCACATTATTTTGACATGACTTGAGTGAAGGACTGATTCGGTACAAAACTATTTCAAATGGGAGATGTGTGTGGAACGATTAAAAATAATTATAAATAAAAAATTATAAGGAATAAGACAATCACACCAAGCAATGTAAGGATAAAAGCCTAGGAATTAGCATAGCATCAAGCCATTAGAAAGTTGTTTGAAGTTAGAAGCAAGTACTGGAATTAGATTCCCAACCACATTTTATTAATCAACGATCAATCTATTTACAATAGTTAATTTTGGGCCTTTAAAATAGTGTTCCTAAATCATATTAACGAACCAGTAAAGAATAAAAATAACTCAAACTCGTAACCAATTACATTAAATAAATAAATTCTAAAAAAGTCTCAGGATCAACCACTATTAGTTACAATCGATTAGGTCCAGTGAAATCGATTAGATCAAAAAATATATGGTGTAGGCACCAAGGATCCATTCCCTTTGATTGAACTAAAATCAACATATTGACACAATGTGACAATTGTATTCTAATGTTTGATTAAGTTGTCCTTATAGACTTTCTAAAAGGACACGGGTATGACGACACAAAATATTTCTAAAAAATTATAGCATAAAACAGTTGATACGACACGGATATGACACAAATACAATATCCTAAAAGAAGTGTTCGTGCTTCCTAGCATGTAACTATAAAATTTTAACATTACTAGACATTCCCTCATATTTCTTTTTTACTTTTGATTAGTTGGAGGATGTGAACTTAATGATATGGTTCTATGAATTAACTAGGAGTTTCATTTTTAAAGGGTGAGTAGCAGTTTTTGGAACTTTGGTTGGAATGAAGATTTTACAAATCAGTCATAGGGCCATTTTTATTATCTTTGGAGTTAAAAGTTTCATTATAAACAATGCTCACAAAACTTTGGGGTCAAAAAGAAACTATGCTTCTGAGAGTCATGCTTTTTTTTTAAGAAATAATTACAACATTCTACTAACCCCGCAATTCGAACATTTTTCCCTCTAGACCCCCAAACATTTTGTGTACCGGAAGGTACCAAAGTACTTTGTCATGCATTTAACAAAGTACTTTATGAACTAGTAAAATAGCTTAATCAACTAGTTAAGGAGAGAGCACTATTAAATGTCAAAGTAACCCAGGTACTACAGAACAAGGAAGTCATTTTTGTTATAAAAAAATAAAAATAAAAATAAAAAGGAAGTCATTTTATTTCGTACTTCAGTGACAGTTTAGTTAGTTCTTTAGACATTTTAATATCATCCAAGAAAACGTTTGCACCTTGGTTTTCTCAAAGCAATTGCAGATTATTCTATACCCTAGTGCACAGTGCAAATTTTTTAAACACCCATATACCAAGTATATATATTCACGTTATATAGATTAATAAATAAAAAAATAAACCAAGCAGACAAACAAAAGCCTCCATTAGAAGACTAACAAATTGCCAGAAAAATGCAATTTTATGAAAATTGTGCTGTAAAAATGCAATTTGGAAAGATTTTGATTAAAGATAAAATAATTTGGAAAAGTTTTGGGTTGAAATTGTATTTTAAAAAATGTTTGGGTCAAAATGAAATTTTACGAAAGTGTAAGGGTTGAAATGTGATTTGAAAAGTGAAAAGGGTCAAAGTTTAATTTTTGTGAATCAGATGGCATCTTCGTAATTTTATAAAATTGTTGGGTTAAAAAAATGTAATTCTTTGAAAATTGGAGGGTTAGAATTTTCAAATTTTCTAAAACTAAATTCAATAAATGGTTCAATCAAAATATATCCAAAAAGATAGAGACCAGAAGGAACATGAATAGTAAATTATCTTTGTTCATATCTTTTTTATATGTAAACAAAATACAGTATAATTTATGTAATATACAACACCTTAAGAAAGTGTTTGTATGATAATAAATCAATGTTCATATCATTTCCTTCAAGATCAAGCTCTTAATTTTAATGATTCTTTTTTTTTTTCGCAAAAAATGGTTGAAAAAAAAAAAATAGCTATTAGGCATGCTCTTTGCTTCTTGAACAAGCAACAAGAAAGCTAATTTTTAATAAGTTTGCAACACTGATTCAAGAAGTTTGCAATGCACAACCTCACCCTTCGTATCATTCTTAATAATCTAATTTTTTTAGGAGCATAGTATCCCTTGAGATAAAACCCATAGATATTAATTTGAAGACTTCCAACCTAAAAATTTGACCCTGAACTGACAATATCCACTGCTATGCATTACAATGAAGAAATCATATAATACTAGATATATCATAATACCTGTCAAGTAGAATAAGATCCACACATGGAGTAACAAGATCAGGGGCGGAGCCAGAAATTTTTGTTTGGAGGGGCCGATTTGTGTTGCTAATTTATTAGTCTATACAAACTTTTATACACATACACAAAAAATTAGTATCTTTCATAATGAATCCTTAAAATTAAATGCTTTATAGAATTAAATTAATCTTTCACCATCTTCCATAGTGAAATTCTTACAATTTTCATTTTCAATATAAGTTACCAAATTTTCTACCGTTGTGAGTAAAAAAATTTCAATTGAATTAATGAAGTGTTCATAGACATAAATGATCCAAAACTTTAAAAAAATACGATAACACATTTTACTATAAAAAATGAATTTGAGAAACAATACGTTTTATATAACTATTAGACAAATTGGATCATTTTTTTTTTAAGAACATTATTGGACCAACTCAAATAGTTGGGGGGGCCAAGTCCCACTTTTGAGGGCTAATTATTAAAATATTAAATATTTCTATATAGTAAAAAAAAATTCAAAAACATGGCCCCCACCCTAACATGTAGCTCCGCCCCTAAACAAGATCAACAGCGATGCATCAATAAGCCTAAAACTTGGTCAGTTTTTCCTTGTTTTTCATTTTTCTCTCTATTTTCTTCTTTAGCTGGGTCATCTTAAACATCTTGTCCACACACTTCTGTTTCTTAGCTTGACAGTAGATTAAAAGGAGACAAGATGGATCCAAGCTGATAGGATAAGAAACAAAAGCATGGATGACAAACATGGCCACAACCACAACTGTTAACGCGATTAGGTGAAGCCTTCTAATATGGTTTGCTCATGAGCAACAAATATCAAAGTATGCACCATTGAAAAGATTTTTTAGTTTGGGTTAAAGACATCATGAAAACAAGAGGGGAGCCATGTTGAAAATGCTTTAAGATAGCAAGGAAGACGCAAGTTCAAGCAGATGATCCATTAGACAGCTGAACAGAAGGAAAGGAATTACATATGCAACCAAAAAAATTCAAAATAAGGACTTAATTGAGTTCACTTAGGAAAGTAAAGTGGATTTCCAAGATGAAGTGAGAGCAATATGGTGTTTACTTTTGCATGCATTCAGATCTTGAGTTTGCAAGTATGTCACATGTGGTGGGTGTCATGACCCAAATCCATGAAATATGAATTTA
Organism: Quercus cerris; assembly: GCA_963669245.1. Lineage (NCBI taxonomy): Eukaryota > Viridiplantae > Streptophyta > Magnoliopsida > Fagales > Fagaceae > Quercus > Quercus cerris. The sequence goes on along the minus strand of OY770008.1, from coordinate 23,532,802 downwards.
GATGCATGATCAACTTGCTGAACTTACATAACTCAATAAACATAATTCATTTCCAAAGTTTAATAAACAATGCTCTTAATAAACCTCTTACAATACTAAAATCCACAATTTAGAATTAATCTCCGAATACTGTAAAATCTTAAATAAAATAAAAATAACTAAAAATCTTTTAGGACTTCAAGCATTATTGACATCGCCTAAAAAACTCTCACACTCTACCTTGCACCTTACAAAGAGATCCAAAGTTTCTATCTCCCAATTAAACTTTAATTTGAAAATTGTAATTAATAGGGTGAGCGACACATCTAGTAAGTAATTATACACAATACACAATAGAATAGAGTTAAGCAAATCACGAGTATTTTGATTTCACAAATTCACTCAATGGTATCAAATATAGTTTTCCAAAACATATAATGAGTCATTTAATACATATGTAATCAAATCTTAAATCATTTGAAAACACATACAATTAATTGATCAAAGCACAGTGTCACATATACATATATCACATATTCTCACATACAATCCTATAAGCGAATACCAACATCTAACCCCTACTGGTTAGAAATCAACACTTATTCTCACATATAACCCTGTGAGCGGGCTTACACATATATTTAACCAATTATAAAAATGCTTATTTTGAGTCACATATCACAAAAGCAAAATTTATACAAAATAGAATAATTTACTTAATATGAACAATTATTCCAAATAAAGAGACATATCGAATATCACAATATTGAATTGAAACATAAATCAAAGGATGCTTGAGACTCTTAAGGAATAAATAAGAACTGAGGAGTTTATGTAAGTATTTTAAAACTCTTGAATAAGTTCGAAAACTCAATTTGCTAAAAGAAGTGTTTTAAATACCATTTGAAAAATAGGAGTATGAATTTGAAATCACTTGGTTTTAAACAAATTTAAAGATCAAGAACCTTTTTAGAAAACTTACTTTGAAACTCAATTATTTTCTGAAAATAGTTTAGTTTAGAAATCATTTTTTAAATGAGATTCGGACGTTCAAAACATTATTTACAATTTGAAGTTTCTCTTTAAAACATTATTTAAAAGTTGAAGTTTCTTTTTCAATGATGTAAAAATGCTTTTGATAAACTGTAGAAAATGTATGCTTAAAAAAATAACTTTTGAAAACCTTTGACTTCTAGGAACCTAATAAAAAAAAAAATTGAGCATATTATGCATAATTACTTACAGCACTTAAATCACTCTCAAATTCCAGTCAAAACACCCTCTAAAAAGTCTCAAAACACTCTTATAGGACCTATAATTAACCACGGCAATTACTTAATATCCTCCACAAAATATAAAACTTATCGAATTATACAAACTGACTCACTAGGAAAATACTTTGCTAAACTAAATGATAACACTGATGTAAAGCATCTCAACCCAAAAATATGTTTCCTTGAATTTATCAAAACTCAGAGGCAGCAACCAATCCTTTAGGATTTAATATATGTCCTAAACAAAAAGTAAAACCTTAAACATGAATTAGGCTCTATAACATGACTTTGTTCTAAAATACACGTGGTACCTGAACCTCCAAGGGTGGCTTTCCTAGACAAGCGAGTTGGGTTCCCAATTTATTTGTTAGTGGGTTTCCTAACAATCCTACAATAATGGCTTCAAACATGATCTGGACAGTCCAATTTCTGTTATCTCTGTGAGTTTTGAATCAACACCCTCTTCCTCTCTTATTGTTCTTCCCCCTTTCTCACTCTCCATCTCTATTTTTTCTTTCTCACCCTCTCTCCCCAATTTTTCCAACCAACCCAATTGTTTGCCCTCACTCTCCTTATATAGTCTCTCCACAGTGGGGTTCAAATCATTACTTTTTCCCCAATTTCCATACAATCCCACTTCTACCCAAAATCCCAAGAAACAATCATGTCTTCTGAAGCTGGAAAGCACCGACGTGGCTATAGGGGTGCTGCACCGGCGTTCAATATAGCCCGATGCGAGGTGCAGCAGGAGACGCCGCTAACCATGCGTCGGGCCGCTTCAATTTCTTTTCGTTTCTCGATACACGCTGACTCGGACCGATTCGCACCGAATCAGGTCAATTCACGTCAATTCAAGTCATATCAGCCGAAACTACCGAAACAAGCTAATTCATGTACAGTGCCGATACCGGCCAATTCAAGTCGAAATTCAAGTTTTTTTTAAAAAAAAAAAGTGCAAAATGCACCGTTTGAACTTAAGCTTTAAACCAAAAAACCCTAAACTCTCTCGTTCATTTTTTTTTCTCAATCTTTACTCTTCGTCTCCCCTCTCTACTCTCAGTCTCCCCTCTCTCTCACAGACTCAAACTCACTCCCTAAGACACAATCTCAAAGTCTCACAGCCTCTCCCTAACACATAATCACTCTATTCTTTGCATCTCTTGATCTCAAATCTCCACCATCACTCGGTTTCAACTCCCAAGCTCACCGACCCAACTATCAACTCAAGTATCAAAGCTTTCATTATCAATTTCCCACCTTCCATTATACTCTCACATGCTCTATTACTCATTGTGATTTGATTTTTTAAATTTTTTTTTATAAGCTACCTGTAATGTTGTGAGTTGTGACTTAGGTTTGATTTTTTATTTAGTTATTATATATTTGTCAAATTATTTGTACGTTAAATTGAAATTATTGAATTTGCAATGGATGAAGTTACTAGCACAAAAACTTCACCTTCATTAGATGAAGAAGTGCCAAATGCTGAAGCTCCTCTCTAGCAGTATGTGACTAAATTGGAAAAACCACCTGGTTCTACTTCTAAATCAAGTGGAAACACACAATTTAAGTGCAACTATTGTGGTGGAATTTTTTTGGGATCCTATTCTAGGGTTAAGGCTCATTTGTTAAAAATTAGTAATAAAGGTATTAGAGCATGCATTAAAGTGACAACGAGCCATAGATTGGAAATGTAGAGAATGCATGATTAGGTTGAGAGTGAATTAAGGGTGGTGAAAGTTAAGTTTGCTGCATTATCAAGAGGGAGGTTTCCTTCACCAGATGCCTTGACAGATAGGTGGGCCTTACAACTTTTGGTTTGGTGGCAATACCATAGCTCCTCATTTCCAACTCTTCAAACCCTTGTCCTTGAACTTCTTCGACAACCTTGTTCATCCTCATGTGCTAAGAGGAATTGGAGCGCATACAAATTCATTCATTCCTTAAAAAGAAACAAAATGGCTCTTGCACATGCTAAGGATTTGGTATATGTGCATTCTAATCTTCAACTCTTGTCAAGGCGCAATGAGGAGTACGTAAATGCAGCAACAAAGATGTGAGATATTGCAAGAGACTCTTGGAATGACAGTGGCATACATTGAGGAGCTGAAATTCTTAAGAATGGTACCCTCACACTTGATGAGCCAGAGTTGGAGGCCATGGTTATTGGGAATGGGAATGGTAGCACTAGTGTTACTACTAGTGAAAGTGAAGTTCGAAGTGAAGCTATTGATCTTGATGATGATGATGAGGGTTGTTTTTGATCAACTTGTTGATTATCTTTTATTTTGCTTTAGTTTCAAACTTGTGGGTTGTATTCTAATTTCCAAACATCATGAAATGTTTTAGTTTCAAACTTGTGGGTTGTATTTAATTTAAAAACATCATATTTTAGTTATTATCTACTATTGTTCTTAAATCTGGTATATATTTATATAATGTGAAAAAATATGTTTAGCAATATATAGAAAATATAAATAAAAATATTTTTAATAATTTTTTAATCGCCGCACCGGCACCCTATTTTTTCAAAAATTTCCGAGTCCCGCACCTAGACCCACACCCGCACCCGAATTCGGAAACACACCTATGCTTCATAGTTCTAAAGATTCTCTTGAAACTTGTTCCAAACGTCAAATGGTGTTCGGCAACAAACTCCCCAAAGGCATTGACAATACTCAGGAGCCGAATTGAATTTAATCATTTCATAGTCGATTTCCCACTATCCCATCGGTCGCCAGTGGGGCGAATACTATAGGATTCCCCCAAACAATAATTTCGAAGCCCTAACATACATATAGTTGGGCTTGGCTCATTCCAACAGGGTTTGGGCTCACTTCCATCTTCTAAGTTGGCCTTGACTACTCAAGCTGATCTTGGCCTAAGTTAAGTGGGCCAGTACTAACTACCCGAGCTCGAGCCCCCTACAACACACTACGGGCAAACCTAGGATTTAAGTTAATATATATATATATATATATAACCCCAAAGAAAACGTTAAAGCCACCTAATATATATAACCACAACTGAAAACCTTACAGCCATCCTAATATATATATATATATAGCCACAATTGAAAGACGTTAAAAGCCATGTTCTTGAATTGGGAATTGCAATTCCAAGACTCTGTTCAAGAACAAACATCATGGGCAGTGGGTGGATTTTAAACTTCATTGTCTTAGGCAGTCCATAGAGAACTAGACTCTTTGTCTTTAGTGGTCTTTGAAAGCAGAACTGGCATGACAACCAATCAAGCAAGAAATAGACCTCCCTTCAAACTAGGATTTAGTGTGTGTATACATACATACATACATACATACATATATATATATATATATATCCCAAAGAAAACGTAAGAGCCAAAGGATTAAGATTTAAAACATGACTCTTGTTTTATAACAGCATTCTCATCAAGCCTCTCATATGCTATAAATGCTATTTTTTAGTATCTAAACCCCAAAAAACCATCTCCATCAAAACTGGTATATGTTTTAAAATTTACAATCTTGCTACAGTGCCATCTCATTTTTGAGACGGCACTATAGCTGTATTGTAAAATAAAAAATAGTTTTTATTCCCCAACATCACTTTCTGATTTCTCATTCTCTTTCCTCTCTCTCACTTCTTTCATCTTTGTTCTCTGTTCTCTCTTCTCTCTCTGTGGTTCATATCTGTCGTGCTCGTGGCCGATTTTTGCTGATTACCAATCTCTGCTCGTCGCCAATCTCTCTGCTCTTAATCACTCAATCTGTCTCTACTCTTCCTCCCACTCGCCTTCACCGGTTTAGATCTATGATTATCTCTCTCTCACGCCTTGGGTTTCGATTTATATGTTATGGGTTCCAATTCGCCCTCATTGGTGAAGGTATCTTTTTTCTTTTTTTTTTTTGTCTCTTTTTCTACTGTGGTTGGTGGTGGTGAGTGGATGTGGTGGTTGTGGGTAGATGTGGATGTGGATGTGGAGGTGCTGTGATTTTTTTTTTTTTTTTTTTTCGTTTTTTGTTAGTGGTATGGGTGGTGGGTTTTTGGTGGGTGGTTGGGTGGTGGGTTTTGTGGTGACTATTGGCAGTGTGGCGCCGGCGGTGCTGTGAAAAAGAGAGAGAGCAGAGAGAGACAGAGGAGAGAGAAAAATAAAAAATTATTGAAAAATAATAAAGAAACAATATTTAAATGAAATGGTAATAAAAAATAGAAGTTTTGATATAGGTTGTATTGTAAAATAGTGTGTTATATGTTATAAAATTGGGTTTTGAGATGATAAATGCTAAATCTTTTAGAATTGTTGATGAAAATGCTCTAACACACAATGGGCACGTGAAAGCTATCCTATAATATATATATATATATATATATTAAACAAATTCTCATTTTGATTTTTAAATTGATTTTGCCCCTAGGTCAGTCCTTAAAATCAAAAAATTGATTTTATTTTGGTCTCTACCGTCAGCCCAGTAACAGAAAATACATACGTGACAAACAGAATGCATTGTTGGCATAATATATGCTGACGTGATTAATAAAATAATAATAATAAATTATATTTAGCATTTTTAAATGTCACATCAGCATTTAAATTAATAAAAAAAGCCAGCTCAGAAAATTTAAACTAAAAAATAAATTAAATTAAAAAAAAAAAAAAAAAAAAAAAAAAAAAAAAAAACTCAAATCTAATTATTATTATTATTATTATTTCCGCAAGAACATGTTGTTCAAGTTCTTCCCAAATCTAAGAAATAAACCAGCAACCAAACCAATCTCTGGGAAACCCCAAATCCAAATCCAGCAACCAAATCTAATCTCCATCAAATCCAGAAAAACAAAGAAATAAATAAAATAAACCAACAGTGCAGGTCGAACCCAGAATAAGAGCAACCAAGCAAACTTCACGGTCTCACAATCAAACCCACCACCACCATCGATTAAGAGCAAGTCAAACCCAACAAAATAAACCCAGAACAAGAGCAAACGATCAGACCACCAATTACCACCATTGCCACCGATCAGACCATCTCATTCTCTAAATCCAGATCAAAGCCAGATCCCAAAGAAAAAGCTGAAAGAGAGAGATCTTGGTTCAAGAAAACAAAGATCGGTCAGACCGTTTGGATCTTTGGATGTGGGAACCATGATATGAGAAACATACCCACTTCAGCACCTTTCTCAACAACACACACTGATAAATCAACCCCCTTTTCAATGCGCATTTGCTACAACCTTATCGTCGCCGATAACCCCGTCGGTCCTGCCCCAACAATAACAACATCATACTCCATGGATCCCTGTCCGATTCACTACTGAAACTCCTCAATCCACTCACAAAACCCTGACCCCTTAAAACCCCACTTCCATTTCTTTCACAAGTCCTTAAATTTGCACAATTTAGCCAATACCCAGATGAAGAAACCTTACAAAAACCAATCTTGGAGCTGAAAGAACTGAAATTTCGATCAAAATGGTGAGAAAACGAATATCCATCTGGAGTTTTTGCTGGATTTATGGAATTGAATTGGTTTGGAGGAGACCCAGATGGGTTTGCAGAGATAGGAGAGCTTGTGGGATTACAGAGATGGGTTTCTAAGTGAGTAAATGAATAGGGTGATATAGAGCTGGATTTTCTGAGAGAATTGGATATGGATTTGGAGGAGATGGAGAGAAGCCTGAGCGTGGTTGAGACTAAGCCTGCGTTTGGATAGCAATTTTTCTCAAAGTAAAGTTGCGTTTTGTGTTTTTTTTTTTTTTTTTGGCCGGCTTTTTTGATTTTGGGGGACAAAATTTACTGTGCTGTGCGTATACTGTTTACATACTGTTCATGCACTGTTCACACATTAAAAATATTAAAAATGAGTCTCACGGTACTATTCATATATTTAAAAATTATTTTGCTACAGTGTTTTCAGCAACAATCAGTTTTTAGCAACTTTTAGCAACAATAAGTGCTATCCAAACAGACCACAATGTAATACAGACTTTGTCACTGATTAGTGATGAGCTTTGTTGGATTGTGCAGATTAGCATAATATTTAAGGTTTTTTTATAACTTTAATTTAATTTTTTGCTTTTTCCGCATAAATTTTTTTTAAAAAAAATTAGATTTAAGGTTTGTTTTTTAATTTAATTTATTTTTTAGTTTAAATTTTTTGAGCTGGCTTTTTTTATTAATTTAAATGATGACGTGGCATTTAAAATGCTAAATATAATTTTTTATTATCCATGTCAGCATATAACATATCAACAGTGTACTCCGTTTATTGCGTATGCATTTTTTGTTATTGAGTTGACAGCAGAAACCAAAATAAAATCGATTTTCTGATTTTAAGGACTGACCTAGGAGCAAAATCAATTTAAAAACTAAAACAAAAATTGACCCAAAATATAGAGACCAAAAATACATTTTCACCTTAATACATTCCATACTTATTTCTAAACTTAAAAATATTTATACGGCTAAGACGTCTCTCTCTCTATCTCCTCCATGACTCTTCCACCTCCACGATGAGGTTGCCAATGGCGCAAAAAAAAAAAAAAAAAATCCACAGTGAGCCGTACGTGTTGTTCTCCACTGCATTTCCGTACTTCGTCCTTTGACATGCAGGTGATAATTATAGTTGGAAAGTATTACCATCCTTGGTTTTCTTTGATTCTAAGGAGATTGAATTTAACCATACTTTTAAAATTATAATAGGTTGTGCATTGTTTTTTTTTTTTTTTTTGGTGTGTATTATTTTTTAACTCAATTGTCCTGAATCTTATATATGAGAAATGTAACAAAATTTTCATTTGGAGACTGTAATAACTTTGATGTGATAGAGCATCTTTATTAGATGTTGCAAAATTTATGCCATTTTACCACACTAAAAATCTACTTTATTATTTTACCACATCATTTTACAACATCCCATTTATCAGATGTTTTATCATTCAATTCTATACATTAAAATAATATATACTACACATTAAAATAATATATTATTTACTTCCTCTCGTTAACCATTAACAACATCAACAACAACAACACCGACCAGCCACCACCGGCACAACCACCACTTCACCACCACACATGCCCAGCAAGGTAGCAACCACCACCACCCCACCATCACACACACCCCAGCAAGGCAGAAACCACCAACAATACAGGAAAAAAATATATAAAATAAAAAAAAATCAGCAAATACCAATCGCCAAGCACAACCACCCCCCAAATGCCAAACCAACACCGACCCAAAACCCACATCAACGCCAATCCAAAACCCACATTAACGCCGATCCACGTCGAAACCCACATCAACGCCGACCCAAAACCCACATCGTAACCCACTGGCGAGATCGGCGGTGAGATAACCCACTGGCGAGATCGGCGGCAAGATCGGTGTGCTATCGTACTACAAGGTTCACGGTCCGGACAAGATCTTGACGAGTTCGGCGAGAGAGAAAGGAGTCAGAGTGGGTGAGATCGAGCGTGGCGGAGCGCGCTGTTGTCGTCGGAGCTACGCCGTCGTCGCTGCCGGTGAACATCCTGGACTGGTCGAAGAGAGAGGGAATCGGTACAGGGAGAAGAGAGAGGGAACCGATGAGTGATAGAGAAGAGAGAAGAAAGAATGAAGAGAGAGGAGAGAGAAAGAGAATATAAAACAATAAAAAATTTGCCACATTTGTCTGTACCGTTGCAAATTTGCAACGGTACTGTAGCTATGTGGTATAATGTTTGAAATTTGGCACATCTCATAAACCTCCATTTTTGTGTTTGGTGTGGTAAATGTGCCAAATATTTGACATTTGGCACATTTACCACACCTACTACGAATGCTCTTATGATGGGGTTTGGATAGCACTGAAGTGCGTTGCAGGCGTTTGCGTTTTGCTTCTTTTTTCTTTTCTTTTCTTTTTTCACGTGTTTCCAGCTTTATTCACTGTTTATGCACTATGCATGTACTGTTTACGTATTTAAAAATATTAAAAATAAGTCCATGACACTATTCATACATTTAAAAATTATTTTACTACAATGTTTCCAACAACAATCAGTTTTCAGTAACAATAAGTTGTATCCAAACGGACCATAGTTTTTTTATAAGCTGCTATTAAGTTCTATTCGAACAATGAAAAGAAAAATAAAACCCCAGTAATAATCATTACTTCAATTCTTTCTACATTCACAACGGCACAAAAGATTTTGAGGATAAGACCTCAGAATATGCTAAAAAAGAGAGTAACAATAGCAAATAATTGAAGCGAAGAAACATTTTATACTATGTGCCCAATGACAAAATTCAATGCGCTACCATGCCAATGACAAAACATTAACAAGTATTGCACTTGAATCCGCATCCACTCTTCCTTTGTGATGTTGACGCTATTTCCATCCATGACCAATTGCTTTTAGGCAGACAGGGTTCCTTTATTATTCGTACCCCACTCTTGTTCAGCCTCACTACCATTAACGAGTATTGCACCATCTGTTGAATCCGCACCATCTGTGGCTCTTTTTTTTTGTTGCCTGCGATCTGACCATGGAGGTGGAGAAGCTGTGGAGGAGATAGAGAGAAAAACGTGCAAAGAGAAAGAGAGAGAAATGTGCAGTGGGGAGAGAAAGAGTCAACTGTATAAATTTTTTTGGGTTTAAAAATAAGTATAGAATGTATTAAATAAGGAATAATTAATGAGATTAATTAAAATATTAGCATTAATGAGGGTCGTTTTTTGACCGTTAAATCTACTTAAATCCAATGGTTTAAAAAAGTTGTAACTTTTTAGAATTATACCAGGTGTAACTTGAACCCATCTCATATAAAATATAAAATAACCTTATAAAGATATGTGGAGTATTACAGTGTGTGTGTGTGTGTGAGGGAGAGAGAGCACTGATGTGCGTGTGCGCATGTAAGAACCAAGAAACAAGCTACTCACTCAAGGTAAGACACCGAGGACAGTTTACTAGCCTCCTAGACCAAGCCCGATGTTTTCTAAGATGTGTTCAAAACCAATACTTGGTCCAGCTTTAGATGAAATTTGCGAAGTAGGTGAGAAACATGCATCTTATAAGAAATAAAGATCCAATGGTCGTTTGACAAAATTAAACAAAGATCCAGTAATCTAGAGAACTAACCCTATAAAAACATTTAGGCACAACTATCAAAAACTTAACCAATTTCATAGTCTCAAATCAATTCTGCTGATCCTACAGCAAGGGGAAAAAAGGACACTCATCCAACTCTTGTAGAAAACTGAAACTTAATCCAGTGAAGAATTCTATTTCAAGCCATGAGTTTTGCAACCCCAAGAAAAATTATTGGATAAAATGTAAACCAACCAAACTGATAATGCAGTCAAAATACAGCTTATATTGCAATTTGCAAAAACATGATAATGAAAACTAATGATGCCTCAACAACCTATCCAACAATCATCCATTCAGAGGAAAAACAAAAACCAAAAAAATTAAGGTTTCATGATTTGACACTAAAGACTAAAGAGCAACAGAAAACAAAGAATCACATTACAGGACCCAAATATGTCAATCCAAATCAAGCTTATCTAAGGTGTTAAGTTTTTCAAACAAAATCAACTTCCCAAGGAGTTTAAGTTTTTCAAAATAAAAATGAAATCCATTTATAAAGCAACAAACCTGTTTTATTTCAAAGAATGTGGATTTGAAATAATGAACCTGTTTATTTAAGTGTGTAAGGGACCATCTAGAATCATTAGGTAAATAAACCACATGAGTGAATCAATTTTTTTTTTTCCCTTTCAAAAGTGAACCATCAGCATCCCCATTAAAAACCATAAAACAACTTAATTTTTACAGGAATCTTATTCATTCATGAGAACTAATTGAAAACTGCTACTTACAACTAATTTGGTTAAATAAAAGTCTGTTAAGTTGCCTCCTAAGCATGAGGATAAACTGCTTTGCCCGTCAGGGGTGAAAAGCCCCTAGATTACCCCCAGTAACTAGTTTTGGCGAGTTAGGTTAGTTGCCCGTAGGAGTTTGATTAATAGTGAGAATTGTTGTACAGTATGCTCTGCAACGTGCAATTAATCTGAGTGAAGTTCTCCTATGTCATCCAAAAAAAAAAAAAAGTCTGGCTTAAGTTAATTACAGGGTCTTAGTCCCAAAATGGTTGATTAACCTGTTTAAGTAATATATATGAGTTTCCAATAAATAAAAAAGAGTGTATTTGAGAATAACAAAATAGATATTTTAAGAGGCTTCCAAGGTACAATGGGTAGATAGAAGTCGTACGCATAACACAGGGTTGGACTAACATCTAATGGGAGGTAAATAACCAAAGATTAACTTGCATACAACTCACTCATGGATTCAATCAGATAGAAAAGGCCAAAACTTCACAATTCATATCAATAAGTGTCCGTTTGGAACAGCTTATTCAGCTTAAATTGAAATTTTTTTGCTGAAAGTATAGAAAAAAGGTTAAAAAAATTAAACTGAATAGTATAGTAGGACTCATGAATAGTATCAAAAAGTGCAGTGAAACCCATGAATAGTAGCAAAAATAAGTTGAAAGTGGAGATAAGCTGAAAAATTCAACTCATCCCAAACGCACACTAAGTAGATAAATAAACAAATATCAACCAGCAACTTCTTCAATGCACATGAAGGGATTTAAAAGTATATCACACTATCAAACCATATTATACCATATCAAAATCAATAATGAAAATATAAAGCAAGTGAACCATTACACATTCAACAAGTGCCAGAAAGAAATATGACAATGCACCTCAACAAAAAAAAAAAATTGATGGCTGCTTGAGATCATGAGTACAAGCTATGATCACCCACAAGGGGTCAACAATTGAAAATCTCCATAAAAGAGAAGGTTGACCCAAGGGGTAGAGCATCAAGAGAACAAGGGGAGATGTGGAAGTTTAATGTTTCATTCCGTCTAACAAGCATTAGTGCCGGTGCTCCTGGATTACGGGTTTTTTTTCCATTTGATTGGTAATTACACACACACACCTAGTGGGTCTTGAAAAAAACACTTTACCCATCACCTTGCTCTTATAAGGACACTGTGAATGTCTTGGATTATGTCATGATAAATAAAATCAATATAAAGCATTGCTTTCATCATTTTCCAACCCAAAAAAAAAAAATCAAAGTGCAAATGCAAACATTTAAGCATAAATGCTATCATAATCCACACTGTAACGTGCAATCCCCAACAGAGTTATAAAACAGCATGACGCATAACATTGCAAAATATGAAGTTGAATAACAGACCAGAGATTCATCCTCACTAAAAATTAGACAGGCAGCACTGTTTGAAAGGGAACTTTTTCTTTTGGGAGGATAACTACTGTTTGATAGTGAACTATGAAACAGGTACAGATTTAACATAAAACTCTTTCAGCAATAAAACATATAGGGGTGAATAAAATTTATCTTGATAAGAACATGCGGAAGAAAATTTCTTACTTGAACGAAGTCGTGTAATGGGAATCTCTTGCAGATCACGATTTTTGCACAGATATTCACCTAGCAAAGTCATCACTGCAACTCCAGTGCCATTCAGAACCCACCATGTTGTTGAAGAAGGCCAACCTCCATATATGATGCATATAAAGAGATGGATGATGTACACTGTGGCTGAAAAGTCTAAGCACTTTCTGTACCTCTCAATCAAATAAAGCATAATGCCAGCTCTGCATAAACAAGAAACATTTGCTCATTAACTAGAGAAGCCACTTCGATTGACACTCCCCCCCCCCTCCCCCCCCCCCCAAAAAAAAAAAAAAGGTTATACATATCTAGAAACCATTATTAGGAATAGCCTCTAGACTTACCATTCATATGAAAGGTTACAATTTAATATGGTTCCTTTATCTATTTCAAGTTAAAATGATCTCTAAATGATAAACTGCATAAAAGACATGTTGGAAACACCAGCATAGATAGAGTTTAAAGGTATGGGGCATCTTTACAAAGCAGAAATACAAGTCTAACAATCACATGAATACCACCTGTAAAAGCATGCAACAACAGTCAACAGATAGAGAGTGATCTAGATGGCTAGACCATAAATTCTCTATGTTGGCAATATAAGTATAGTCTTCATTTATCCTCATGAATAACCCATTTTTATTAACAACAACATGCAACTAGAAACCAGCAATGATAGTGTATGCCCACCAAATTTTGGAGACATTATGAGATCAAAGTGAAAACCAGTACAGCTTCTAGCACTGATAAGAAAGAAAGAGGGAAAAAAGGAATCTTTGTTCAAATAGAATTAAAATGACCAACATCTTTTGGCCAAGAACAGAAGTAGCCACCATCTTTTCTGATAAGGGTAGCACAAGTCACATCAACCAAAATGGAAAATCATTAGGATGTATTGAACTACACATATATGGAGGAAGAAAAATTACCCATGTTCAAATCTTAGAGTGACTACATTAAGGAGATCCTTCAATTAGCTTCAGGTTTGAGGATGTCCAATATTAAACAAGACAAGCCCAAATTGGCAACACGATTAAAATTGATCACATTGCCATCTTGCGTTAATAATACACAAAAGGAACGTTAATGGACCAATTTAAAAAGTATGTAATCAATAGTTAAACAGTTGAACTCAAAAGAATGAAGCTCAAACGTTAAAGGCCAAAATCAAATGTTTGAGGGCAAGAAAAACTAATTGTAAAAATGAGAAATGAAAAGGAGGAATGATAAAAACAGTTGACCATGAAAACCCATAGTCACCATACTTGGAATATCTTATGTATAATCATCTAAAAGGAGAGGGGAAAATTAAGAGGATATTGCCCGAAGACTCCAAAAGTGCAATGTATAAAATTATATATTTGTCATTGGTTTATATGCAATAGATGAATGCTTAACAATATACTTTAAATGACAACAAGAAACAACCCTATAACCAACCTTTTGCACACTAAAGTAATTGAAAGACAACAACAACAAGCCTTAATCACAAATTTTTGGGGTCGGCAATATATCCTCAATAGATTAATTAGGGTTGGCCACATGTATTCTTTCTTCCATTCTATTCCATCAGAAGTCATATTCTTTGTTAAAGTAATTGAAAGACATGTTTCTAAAATAATTTCACCTATGTGTGGATGTTTAACTGGGAGGTTACAAGACAAATCAGAAACAATAAAAAATACTTAAGGAAAATACGAGAATGGCAACTTGGTGATTGGTTGAGAGGAATAACCAAAGTGGAATCATATACTTCATCACAAAACTCACAAAAACTTGAGTTGGACAGTAAAAGGCAGGAGATAGATCATAGAACTCAACAAATATTTATAATTTCTCATAATTCAGAAATGTAGTGTTGAATACAAAGGATGCATTTGTATAAGCTGTTACAAAACTGTGTTTTGAGTTTAAAATGAGCGTTTGTAAAAAAGTTACAAGGAGTTGCTGTTGTAAAATGGAGTTTTGGATTTTAAAAACTCCCTTTTAGGGACCCAAAACGCCTAACCAGACAGACCCAATAAGAACTTAGATTCACATTTAAGCAACATACATTAAAACCAAACAATCTAAGAAATTAAATTACAAATATAAAAAGTGGAATGGAATTCTCACCCTGCAAGAGAGCTCAGCAAAAACGAAGCAATGACACATCGACCGGTAACGGTAGAGGTAGTGACAGCAGCATAATCAAAGAAATACACAAGGCTCATCCGAGACACCCGAGTCCCGACTAGAAATGTCAAGAACACTCCTAGAGAGAGATAGTATAAGCATTGAAGGCAAAGAATTTGGGCAAAAATAAGCCAAGGGCCCCATGCCACTGTACGATAGAACATGACTACAGCAACCTTTTTTAGGCTCCCAAAACGCCTAACCAGACGGACCAAATAAGAACTTAGATTGACATTTAAGCCACATACATTAAAACCAAACAATCTAAGAAATTAAATTACAAATATAAAAAGTGGAATGGAATTCTCACCCTGCAAGAGAGCTCATCCGAGACACTCGAGTCCCGACAAGAAATGTCAAGAATACTCCTAGTCCTAGGGAGAGATAGTATAAGCATCGAAAGCAAAGAATTTGGGCAACAATATGCCAAGGGTCCCATGCCGCTGTACCATAGAACATGTCTACAACAACCTCTTCTCAGACACCCAAAACCACCCTCCAAATCTCCAAAGTCACAAAATTTTGCTTCTTTTAACCCAATTCCTTGAAACCCAATACTCGAAAACTCAAAATAATCAAAGCCGTACACTTGAAACCCACAATTCTGAACTCCAAACTACTTTCCCAAGAAAACCCAGTTCTTCAATAACAAAATTCAACACCCAAATCAATCTAATTCCAATAAGGTTCTCAATCTTCCTCCTATACTCAAACCCATGCGTCTTATGGATTCGGAACTGAAACTAGCCTATATAAATCTGAAAACTTTTTTTCCCAGAGCAAGTATAAAATGTCAGTTGCTGAAGCAAGTCCTAGTTTTTGTTATAGATTGTAATGAAAATCAGATTTGAATTACAATCCATCAAATTCCTTAAGACTAAACAAGAAGAAGAAGAAGTAAAAAGCTGATCGTTTAAGATGCGTTGAGAAAGTGAGAGAGAACAGAGAAAGAGAGTAGAGCTTTTTGGAGTGAGAGAGAGAGTTGTTTTCTTTTCCTTTTTTTCGCCTACTAATATATAGTATTTTTGAATTTCAAGTAGCACTATAGCAGTAGATATTATTTTCTCTCAAGGAAACCCCGCTCTTCTGTTCAAATTAGCTTCTCGAACGATGAAGCCTGGTCTGAAGACAACTTTGAGAGCCAATTGCACTTCAAAGTTCATGCCTCTAACATACACTTAGGCTATGTTTGATTTTGCTAGTTTCCATCATACAATACTCAGTTTTTATAACTCATTTTCCAAATTTTGTGAATTCCCCTTGAAAAGGGAAAAGTATCTCTTAGGCCCGAATAAACGGATCCATCATTTGCACGGGCCCCTGTGGACGGACCTGATGTGAACGGGCCAGACATGGACGGGGTGAAGAATGGTGGGCTAGTTATCCATTGGCCTGCTGAGCCCCTAATGAGGGATATTTTGGCCCATTCTCGTAAGAGCCCAAATAGAGTCCTTGCGCTAGTAGGACTCCGGAAATCTTGTATACTTGGTAAAAATCTTCCGCATAAGGAGGAGACTTATTCATCACGTTTAGGATTCTACAAGAAGAGTCCTATAAGGAAAAGACTTCCGCATCAAGGAAGGAAGGTCAACCGCAAGCCACTATAAAAGCCCCAATACCCTCATAAGCCAAGGTACGCATAATTAACCCTCTCTAGCACTCTAGAGTTGTGAGCATACTTTCTAACTTGACCTTCGGAGGGTATTTGGCCGGCACCACACCGGTGCTCTCTGTTAGGTCCTCTTTTCTCTGTGCAGGTGTCGTTTCGAGGGTACGAGCATTGTGCAACTCACTGTTGATATTTTTCGGCATCATCAGTTGGCGCTGTCTGTGGGAAACGCTTTTAAGTGATTAAGCCGCACTATCGTTTCCCGGACTAAAGGGTTGCATGGTACTCACTCGCTCAATGGCAACTACTAATAACGTACAAGGAGAGGAACCACCCATGACTGCCCTCGAGAGACAAGTTCAAACTCTCGGTGCTGCCGTGGAGCGTCTCACCAAACGGAACCTCGACTTGGAAGAACAGCTGCGCCAGAAGAATGCAGCACTTGTATACTTGGTAAAAATCTTCCGCATAAGGAGGAGACTTATTCATCACGTTTAGGATTCTACAAGAAGAGTCCTATAAGGAAAAGACTTCCGCACCAAGGAAGGAAGGTCAACCGCAAGCCACTATAAAAGCCCCAATACCCTCATAAGCCAAGGTACGCATAATTAACCCTCTCTAGCACTCTAGAGTTGTGAGCATACTTTCTAACTTGACCTTCGGAGGGTATTTGGCCGGCACCACACCGGTGCTCTCTGTTAGGTCATCTTTTCTCTGTGCAGGTGTCGTTTCGAGGGTACGAGCATTGTGCAACTCACTGTTGATATTTTTCGGCATCATCAGTTGGCGCCGTCTGTGGGAAACGCTTTTAAGTGATTAAGCCGCACTATCGTTTCCCGGACTAAAGGGTTGCATGGTACTCACTCGCTCAATGGCAACTACTAATGACGTACAAGGAGAGGAACCACCCACGACTGCCCTCGAGAGACAAGTTCAAACTCTCGGTGCTGCCGTGGAACGTCTCACCAAACGGAACCTCGACTTGGAAGAACAGCTGCGCCAGAAGAATGCAGCACTAAATAACCGACCAGAAGATCAGGAAGGGACTAGCGCTCCAAACAGGAATCAGGAGAGACCTGAGGGCAGCCACGCCCCAAGCAGGCCGGAGAGGTAGCTCGTGAGCATGCCATCCCTCACGGATGCGACTCCACCACATATAGCCGCCGAGATGCAGGCAATGAGGGAACAAATGGAGGTCATGATGAACGCCCTCAAGAGGCGAGTCTCCAGTGACCTTGACGATCTGGTCAATCGTACCGATTCACCCTTCACTGCCACCGTGAACTCCTTCCCCCTACCCCACAAGTTTCGCATGCCGAATATAGATAGCTATGATGGGATGAAGGATCCTTTTGATCACCTGGAAACTTTCAAAACCCTGATGCATCTACAGGGGGTACCGGACGAAATCATGTGCAGGGCCTTCCCAACTACACTAAAGGGTTCCGCGAGGAGTTGGTTCAGTCGGCTGACGCCGAACTCAATCAGCACTTTCAAGGAACTAAGCGCTCAGTTCACTTCGCACTTCATAGGGGGACACAGGTACAAGAAGTCTACAGCATGTCTGATGAGCATCAGGCAGAGAGAGGACGAGACGCTAAGATCTTACATAACCCGCTTCAATAAGGAAGCCCTCTCAATTGACGAAGCCGACGACAAGATACTAGTGGCAGCTTTCACGAACGGATTGCGGGAGGGCAAGTTTTTGTTCTCACTATACAAAAACGACCCCAAAACCATGTCAGAAGTACTCTACAGGGCCACCAAATACATGAACGCGGAAGACGCGCTGCTTGCGCGGGAGGAAAGGCCATAGAAGAGAGAACGCCAGGCGGATATGCGCTAGGACCAAGGGCCGAAAAGACAAAGGACAGGGGACAGAAGGGACGACAGACGCTCGAAACCCCCGATTGGAAGGTTCACTAGTTTCACTCCCCTGAACGCCCTGATTGACCAAGTCTTGATGCAAATCAAAGATGAGGAGAAGCTGACATTCCCGGGAAAACTGAAGAGCGACCCAAGTAAACGGTCGCGAGACAAGTATTGTCGTTTCCACCGAGACCATGGCCACGACACGGCCGAATGCTACGACCTAAAGCACCAGATTGAAGCTCTCATTAGACAAGGGAAGTTGCAGAAATTCATTAACAAAGAGAAAACGGACCATAATCGCCAAGAGCCAGCCCCCCGAAGGGATAACGAGCGTCCGAGACCCCCCATGGGAGACATAAGGATGATAGTGGGGGGAACCGCATCTACTGGTTCTTCCAAAAAGGCTCGAAAAATGTACCTAAGATTGGTCCTGAACGTCCACATGACGAGCTCGAGGCACAACACCACACGGATGGAGAGCCCTATTATAGGATTCACCGAAGAAGATGCAAAGAGGCTTCATCATCCGCACGACGATGCGCTGGTCATCAGCATACGCATGGGGGACTACAACGTCCATCGAGTGCTAATCGACAACGGCAGCTCAGCAGACATTCTATACTATCCAGCATTCCAGCAAATGGGGATAGACAGAGCACGATTGGTGCCAGCAAGCGCTCCCCTTGTCGGCTTCGGAGGAACCAGGGTATTCCTAATAGGTTCCATCACCCTCCCGGTAACGGTGGGTGATTACCCGCAAGAACTCACTAGGAATGTAATGTTCCTCGTAGTAGACTGCTCATCCGCTTACAACGGTATTCTCGGACGACCTACACTTAATTCATGGAAAGCAGCAACATCCACATACCACCTAATGATCAAATTCCCAACGGACTATGGGATTGGAGAATTGCGGGGAAATCAGGCAACCGCCCGAGAATGCTACATTGCCATGCTAGAAATGGAAGATCACCATCAGGCGATGTGTATAGAAGAACAGCGGACGGTCACGGAACCAGCTGAAGAGATGGAGATAGTAATACTCGACGAATCCAAACCAGAGAGAACAACCAGAATTGGAACATTGGCCTGCCAACCTGTGCGCCAGGCCCTCGTAACCTTCCTCAAGAGAAACCAGGACATCTTTGCATGGAACCATGAAGACATGCCCGGGATCGACCCCTCCGTCATAGTCCACAAGCTAAGTGTGAACCCTTCAACCCCCCCGGTCCGACAGAAAAAGCGAGTTTTTGCTCCTGAACGGGACAGAGCAATAGCGCAAGAGGTCGGAAAGCTACTGGAGGCGGGTTTTATAAGGGAAGTGTATTACCCAGAGTGGTTGGCAAACGTGGTCATGGTCAAGAAGGCCAGTGGAAAGTGGCGAATGTGCGTCGACTTCACGGACCTTAACAAGGCGTGCCCAAAGGATAGTTATCCCCTCCCGCGGATAGATGCACTGGTCGACTCCACGGCCAGACACCAGCTCTTAAGTTTTATGGACGCCTTCTCGGGCTATAACCAGATCAAGCTGGAAGAACATGATCAGGAGAAAACGTCCTTCGTCACCAGCCAAGTCCTCTTTTGCTACAAAGTGATGCCGTTCGGACTCAAGAACGCCGGAGCAACATACCAAAGATTAATGGACAAGATGTTCACGCACCAGATTGGGAGAAACGTGCAAGTCTACGTTGACAACATGCTGGTGAAGAGCCGTTTCGAAAATGATCATCTAAGCGACCTCCAGGAGACATTCGATACCCTACGGTCATACAACATGAAGCTGAATCCGGACAAGTGTGCATTCGGGGTGACGGCAGGAAAATTCTTGGGTTTTATGGTGTCCCAAAGAGGAATAGAGATCAATCCAGAAAAAATACGGGCCATCATGGAGCTTGAACCGCCAAGAACGACTAAGGAGGTACAGAGCCTGAACGGCAGAGTTGCCGCCTTGAACAGGTTCGTCTCAAAAGCAACAGACAGGTGCTTACCGTTCTTCCGCGTACTGAAGAAATCATTCGAATGGACGGAGGAGTGCCAGAAGGCATTTGAAGATCTAAAGAAATACCTTTCCTCACCACCCTTGCTCAGCCCGTCCAAACCAGGGGAAGATCTCTACTTATACCTAGCCGCTTCGCGGGTGGCAGTAAGCGCGGCCCTAGTAAGGGAAGAGGAAGGGGTGCAGCGGCCCGTCTATTTCGTAAGCAGAGGGTTCAGAGGGGCTGAAGAAAGATACCCCCACATGGAGAAGCTGGCCTTCGCGCTGATAACCGCAGCTCGAAAACTGAAACCGTACTTTCAAGCCCATAACATCATCGTCCTAACAAATCAACCCCTAAAAAGGGCAATGAGCAGCCCCGAAGCCGCCGGACGAATGGCCCTGTGGGCAATAGAGCTGAGCGAGTTTGACATACACTACCGTCCGCGAACCGCAATAAAAGGCCAAGCCATAGCTGATTTCATCGCCGAATATACGCAAACGGGGCAACAAGAGCCACAAGCCCTCAGACTATGGAATATCCACACGGATGGATCATCAACCAGGCTAGCTGGGGGCGCCGGGGTGGTAATTCAAACCCCTGACGGAGACACGATCGAGTGCATGATCCGTTTGGACTTCCCGACGACCAACAATGAGGCCGAGTATGAGGCATTATTGGCAGGATTAGACCTGGCGAAAGCAGCAGGCGCAGAGGCCATGATTATGCATTGCGACTCGCAGGTGGTAGTCAATCAGATTAGTGGCACCTATGAATGCAAAGGGGAAAAAAATGAAGAAATACTTAGAAGAAGTCAGAAGACGGGTCAACTCCCTCCAGGTCACATTCGTCCAGATCCCAAGAGAGGAGAATGAATGTGCTGACCGGCTCGCAAAAGCCGCCTCCGCAGTGGCCATGACGACCCTCGATCGGGTGTTATCCTTCATCCAATACTCCTCAATCATTGACAGTGAGATGGAAGTGCAGGAAGTAAATCCAGAATACGATTGGACCACACCCCTATTAGCCTACCTAAAGGAAGGCACGCTCCCGGACAACAAGGACGCAGCCAGAAAGTTAAAGGTGCGGGCTTCACGGTTCATAATGATCAATGACATCTTATACAAAAGGGGATTCTCACGACCATATCTAAGGTGTTTGGGTCACGAGGAGGCAAACTATGTAATGAGAGAGGTCCATGAAGGCATCTACAGAAACCATTCGGGGGCGCAGTCTCTGGTACACAAACTGATCCGGGCTGGATACTATTGGCCCACAATGCAGAAGGACGCACAAACCTACGTCAGGGTCTGCGACAAATGTCAAAGGTTTGGTAACCTAATTAGGCAACCAACCGAAGAGCTGACCCCCATGACGGCCCCTTGGCCATTTGCCCAATGGGGAATAGACATCATGGGACCCCTTCCGACGGCTACGCGACAGCTGAAATTCTTAGTGGTAGGGATCGACTACTTCACTAAGTAGGTCGAAGCGGAAGCGCTAGCAACTATCACGGAAAAGAACATCAGAGGTTTCGTATGGAGGAATATCATATGCAGATTCGGGATACCAAGGGTCCTCATCTCCGACAATGGGAAACAGTTCGACAACAAGGCGTTTCGAGATTTTTGCTCAAAGTTAGGCATCAGGAATCACTACTCATCACCCGCGCATCCATAGGCAAATGGCCAAGTCGAAGTCACGAACCGGTCCTTGCTCAAAATAATCAAGACCCGACTCGAGGGGGCAAAAGGTATATGGCCCGATGAGTTACCAAGTGTCTTATGGGCATATCGCACGACGGCGAGAACGCCTACGGGGGAAACACCGTTCAGGCTGACATACGGGAGCGAGGCCGTCATTCCAGCAGAAATAGGTCTTACGACCTATCGAGTGGAGAGCTACGATGGAGACAAGAATGAAGAAGCTTTGCGACTGCAGCTAGACCTAGTCGACGAAGCCCGGACTACAGCTGAACAAAGGATAGCTCGATACCAAAATCTCATGGCAAAATACTACAACTCCAAAGTTAGACACAGAGACTTCCAGATCGGAGACCTTGTGCTTCGGAAGGTTATAGGAGCAGCTAAAGATCCCTCACAAGGAAAACTTGGTCCAAACTGGGAAGGGCCATACAAGATTTCGTCTTGGCAGAGAAAAGGAACCTACCATCTCGAAACCATGGACGAACGGAGACTGCAACACCCGTGGAACACTGAGCACCTGCGGAGGTACTACCAGTAGATGCAACAAGAAGAGACGTCCACCCTTCGCAAGCATTCCAGCTTATATCTAAAGTTTTTGGTAGTTTTTATTTTTTTTTAAAGAACAATTTTTACTTTTCAATGTTTTTACTTTGAACAAACCTCTCTACTAGTGCCTTTTTAAGCCCAAAGGGGGCAGGCACCATTTTCCTATAAAGACCTCTTTCAGGTAACAAGGTTTATTCTGCCTAAACTGTTTATATCACAAGTTCCAAAGGTCGTCCACAAAAACGGACGGACCATCCCAAGTATAAATCCATATAATGGACGGATCGACAAGCCTGTCCATAAAAGTGGACGGATCATCCCAAGAGGATGAAAGCCTAAGTCCATGTAATGGACGGATCAATAAAACCGTCCACCAAATGGACGGATCATCCCAAGAGGATGAAAGCCTAAGTCCATATAATGGACGGATCAATAAGACAGTCCACCAAATGGACGGACCATCCCAAGAGGATGAAAACCTAAGTCCATATAATGGACGAACCAGTAAAACCGTCCACCAAATGGACGGACCATCCCAAGAGGATGAAAACCTAAGTCCATATAATGGACGGATCAATAAGACCGTCCACCAAATGGACGGACCATCCCAAGAGGATGAAAACCTAAGTCCATATAATGGACGAACCAGTAAAACCATCCACCAAATGGACGGACCATCCCAAGAGGATGAAAACCCCATCCCAAGAGGATGAAAACCTAAGTCCATATAATGGACAAACCAATAAAACCGTCCACCAAATGGACGGACCATCCCAAGAGGATGAAAACCTAAGTCCATATAATGGACGGATCAATGACCATCCACCAAATGGACGGATCATCCCAAGAGGATGAAAACTTAAGTCCATATAATGGACGGATCAATACAAATGTCCACCAAATGGACGGACCATCCCAAGAGGATGAAAACTGAAGTCCATATAACGGACGGACCCGCAACGTCGTCCGTAAGAGAACAGGCCAACCCAAATAGACGGGTACTACTGAGTCCATGTAATGAGCAAACTCAGGGCAACGTCCGTTAGTTGAACGGACCTCACAGAGGAAGCTGAGTAAGATACCTGATGGACGGGTACAAAAAACAATCTACCTAACGTGTGGATTTAAATTGTGCCTAACGGGCATGTTTAATGTACGGTCCACCTAACGAATGGATTCAGATTATGTAAAACGGACATTTTCGAACCGTTCAAAAACGAGTCATACAAATCATCCAAAAGGATGACGGCCCTTATAGCTAAGCGAGTCATGAAAGGAAGTACCACAGTAAGCAGGACGGAGCTCACTTAAGCATGAAAATACGTTGAAAATAAAAAAAATACATCCCACAGAGATAAAATAGAAGGTCAACGGACCCATTATATAATAAACATACTGAACGATCAGTGTATAAATAAACCCCGTAAAACATGACGGGTGCTATGAATTGTTCCACACTTACAAAAAAAAAAAAAACTAAGTTATTACAAAAGAGAATTGGCATAATCAGGCTCCTTCTTCTTCTTCATCTGGACGGTCCCCAGCATCTTTGGCCTTGCTGTCCGCAGCAGTATGATCCAATGGAGTTTCACGGACGATGCCGTCCTCATCAAAGAGAGCGTCGGTATCCTCCGTCTGAGCAGGCTGGGCAGTGGACGGCTCCGGGGCAGAGACGGAGACAGCGGACAAGTCCAGATCGGGATACAACCTCCTCACCTAACGGAGGGCATCGTCGAACCCGTCGTTATAGACTAGACTCAGCTCCGCAATAACCTCACTGGAGTCACGGTACTCTCGTACGGCTTCCTCCTTGGCCTGACGGACCTCATTGTCTTTGTCCACTAAGGCTTTTTTCAGGTCTTCCACCATCTGAACGGCCTCATCTCGGGCCGTCTCGGCCATCCCCAGCTTTTTCTCATGGGTGATCTTCCAGGCCTTCAGGTCGAGCAGTTCCCCCTCCGTCATCTTGGCCTTCTCACGGAGTCGGCCAATGGTCGTCTCTTGGTTGAGACACCGTCCCATGAGGCCCTTCGTCATGATCATAGCCTGAAGACGGCGAAAATAAGTTAACAAAACATAAAGCAAAAATGGATGAACGGATGGAGTAAGGTGGACGGATCATTACCTGGGCAATGCTGAAGAGGGCCGTCTCTCCCATTGCCTCCGTCGAGTGGTTCCCAAGATCCTCGTAGTCGTCGGTAGTGATGATCGACGACATCCTTTCCAAGGCATACTTGGAATCCTCGCGGAGCAAGACGGGTGGTTTCTTCTGCTCGCCTGGCTGACTTGTCATCAGCCCCTTGCCTTTACCATGCTTGGACGGAGGGACTGACTTGCTCCCCTCCGCCATCAAGCCAAGGACCGGGTCCAAAGGAACCTTAGGCTGCTTAGACGGACCGTCGCTCTTCATAGGCAGCTTCCGTTTTAGAGAGGGCTTACTAGAGCCCGTCCCCATGGCGTCCGTCCCCGTTTTCTTGTTCTTCGCGGCTTGAAGTCTTATGGCCGCTCGTCTTTTGGCATCCTCCATCTCTGAAAAAGGATGACGGATTATGGAGCAATAGTGATGATAACAAAAAAAGTGAGAAGTGAAAATGGCAAAAGGTGGACGGACTTACGCAGACGGGTCGTTTTCTCGTACTTTAAGGCCGCCGGGGTAGGTTCAGGACCGTCACAGTACCAATGGATAGTATCGAGGTTGACGAGCTTGGCCCACGTCCTCTCCTCTGGTGTTGTCTTGGAAAATTTTTTTTCAAGGAAACTGAATTCCTCGAGTGTAACTTGGGGACGCCGTCGGACTGCAAAATAGAAGACGGAGGTTAGAAACATTACAAGTTACATGAATGAACGGAGTGGTTTACGACGGACCATACCGGATGAGTTTAAAATGCCCCAAACTGTGTCGACGGGCATGAAGTCCGTCTCCCCTGGATGACTCATCCAGTCGTCTCCTTCCATGAAGAAACGACTCTTCCAATCCCTGTTTGAGTCCGGGGTCTCATAGATGACTTTCAGAACGGGACTCCTAGGGACGAAGCTGTACATACCCCTTGACTTATCTATTTCGTCTGGACGGTAGCAATGAAGGAACTCTCTTATTGTGAGCCTCCTCGCTCCGTCCGTCATGGCTCCGTACAGGACCTCCATGGCGATAAAGACCCTCCAGGCGTTGGGGGACACCTGGCTGACGGATATGCCTAGGTAGCTTAAGAGTTCGCGGTGTAGTGAACTCAATGGGAACCTCAACCCAGCCTTTAGCACCGGCTCGTACACGCCCACTCCGTCCACTCCTTTGTAATAACATTTCTCTGACATGTAAGGTAGACGGAGTGGGATATGGTCAGGAATTTGGTAGCGGTCCCTTATTGTATTGAAGTGACCCTCCTTAATGGTCGACGTAAAAGCGTGGACCGTCCACTCTGGGGGCAAGATGAACTCCCTAAGACCATCAACCCCTACGACGGACCTCACTATTTGTTCTTTGTCATCTGGAACCTTCTGGGCTTCAATCATCTCCAGGCCCTCATATGTTGAGGACGAGGAAGATGACGACGGACTACTCTCGCTCGAGACGTCGTGGTCTTTGGGACCTGACGGGTATATCCCCTCGTAATCCGCCCCGTCGGGAACGACCGACTGGTTACTTGACGCACTAGACATTTCCTACATATAATTACAAAACCTAAGACTCTGACGGGTTGGAGATAACGACGGACGCATTAAGTACAAATAAAAGAAAAAAGAAAGGACGGATATAAAATAACTCACCAGGAGCTTGTAGTAGGATGCGACGAGTGACGGATGCTTGAGTGAACGGGTTGTGCTCTGACAGACGTGACGGACTCGCTCTGACAAATCTCTTCCAGCAGCAAGTGGAGAAATGAGAGGCGGAGGACTAATATTTATACTGGGAGTGCACGGAAGACGAAGCGACGCCTCGTTCCAAAACAACAGCCACTAACAGATTGACATTTGGCACAACGCATTAATGCGCCAACTCCTGACTCAGCATTGTACGGATGAAAATTTACAGACAGGCTACCGAGTTTTAGATCCGTCACCCCATGGGTCCGTTCACAAGTGCTGACGGACCCATCGGGTGAGGGGGCAACTGAAAAGGGAAAAGTATCTCTTAGGCCCGAATAAACGGATCCATCATTTGCACGGGCCCCTGTGGACGGACCTGATGTGAACGGGCCGGACATGGACGGGGTGAAGAATGGTGGGCTAGTTATCCATGGGCCTGCTGAGCCCCTAATGAGGGATATTTTGGCCCATTCTCGTAAGAGCCCAAATAGAGTCCTTGCGCTAGTAGGACTCCGAAAATCTTGTATACTTGGTAAAAATCTTCCGCATAAGGAGGAGACTTATTCATCACGTTTAGGATTCTACAAGAAGAGTCCTATAAGGAAAAGACTTCTGCACCAAGGAAGGAAGGTCAACCGCAAGCCACTATAAAAGCCCCAATACCCTCATAAACCAAGGTACGCATAATTAACCCTCTCTAGCACTCTAGAGTTGTGAGCATACTTTCTAACTTGACCTTCGGAGGGTATTTGGCCGGCATCACACCGGTGCTCTCTGTTAGGTCCTCTTTTCTCTGTGCAGGTGTCGTTTCGAGGGTACGAGCATTGTGCAACTCACTGTTGATATTTTTCGGCATCATTACCCCTCATAGTTGCATTGTTTGGGCGAGCAACAGAGTCAATATTGTACTTGAGGCCATTTCGGTTTGGTTATTGGAACAAAATATTTCAATACCAGAGCATCTCCAATGGTGTATGTAAAGGCAAAATATTTTCTATTATAGACAAAAAAAAAAAAAAAAAAAAAAAAAAAAAAAAAAAAAAAAAAAAACCCACTCCAGTGGATTTTCTAAACTCTAAATTTTTTTTGGCTCATGAACAGTAACTCATCAAATCTGATGGACTAAGAGCATCTCCAACAATACATCTAAAAGCAAAATATTAACTATTATGGAGAATGGAACCCAAAAAAACTACTCCAGTAGCTTCTCTAAACCCTTTTTTTTTTTTGGCTTAAGAACAGTAGCCCATCAAATCTGATGGGCTACTCTTCATTCTTCAAATGCATTTTTTCTATTATAATAATGATGTATTGTATAAAAAAATGTTGAAAAATGTGTAGTTGTTAAAAAAATAATAAAGAATAAATGAAAAAAATAATATTTAAATAAAATAGAAAATAAGATAAAGAATCTGTTAGAAGATGTGTTTAAAAAAGGGGGTAAATAAAGGTAAAAGTCACTGTTTATTCTCTAAATAGTACAAAAATTTGATGAATCTGCTGGAGATGCTCTAATGTTCATTCTTCAAAAAAAAAAATTTCTATTATAATAATCAAGTGTTGAATAAAAAAAGTTAAAAAATGTGTAATTGTTAAAAAAAGAATAAATAATGAATGACGAAATAATATTTAAATGAGATAAAGAATGGAATAGAGAATCTATTGGAAAGCGTATTTGAAAAAGTAGGTAGATAAAAATAAAATATAGAGTATCCATTGGAGTATGCATAGCCAAAATATAGAGAATATATGCTACTGTTCATGCTCCAACCGATTCTCTATACCTCAATTTTTTTTTGGGACTTGATGGACTACTGTTCATTATTCAAATATTTTTTTTCTTATTATAATAACTAGGTGTTGAATAAAAAAAATGTTGAAAGATGTGCAGTTATTAAAAAAGAATAAATAACAAATGAAGAAATAATATTTAAATGAGATAGAGAATAGGATAGAGAATCTATTGGAAAGTGTATTTGAAAAAATTGATAAATAAATATAAAAGTCACTGTTCATTTTCCAAACACTATAAAATTTGATGAATTTGCTAGAAATGCTCTAGCACATGTAACTAGTTAAATAAAGTAAATTAAACTCCATGCCACTTTTAAGCAATTGACTTAAAAAAAAAAAAAAAGTTTATTCAAAGAGCAAAATAAGCAAGGGATAAGAAACAAGGTGAGTCACGTGACTTTGGAAAAAGCAAATAAAATATGTGGCTTTTATGCTTTCGGCGGAGAAAACAAAGAGAAATTGAGTTGAATGTTGAAACGTAGGTACAGCAGTATATACTAGTCCCACGTTAATGTAAAATTTAAAACATTCAAGTAGAGGAAGCTTCTCAAAAAGGCAGAGAAAGAATTTAAACAAACAGAGCAGACAAAGCAAGGAGAGAGCAGACGAAGCAGGGAGCGATTACAATGGCTAAAACGAAGAAGAAGATGATGTTGTTGATGATCTAGCAAGCTGATGCTTCTATGAGGTCACTAGTTGCTGTAAGTACTAAGTTTTTAAAAAAAAACCTAGTTATATCTGTACCGGTCCGAAACGAAAATACTGTTGAAAAGCTCCGAAATTCGCCAGAATAGCCAAAACAAGCTGGTACACCCCGGCATTTTGGGCGGTACAATTCAGCCCAATTTCTGTACCGGTTCAAGTGCCGGAACAAAATATTCTGACAGTACCAGCTAGTACGGTACAAAATCATCTTCCTTAGATTAGAGCACTAGCAATAATTGTGTTAAATAGTTATATAGCTATTTGAGCATCACTAAAACTCAAAATGTACTTTGCAACAGTAGAGCCAAAAAGCCAAAGTAATATTTTTTTGGCTCCACGGCTACACACTACTGCTATTGGCGATGCACTATATTTGAAAGGTAAAAAAAAATTAGTTCACACTACTTTTTTTATTTTTTATTCCTTCTTTTGCATTTTATGTTGCGTTCACACTTCACACCACTTTTCCACTCTCCGCGTCTCTTTGCAGTGATTTCTATGGTTTTGATGGTAGTTGTGATTATGTTTTGGTGGTTAAATAAAATATTATTTTATTGTAGTATTTATATTATTTTATTGCATTAAAAATTAAAATAAAATCATTACTGTTGGATGTGAGAAGATAATAGATAAAGTGATTTTTTGTGGGGCTAAAAACTAAAAATTTAACTCCAATGTTGTAGATACTCTTAGAGCATCCGCATTTGGGTATGTAAATGCCAAATGTTAAGAACATTTGGCATTTAAGCCCCAAAACCCATCAGCAATGGGAAGGCTAAATCCTATATGCAAAAAAAAATTTGGGATTTTGCTACAGTACCATCTCAAATGTAAGATGGTACTGTAGCAAGATGGTATAAAAAAAATATATTTTTTAATGCTTCCTCTCATTATTTTAATTTACCCGGCCCTTTCTCTTTCTTCTCTCATTTTTCCTCTTTCATTTCTCTGTCTTGCTTCTCTCTCTTTCTTTCTGCTCTCTGTTCTTCTTCTTGCTCTCCGATTCTTCTCAGCATGTTCACTCTCTCCGGCAACTCTCTAAATCGGCGGTGAAGTTCTAAATCGGTGGTGGGTCTCTAGATCGGCGGTGGGTTTCTAGATCGGTGGTGGGTCTCCGCTTCTTTCGAGGGTGGGTCTCCACTTCCTTCGAGCTTCGGCGAATTCGCTTCCTTCGAGTTTCGGCGAAGCTTCCCAGCGGCAAATCCGCTTCCTTCAAGCTTCGACGTTGGTGGGTTTGGTTTTTTCTCAGCGGCGAATTCGCTTACAATTCTCTGGGTTTTTTTTTTTTTTTTTTTTTTGTGGTTTTGATGGTCGGATAGGGTGGTGGTGGTGGTGTTGATGGTCGGAGGGCAGCGGCGTGGTTCTAGTCTTTTCTCTGGGTTTTTTTTTTTTTTTTTTTTTTTGCGGTGTTGATAGGCGGATAGGGTGGTGGTGGTTGTGTTGATGGTTGGAGGGCAGTAGGTGCAGTGGGGTGGCTCAGGTCTTTTCTCTGGGTTTTTTTTTTTTTTTTTTTTTTTTTTTTTTTTTTTTTTTGCGGTGTTGATAGGCGGATAGGGTGGTGGTGGTGGTGGTTGTGTTGATGGTTGGAGGGTAGTAGGTGCAGTGGCGTGGCTCAGGTCTTTTATCTGGGTTTTTTTTTTTTTTTTTTGTTGACGGTAGTTTATGGGTTGCCGGTGTGGTGGTGGTGGTGGTGGTGTGCAACGGTGGTGGTGTGCAACGGTGGTGTTGATTGTGGATCTTGGACAGAAGGAAAGAGAGAGAAGGAACAAATAATGAATAAACAATGTGTTGTATTGGATAATGGAAATGGTGAGATATATTATTTTATTATGTAAAAATATTATTTTAATGAGTAGGATTGAGATATAAAAGTTGGGATGTTGGAGAATTGTAAAATTGTATTGTATAATTGATAAAGTGACTTTTTGAGGTGGTAAAATAAGATAGGATATAGAATCCGGTTGTGGATGCTCTTAGTTTCCATAGCTCACAATACTAAAAAAAAAAAAAAAAAATTAAGTATGAGTTGTGAAAATTGAAAATAAGTTTTTCTTGTTTTCAAACAATAAGTTTCAAGTTACCATGACATTTTTGTAAATTTTTGCCCATACAATTGACCTATCTCAGTGTCAAGTCTCATCAAAGTTAGAGTACACTTTTTCACCAACGAATCTTTCAATTGCTTTAACTCACAAAATCCATTATCTTTTCTACAATTTTAAACCCCCAAAAAAAAATAATAATAATCCAACTCAAGAATTCAATTTTCCTCTTGCTTATCACATTATTTTGATATGACTTGAGTGAAGGACTGATTCGGTACAAAACAATTTCAAATGGAGGACGTGTGCGGAACGATAAAAAATATATATATAAAATAAAATATAAAATATAAGACATCATACGAAAAAATGTAAGGATAAAAGCCAAGGAATTAGCATAGCATCAAGCCATAAAAAAAGTTGTTTGGAGTTAGAAGCAAGTATTGGAATGAGATTCCCAACCACCTCTTTTTTTTTTTTTTTTTTATAAAACACACAAAAACTTTATTAGGAAATATTAATAAAAAATACATCATGAAAAATAGCTTGTTTTAGAAAACAATAACTCTCTTCAATTCAAACTGAAAAAATCATCAATGCTTATAATATGTCTAGCTAAAAAATGAACAAGGACATTGCCCTTCCTACAAACATAAGAAAATCTAACTATTTGGAACTCGTTGGACATAACTTGAACTTCATAAATCAGATTAGTAACAGAGGCAGGAGCAGGAGAGTTATCATGCAGAGCCCAAACCAAATTAAGAGTCTCCTTCCAAGATAAAGTCCTGAATACCCATATCAACTGCAAAAAACATTCCAGTTTCAAGAGCCTTTGCTTCAATCTCAACAACCCCAAACGGAACTCAAAACTTTTTGCAAATCCCAGCAATAAAATTACCCTCATGATCTCTTATTACCACTCACACACCAGCTTATTTTTTACAAGCAAAAACAGCCCCATCCACATTAATCTTATAAGAAGGCTCATCCGGAGGTAACCATTTCGACTCCAACTGCTGCTGCATCTTTACCGAAGCTTCCAGCACAGCCCAGTAGTCATCTAAGTATTGTTTACACCAGAATAACAACTGGTCTCCACTTTTCCTCAATCCCCCATGTCGCACCTCATTTCAATTAGTCCACATGGCCCAAACAATAGCATCAACCAATGCCAAATCCTCTTCAGACCAGTTAGCTTCCATTAATAAATACCAAAGAAAATCCATAAAGTTTCGAAAGTGCAAAGGGCCAGAAGTTTGAAACAGCTTTGATAACATCCAAGTGTGATGAGACTTAGGACATTCCCAGAAAAAATGAACCATAGATTCAGACATTAAACCACATTCTTCCACAGGTATCATCTAGAAGAACATGTCGGTGAACTATGTTTGCTTTTGTTGGGAAAATATCCTTTGCAACTCTCCAAGCAAAGTGCCTTATCTTATGAGGGACATTGATATTCCACAATTTCCTCCAAAATAATCGCATACCACTCCCATTAGAGGTGGAACCAGCAGGTTCTTTTCCATTAAGATCCATAGCAATCTGATATGCACTTCTTATTGTGAACAATCCATTAGATGTTGCACCCCAAATCTGTTTATCTTCAGGAAGCCGGTCACTCAATGGAATTCCCCCAATAATCTCAGCTTCAAGAGGAAGGAAAGAACTGTTAATCAAATTCAAATTCCAACTCTTATTTTCTAGATCAATAAGGTCATCAACCATAGAAATGTGAGGATTTAGACTCCTAGGAGAAATCACCCTATATGAGGAAGAGTTTGGGAGCCACTAATCCTCCCATATCCTAATACACCTTCCATTCCCCACACGCCATCTTACCCCTTTCCTAACAATCCCTTGTGCTGATAAAATTCTTCTCCAAATATATGATGAATTATTCCCCAAAGAAGCATGAATGAAATCACCGTCTTTAAAATATCTCGCCTTAAACACTTTGTATACCAAAGAATATTGAGCCAACTGCAACTTCCAACGTTGTTTAGCTAATAAAGCCAAATTAAAAGGTTTCAACAATTTAAACCTCATCCCTCCACAAGATTTAGGCACACACAATTTCTCCCAACTCAACCACATTTTATTAATCAATGATCAATCTATTTACAACAGTTAATTTTGGGCCTTTAAAATAGTGCTCCTAAATTATATTGACAAACAAGTAAAGAATATAAATAACTCATAACCAATTACACTAAATAAATAAATCCTAAAAAAGTCTTAGATCAATCACTATTTGTTACAATCAATTAGGTCCAATGAAATCAATTAGGTCAAAAAATATTTGGTGTAGACACCAAGGATCCATTCCCTTTTATTTTTTATTTTTTGATGTGAAGGATCCATTCCCTTTGATTGAACTGAAATCAACATATTGACACAATTTGACAATTGTAATCTAATGTTTGATTAAGCTGCCTTATAGACTTTCTAAAAACACATTTTCTTGGCTAGCCACACCCTTTTCTTATTTTAGGCAAGTAGCTTAGGAAGCATAGACATAGACACCGGTATGACAAGATGGCACAAGCAATTTTTTAAAAATTATAACATAAAACAATCTGTAAAACACTGGTATGACACATGTATGATATCCTAAATAGTGTATTCGTACTTCTTATTAGGTAGCCATAAAATTTTAACTTTACTAGTCATTTCCTCATATTTCTTTTTATTAGACATTTCCTCATATTTCTTTTTAACTTTTGATTAGTTGAAGGATGTGAACTTAATGATATGGTTCTATGAATTGACTAGGAGTTTCATTGTAAAGGGTGCAAAACAGTTTTTGGAAACTTTGGTTGGAATGAAGATATTACCAGTCAAATGGTCATTTTTATTATCTTTGGAGTTAAAAGTTTCATTATAAACAATGCTCACAAAACTTTGGGGTCTAGAAATAACAATGTTATCTGAGAGTCATGCATGTGACAAAGTACTTCAGGAACTAGTAAAATAGCTCAGTCAAATAGTTAAGGAGAGAACACTATTAAATGTCAAGAGTAACCCGAGTACTACAGAACATTGAAGTCATTTTGTTTAAAATACTTCAGTGACAGTTTAGTTAGTTCTTTAGACATTTTGATATCATCTAAAAACGTTTGCACATGGGGTTTCTCAAACCAATTGCAGATTATTCTATACCCTAGTGCACAGTGCAAATTTGTTAAACGCCGACATACCAAGTATATATGTTCCAACCTTACTTTATATAGATTAATAATTTAAATAAAAACATTTATTTAAAAAAAAAAAAAAAAAAAACCAAGCAGACAAACAAAAGCTAGACTCGTTTAGAAGACTAACAATTTGTCAGAAGAATGCTAGCAGCTAACAAAAATGAACATATTATATAAAAACAAATGAAAAATTAGTAGAATACTTCGTCCAGTCAAAAAAATTACAGGAATTGATACTATACATTTAAAAACATACAACGGAAACAAAACTCATCAGTGAGAATCCTAACACACATGCTTTAATCAGTTTTCACCCCTCATTGTTATATATATAATTGTTTCGCACCAAAAAAAATGTCAGAGAATAAGAGAGCCCAAAAAAACTCATTTCTGAGGATACAAGAACATTTGAACATGGGGGAAGGTTACAGAAATCATGATAGTTCATTAACTCATTGGGAACTAGCCTTTCTCCTCCTAACATTTTTCTTTGCAGTAACTGCGACATTGCCTTCAGCTTCTTCTTGCTGTGGTTGCTGATTATTTACATGAGCTTTTGATGAATTTATATGACTCCTTGCCCGCAATATTTCACCCTTGGCAGACGCCAATTCACCCTCAAGCTTCTTCGCTCGCTTCTCCAAACTCTCCCTTTCCTTCCCTAGTCTCATGACAAGGTTATGAGCATCTTCCATGTTATCCTGGGCCTCTCTAGATACATTCTTTTGCTCTGTAAGAGACTTGTAAAGCACCTCCTTTTCATCTTCAAGGTCAGAAATTTGAGAATTAGCCTTCTCTAGATCTCTAGAAAGTACAAGAACATTTCGGTTCATCTCATCAAGTGATTTGGTAGCCTCTTCCAGGTCTGTTTCAAGAGATCTTCGAGCCTCTTTGTCTTTCAAGATTTGCTTCTCCAAAGTCTGTAGTTCTTTGCTTAAAGAAGAAACTACATTTTTTTCTTCTTTTAAATCATTGGCTACATTTTCTGCTTTTTTATAGACACCAACCAATTCCTGTTGTAGTCTATCACGATCTTCCACTGTAGTTGTCAGTTCATGGGACACAAATTGTAGCTCCTCGTTTGTTTTCTTCAGAACTTCCTTCACTGCTGTAATCTCACCAGCCAGAACTTCACTGCTTAGTTTTGCCTCATCAAGACTCCTCTGCAGTGATTCCCTCACTTCACTAAACTCTGCCTGGACCCTAGAGATCTCACTCTCAAGCTCTGAGCACAAATTTATAGACTGTTTTAGTTGACTTGTGAGATCAGAAACTTCATTTCTACATTTTCCAAGGGCTTCTTGTGAGTTCTGGAGTTCAAGTTTCAGATGCTTTACATTGTTCAATTCTGTGTCCAGCGTTCCCCTCAAACTGTCTCTTTCTTGGGTCAAATCAGCAATTATTGCTTGGTTTTCACTCACTTCATTTAGAGCAAGCTCAAGCTTCTGCTTTAGCCGCTTAAGTTCCTCTTCTTTTTCTCCCAAAAGCTTAGCATCCGAAGCTGCCTTCTTCTCAGAAGATGACTTTAGATCATTGTATTCCTCCTGAATTACATCCAATTTCCTCTTATAATCATCTCTCTCAAAAGTCAAAGAACTTACTATTGTATTCAATTCATCCACCATAGAATTTTTTGATTCTAGTTCCTTTTGAATTTTTAGGTATTCACCTTCCATTCCTTGTATTTCTGAATGAGCTTTAGCAAGTTCGTCCTTAGTTTGCTTGTAGGTAAAATTCAAGTTGTTCAACTCTAATTCCTTTTCAGAAAGAGAAGATCTAAGATTTTGAATATTACCTTCTTTATCCTTGAGCTCTAGGCTGAGCAAATTGATCCTTTCCTGTAAGACTTGAATTGAATCGAGCTTTTCCTTCAAATTGTCTTCAAGTTCCTTTTTATCATCCCCAGCCTTTGAAAGGTTGATCTCAAGACTGTCAATTTGATCTTTAAGCTCCTCAATCAATCTTTTCTCACTTTTCAGCTCCTGTCCCAAACCTGTGATCGTCCTGTTTGCTGCATTTAGTTGGCTCAATAACGTCTGCTGCTCCTCCTTTGCCTTTCTGAGTTGCTTGGTTCGTTCTTCCTGTTCCTTCAGTAACTTTGATTCAAAGTTTCTCTCTAATGAAGCAATAGCAGCTTCCTTTTCTTTCAGTTGGGACTTCATCTGTGAAACTCAACCAATGCATGCATGGGTTAAAATCCAACAACTAGCCAAAGTAATAAAAAGCTCTGGCAATAAAGTCAGAGTTGTTTAATATTTTTTCAGCTCAAAACAAGTAAAAATTTTCTTGCGAATTTTTTCTTCAAAACTACCTCATGCTCCTTTTGCAAGGGGAAAAAACAAAAAAACAAAAACAAAAAAAAAGGCCCTTTAGAAGGGTATCTCTTGAATGCTCAAAGGTGCCAAGTCATATTAGCTTATGAGAAACCTTGACTGTAAAAGGCATTGGCAGCTTAAAGATGCTTTTTTTTTCCATAAGTAAATAGGCTTACAGATTCTATTATTGCATTAGTAGCTGTCTTTTCTCTCTGAGCCAAAGCGTAGAGTGCACCAAAAA
Source organism: Quercus cerris (assembly GCA_963669245.1). Lineage (NCBI taxonomy): Eukaryota > Viridiplantae > Streptophyta > Magnoliopsida > Fagales > Fagaceae > Quercus > Quercus cerris. Next base: position 23,496,103 of record OY770008.1, on the reverse strand, counting down.
CACCAGAACCAAATACTGCAAGTCCATTCAGCAGAAACAGGAAGGGATTTGGTGGAGCATCTCTTTGAAGTGCTTGCTGTCCATAAAAGCTACTTACTTGAGAACACATCAAGTTTCAAAGACAAAAACATAAAAGAACAGAATATACTAATCTGGACTCATTTGTGAATCTAGCAGAGATCCAGACCTCTGCATTTTGGTTCTCCTCTGGTTTCATTAGCTCACTTTCTTCTGAAAGAAAATGAAAAAATTTATAAACAATCATACTGAGGAGATTGCAATCGGGTACACACAATAATAATTGTTATGATAACAAAAGAATAGACCATGACAGAGAAGGCACCTAAAGATTAAGCACATAATCAGAATCTTTTCAAGAGAGATTATACAACATATTGAAACTGAAGGAGTCCATGAAAATCAGAAAGCTCCTAATAAACATTGTATCAATTCACCATTAGTGTATATATCAAATTGTCAATATAAGCTGGCAAGTTGCAGTATCCATATACTTTAGATCCTTAAGTGAATAAATATCCTCCAAGCCTTATTAAGTTTGAACAAACTATATGACCAAAAAAACAAATAAGCATAAGTCCCTTATTTTCACCTTCTTTTATAGACATATTTGTCCAGGAAATATGTTTGTGACATTCACTTTCTTTAATCTATAAAAAAAAAAGCGTTTCCTAACACTCTTATCAAAATTATCAAAATTGGAGTTTCTTGTTAGAAAAACATCATCATATGCAAAGTCACTAATGTGCACTGCTACATCTAAGCTTAGATCTTGCCATTTGTTCCTGGACATGGTTACATCCTAGATGATCCATCTCAGGCTAGTATGATGGTTGGAAAGTACTTCAGAATCCCCTCAAATCATAAGTCTAGTCATATAAATGTAACTATCATACAAGTTGAAAAGACCAGAAGAAGAATGTGATTATAATTCCAGGGCTTAAGAAGAAATTTTCGATACATAGAATGAGGGGCAGTGAAATTCACAGCCGATCCCAATCCTCAAAAAAGGAGGAAGGTTTTGGAAGGTTGACGCCAGCAAAACATTTGGTCACTTCATTACGAATGAAGAGAGAGGGGCAATCAACTTTATGCCAGGAATTACTAATGCAACTTTCATACCATGAATATTAAGGAGAAGCAATGAAATATGAAAGGATTCATGCCACAATATTGTTCCCAAACAACACTAACTTCTCCATCCAATCTACATTTTAAACCTCAGCATCTCTCTCTTAGTTAATAACTAATTTAAAATTCATCTATTCCCATTACATTATTTTGTGTATTTGTATTTAGGAATTGGGAAAAGCCTTTCCTAAAACTATATCATATGAGATACCTTGAGTCATTTGTGGAATTCTTGAAAATTTTATATCAAGTCACAACCACCAAGAAATATAAGAGTGCACGCATAATGGGCTATAATAAACATATGCTGAAATGCAAGGTTGACATTAGAACTTGATCTCTGAAATTAAAGTTACACCTTTCATGAAATCATTCTTTAAAAGAAAAAAAGGGGGTGTGTCATATTAATCCCATCATTTCAATCATGAAGGTGAAACATTGATAATAGTATATACTTACCCTTCTTTAATTCAATGACAAAAGAAGGGTATTTATAATGGTACAGTAAAAACACATCTGGCAATAGCCATGGCATAATTAGCTTTGAGCTTACTTCTCTCTTTATAATTCCAAATCTAGGCACAAACTACTGGTCTACACTACTAAGAACCATCAAATTTTACCATCCAAATAGACTGTTGTTGAATTTACCTAAAGCAAATAGTATAATAAGACAAGTTCCTTTATTAATAATTTTTTTGATAGTTAAGATCCTTTATTAATAATCATAATTATTAGACTGTATACTTATGGTTTTGAAAGTGATAGATATGTTTAAGTACCAATTTGGATTCATATCCATACTTCTGTTTCAAACTGACTTTTTTAACAGGTAATCATGCTAAACTATTAAAACCAAACTTAACCTTTGCCACTAATTTCTTGTCATCCTCCCCCTATTAGAGAAACCTAACTTAGATTGCTATACTAATCCATTTTACACTACACTTAATGACTCAAATCAAGATAACATTACTATTGATTATCTTTAAATTTTTATTTTGTTTTGGTTCCCCTACCATTATTCATGTAAGTAACACCTTAAGCTAACTCAGCAAAAAATCAATTCAACAAACAGGTGTCACAGGTAACAAGCCATTATTATCACACATAAATGGAATAGCTGAATATTAATTAAAAATAATAATTCAGTTGCACAAAGAGGTGGCAATTAACAAAAAATTTAGCCACCCCAGAAAATATTTTCTTGAAAAAGAATCTAAACCAATACAAGAAACAGACAAAACTCAAAATTTACAACACCAATAATATAGAGTTGCTTAAAGAAAGTGTATAAACTAAAAAGAAACAATAATTGTAACTGACCCTATTAAAAAGAAATAATAAGAAGAAGAAGATTAAGTTCCAATCAACTTTTCTTATAAAGAACACATTAGAAAAGCAAAAATCTTGAAGACCCATATCACCAAAGTCATCAACTTGTTACAAAAATAGAACTTATTACATAGAGCCATAAAAAAAGAACGAAGCGGCAGTATATGTAAATCTTTGAAAGCCAAAGAGTTTTGATATTTTAGTCTTACCTGTTGCTAAACCTTCAAGAGCTCTAGCCTTGAGTTGCAATAAGGGAAGAACCGTAATACCCACAAACAAAATCGCCCTCCTCTTTAAGTGAACGCTGTGGTTTGGGTCCTCATGGTGCATAGAAGCCATAGGAGCAATGTTCTTCCTCTTTGTCTCTGCATTTCTCGTGCAAGAATACAAGAACATGGGTTGAGAAGAAGAAGAAGAAGAAGAAGCAAGAAAGCGAGATTGACAGGGGGGAGAGTGTAAAAAGCAAGAGCTTCCCACAAAAAAGCCCATTGCTTGAGAGAGAAAGAGAGAGAGAGAGAGTGAGAGAGAGGTTGTGACACTGTAAATGTGAAGAGGAGATTGTTCTTCCTTTCTTTCTTTCTATCTTTCAGTACGGGTTTGTGTTACTATCACCAGTCGTGAAGTAACTTTAAAAATCTCCCAAGTTTTTTGTTGTAATTACCAGCAAGACCGGTTCATAATTTGGTCAATTTCATCTTCAACTTTGACATATATTGTCTTGATTTTGAAAAGTTCGGGGAGCAAATTGACATGAATGACCTTGATTTTGAAAATTAAAATGACATAATTGGCACAAATAAATGTAGACAATTTTTGTCCATTTGGAGACATCTAATTTTTAGCAAAAAAAAAAATACTGAAATTATGCTAAAGTGTACTTTTACGTTGAAAAAAGTGGAGAAATTTAAGATTTTAAAAAATTGTACATAAAAACTGAGCTTATAAGCTAACACCAAACATACACAAAAGTTTCGCTACAAAACTATTTTGCTCCAACCTATTACGTGGAGACTAAAGAAATCATTTGTGTGTAATTTTAGTCACATAACTTTTTTAATAAGTTATATAACTTGTTTAAATAATAGAAATAATTATTCTTATAAATTGTCACATAATGGGTTGGAAAAGATAGAACCAAACATGTTTAGTGCCAAACCTTGTCCATAAATATATAAGGTGAAATTGCAACTAAAACTATTCATGGGTCAAGCAGGTTTAGGTTTTCCCTCAACCCACCACTAGATCTGACAACATCAGATTAGGAGTAAATGTTAATCGATGAATTGATGTCAACCATTAATCAACCGGTTAGGGAGTCAACAAGACAATAGGTTTGATAATTGGCTCTATCAGAATCTCGAGTGGAGAGTTGATGGCAACATAAGGTGACAAAAGCCAAGGGAGATCTCAATCTCCATCTTCTTTAAACTTACCAATACCATTGGTAGCCTACCATATCTCAACCTCCACATTTAAATATAATCATCAACGACCAAATCTAGACCATGCCAACGTCGAAATGACGGATTTTTTGCAAAATAATACTGTGCTACTAACAGTTTCATTAGTTAGTAACGTTTCCAAACTATTTAAGAAACTAGTATCTTGAGTCTAAGAGACTCTCAAGTTCAATGTAAGAACTCGAGCCTAAGAGACTTGATTTCGGTGTTTTTGATGTAGCTGACATGGTGTTTAATCCATGTGGAATACACCTAGTATCAAGGTTGTCAAAATCGAGATCCTACGTAGGATTGTTGAAAGTAGGTGGGATCATAGATCGTAGGATCGAATAATGAATCATAAGATCCTACATATTTTTAGATTTAAAGCAAAAAACACATTGATAATAACTTTGTATATTGAATAATCACGTAAATTATAAATTCATCTATAAAAAATCTAAGATTTGCATCATATGATGTAATTTGCATGTCATACATTGCTAAGTTTATACTAACGAAACAAATATATTTAAGTTTTGACCCAATGTATTTAAAAAGTTCAATAAATGTTTAATTAGCAACCAAATACCAAAATATTTATAAAAACTTATGGAAAATATTTTTCAAATTCTAAGTTCCAAGTTTGAAATCCAAAATAAGTTAGCAAATAGAAACTAGCTAACTACAATATGAAATCCAAAAGCAACATGAATATTGAGGTGAAATGAAACATTTAATTATTCCCATTCGAAGATTCTCATAACCACCGTCCTAAATTCCTAATCATCATCATCCATTTCATCATCTATGTAGCCATTATATATTTATATACTAGAGTTACAAAAGATATCAAGATACAATTTTACACTCAACTATTCAAGTTATATCACTCATCAACAATTAAAGAGCATACTCAAAAAAATCAATCAATCAATATACAAATACAAGCATAACTGATAAATTATATATATATATATATATATATATATATATATATATATAACTATTTTAGTAATATTAGAACACAAATTAGTATATTGATCAAACAAATTTAACAACATTATAGCTTAAAAGGCAACAAAGCCAACATCAAATTCTTCAACTAGAAATGATGAAGCATTCCTTCATTTTGATTACAAGTGAACTAAAAACTAAAAAACATTTGTTTGGGTTAACATAATTTTATAAAAATAAAATAAAAAGTCATACCATCACAACATGAAAAAATAAAAATCCTTAAAACTTCATCAAAACAAAAACTTTATCCTATTAAAAAAAAAAACCCAAAAATTTATGTTTTTGGTAGGATCGGTAGGATCCCATACGATCCTACATGATCCTACCATTTTTATGATCCTAGTGCGATCCTAAACGTTTTGGTGAGGTGGGATTGTAAAATCATATAATCCTACGATCCAAATCACAATTTTGACAACCATGCCTAGTATACTCTCGTATACTCTAACCACACACTTTCATATACTCTAACCCACCTAAAGCTCGAGTTCCATAAAGCAAATTTCTTGCCACACTCTCTCATATACTCTAACCACACACTCTCACTCTTTCCTCACTCTCATTCTTCCTTAACTACACACTCTGATACTCTTTCCTCACATCTTCCTCTTCCTAAACCAAATTCCTCATCCAAACACAACTATGAGAGACCACAAACTCGGGTGCTCTAAAAAAAAAGAGAGATTTGTGTACTTTTAAGGGCACCTCTCTTTTTGGGTAAGTGATGGAGTTGCCACTTATTTTTTTATGCGCAAAAAAAAATGCTAAATACAAAATACATATTTAGAATACTTTGAATGTTATTGATTGAATAGAGAATAGTACAATTTTGGTAAATTAAACCTTACAAGGCTTTGAGTCCTAGTTACAATCTATGCAAAAGAATACAAAGTTTTTGGTACTAGTTACAATCTACCAAAATTAAAGAAAGACAAAACACTAATCTACCTATCCAAAAATCCTAAGCTCAGGGGCTAGGTTACGGAATGGAAGGTGTTAGGAACAGACATGACAGACACTTGACTAAAATTAATTCAAATAAATTTACCTTATGGATGTGTCCTCTTTTCATAAGAAAATTTAGATCTATTTTGTGTATAAAAGAAAATTTGATTTGTAAAGAAAAATCAGATCTTTTTTATGTAAAAGAAAGAATAAGATTTTTATTAAAAAGAATTAGACTTGTTTTTGTGTAAAGTTCAAAAAAAAAAAAAAAAGTGATTTTATCAAGAAAAATCATATCTGTTTTTATGAATAAAAGAAATAAGATTTTGTAAAAAAAATATCAGATCTGTTTTTGTGTAAAGTTAGAAAATGGTGATTTTTTCAAGAAATATCATATCTGTTTTTATAAATAATTTTTTTTTTAAAAAGCTTTTTGAAAGAGGATCCACATTCATATGATGAATTTATTACGCATGCATCACATTCATAAAAAACTAACTTTCAGTCCTTGTATTAAGTTTCAAAATCTGTAGTTTTGTGTCAAAGAAAACTTTTTCTAAAAAAATCAAATATGTATTTCATGAAAATACAGATCAATTTTGAATTAAGAAAAATTAGATTCAAATCTGAAAAATACAGATTAGTTTTTGGTTTAAAAAAATCAGATCTGAAAGATCAGATCAGTTTTTTTTTTTTTTTTTAGAAAAATCAAATCTGAAAGATCAAATCAGTTTTTTTTAGTTTTTTAAAGAAATTTTTGATAGACATTAGCAAACTTTGAAATTTAAGAAAGGGAACCACTATAAACAATCATCTAAGAACAAGTTAAAGAAAAATTCAAGTAGAACATGGTAATTATACATTAAGAGCAAGAAATAATAAAACATGTTAAACATATTCATGCATCACTAACAAAACTAATGGAGAAGAAAAGAAAGAAAAGAAAAGAAAATAGAGTACCTCTTGCATGAGCATACTCTTCTAGTTGAAAGAATATTTTAGGATTCAAAGATATTTATTCAACTCTTTGAATCCTAAAATACTTTACTGACAAAAAAGAAATTCCTAAGGCAAGAGCCTCTAGCATGTCTTTGACGTATGGGGATTTGAAAAATCAAAAAAGAAGAGCTAGAAAGAGAGGGGTCAGAAAGTGTGCTGAATTTTGAGAGGCATCCTCTATTTATAGAGGTTGGAATGCTTCGAAAAATTAGCTGAATGATCAAATACGAATTGGGACGCATCCTTATCTCTAAAAAATTGAAAATGGTAAGGTTTATCTCAATCCAAGAGTCCTCGAGCCATGCCAGCAATTTGGGCCAATCGGCACTTGAGAAGTGTCGATCGGCACTTGAGAAGTGTCAATCGACACTTGGGGAGTGCTGATCAACACTTTTCATGTGCCAATCAGCACTCCAAGAGTGCCAAATGGCCCTCTTGGGTGCCAAACCCACGTTTAAATTTTGGTCCAATTTGGACTCCTTTTTCGAGGGTTTTTTCACTAAGAATTGCACTTAGACGCAATTTTAGTCCGTATTCTAAAAATTAATCCCCTTTTTTAGATATTCAGGTCTTTAAAGTGATAATTATCTTGTAGATAAGTATTCCAAAAAGGCTTGATTATCCACACTTTCGTTGTTATCTGATTATCCACTTTATTCCCATGCAAGCAAGTCTATTTTAACACTAACTAACAACCAATCACAAAATTATTTAATTAATTTTAATTGTTTAGCCATTCAGAATTAATTTAAATTAATCATGCATGGTTGGTTCCACTCAAACAAAATGCATGTAGACTGTGCAAACTTGATCATGCGATATCTTTCAATTCGACAGTTCGATTTGGAAATTGGACATATCGTCACGACCGTTAGAACCTAAAGATCATTTTTATGATATGCAATGAATGAATTAATGCGTGTAATGCAACTCTAAATTTTGGGTATATGAATGGTCACTCTAGTCATCTTCCTAGATTAAATTATGGGTGCAAAATCAAGTGTCTACAACAAGGTTCTTCTTCCTCAGTTCTTCCTCACTGAAACCCACACAATCTAAGCTTCTTCCTCACCAAAACCCACACAATCACCCAAAAACTCCGACCACCCTGCCTCACCGAAACCCCTTACCCATTAGTCCTAGTTTCTTCCTCACCAACCCCACATAGTCAAACAGAAACACTAAAACAGTCAAATACCCAAACCCAGAAACTCATGAAACAGTCACACACTCACTAGAAAAAGGTAATCCATTTCTCCATACACTCAATTAGGTTGTGCTCTATTTGTGTTTAGCTGAAAACCGATTTGTGCTTGATTTGGGCCCTAAATTATGCGTTCAGTTTCTTTGTTAAATGCTTAAATTATGCATTTTTGTTTTGTGAGTCCGTTTTGTTTTTTTGTGTTGGTGGGTTGAACTGTCAGTGAGTTACTGCATAAATTATGCATTTGGGTTATGAATTGTTCATCAAAATGGGGTTTTATAGCAAACCCTTTGGTTGTTGGTGTATCATTAGAAATGAGTCATTTTCAAATTTTTTTTTTTTTAAATGTAATTCCCTATGAATATATGTTTGAATTTGTAAGTCATTTTTTTATATGTCCATTTCTTTTCTTTTAGTTAAACAATATTATTTATGATTACAGCTTATTTATTTAATGAATGTAATGTCTATTGGATAGTTTATATCAATAGTTTTCAAATGGTATCTCCATATTTGTATTATCAATGTCATCTCCTATCAATTGGTTGGGAACCAACGGGTTGCTAGTGGCATTTCTTGGGTTGGTGTGTGTTTTATAAAAACCTAGCAAATAATTAATTTACACTAACAACTAAATAAATATTCACAATATTTATGATAATATCTTAATAAAGTAGTAGTAAATCTTACTCAGTAAATAGTATTAGGCTCTAATACGAAGTCCACGTCAACTACAACCAGAGCACCGAAATTGAGTCTATTAGGCTCGAGTTCCTAATTGAACTCGACTCTCTTATACTTGAGATGCTAGTTTCCTAAATAGTATAGAAACGCTGCTAACTAACAAAATTGTTAGCAACATGGTATTATTTTGTAGAAAAAATCTCGAAAGGGCTAAATCTTAACATGAACTACTACAATCTCTAGCAATCATCAAAGATGAAAGAGTAAAAATAGGCTAGGTAGTTTCTGTTAGGTTCTAAGTACTTAGGAACTAATGTATTAGAACTCTAATTTGTATTGTTGGCAAACCATGATCAAAACAGGTTTTTAGTCTTGTTTTAGACTTGCTCAAAGTATGTGTTTTATGAAAAGTTGGAATCGAGCTGCTGCAGAATTCATTGTGCAATTCGGTCTAGCTTGATCGATCGAGAATTAGACTTGACCGATCGAAAGTCGGGCAGAATGTTTTTTCTGCAGAATTTCCAGCTCAGCCCTAAGCCCATATGACGTGTAGGGTTTTATGTTTTGCCCTAGGTATAAAAGGGAAACCCTAGCTACATTTTTGAGATTGCTTTACTTGCTATGTGTGTAAATCTCTTGTGAGATCTGAGAGGTGGTTGTCTTCACACATGCTTAGGATTATCAAGAAGGAGAATTCATTGAGAGTTTGATGATCATTCAGTTGCTGCACTAAAGAGCTTAAAGATATACAAGCAGGAGTGCTTGTACTTGCTAGAGAATCGAAGAAAGAAGGAGTCCGTGATCTCAGAGCTTGCATGTGGTCGTGTCAGTAAGTTTTCTACATGAGGTAGCAATAGGATGTTAGTGGTCTAAGTCACTATTGTAAAACTTCGATTCTTTTATAGCAGATTCAGTTTTACCTTGAGGATAGCTACGTTAAATCCTCATCAGGTTTTTTACCGGTTTGATTTTCCTAGATCATCATATCTTTGTGTTCTTTATTTTTCGCATTTTACATTGATATGATTATATGATTGTGTTAACCTAGATCTAGAATTTGGACTAAGTAATAATTTGGCTAATTAATTAGGTTAATCTAATTGTGTTTTAAGGGGTCTAAAAACAAACAGTTTCAAAGTTTTGAGCCCCTATACCCAATATCCTACCAAAACCAATTAGGTTTCACATCGAATAACATGTTGCTAACTAGTTCAAACCAAGTCAAATAGATAGATCAGGTCCATCAAGTTATTGGACAACCCAAACTATGACAAATATATAAACAATAAAATAATAGTTTAGCCCAACCTTTTTTATGTGTGTGTGTATATATATAATTTGTTTATGTGGTAAAAGGAGGGAGAAAATTGAACAAGCCCATAATATTGTGCCTAACCCGAGTAGGTCCAACTATGGGTAGCAACATTGGATGGTGGGGATGGGGGGGTGGGGGGGTGGGGGGGTGCCATATTTTTTTAAAACTCTTCTATATTACATAAAACTAGGGACCACGGGCCATTTTTGTAAGGGCAAAATTTTGGCCCCTATAAAGACAATAGTTATTTGATATAATTTGCAAACCCACTCCAATCTGATTTGGGACTTATCATTTATAAAGTTATACAACTATACAAATTCAAATACAAAGGAAGTTCAAAATATAAATAACTCTACCCTATCCTATAAAGACAATAGTTATTTGATATAATTTGCAAACCCAATCCAATCTGATTTGGGACTTATCATTTATAGAGTTATACAACTATACAAATTCAAATACAAAGGAAGTTCAAAATATAAATAACTCTACCCTATCCTATCTTATCATATCTCAATCTAAAACTCTATTACAATTCAAATCAAAAACTGAAATATCTATCTACAGCTGCTACATCACAACTACACAACACCATTTTTTTGGGCTGGCAACCTTGTCCTTAACATTCCCTCGCAAGCTCAACCGTTTTGGTAGAACGTTGAGATTGGTCCGAAGCATAGCAAACCGAGAAGAAGAAAGAGGCTTTGTAAAAATATCAGCTAACTGATCTTTGCTGGACAGAAAGCGAACCACAAGAGAACCATCACCAACCATATCTCAAACAAAATGGAAATCAATCTCAACATGCTTTGTACGAGCATGGAAAACCGGATTTGACGACAAATAAGTGGCACCAATGTTGTCACGCCATAGCACTGGAAAGCAAGTAACAAGGGCACCAAGCTCAAAAAGAAGAGCACACAACCACTTAGTTTCTACAGTAGCATTAGCAAGAGCTTTATATTCAACCTCTGTACTAGACCGAGCAATGGTTTTTTGCTTTTTATAGCCCCAAGAAATACACAAAAGCCCCCAGCTAAACGTCGATCATTGCGACATCCATCCCAATCCATGCCAGAGAAAACCTAAAGAGAGTGAGAGTTTGATTGCTTCAACTGTAAACCAAAGTGAATGGTTTGCTTGAGGTAACGTAGAAGTCGCTTGACAGCTTGCCAATGAATGGTAGTCGGACGATGCATAAACTAAGAAAGTTTGTTGACAATGAAATTAATGTCAAGGTGAGTGAGAGACAAGTATTGCAAGGCTCCAACAGTGCTTCTGTATAAGGTAGCATCAGGGAGAGGATCCCCTTCAAAGGCAGAGAGGTTAGTGGAGGAAGCCATTGGAGAACTAAAGGGCTTTGCTTCTAGCATCTTTGTTTTGCCTAAAAGATCCATAATATATCGTTTCTGAGATAACAACAATCCATTAGAAATAGGCAAGACTCCAACACCAAGAAAGAAATTCAAATTGCCCAAATCTTTAATGGCAAAATCAAGTTGCAAGTGACGAAGCAGAGCATCAATGGCTGAAGGTTGAGATGCAATAACAACTAAATCATCTGCAAATATTAGAAAATAAATAGTGACAGTAGCACTATGATAAATAAACAGAGAGGAATTAGATCATGAACCATGAAAACCCAATGCAAGTAACCGAGAACTGAGGCAAGAAAACCATGCCCGAGGAGATTGCTTTAACCCATAGAGCGCCTTTTTCAATTTGCAAACATGATTAGGGAATTGAGGATGAGAAAACCCCGAATGTTGAGACATGTAAACATCCTCATACAGATTGCCATGTAAAAAGGCATTTTGAACATAATGGGTTTGATCATAGGGCTAAAAGTCTCACCATAATCGACACCAGGAACTTGATGGAAGCCCTTGGCAACGAGATGGGCATTGTATCGTTCAATTGAGCCATCGGCAAGCCTCTTAATCCAAAACACCCACTTGCAGCCAACAATATTCCAAGCAAAATGAGAAGGAACAATATCCCAAGTCTGATTCTTGAGTAATACATCAAATTCAAGATTCATTGCAGCACGCCAATTAGGATCCTTCACTGCCGAGGTGTAGCAAGTTGGTTCAGCCAAGACATTCACATTAACACCATCTGCAAGGAGAGCACGAGGCAAAGGATATCTCAAAGTCCCATTAATGAAGGACTTAGACTTGGAGATGTGATTCTTGGAGCGAGTAGTCATGGAATGAGAAGACAAATCTCGGTGTGAAGAGGTAGGGGGCTGACTAAGCGAAGGGAGATCCAAAATAGAAGACTCAGTGTGAATTTGTGAGGAAGCGTGAATCTATGATGAGGCATGTACCTGATCAAATGTAGTTATAGGGCAAGAGGCGGGCTAGGCTGCACCTGTTGGGCTAAGAGTTGCAATAGGAGCAAGTGGAGAATGGGCTGAAGCTTAAGAAAGGGGTGTATGAGAAAATTGAGGCCCAATATGGGTAGGCAATGTTGTCCATGAGCCGGCAGGCTATACCTTAGATGAATTTACACCTAATGTCATGGAATTTAATTGACAGGCAACAGAACTGACTGTAAAAGGGAAGTATGTTTCATCAAAAATAACATCACGAGATATCTAAACACGATTTGAAGAGAGATGCAAACATTTATAGCCCTGATGAAGCAAGCTGTAACCAAGAAAAACACATGGAATAGAACTTGGTTGAAGCTTGTGGGAGTTGTAGGGTTTCAAATTTGGCCAACAAGAACAACCAAACACACGTAAAAAATTATAATCAGGGGCTTGCTGAAAAAGTTTTTCAAAAGGAGATTGATTCTTTGGAATGGAGGTTTGAAGACGGTTAATTAAATAACACGTTGTTTGAAAAGCTTCATCCAAATATTGAAGAAGAACCTTGGCATGATACAGTAAAGCTAGACTTGTTTCTACAACATGACGATGCCTATGCTCAACAACATCATTTTGTTGATGGGTGTGAGGGCAAGAAACACAGTGAGTGATGCCACAATTTTGCAAAAAATTATGTAGAGAGTGATATTCTCCACCCCAATCAAATTGAACCATTTTAATTGTGGTATTAAAATATCGTTCAACATATTTTTGCCATTTAATAAAAATAGAGAGAACATCACTTTTATTTGTCATGGGATAGAGCCAAGTATAGTGACTGTAAGCATCCATAAAAGAAACATAATATTTAGAACCAGATTTAGAACAAATAGGAGGACCCCAAACATTAGTAAAAATTAATTCCAAGGGAGAATTAACTTAAGGGATAATTACTCTTTACCTACCTGTGGTTTGCCTCTAATTCGATGTGCCTACCCGTGGTTTCAATTTTAACACTTTGCCCATCTGTGATCCTCACCGTTACTGTGCCATAATCCACCTCTCTACTTTCCGTTACTCTAACACAGAAAATGTAAAAAACAAAACCCCAAATGAATCAAAACACTCCCACTCAAATCTTGAACATGAAGAACATATCCCAAAATTTGAAAAATTACAGGAAATTGAACCCAAAAACAATATCCAACACAGTCCCAAACCACACCAACAAAACTCAAATCTTACATCAAAACTTAAATCTAAAAAATTCAAAAAAAAAAATCCCAGCCTAACCCACAACAAAACCCAAATCTTACAAAAAAACTCAAATCCAAAAAAATCATAGCAAACCAATCACCATATCAGAAGCCACAACCACCCCCCACTGCAAATCAATCCATATCAAAAGTGGCTCCGGCCGATTCGGTTGATTCAAACCTAGATTTAAAAGCTTTCGCACCAAGATCTTCCTAGATTTGTTTCAAGTTGGCTAAAGTTCAAACCCAAATCTAATGATTTTTAACCCAGATTTGGTTCATGTCTCTGATTGGAGCACTGACAAACCACCGCCGAAAACTAGATGAAAACCACCGCCGTATATACCAAAAAAATGAACTCAAGCGATCTTGCTCGAGGCCAGTCAAAGGAAAATTGTCCCACAATGATTCAGTGGTACCTAACGATTCGACTGATGAACACCCCTGAGAGAGAGTGGGTTGGGTTGTAGAGAGAAGGGAAATCTGAGAAAGAAATTGTGGGACGAGAGAAAAGAGTAAAGTCTGAGGGAAAGAAAAATGACTTTGGGCAAACATGAAGACTCTGTCTTTCAACCTTTTCTTTAGCCGATCATGACATTTCTCCTTTCTTTTCTTTTTTATTTTTTAGTACTAATTTTTCTCATTCTTTATGGGATTACAACGTTCAAGAATGAATTTTTTTTTTTTTTTCGCATTTGCCTATCTACCTCTTTGTCCAAAAATATATGCGTGACTTCCTCTTCCTCACTAGTCCTCCTCATCGTTGGATAATAAAACAAAAGTCTCTAAAAATATTGTTAAGACAATATACATTTCTTGGATTAAGATCTTTTGAGTTATTTAAGAATTTTTTAGAGTTACTTTTAGAGTAGATTTCTAATATGAGTAGGTTTCGAAACTCTGAGGGAGGTTGAAAAGCATCCAAAATTCTTTGAGTTTTGTGTATGCTCTACATGTTCTTCATGTTCAAGATTTGAGTGAGGGTGTTTTGATCCGTTTGGAGTTTTGTTTTTACATTTTCTGTGTTAGAGTAACGGAAAGTAGAGAGGTGGGTTACAGCATAGTAACGGTGAGAATTACAGGTGGGCAAAGTGTCAAAATTGAAACCACGGGTAGGCACATCGAATTAGAGGCAAACCACAAGTGGGTAAAGTGTAATTATCCCTTAACTTAAGTATATGATAAAGCAAAAGGAAGTTGTTTGCTTTTAGAACTGAAACAAGCAGAACAAGAGTGAACAGTTTTATTTGAACTAAAAGGCAAGCTAAACCTAGAAAGAACATGACGAACAACTCTAAAAGCAAGATGTCCCAAACGTGAATGCCATTGATTTGGAGAAGTACATTCACCAACAAAGGCAGAAGACGACGAAGGAATTTTATTGAAAGCAGGAGGAAACAGATACAGTCCACCTTTACTCAGCCCATGTAGCAGAACCTTCACCGTTGTGCGATCCTTCACAAAGAAATGAGTAGGGTGAAATTCAATTATTGTATTTGTGTCTGTAGTAAATTTGTGAACAGAAATCAAATTTTTGGTAATATAAGGAACATGTAAAACATCATTTAAAAGAAAGGAAGAAGTGGGAGTAGATAAATGAGTAGAACCAATGTGTTTTACAGTCAAACCAAGACCGTTACCAATGCGAATTTGATCAGGACCATGATACTTGCCAGCCTTACATTCAGGTTTGCAAGATCAATAGTGAGATGATGAGTGGCTCCAGAATCCGAGTACCAATTGTGATCAGGAGCCATCTAAGGAGTAGTGAGCAAAGCATGCATGTTGCTGCTAGGATTGGTAGAATAAGAATTACCAAACCTGTGATAGCACTTCAAAGCCGTATGACCAGTTTTGTGGCAAACTTAACACACAGGACTGTTTGTTAGAGAACCATTTCCATGCCCACGGCCTCAAGAATTTTTCTGAGTGCTAGAGGAAGACCCACGGCTAGATTGAAAAGGACTGCCACCGCCACGACCATCGTGGGAGTTTCCACGTCCTACTGCAAAATTTGCTCCGACAAGTTGAATGTCAACAGTTGGCTGTTGTTATTCAAGCCGCAATTCATGAGCAAATAGATGCCCATATAATTCATCAATGATGAGAGGATCCACTATTGTGGTCACAGATGTAACAAGGAATCATATTCAAATCCCAAACCAGCTAGAAGAAAAGAGGTGATTTCAAAATCGTTCAAGGCATAAGCAGTAGCAGCAAGTGTATCAACCAGTGTTGTAAACTGGTGAAAATAATCAGCAATTGAGGAATTGCCTTTCATCAGAGTGGCGAGCTGATAATGGATTTGCATTGTTCGAGCCTTTGATTGAGAGGTAAACATTTTCTCTAAGGCTTGCCACACGTCCCTTGATGTGTTGAATTTGACCACATGAGCCAGAATACGCTCAGAGAGGGACGATATTATGGCACTAAGGATCATCTGGTCTTGTAAATACCAGTGGCCGAAGTCCAGATTTTGGATGACTTGTACATCTCTATTAGATTCAATAGTGAGAGATTGAGGTGAAGCAGGAGTAATTCCATCGAGATAGCTACAGAGATGTTGCCTCTTGAGATATGGAACAATTTGAGCTTTCCATAATAGGTAGTTCTCAAAGGTTTATTTGATGGTAATGAGGTGATGAATGGGAGTGAGTGTGGTGGGAGAAGGTGTAGTCATTGTGTTTGGGGCAGAGGTAGTGGACATTGAGGAAGAGGCCATGAGGAAAAAAAAAATTTAAACGTGAGTTACAAACAGCTCTGATACCATGTAAAGACAATAGTTATCTGATATAATTTGCAAACCTAATCCAATCTGATTTGGGACTTATCATTTATATAGTTATACAACTATACAAATTCAAATACAAAGGAAGTTCAAAATATAAATAACTCTACCATATCTTGTCTTATCATTTCTCAATATAAAACTCTGTTACAATTCAAATCAAAAACTGAAATATCTATCTACAGCTGCTACACGAATCTCATTTAAATTTGAATTTATGCAGCTACATCACAGCTACACAGCACCATTATTTTGGGCTGGCAACCTTATCCTTAACAGCCCCTGCACCTGTTCTCATTAAGTGATCTTTTCAAGCTTGCTTTGCAAACTTGAAGTCATACTATCTAGTCAATTTTTAATCTATTAACTTTGGGTGAGTTTGGTTCAACTTTTTGATATTGAGTTTTTTTTTTTAAATAGAGGTTTTAAAAAGTGCGATATAAAATTGGGTTTTTTGTAAAAGTTAAGTGTTTGGTAAAAACTGTTAAAGAGTGTTTTTTTGAAAAAGTTGAGTGTTTGGCTAACACTTATAAAAGTGGTAGTTTGAAAGGTAAATTACCAAAAATCACAATATATATATATATATATATATATATATATATAAGTGAGTTTATTTCATATTTAAATCAACTACTTCATATACTTACTCAAAAATCAATTTTTGAGTAAGTATATAAAGGATTTTAATTTTAACACACCACTTAAATTAATTTTTTCTCATCAATATTAACTAGTAACAACCCATTATTTAAGATTTATTATAAAAATATTGTGAAAATATTGCAATAGTATTTCTCAATTTTAATTTCTTATTCTTTATTTTATTTTTCCCTATCTCTTTAATTTGTTTTCCATCCACACGTTTCTTTTATTTATTTATTTTTTCTCTTTTTTTCTCCTCCACACACGTAACTTTCTATCATCACTTTTACTTTTGCTTTTTCTTTTCTACCATTGTCTACTCTAGAACATATGGGTACCAAAAACTCTCTCTCTCTCTCTCTCTCTCTCTCTCTCTCTCTCTCTCTCTCTCTCTCTCTCTCTCTCTCTCAATTACACACATAGAGATCGCCAGTGGATGTTCACGCATGCCTGTCCTCTTCCCCACCACTGTTTGTCCTCCTCCCCACCGCGGCTCAGATAAGTCAAAATTGCTTTGTCCTTTTTTTCTTTTTTCTTTTTCTTTTTTTTTCCTGGTTTGATTAATTTTGAAATTGTGATTTGAGTTTGTATTTTGATTGAGATTGAGTTTAGAGATGTTTGAGAGAGAAAAGATCTGAAATGATTTTGTTGTTAGCCATTGTAAATATTGAGTAAAAAAATATATATAAGACATATTTGGGTGAGAAGAATCTGGCGTGAGGTGAGTTCCAGAGAGGTGTTATCTTTTAATTTATCAAAGGGTAAAATTGTATTTTCAATAAAATATTTGGACAATTTGGTAATTGAACACTGCCTCCAACGGTAATATTTATGAAACGCGCATTGGCTTTTGCAAAAGTCTCTAAGAGTTGTCCACCGTTAAAGTGCTCTTCCTTCACATTTCAAAATGCAGCTTTTTAGAAAAATAAACTTTTAAAACCTTACTAAATGCACGTTTTATTTTTTTAGTTTCAAAAAGCGTGTTTCAGCTTTTAAAAGCTAAAACAAACGTACGCTTAGTTTTACCATAGCCTTTTTCTATATATTGTTTAGCTTAGCTTTTCCATTCCCTTTCTCATTCCTATTTTTTAAGTGACCTTTGTCAATGACAATTTTCTTCTCCTTGAAAAAAAAAAATAGAAGAAAAGAAATTGTTAATATTCTCACTACCAAGAATTGTATTTTGTGAAAAACTATCGTCAAGCATAACTTTCAATGAAGATGCTAATTCATTTTTGAATGTTTGGTACACATGCCTATAGAAAATTAATGAGCTTTTGTATAATCAATAGAAGTTAGAAATATGTAAAACTCTCATATAAGATAATTTTGTAAACATGTAACTTTTGTAAACAACACACACACACACACACATATATATATATATATATGACTTAGTTTAGAGTAAAAGATTTAACTTTTTTTTATAAACTAATGTATGAACGTGTGCGCACACATATATTCTTTGATATTTTTAAATTTCAAATCAATTTGATGGCCTAATCTTGGCCTCCCCAAACCAAAAATCCTAGTTCCGGCCCTAAGTCCAACTCAAAGGGTACAGCCTAAAAGTGAGAAGTTTAACCCAAATGCCTTCTATTAAGCTCAAGCTAACTGATCGATCACATCTCCAAGTATGACCCTTCGGTCAAAATATCCTAGTACAATTGAGTTGTGCTTAGAATTATTAAATCTCTCATTAAGATAGTCTACCTCAGCCTCTACTAGGGAAAAGGACTTATATAGAGAGGGGTCAGTTGCCAACCTCTTCTACCTAAAAGGAGCATCAGAAAAATGACTATTTGTTACGTCCAGCATTAACTAATCCTCACAATCACAAACCCCCCATAAAGCATTTGATGTAAAGTAGTAACAAGGCTATCCCTCCTTGAAGTTGTAAGGAAGGCACCCTAAAATTATGTCACCTCAATTAACATTAGAGGGGTATAAGGAAGGTATGCATTCCATCATCTAGTTACTTTGCAGTTTTTCTGAGTTTATTATGTGAATCATTTCATTGTCTTAATCTTTGTAGTGCCTCCAACCAATCTTACTAGTTGCTATTTGGTCTAGTGAATAGGTCATTTCGTTTGAGCATGTTCCCAGACCCATGAGTCATTGGAAATCTGAGCTCCGTACTTCTATTTCTTGTTCCATCTGCCTACAATAAATGATGATCAATGCAACATCACTTTCACATAAACTTATCATCAACAACATTTTTATTATGCATCAATCATAAGATATAATTTCAACAGTTGTAAACAATTAATTTTTACACAATAATGGTTTTATCAGTTTCTCATAAAAAGGACCACTCTTTAGTTCAATTGGTATCTCTTAGTAATTTGGGGTTAACTAAGAGAGAAGGATTCAGCCATTCAGGTAGTAGGAGGAGTATTCCAACCAATTAAAAACAAAAAAAGTTTCTCATAAAAGGGGAAACAAGTGATTTGATTTGGTACGTTATTCCTTGTTTATACTTTCAATGTGAAGAGTTTTTTTTTTTTTTTTTTTTTTTTTTAAATTGCTGAGGTCAATGCAAAGAGTTAGGTATATAAATATTTTAAGTGAAGCATTAACAAAAGCTAATGGCAAGGAGATTGTTCTTTGGAATTGTAATAATCTTTTGTTATAAGCAATAACCCGATTCCAATGTTTAATATATATAATTATAATAAGTGCTTATAACAAAGGTATCATGCAATTTTTTAAGGGCAAAGTAGATGCTGTCTATGTTTTTCACATAACAATGCAAAGCACCGTTACTAAGGCTTATCAATAAGTACGTCGGTAAGAGTAGAAACCCAATGAGATATTTGCAAATTGCAATGACTTGCGAACAAAGTTAACAGTTCCAACAAATGTGTTTATTCTTTTACAAATTACAACTTTAGAAAAAAAAGTACATTTCTCTAAAATTGGCATATCCTATGAAATGTAAATTATGATTGCTTTGCACTTCTATATCTATTGGCATGTGCAATTGCAGCCTCGAAAGATGCATAAGCTTCCAACACAAGTGAACCATCACAATGTTCGATAATGCAATTAAACATTGAAGTGGCTAGTGCAATCTAGGTATTTTCTTCGTCAAGTATTAATTCTTCATTGGCTTTTCTTTTAAGTACTTTTTTTTTTCTTTTTTCCCACAAAAATAAAAAAATAAAAAGTTGCAAATTGTCTATTCTCACTTTTTTGGCTAAGCTTGCATTAATTGGGGAGAGAGAGAGAGAGAGAGAGAGAGAAAACCTCTTCATCTTTATTTCACTATTTCATCTATTTAATGCTATGATAATTTTTCTTTGACCAATACATTATTTTCCTTAAGGGAAGAGCCAAGGAGGGTGTTCGTGTTCCTTTTATTTTTGTTATGACAAAAGTAAAACAAAACCAAAACACACCTAATTACCCAGGCTACAAAGAAGAAGAAAAAAATCATAAAACCAACCAAAATACTACTAATCCAGAAAGTAATTCAAACTAACATTATTACATTACTAATTTAACATTGTATCAATAGTTCAAGAACCCAGAAATTTTCATAAAATATTTTACAATTGTCAAGATATCAACATGATAAGTTATTAAAACGGGGTTAATTGCAGCTCAAATGAAAATAAATGGTAAAAAACAACTAACACAATTATTGATGTAAAAACTGTCATGAAAAATATTGTCTATGGTAGTCTTACTCTTTGTAAAGAAAATTATAGTGTGACAACAGGTTTTGTTTGTTGAGGCATTTTATTAGGCATCGTATGGCAATTCCGAAATATTTTACTAATCTAGAGCTCTTATCGGACTATGGTCCATGTAAGGTGGATCAGACTCTTTTTCCTTTTGGCATTTCCACCAATACAAATGTGCCGAATAAGGAAAATGCTTTTCTATCCTAAATCTAAGTATGCTAGATTGCGAAGTCATAACCTTTTTTAAATCTTGTTAGCCTCTTCTTTTCTCAACAAATGGGAAAAGACTAAAGAGTGAAAGACCAGCCCACTCAAGCAGAATATATTCAAGATTAGTAAAACCTGACAGGAACATATTCAGATTAGCTAAAACCCATGTCCAAATCACTTGACTACTTGACTATCTACATTTTTTTGCCTCAGAAGTCAGGACCCATCAAAGTGAGCTAAATGAAGAAGGTTTCCTCATTAAGAAAAAAGAATAAATGGGGTTAGGCTTTTTTTTCTTAAAATAAAATAAATTAACTATCTTAGTTCTGATTTTATTCTATTTTTTTCTTGACCAAACAAATAAATAGTCTTACTTTGTATATCTCTTTTAGGTGCATGTCAAGTACCCCTATTCTTATTGATGATCTCATAAAAACACAAAAAAGTAAAATATAAAGATCAATAGGGCAACTTTTATTTTTTGGGGGGGATGATATTGGAGTAGGACACCTCATTTTTCAATTTATAAATTAAACTATATCATTACTATTATTTTAAATTAAATGGTAAAGAGACCACATTAAGAGTTCTGGCCTGGGTACTTCTGTTATCTTAACAACCGACTTGCAATCATGTGTGGGGTTCAACTTCATTTGATATACACCAGTGCATCAGTCCATGAGACCACCACAAAGGTTAGTGCTTTGAAAAGAATGCTAATTACTTCATTAGTTGGTGTTTCTTAAAAAGATTGGTTAGCTAAATATAATTTACACACCAAGGACAGAGCAAGGTGCTTAAGATCATGATTGCATAATATGAAAATATAGGACTAGAAATGACTTTTATAGCTGTTATTATAATTTATTGATCAAGGTTCCAGTCAAATTATGTACTAAATTTGAAAACCAATTAATAATCCCTTTTAAAGGTTACTGATTTTAGAAGTTGAATATAATATTTCAAAATTGAGATGTTTTTGGTACCATATGGTGTTCTTGGTGCTTTGGGGTGCTGAGACTTTGGAAATTCATGATTAGCTTATGCCGTGTTGTAGAAGTGCAAAGGAAATATGTGTTAAGCTTGTTAGTAGCGTTCTTTGCACACAAGATAGAGAGAGAGCTCTATATGTTATAAGACTCCTGGAATGCAACAAACACTAACTCAAGCTGATTCATTAAAAAAAAACAAAGAAAAAAAAAGGCTCCGGCTGCCAGATAAAAGTAGTCCATACAAAAGCACAAACTAGTCTGCAGACTCTGCACAGACTCTAATTGCAACAAGATGAAATGATTATTGAGCTATTTTTGGGTAACAGTAATATGCCTCTTTCAAATGTTTCTTGCTATTGAAATGGAATCAAGAAAGCACTAAAGTTTAATAAACATAGCAAGAATCCCACCTTCGATTTTACAAACTCTCAGCTATAGCAAAAGTCCTGCATTCAGGTTGTCAATATTCACAAGGCATTTTGTATTACTGGACCAAGTCTTTGTAAGCAAAAGACTGTCATTAGGTTAGCTATGTAGGAATTATAACAAGACAGAAATGAGAAAAACATATTTTTAAAACTCTTGCAGGATCAAGAAACAAGAACCATCATCATTTCCGATCTTTTAATTGTCAAAGATCAAGTAAGAGATATCACAAATAATTAAAGTTCCATTTAATTTGTAAATGCCGCATGCATGCATTAACGAGTTCATTAGGTTCAAAAGCTGCTACATGAACTCTCACCAAGGGCAAAGGCAGGAATACAAAAGATAGGAAAACTGATGGGCGAGGGCTTCCAGCCACTTCCAACCCATCTAATCAAAATTATAGGATAAACAACAAGCTTCGGACTATATCTATGTCTCCATAAAAAGCTCTATGCCGTGCCTACCATGACTTGCCCATACCGCAAAAAGTTGAAACACAACTAGCAAATGACAAAATGTACTAGGGATCATCCATGGCTGCAAACAGATTCACATACACAGCTCTTTATAAATAGATGATCTAGCTGCACCAATTTGACAACTTCATCAATCACTGACATGGAAGCCTGAAGACAGCAATCACAGCCCATTATGAAGCAAAGGGCATACCCATTATGAAGAAATCTTCATGGTAGCTTGATTCGGGAGAGCTTTCAGAAGTGTTATTGTCAGCTATCTCTGATTCCTCCGCAAAAATCTCCTCAGCACGGCACTCAAAACTGCAAAATGCTTTATCACCTCTGCGAGAAATCAAAGGAAACCAAAGCCTTAAAATCTGGCATAGAGTAAACTAGAAAGCGCATAGAGAGCTTATAAGTTATAACAAAACAAACCTGTATAAGTAAATGTCTTCCCCCTCTTCCAGTCTTTTCTTGCAAAAATAACAGAAGCTGAAAATCTCATCAGAGTGAGATGGGGTTAATCCATTTGGATTCTTAGGCACTTCAGGCGATTTAACCCCTGATTCTTCCTTCTTACCAAAATTGGCCAACTCATTTGTGGGACAATCCAAAACACAGTCACCAAAAATATGTGTTTTTTTAGGATTTGGACCATGAGAAATTATACAGGTATAATCCTCGGAGAGCTCTATCTCTTTCGCAGAAAGAGAACCTATAAGCCCATGGCTCAAGCCAATCGGGATTGGAAGCGAGCTTGGTTTGTTACCCAAAGAATTTACTACTTGTGAACCTTCACTAATTACCAAAGGTGAACTCATTATGGAAGTTTTATTCTCAGGACAAAAATTCTTCAAACTCAAACTACAAGTCTGAGTTAAGTCAATATGCGAGGAGGAAGACCTGGTGGCATCTGACAAGCAAGATGTAATAGTTTTAATTGGTTCAACTTCTGAAGAAACTCCTTCAACCCCAAAGACAACATTTGCGCCTCCTAATTGGGGACTAAGAGTCCTGGTTTTGGGAAGTGGGGAAAAGATGTAGTTTTTAGGCAAAGAATTGGATTTTGCAGAAGAATTAAGTGATTCAAGGTAATGCTTTGGGGTATTATGAATGTTGGTCTTCACTTGTGGTCCAAAAATGACATTCTTCCTCCGAGGTGAATCAACTACTTCCACAGAAGGTTTGGTTTCATTCAAGAGTGAATTTACAATTCCAAGGCCTACTTTATTGCAATCCCACTTCTTTCGTTGCCCACTTTGGAATTGTGATCTTGGGGACTTAAGACTAAAGGGATTACTAAGATTTGAAAAAAGTTTCAAATCCAAAGGAGATGTAGGGCTCCTGACTGAGTCCGACTCCGATAAACATTTTGAACCAAACCCTACAATGAAACCAGGAATACTGAAAAGTGAGCTGCTTATATTTCTCAGGCCCAATGCATCAGATTGCAAAGACTCTGAAGCAGAATCAGCCATCAGACTACTGTCAATATGTCTTTCCTCAGCATTATCTAAAAACCTCAGTCCTCTTATTCCTCACTGCATCAAATGAAAGTACTAATAAAAATAGTATAAAATCAATCACAAAGCAATTAAAATAATGAGCAAAACTGTAAAAAATGACCAAGCAGCTATGAACTAGTTAAGGCAAGATGTGATAAATCCTGCTTGTTGATGTAGCTACCCTAAATGGAGATTTCCAGTTGTACATTGAGGTAGAAGTGGAAATGAAGGTTCCAGATATTGATTAAACAAATAGAAGAAAAGATCACATATCATAATTCTTTAGTCCAAAGAATGTGCCACAATGTATTGAGCCATTAATGGGGCTTGAAGAAAATAACACTATGAATACTAAAATATAATTAAAACAAGGTACCCATTTATGGAAAGCTTCCTTGAAAACCGATTATAGGTCCCACTATCAGTTAAGTCATTAGTGATGAAGAAAAGGAAAAGCTTTTGAATTTCCAATTCAATTTCAGAAATTCAGAACCATTAATCCACTGAAAGCAAGATAAAATTATTTTTTAATTTTTTTGGGGGAAAAACCGGAACAAAGAGTTCCTTAGACCCAGAAGTCAAATCAAAATCAATATAAACAATATAAATCTTCAATCCATGAGCATCTAACAAAGAAAGAAACTAATTAACCATTAATCTAGAAACCCAAATTTAAAATCCCTGTAGAACATTAAGAAATAAGAACAATTGAAGCTACCATAGATTGATCATCAAGATGAAAATTTGCCCAGATTATAATTACCCAAGAAACCCCCCCATAAAACCCATGAGAAACTCCAATAGAAACATTGAAGAAAGCTCTGAAACCACAGAAACAGTATTGCATTAAGCTTAAAACAAGAACCCATTATGGGAATATCAAATATATCTTATCTATGTAGAAGAACACTAAGATCAGATATATATTATACACATAAAAGCACCCTTAACCACCTGATTTTCCCCAAAAAAAAATCATCTAAACATGCCTGGGTTGATAAAGCAATCAAGAGGAACAAAACCTTTTTGTTCAGGCCCAAGAACAAAAATTGATTAATCAATCAACCAAATGCATCAAAGGGGTACCTAAAAATCACTGAAGCAGGATTGATTTCCAAAACCAAAAAGCTCCATGCATGCATCAAAATGAAACCCCAAGAACATATACATGAACAGTAATAAACTTTACAAAATGATCAATCTTTTCTGAGCTTTAAAATCAAGACCCATTTTTTAAGGTCCCAAAAAAAAAAAAAACCCAATAATGCATTCAAATGGATCAGTGGCAAAAGCTACAAAACCATAGAAAATGACAAATTTAAGAAAACCCACCTGGGTTTAACCTCAGGAAAACTTCATGGGTGAGGTTCTGAGCTCAGACTCTGAAGAGAAAATCCAAATGCAGCAGAGCTAGATATTGACAAAGTGCATAAAAACTTGCCTAGCACACCTATCAATATAAATTTTTGTTTTTTTATTATTAGTTTAAAAAAAATTCTTTTTTTTTTTTTTTCTTCTCTTGTATGCATCAAAATCAGAGAAACAGTGAGGCACTGAGGCTTCTGATATACTCCTCACTTTCTCTCTCTCTCATGATTAACAAAGCTAGACGCATAGTACAACGTATAGTATAAAACTACGTATATTCCAACCATTGGTGTTTAAACAACACGCGGCTTCTCATGTGTATTCATTTCACACGCAAAAGATTGGTACGCTACATATTTGACCACCCATTTTCAACTTTTCTAAAAAATTAGAGAAATGATGAATGCTATGACATTTTTATAATACTTTTATAACAAATTTTATATGGTAGATTGTTATTTGTAGATATAGGCAAGTAAAAAAATAATTTAAGTTGTGAATTCAAATTAGAACTAATAATAACTTACTACCTATAATTTTTTGTGAAAGTATTATGAAAATGTTGTTGACATAACACTTCTCGAAAAATTAAGTCAATAGTATTAGTATTTAAATATTCAACTAACACTTCTAGACGTATATTATAGAGATATTTTGATTTAAATTCTCCCACCCTTAATTATCGGATTATTAAAAAAAAAAAATTGGCATATCTTTTTTTTTCTTTTTTCTTTTTTTCCTTTTACTTAATAGAACATGATATATCTTAAAATTAACCCATAAAGGGAATATAGTCTAGTATCTTTTTTCTTAATTTGTAAATTCTGTCCAATATCAATGTACTTAATTTTTAATTGATTTATTTGTTTCAAATTATTTTTATTTGCTTTTTAAAAACTTGATTATTTATTTATTTATTATAATTTATTTTTAAAATAAAATCAATAAAATTAGGTTTATCAAACAATACTCTAAATGAATTTTATCAAAATTTGCATACTAGAAAAAAAAATGCAAGATATTCCCTATTTTTATATTAGTATAGTATGCAGTGCTACAGGCATGGATGAGGTTGGAGACTTGGCGTTATAATAAAATGTTTTCTATATTTTTGGTGTTTTATGCAACTAAAATCCTTTAGTAAATTTTTTTTTTTTTCTAAATAGGATAAATTAAGGGCATACTAAAAAACAAGAGGCTAAGGACCTTAAATTAATGCTACTAATTTATTTACATTTTAAGGTAGTTTATTGTTTTCGCATATGGATATGTGTGTTTCCTCAATCTTTTTTGTCAATATATTTCATATTAAATTTTTAATCATCAAATTTTAATAGGGATGGTAGTAGGTACTTTTTTTTTTTAATAAAATTGTGCCCCATGGTAGGTAAGAAGTAGAATATCAACATTCTACTAACTCATTTATAAAATAGTTGTACTTGCTCTTCCAACTTTTCCACTGCAACTATGGAACAAGTATATTCAACCATGAATATTAACAAATATAGGTTTTCACAACAAAAATGAAGAAGATATTATGAAAAATTCTTTGATTTTACACATTAAAAGAGAAATTGTTGAAAATTTTAGAAAATAATTTAATCATATACGATTTTCAAGATTTAAAAAAATGTCAAGTTCCATTTTGATAGATGATATATAATAAATTTCTGATGAATCAACAATCACATGGCTAACCTATCAATAGAGCACCCAACAATGGAGTACCTCTCTGTGATGTAAGAAAGTTAACCTAGTTGATGGCACTGATACTTAGGGTCTATTTGAATACCGTTTATTACTGAAAACTGAAAACTTATTGCTGAAAACATTGTAACAAAATAATTTTTAAACTATGAATAATGCTTGTGGGATCCAGTTTTAAAATTATATTTAATTAATTCCGCACTTACGGGTCTCATGAACAGTGCATGAGACCCAATTTAGAAACACAAACGCTAGCCACGTTTGCTATGCAAACTCACACTTAAGCTTTGGATTTATTAAAGGAGACTATTTTTCTTTTTAGATCTTATTTTGTTGGGAATTCCATGAATTTAGACTTGATGGTGGCACATGTTGCTCTTTAATTGTAGCCATTGTCTTGATAGTGGCATAAATGGGCATTAATGTGGTCATCATGGGCGAGATTATGGGCTTATGGCTGTTGAACCCTGTGAATGTAGCTCATGGGTTCCGATCCCCAACCTTTCCTTCCGAGGCATAGCTCGTTGATTATGGTCATAATCGTCCATGAAGTTCCAAGCTAATACCATGAGCTTCATCCACAAAGTTCACTCGATTGTCAAATCATCACTTAGATGCTCCTTAGATTGCTAGTGTGGTTAGTATTGTTGGGCAATGTTCCTGCGTTCCAAAGTAGGGAGGTCGTTCACACGTGGTAAAATCGTCCAAGCCAAGCCCTCTTGCTGAACAATTTGGTTAAGCAGTCTCTTCTACGGTTCTACCTCAAAAATGTATTAAGAAATAATTATTTTGTATCTCTTATCTTGTTTATATTTTGTTAACATTGAATAAATGTTGGTTTTATTTTCAATAGTTAAGTTTTAAATCCTAGCACTTTTTTTTTTAATTCTTAAATTTCAAGATATTTTTGGTTCATACATTGGCCACCAAATTGAAATTATGGCTTTATCTTTGAGTACATTTTTTTTTATAATATAGATATGATAAGATTTAAATTTGTAACGTTTGTTTCACGATGATTGTTCCTTCCATCATGTAAGATAGCAATAGGTTTGTTTTTTAGTAAGCGAAATTCAATCCCAAATTATTTATTCAACAAAGAGAAAACCTTAATAGTTAAGCTAATTGAAAATCTAAAACCATTAATATACATGATATTGATACATAATCTTAATATGGAAAGTGTATATGATTTTATATCATGTGTGTTAATGGTTTCAAACTGTTAGCTCAACTGGTAAAGTCTCTGATGGTTGTATAAGAGATCTGGGGTTCAATCCCCGCCTATACCAAAAACTGATTGATGTCTTGGTCTGATAATAAAGAGCAATTATCAGGAGCGGACGCCATAGGTTGAAACTCTCTAAAAAAAAAAAACTTTCAATTATTAAAAGTGCATTTTAATAAATTCACCGTTAGATTACATTTTCTTCTAATATCTTTTACGCTTGCAAAAATTTCTAATGATCAAAAATCAATATTAAATGTTTAAATTTAACTTTTCGTGGTTTAAAATTATATATCAAATATGAGTTTATAAATCAAATGATAAACAATATCCTATTAACATGAAATTTTACATTCATGTTAAGAACATAAAGAACATTTAATTCAACGGTAAAATTTTTAAAATACAAATTCAATTAAAAGTTATTAAATAGTATAACATTAGTTAGAGTAAGTATAATTTTTTTTTTTTTTTTTTTGACAAAAAGAATAAGTGTAATTTGAATTTAACTCTTATACATACTTCAATTACTCAACGAGAATAGAGGCCTTAAAAAAATTGATGAATAATTTTGGTCTTATTAATGAAGGGGCAAGTTGGATGCTATGCATAGGTGAGAGGGGTCTACAAATGGTTCATGCACTTGGAACTTTAGAATGGTCCCTTGATATAGACCCTAGAAATTCCTATGATAAAAATAATAAAGCTTTTCAATTTTTCATCGAGTTTCTTTCTTTACCTTTTCTTAAGGGAGTCAGCACAAAAGGACAAAGATGACTGGTGTTTTCAAAAATAACTGACCAACGTCTACTGCACCCATTTACAGCGATGTTTTCCGTTTGGCTTAAACGAGACGAGATTCTTTTTTTCTTTTTCCTTTTTCTTTTTCATTATTTATTTTTTAATTACAAGGTACACACATTTAATGATATTACATTTTAACCATTCATTATATTTTTTGGGATAATAATTCTCATCTCTCTTGAGGTCTGAAAAATTACATTTCATCCTAAACTTAATGCGAAAAAAAAACTCTTTCTCTATTTGACATTCGATTAGCCAAATTTTTTTTAATTAACATTAAAAATATTATGTACTACTTGTCCCTTGTTTAAAGGCAAGTTTTAAGAATTATCCTTCATTTCAAAATTTAAATTTATTGTATTCAATTTTTAATTGAAGTGTATTTTAAAATATTAAGTATGATTTTTTTTTTTCAACAGGTTATGAAGAGATTTGTCATTGCAAGTGTTTTGGTACTTGATAAATTTTGCATTTTTATTCTAAATTTATCAGTTATTTTTTTATTAACTATGGTTAAACATTTATAAAGAGATTATTTAGACGTTTGGAATATTTCGTTATTAATATAAACAAAAAGGGGAGAGTGTTATTTTTTTTAAAGTGTTTTTTCCATTCAGGTTTGGGGTTGGGTGTCATTCCCTTAAATCTCAAGAAATGGGAGTGTAATTACCTCTTATTTTTTATATTTTTAATATTAAAATAATAATATGTTAGTATTTTTTATTAATATATATAAATTGTTATTGGAATATTATTTATAATACTATTTAAAGGATTTCCCCTATTTGAGATCCTCAATTTTAATGTCCAAAATACCCTCAATCTATTCTCTTAGTTTTTCAACTAATAGGATAAATGCATTAAGAAAAATAAAAAATAAAAAACTGTCAATTGAATTCCACTTTTCAGGATTTACTCCTAAAAAAGTGCTTTTAATATGCCAATAAAGTTTTTCACTTTTTCAATTACCAAATTCTTTTTTTTTTTCCTTTTACAACTAATTGTATTTAAATTTCACTTTTCATGTTTTACTCTTAAAAAATTGTTTTTAATTTATTCAGTTTATTTTTTTCCTTATACAGCCGATTAAAATAAGTGAAAAATTATGACATTGAAGAAGAAGAAAAAAAAAAAAAAAAAAAAACCTCATCGCACGCGCAAAACGCGTGTGAGGAGATTAATATCATATGCACATAAGCCGAATACTAAGACCATTTTTATTATAGGGTTTAGCTTACCTCCAGTACTTTTTTAACTAAAATCTCATTTCGTTTTGATAAGAAATTACCACATCATCCACTAACTAAATAAAACATGAAAATTGAAACCAACTACCACTTGCTATTGTATATTTAAAATAAAAGAACATATCCAGTTAAAAAAAATATTAAAAGTAAACCATACCCTTTATTATATATCAACCACATGACATCATGTTAATAATTGTAAAAAAATTTGTTGAAAATTTAGTGTTCTGTACTTATTGCTTTTGTTTTATACATTGAAGACAGTAAATATAATTTCAACTAAAATATATATAATACAGTCAACACTATTAAGAAATTCTATGATATCTTTGATTTTTTTTTTTTTTTTTTTTTGTGTGTTTAGTATTTACCTTCTTTTTTTTTTTTTTTTCTATGAGATGGGAATGTATAAACAATGCAACATGTTGGTTGCTAATGAGTTGCAGCACAAATGACATCTCATCTCTTTATAAATATTAAAAAGGACATTATAAGTTAAAACATTTTTATAAAAGAAAAATTGTACTTGAGTGGAAGGTAAGGTTACGGGTTCAAGACTCATGAGTACATGTGTAATTTGCCAAAAAAAAAAAAATGTTAGTTTGAGGGGAAACAAATCGGAATAGATGATTAATTGCTCTGAAAAATCAGTTTGGCTTAATGTTTCACGCTTTTTCTATTTTTAAGGAAAGAAGTAGCAATGGCCAATGGGTTGGTAGCATTTCTTAGTCATAGGAAAGCAAACCGGACAATGATAGAACATTAATTTGGCGTTTAGTTTTGAAGAATCATATACCGTCCCATTTTCAAATTCTTGAAATATAATTCCCAATAATATAAATCATTCATAATCGTTTATAAGATTTACATAGGACTTATTCCTAATAATAATTTAGTAGGATATATATATATATATATATTTGAGTATTAGTTAGAATTCTCCCTAAAATACTTAGTAATAGACAAACCTGAAATATTTTTTATGCTTTACTTTTTTCTTGAAAGTATCAAATAACGTTATCTCAAAAATTTTAAATAAAACATGGGCAACACAATTAACAAAAGCATCACATGAATTCATAAAACAAAAAAAGTCAAAGAGAAAAGATAAGCACGTCTATTGATTAGTTTTGGGGAAAAAAAAGGTAAGGATGCAAATCATATATCCTTTAAGTTTTGGTGAATTGTCATTTTCATCTCTAAAAGTTTATATTTTGTCATTATAGCCATTAAACTTTAACAATTTTTCCAAGTTGGTCATTTTATTTATTATCATTTATAAAACCAACACTATTCCAATATGTGATATAATGTTGTGTTATTGGACTTGAAGAAAATTTCATTGATGGCAATTGACATATATAATGATTAATTTGATAAAAATGTTAAATTTCAAGGACTAAAATTCAAAAATTAAATTTTAGGGATGAAAATAAAAATTCACATAAACTCAAAGGGTGTGATTTTTTTGGGGTAAAAAAAGAAAAGAGCATAGCATGAACTATTCCCACTATGACTCTAAATTCTCTAATGCATAAAAACCTTGCTTTAAATTAATAAAAACTCATATAAATTTTGCACACTCTATTTTTTAATTTTAAAAAAATATATATATTATTTGATTAGTTATGAGCAAAAAAATTAATACTTGTAGACCCCAAAAAAAAAAACCAATACCCTTTCAATCATTTCAAATTAAATTTTAAGTTTCAAGGTTAGTTTTTATTTATATATTAGATTCTTAGTTAAATGAGAATAATATTTTCATTAAAAAAAAATATTTTCATGCCTACAAATGTCGGGTCTTGTATATAAGGTTTTAGACATCTATATCCACCTATGTTTTTTTTAATGTCAAATGAAATGTTCTAATGTTTCTAATGGAGACTTTTAAAGTTCAAATCCCTCTTTGCCATATTTTAATTTTTTTTTCCTTAAAAAAAAAAGGAACATCCAAGTAAACATCCTGCAAAAACATGATAACTCATATGTTCATAATGAATTATTTCACACTTAGTAGAATATACAAATTATATATTTTCAAATGCTATTTGATGTAAGCAGAAAAGTCAATAGTATCTCAGTATGCAACATGTAGAGTTGTAGAGAAATTTTGTATTGAGAGAGAGCAATTGAGCAACAACTACATACATGCATTTAATCTTAGCAACGGTGTTGCCAAAATCAACATCCAAATGATTAATTGCCTTTGATCTTTGAATTTTTAAGATGTGCTTAGCACTTAGAGTTCCCATTATTTTAAGCAAGATATATAGTACTAGTAATCACTGCACACTAGGTCAAACACTTCTTCTTTGCCAGGCCTAAATAATTGAAAAAAAAAAAAAAGTGATAATTTATCTCACAAAATTAATTCCTTTATTTTTTTTTTTAATGTCTTTTCTTCTTTAACATTTGTTTGAAGAACCCCTTCTTCCCCACACATTCCATTATTCCACGGTTGATCGAAATTCAAGCTTCCTCATTAAGGAAAAATGAATAAATAAATAACTCAAACTTCCTCTAATAACAAATACATCATTAATTTTTTTTTTTAAATGATGACACAAGCCTTTTCTTTTATCTTTCTATTCATTCATTTATGTACAATTCATTAAAGTCTCAATTTTTTTTATATAAATACAACTATATTATAAGAAAATTTTAATATATAAGCAAATAAGGTTTAATAAAAAAATAAAAACAAAATCCACCGGCACTCCAATTTTTAATAAATTAAAATTTTGTATAGTGTTAGTGATTCAATCAAAGGATACTGTCGTATATGCCTATTTGGGCATCTTTATCATCAAATGTTAGCATGCCTAGCTACCTTGTTTGACCGATAAAATAAGTTTACAAAAAAATACAATGATAATTTATATTACAAAATAATTTTTTAACATGAATTTGTATGAGATTAGATGATACTTTTAATAGGATAAAATAAATTTTGATTTATATGGTCAAAATAGTTGGTACTTGGTAGCAAAGTTTCAAATAAAACTAAATACTATTGTCATTTTCATTCAAAACATAAATATTTAAAATTATTTAATCAATAAAATCTTTAAAAAAAATTTAAAAAAAAAAAAAAAAAAAAACAACAACAACAACCACAAATGACATAGAGAACCTGTTTGGCATCCTATTTTGTAATCGTAATTTTTTAAAGTACAATTTTTATACCTCGCCTTTTATGGATTTTTTTTTATAAGTAAATCTTTTTTAAACATCACGTTTTCAAAATTTTGAAAAAAATAAGATGTACTAAACGAGCATAGAGTATGATTGGATTATTTCTTAAAAAATGCTGAGTAACTTACATGCAACTCTATTGTTAATTTTTTTTTTTTTAAATTATACATAATCAAATATGTTGGAGAAAAAAAAATCCAAACAGACAATATGATAACAGATGTCATTTGTTAAATCGTATGATTTTACAATATATAGAATATTAAAATGAAAGTATTAAAACTTCTTATGACTCTTTTCTTGTGTTGTCAAGTTAGTTTTTGAGAGGGGTTAAAGTGATATATGATAATAATATCATTAGTGGTTCCCATGTTTGTGATTCAAAGTCCAAAGATCATCTCCCACTGCTTTCCACACATAATTTTATAAATAATATTAAAAGTGAATAAAAAAATCCAATACTATATTTAACAAATTATGAATATCAAAGAATATATAACACAACCCAAAGCCTTTACCTTGGAATAATGTTTCAAGAAACAAAATATCCCAATGCAACTATTCTGTATCACCAATACAAATAACAAAATTCACAGCAAATTGTTTAACAAAATAGTAGTACAAAGTCCCAATTCATCCATTATTCCATTAAAGCAAAGTAGTCAACTACATAAAATTGAGACTTTAACAACCATTCCCACCACTTTCATCCGCCATAATGACAAATGTGAAAAATTAAAGAAACAAAACCCTGACTAATGGAATTTAAAAAAATAAATAAATAAATAAATAATGGTATTTTAGAAAATATAATCATGGCAAGGCAACCAAAATGCATTTACATTTTATCCTGCTCCAAGTGGGATGGGGCATGGTGAAATTACCATCCCAATTCATGAAGTCATTTAAATTTCAAAACCTGTAAAATATGGTAAATTGATACATGTGTGCTGAAAACAAAACTCATTAACTACTTCACCCAAAAAAAAAAAAAAAAAAAAGGCATGCTACGTCTACAACAATTTTACAATATTTTTACAACAAATCACATGTGGTTAGTTGTTATTGGTTCAAATTTGAAACTAACACTAAGATTACTTTTTTGCCCCAACAATAACAACCAGTAACAATCTGCTACTTAGAATTTGTTGTAAAAATGTTGTAGACATATCATTTCTAAAAAGAAAAACTCATTAAATACAAGTTTTATTAGACTAAAATAATTCAACAGAAAACAAATTCTCATTAAATTACGTTTGGTTTTTTAAAAAGCCACAATTAAATTAAGGTAGCATCCTTAAAAAAAATTGATTAAATTGTTTATAATAGTTATACAAATTATTTATTTTTATCTTAACTTATGAATTAAATGTTAACTTCACGTGTCTCAAAATTATGTGAAAAGGTAAAATAGTCTTTCTAAAATGTCTTTTACTTTTACTTTTACTTTTTTTCTTTAAATGTCTTTTACTTTATTTGAGGTGGCACTACTTTTCTTTTAAAACAAGATAAGGTTTTTATTTTTTTTATTTTTTTTTTTTATTTTTAAGGAAACAGTAATACTTATTAGAATACACAAACATGAAAGTAATATATAAAGTTTTCACACTATTTCAATATTACTCTATTGTTGTCTCAATAAAAAAAAATGTTAGGACGTGTTTGGTATGCAATAATATTTTAAGATTCTTGAGAATGTTGAAAGACTTCTTAGCGTTTACAAGTTTAGTTACAAATCACACAAGGAAATTAGATGTTTAGCATTCACAAGTTTGGTTGTAAATTACACAATGGAATCAGATGTTTAAGAGAATTTAGGTTTCCATTCAAACATTTTTTTCTTATAGGAATGCAAATTCCCTTCAAAACAGATGGGTATCCACATTCTTATGTCTAGAAAAAAAATTAAATTTTTATGAAGTGAAAATTTTATGCCATTCCTCCCTACCCTTAACCAATACAAATAAAACTAAATACTAATAATTATAAATTAAAATTTTAAATAATTATTTTTGTAGTATACATTTTATTCAAAAAAATGTTATACTATAGTTTTATTGAATTTTTCATAATTTATATTTATATTTTATATTTTTTTCTCATTGTTTTTTTAGAGGTAGATAAAAAAAAATTGAAATTGTCTTTATAAATCAAATGATATTTTTTTTGAAAAAATAAATAATTACTATAAAATTCTTAGAAATAAACTAAATATAAGTATTTCAAATTTACAAGAATCTTGTAAGATTTCAAATCAAACCAAACATGTTAATAGTAGTACATTCCTAGATATTCAGATTACTAAACATCACATTTCAAAGAATTTGAATTTTGAAAGTAAGGTGGATTTCCCAAACCAAATGCCCCTTAATGTGTTTGATGAATTATATGTTATATTACTCCCTCCGTCCCAATTTTTTTGTTCTGTTTGAAGAGCCCAAATTTTTAAGGGAATATCATTTATTATTTTTTCTATCTTATAAAAATGTATAAGTTTACAAAACTATCCTTAAATAAATTTGTAGGGTCTAATTTCGTTACGTAAACCCAAAAACAATAGATTTGTAGAGTATGGGTTGATGAACTAGAGTCAACAAGGGATTCACAAAAGCTTATCACTCCTCTTCTTATTTTTCTGATTCATTTCTCATACATTCCATGGTTTGTTTCAAACCCTCTCCCTCTATTATATAGCCACTCTCACTCTCATCCTTACCGTCCACGTGCCCCCCATCCATGGACTTGCTCAAGTACCTGTCACGTCGGGCAGCTGCTTTTCATCTCTGTGTGAGTGGCGGTAGGTCATGAAGCATTGTTCAGATGTCTTCTCCACATAAATGCGGCCAGAAAAGCTGTTGCAATGCATTGAATACGGTGGCAGCAGCCTTTCCCTCAGATATTTCTTCATCCTTATCGTTCTTGAGTGTGCTTTGAGCTTATCTTGATCAGGTGGGATCCTCGGACGATCCACCAGGCTTTTCCCCTACTCCATCAATCTCCAGCAACATATCAGGAAGAAACATCCTCCTCGGACAGGAGATTGCCTCCTCGGACCGGGACCATCCTCCTCGGACAGAGATGATCCCCTGCCAAGGGTATCCCAACCCAACCTGGGCCTCGCAGTCTCTGTTCCCTCCTCTTCGGATGTGAAACAATCTTCTTGTGGATGTTCGGCCCATTAACTTGGGCCTGGTCCTTCTATCCCCCACAAAATTTATTAGCTTTTTTTTTTTTTTTAAAGAATTATTCTTAATGAGGCAACTAAAAAGGTGCCCAAATTAAATTGATTTTTTAAATATTTATTAGTTTTCTTTTCAAATAGTTTTGAAAATAAAGTAGGGGTATAATAGGAACATTAGTAAATTAATAACTTTTACTTTTAGAAACTGGACAATATTTTGGGACATCCCAAAATAGAATAGAGGACAAACAAACTGAGATAGAGAGGGTATTAAAATAAAAATATTTAACTAACATTAGATGGAAACCTCATATATTCATATATATATATATATATATATATATATAAATAGCCAAAACTAAGAGAAAATTTAATTAAATTCTAAATTAGAGTCTAATTTTGCACCACATGTCTCATTTAAATTTTGAATTTGTGTGTCAAGTGAATTATTAAGTGCAAAAATTAAAGATTCTAAATTCAATTAGATTTTAAATTTAATTTTAATTGAAGTTTAATTTTGCGCCATATGTCTTATCTATTTTTTAATTTTTGTGACAAGTGAATTATTGGGTGCAAAAACCGAAGAATCCAAATCCAGTTATATTCTAAATCGTGTGTGTGTAAGTGTGATTGTTTTTAAATGTATTCATGCATATACACGGGGTTACATACTAGTTGTAATAAATGGCATATCAATGCCAAATCAGCTGCTATTATGTTGGCATTTCTCTCTATTTTTTTTATTTTTCTTTTCTTTTCCTGTAATAATTTTTTTTAAGGTGAATTTCCCAAACCAAATGTTCCTTAATGTGTTTGATGAATTATATGTTATACTATTAAAATAAAAATATTTAACTAACAATAGATGGAAACCTCATTGTAATAAGTGGCATAATAGTGCCAAATCAGCTACTATTATGTTGGCATTTCTCTCTATTTTTTTAATTTTTCTTTTCTTTTCCTGTAATAATTTTTTTTTGGGGGTATTTCTCTTATTCATTGATTTTTCTTTTTTATGCACATAACCAATTTACTATAATTTGTTAATTAACAAAACATGACCATTTAAAAAAGCAAGATCACATGGTGTGCACATGACCAATTTACTATAATTTTTTTTATTTTTTTATTTACTTTTCTATAATCCAAATGAGTTTTCTAAATCATAAAAAGAACCCAATTGAAATTCTAGATTCTAATTAGGGCTGTAAAATGAACCAAATTATTTATAAACAACTTTGACTCAACTCAAGAAAAAAATTGTTTATATTCGTTTATTTTGTAAATAAGTTAGATTCAAACCTAACTTTAGACAAAACAACTTGTTTATATTCATTTATTTAATAAATAAGTTATATTCAAACTTAACTTTAGGTTCAACAATTAAACAAAACAAGCTAGAATATAGTAACGTATTTGTGAACAGGCTCATGAAATTAACTTTTAAATTTGTGGCATTTCATTTATTTTGGAACAGTAAAAAAATTAAATTATTTCAGTTATTTGAAAGAGTTTATTTTTATTTAGTTTATACTTTATTAAAATAAGCTAGGAAAATTTTAGTTATACTTTAAAAAAAATTATACATAAAATAAATAAACTGAAAATAAATTATTGAAAAAAGAAAAAGAGAAGAGAAGTATATATAAATAGTAAATTCTAATATTCTATGTATAATTATTAATTTTTTTTAAAGTGGGGCCAAGAAATTAGAGTTAACGGCGTGAGATAACCATGAACTCCATGATTTGGTGGGTCCCACACTATATTTACTAGCTCGCGTAATGATTCCTCAAACGCCTCCGGTAGTTTAATTTTCTTGTTTTTTTTAGGTAACACTTTATTTATAATTAATTAATTAATTAATTATTGTTTTGTTTTAGTAATTATTTTTTGTCACAGACTCACAGTTCTGTTTTGTCGTTTAGCTTCAGTCAGCTTTTTTCAGAATTTTTAATTTTTAGTTACTGCAGAAAATGACCCACACGTGTTTGTTAGTGTGGGTGCAATCTCGTGCAATCCGACGGTCACGATACGAATATTCCCTGACACTTGTCAGCCGATCCAACGGCTATTAATGAAGTTCATAATGTTTTCACACGAGGGACCCTCGGCACGTGTCCGACACGTGCCGGAGTGTCCGAGTGGGAGAACGTGGAGGATTGGGTGTGTGTGAGAGTAGAGTTAATTAAGTTGATAATAAGGCTAGGTGTAGCTTGACACGTGTCATGAATTTAATGATCCAAAAATAAATCAAAGGAAAAAAATTTTCTTCTTTCTTCCAAAGGACTGCATCATTTATTTTTTGGACTCGACAAGACTGAATGAATCATTGGTGATTGGTTAGGATTCATTGAATACTTGCTTGTATAATAGACCTTTTCTTTTTCATTTATCTTGGAATATTTTTTCTTTTTCTTTTTCAATTATTGCATACCTTTACATTTTTTATATACTAAATATGTATTCTTATGATATTAATTAAATTCACATTTCTAACCAATTGAACATCATACATGTGACATGTCTAAGTTTTTATAAATGAAATCCTATCATTTATGACAATTTGACAATGACCCTATCTAGTGGCACTTCCATTCCTATCACCAAAACTAGTATTTTTTGTGAGTTTTAGTTAGTTTAACTATTAAAATTTCTTATGATTAAATAAGAGATTTATTGTTCAATCACTGCTTACACCAAAAAACAACTGATATTTTGGTTTGATAATAATGAGCTATCATCACAAGAGAATGTTATAGGTTGAAACTCTCTCAAAAAAAGAAAAGAGAAAAAGAGTAGTATTTTCTCATCTTTTAGTTTAACCAAAAAAAAGAAACAGAAATAATTCCTATAATTTATAATAATTCCTCAATTAAGCCCGTGTATGTGCTTCAATTATTTTAAATAAAGAGAAAATATGATATAGACTTTAGATTCAAGTTATATCATTCCTCTTTTCTAATAAAAATTTTAAGATCAACCTACATTGATGGTTCTTAACTTTGGCATATAAGCGATTTTAATTAGTGAAATTTGTAGTGATTGCTTTTAATTCTTAAAAGACTTAAAGTGTTTGATTTTTATTTTTTTTGGGAGAGAAGTGATTGCTTTTAGTCATTGTGGAGTGTCAACGAATTTGCTAATTTTTAGTTTGATCATATCATATAATTAAGGGATTAAAAGTGATTACTTGAAATTTCAAAGATTAAAATGGGTTCAAATTCAGAGAATAACAACATATGTAATCAATTTTTTGACTTCAATCTCTAAAAGAAAAGAAAAAAAGAAACTCATATTATTACCAAATTATGCATTGATAATATCTAGTGAATTGTCACCAACTCAGAAACAAATCATGAAAGATGAAATTTGAGCAGCATCCTGCCCCCCTCTTTCAAGTCTAAACCCACCCCACCACTCGAAGAAAAGAAAAGAAAAGATAAGGACAATCAACAGCCCATCGTACACAAATTTGGTTTGCACTTTTTATTAATTACTGATGTCTGCATTTTTGGTGCTGCAGGACAAAAATGTTGGAGCATTACAATGCATGCCTCTACTAATACGAGCTGAAAAAGTTTCCCATATCATAACCCCACATATATATAGTAATCCTTGCATTAACTTAACACATAAATCATAAAGAGCCGAAGCTGTAAACAGAGAAGAAGAGAAGAGTTATTTGCCCTTATTGGTGGCATGGTTAGCTTTTTCTTAACATTATTTGTATATTGCTATCATATTGCTATTTCCTTTTGTTTCTTTTCATCAAGATCACTGATTGTGATTGTGCATAAAATGGGGGTCCACTTTCAATGCATGATAATATAGGTGCTGATATATAGAGGAGCAAGAAAGCAAAAAAGCAATGGTTGAGAAGAGCTAAACCTATATTTGGGGGATTCTAGCATTTTGCCCTTAATTTTTAAAAAAATTTAGCAATATGTCCATGTTTTGAAACTATTTAAGTCCATACCCCTGTTTTGAAACTCAATTTTCTCAAAATCAAGTTATGCCCGATCAAATTTAAAAAAAAAAAAAAAAAAACTTGCATGGAACTCGAGTTCATGAAGCTCAAGTTCCATTTAAAACACCACTATGGGACTGCCTGAATGCTATAGGTATGGGGCAATCAAACTTAAAAAAAAATAAAAAAAATAAAAATAAAAAACTTGCATGGAACTCGAGTTCAATAAGCTCGAGTTCCATTTAAAATGCCACTATAGCACTCCCTGAACACAGCTATAGGTTTGAGGTGATCAAACTTAATTAAAAAAAAAAAAATTGCATGAAACTCAAGTTCATGGAACTCGAGTTCCATTTGAAATGCCACTATAGGAATGGAACTCGAGCTCTGTGAACTTGAGTTCCATGCAATTTTATTTATTTTATTTTATTTTATTTTATTTTTTATTTTTTTATTTTTTTTAAGTTTGATCGAACATAACCTGATTTTATTAAAATCGAATTTCAAAACAGAGACATATTGCTAATTTTTTTTTTAAAATAAGGGCAAAATGCTAGAATTCCCCCTATATTTGTATGGTTAACCCAATGCTCATGTTTTGCACACTTAAGGAATGCATTAATGGTGCATTGGTTGAAGCCCATCATGCCCCTCAACCCAAGTATAACAAAGTAATGTTTGTTGTTAACTCTCTAATATTGTCAAAATATTTTACTATGTAAACATATTGGTAACCAATAATCTTGTAGCTTATTGTACTTTTA
Source organism: Quercus cerris (assembly GCA_963669245.1). Taxonomy (NCBI): domain Eukaryota; kingdom Viridiplantae; phylum Streptophyta; class Magnoliopsida; order Fagales; family Fagaceae; genus Quercus; species Quercus cerris. Next base: position 23,454,257 of record OY770008.1, on the reverse strand, counting down.
AAAAAAAAAAAAATTCTAGAAGGAGATCTAGAATTCGACCGAAGATGTTTAGACTTTGGATTGAATTTGATTTGCTAATTATTCCAAGTTTAAAAGCTTGTACTTTACTTGCTTGAGATCTAGTTGTATTTGTCAAGAGTCTTATAGTTTAACTGACACATTTTGGTGTTTATAACGGAGACATCTAAAGTTTAAATCACACTTGCACCAACTATCAAGTCGAATCATTAAAAAAAAAAAAAAAAAAAAATCTAGTTGTATTTACTTTTGGTTCATGAGTTTCATGTATTTGTCGGGGAGTGTTTTTGCAACAAGGGCCAAAAAAATGCAAGATTAGCCTAAATCTCCCCTTGAGTTCTTTAAAAATGTTTATTTGTGGATAGTCAAGTCCAAAATTCCAAATATATAATGAACAAAAGGTTAATGGTGCTTTAACAAGAGAGAAATGAAAATGCCCTAACTAAAATACAAGAAAATGTAGAAAAAGTACACAGGCCCGAAACTTTGATCGACAGTAAGCAAGAAAAGGAAATTGAGAGAGGTTGTGAGAAAGAGAGAGAAGATTCCTCTATACCCATATTTCCATTCTTAAACTTTAGAATTATGAGAATGTCTCCTAGCTGAGTGGGCTTTTGCTCTCAAGTTTTAGCTCTATGGGAAAAACGTAGTTGGTTGATTTTTGAGTTAAAGAGAGAGTTTTATATAGAGTTCGGGGTGTTGCTAATGACTGGTTTTTTAGTATTGGAAGAGGCTTTTATCTCCCATGATACTAATTTGGTGTTTTGGCTTGGGTTGCTTTTGTTTAGGAAAGATTTTGGCATGCTTTTAGCATGATTTTGGAAATAAATTGGCTGACTCCATTAGCTATTGTTTCTTTGTTATTGTAGGCTTTTGATAGCTGCATTCAGTGGCTACAATAGGCTAGCTAATTAGTTTAAGGTCAACTGTGTTTTTTGGGTGGAAAAGAAAATATGGTAGCAAAATTAGGTTAGGGCAGAAATTTTGGGTCATAGTTAGTCAGAGCATAAAAGCTCTTTTGAAGTGGAAATTTTGGATACAAGACCTACTTCATGAGCCTGAGATGCTACCAGTGTCCTTTGCCCACTAGGCAGCATGCATGAAATCATACAAAAGGTCTTAAAGAAACCAACCCATACTCTTCAAACTACACTCCTAATTTACTTTAGTATGTTGCATGGACTTGAGTCATGCTTAAAAGAATAAAATATAATACAATAAATAAATTGAGCCCAAAGGGAAGTCGGCCTTAGTTGAATCGAGCTTGTAAAATATGTCGCGAAAATGGTATCAACAATATTCAAATTGTTAGGAAATTTTTATTAAAGTTGTTAAATAAACTAAGCTGCTCGCAAGCATTTCAAATTCAACTCGTTGTAAGATACTTGTCTGAACTCATTCATTAAACCAATCAAATCTGAGCTCCAATTTGAAGCTCTATTACTAAACAAGTGTAGTAATATGCATTAAGTAAAGATTATAAAAAGTTAGTTTAATTAACGACGTAAATAAAACTTGTTATCTCGAGCTTGATAACAAAGTAAATAAGCCAAATTAGAGCACTTTAGTGCTCGATCGCATCGATTAGACTACTCATTTAACAAAGTAAATCAGCTAAACCCAGATTAATTTGTATGGTTAACCAAATGTTCACTTTTTGCTCACTAAGAAATGCATAAAGGTGCAATGGTCAGAGCCCATCAAACCCCTCGACCTCGATCCTAGAATTGTACATATATTCTTCTCTCTCTCTCTCTCTCATATATTTTTTTAACTATTTGATATTTCTATTACATGGGGCGAGAGAACTTAAATCAATTTCAAAAAACAGTGAATAAGTAAATATTTTCTCAATGATGAGGTTTTTTTTTTTTTTAAAATAAATGTAATCAAAGAATAAATATTTCTATTTCGGCCATTTCCATGTAACCGAAAACCACTTTCTAAAAACTGTAAATAAGTGAATGTTTTTCTTTATAATATGAGTATTTTATGTAATCTAAGAAGAATTCTTTCTATATCAAATATTGCCATATTTATTTTACGACCAATTGAAAAATACAATTATGAACTGCAATTCTTTCTATTGTGTTGTTGGTAGAATGTAAGTAGCTAATGAAAGCTAGCTTCCATTCGTTCAATTTTTAAAATTTGAAGTTCTCATGTCTTTAGGCACTGACTTATAATTCAAAACATTTCAGTTTTCATTCCAAAATCACACAACCTTCTCTTTGTCACTTGTCACTCCAATTTCAACTATTAGCATTTTAATAATCTTTGGAATCAATTTTTCATTTCTGAAGATTGGGTTCTTTGTCAGTTAACAATGGATAATCATTCACCTTTTTTTTTTTTTTTCCTTTTTGTAAGTCTTTCAAACTTGACATCTTCATATTTATGAAATTGTTCCTTTTTTATTTTATGCATGGCTCTCCTATTGGTTATTACAATTCGATCCTTCTAATTATCAAGAAAAGAAACAAAGAATTTAATTTTTAAAATAGGATAGAAACAAGTTTTTGTATGAATTATATGAAGGATTAAACTGATTTACATGTGAATATTATTGACATGTCCTGTCCTGTTGCTCAACTCTTCCATTTTTAGTAGGTTTACCTTTTACATGTAAGAAAAATGTACACTTTTTTCACTGCCCCAAAAAAAGTGTACCGTAAGATAGCTTTACTTGGTATATCCTTTAAATAGCTTGAGAAAATTGGAGCACACCCTTGTGCATTGTGATGAATTTTATATATGTTGGATGGGACAGAGAGAGTGGGGAGTGGGGAAGCACATAAAATAAATGTGCATCTTTATTGCCGTACTATGACATGACTCAATTATAGCACTAATTAGTGGCAGAAACCTCAACTATATGAACTTTATCCATCTCCCATTGATGGAGCTGCTATGTTAAGTAGTAGATTTTGCAATTTTTGACTAACATATCAACTCATCCAATCCTTTCTTTCTTTTTTTCTTTTTTTATGCACAATCAATGATTGTGCATAAAATGGAGGCCCACTTACAATGCATGATAATATAGGTGCTGATATATTATAGATGGAGGAGCAAGAAAGCAAAAAAGCAACGGTTGAGAGGAGCTAAACCCAAATTTGTAAGGTTAACCAAATGCTCACTTTTTGCTCACTTAAGGAATGCATTGATGGTGCATTGGTCAGAGCCCATCAAAACCCTCAATCCAAGTATAAAGTAATGTTTGTTATTAACTCTCTGATATTGACAAAATATTTTACTAAATAAACAAATTGGTATCCACTAATCTTTTAACTTATCGAGATATAGTTGTATTTGTCAAGAGTGTTATAATGTTTCTAACGAAGAATTTTAGGATTTAATCTCTCACCCTAATTATCGAGTCAAATTATATACATAAAATCTAGTTAGTATTTACTTTTGGTTCATGAGTTTCAAGTATTCAAATTATTAGGAAATTTTTTTATTAAAGTTGTTAAATAAACTACTGCTTGCAAGCACTTCAAATTCACTCATTATAAGATACTTTTCTGAACCCATTCATAAACAAACCAAATCTGAGCTCCAATTTGAAGTGCTATTACTAAACAAATGTAGTAATATGCATTAAGTAAAGATTATATTAATTTAATTAATAAACTAAAGAAAACTTGTGATATTGTGCTTTATAACAGAGTAAATGAGCCAAATTAGAACACTTTGGTGCTCGATTAACAAAGTAAATGAGCTAAACCCAGATATGCGGTTAACCAAATGCTCACTCTTGCTCGCTAGTAAGGAGTGAACGATGGTGCATTGGTGAGAGCCCGTCAAAGTCAAACACACGCACTTTTTTTTTTTTTTTTAACTATTTGGATTTTATATTTAATTAGTGTGTAACTTATACACAGATATATTTAAAAACAACCACAATTATATATATAAATGTATATATATATATATAATTTAAAATCTAATTAAATCTAGACTTTTTAGTTTTTATACCCAATAATTTACTTGCCACAAAAATTAAAAAATTAAATAAGATGTATGGCGTAAAATTGAACTCCAATTTTAATTCAATTTAAAATTTAATTGAATTTACACTCTTTAATTTTTTATTTATTTAATAATTCACTTGACATACAAATTTAAAAATTAGATGAGACACTTAGTGTAAAATTAAACTCCAATTTAGAATTTAATTGGATTTTCTTTCAGTGTTGGCTATATATATATATATATATAAAAGTAAATAAGTAAATATTTACTCTATGACGTCCTTTTTTATTTTATATTTTTTTAATATAATCAAAGAACAAATATTTCTATCTCGGCCATGCCATGTAACCGAAAATCACTTTCTAAAAACTGTAAATAAGTGAGTATTTTTTCTCGGTAATACATATGAGTATTTTATGTAATCATAAAGAATTTGTTCTATATCGGATATTGCCATATTATTTTACAGCCAATTGAAAAAAATACAATTATGAACTGCAATTCTTTCTTTCTATTGTGTTGTTGGTAGAATTTATGTAAGTAGCTGATGAAAGCTGGCTTCAGTTGGTTCAATTTAAAAAAAAAAAAAAAAAAGAGTCCCAGAAGCACACAACCTTATCTTTGTCACTTGTTACTTCAGTTTCAACTATCACAACTTGAATAATCTTTAATTTGGGATCAGTTTTACATTTATGAAGAGTGGGTTCTTTAATTGTAGGCTAACAAGGATAATCATTGTCAACTTTTTTTTTTTAGGTCTTTCAAATTAACTTGACATCTTCATCTTCATCTTCATCTTCATGAAGAGTGGGTTCTCACAAGTACATAACATCTTTTCTTTTCTTTTCTTTTTTCTTCTCTCTTTCTCTCTCTTCTTGTCCATGCTAATGAAAATGTTCTTTTTAATGGCTATCTTATTACTTTTTAGTATCCCCCACATATGGGGAAATTGTTCTTTTTTATTTTTTCTTTTATTTTTATGACTCTCTAAATAATTATCAAGAGAAGAAACAAGAATTTTACTTTAAAAAGAGGATAGAAACAAGTTTTTGTATGATTGGTTTTACACTTTTACGAGGGATTAAACTTATTTGAATGTGAATATTGTTGATATGTCTTGTTGCTCAATTATTCCATTTTTAGTAAGTTTAGAGCATTCACATCAGTTTGCTTAAACTTTTCTATCTATTTCACACTAAAAACCTACTTTTTCTATTTTACACAAGTAATTTACAAAAACACCCACATTAAATCATCTATTATACACTATGTTTTCTTTAAATAATCATATATTATTATTTTATTATTTCACCTACCCATTACAGTCTAATGCAAATTCTTTAACTTTAACTCAATGAGTTTGGAGTTAGAACAAAGAGAGAGAGAGGGAGAAACTGAGAAACAATCACAAATAAATATCTACTGCCGGAACCTGGAGGAGGTGTCTACAATTATGTGATTGTGTAATTTTTTAAGGATAAACAGAGAGTTACATTGCTAAGAAGATTGCTGCTTATAGCTTCCTTCCAATGTTTAGTCCAAAGTAAGCCCTAGAAGTGTTTTTCTAAGGATGAAGGAGGATTTTTTTTTTTTTTTTTCATTTTCCTTTTTTTTGGGACAAATTATCTCTTAGGATCATTACAATATGGTGTGTCGCCTGTGGGCATTTTGTTTTACTTGTCTTTTTGGGTAGTGACCTTCTATCTATATGAACATCCATTTATAGCATTTGAGCTCAAAAATTAAGAAGTTGATAGGAATATTAAAACTAGGGAAAAATGGTCATACACTCCTTAAACTTTCAACCACTGGCCAAAAGACTCTCTCAACTTTTATAATGGCTAATTTACTCCTTAAACTATTCACACTTGTCAAATTAATTCATCTGTTACTTTGGTGTTAAAAAACTAACGTTCAAATCACGTGATAAGCACACAAAAATTACAAAGGTGAATTAACTTAGTTGGGAAGGAAAGAAAAAGCCAGGTTTAGAGAGAGGAAGACGATAGACTATGGAACCAGGATCTTGAACCGCCGTGACAGCCTTCTCTCCAGTGCCGGAGTTTTTGTCCTGCAATCACCTTGCCACTAGTACGCTCTTTTTTTTTTTTTTTTTTCCTACTCTCTGTTTTTCTAATCTCAATCTCCATGTGCGAATTTTTGCAATATTTTTTGTTTAGTTTAATTTTCAGGCTTACCCTTTACACTTTACACTTATCCAAGTGTTTCAAGATCTGTGGTGGATTGCGTAGAGTTGGCTGTGGTGAAATTTTCATTTGTTTAAAACTGGTTTTGAGTATGTTATACAATTGTTTGATAAAATGCCTAAGAGTGATATTACCAGTGTTCTAATGGGTTTTCACTGTTTGGTAGGATTTTAGATGGGTTTGCAATTACTTGAAAATAATGTTCATGGCTGGGTTTATGTGTGCTTGATTGTTTCATATAAACGAATTGAAATTACAAATTGCCTAAGAAAATTGTATCATATAAACTAATTGAAATTACAAATTTGAACGTGGCATTACTATTCTCATTGGATTCACTTGTGTAGGCATTTCCTATAATATAACTCGGCTTTTTTGTTGTTTCTTAACATCATTATTCTCTGCAATTTTTTGGTTTGGTTTAATTCTTGGGTTGGTTTAATTCTTGTTTGTTCAATTTTCTGAGTATGCTGTAGAGCTATTGCTTTTGAGTATGCTATAGAGCTGTTTGATTAAATTCTTGAGAGAGATATGACTTACTGTGTTAGATGAAAAACTTTTGCAATGAGCTAATTTTAATTGAAATTGATTGTTAGAGGCTTGTTGTGGGGCACTGGGTGGAATATATTTTGGTTAAAGCTCTATTAGGTGGATGATAAATGCTTAGAGTTACCACACCTAGCTAAAGCACTAGTTGCTACTCGTACTTGAGAATTAGTTCAATGTGCTTTGCTCTATTTCTTTGAGGCATTTGTCACGGCAGTTGAAGATTCTGGTTCCACAGTCTGTCATCTTCCTCTCTTTGAACCTAGCTTTTTCTTTCCCTCCCAACTAAGCTGATTCACCTTTGTAATTTTTGTGTGCTTCTCACGTGATTTGAATGTTAGTTTTTTAACACCAAAGTAACAAATGTATTAATTTGGCAAGTGTGAATAGTTTAAGGAGTAAATTGGCCATTATAAAAGTTGAGGGGGTCTTTTGGCCCGTGGTTGAAAGTTTAAGTGATGTATGGGCATTTTTCCCTTAAAATTAATATCAGTTCCTGTGTCCCTAGGTGCATGATAAGTTATCTGTTGCCTTCTTTTTGTTTTCCTTCAAAAGTTCCATTATGTTATATTAAACTTGTTTGTTCTTTCCTTATAGTCTTTTGATCTTTTCCACTCCAGTGAAACCCTTTTAATTTTTTTTTTTTCAAGAAATGAAGCGATATCTGATACACTAGGAATTGAAGTTAACCTTAGATCAAAGTTAGGTGTGTGTCTTGCTCTTAAAGTTCAATCATCTTTCATTTCATGCCATCTATGTCCACTTTTTTTCCTATTTTTGTTTTGCTAGGCAATTGTGCTATTTTGGACGTATTTGATATCGAATTATTCACATAATAAATGAGTGAAGATCAATGCCCAAATAATCATAGGGTGAATCCAAACTTCAAAAGTACGTCGTTTTGAATAAAGTGAAAGTTTTTTTATTTTTTTTATTTTTTTTATTATTTTTAATATAAAAACATTATTTGTCTGTTAACTCAAGGATGAGGACTCATAAATAAATATAACTCAAGCATGAGGAGGCATGCTAATTGCTAAGGTTGACTCCAGACCGGTAGGCTACATAGTTTCAACGAAGCCACTTTCACTATATTTCCAACTATGTTAATGCCTCACTTAGTTACAAGCTCACATTACTAAACTAGACATTAATTGATGAGTTAGAATGGAAGGCCTTTTAATTTCAATAGTATTTTTAGGAGGCAAATAATTCTGCACATTTAGCGTGCATTTAGTTTGGGCGTTTTGCTCAATTCATGCGTCTTGCTTTTTTTTTAATGGGGCTCATGATACTATTCATAGACCACCAAACTCAGCAAAACGTAGATTTCTAGGTAAATTTGGGTCTCACAGCACTATTTACACATTTAAAAAATATTTTGCTACAATATTTTTAATAATAAATTTTCAGTTTTCAACAAATAAATGGTATCTAAACACACCTTTAAATTGTGAAATTTGAAGTAATAATTGTTGAATATTTTAAGGAGTAATTTATACTCTTTAACACATGACAAAGGACATGCCAAATGGGGTCTCTTAACTTGAGCTTCCGTAAACAGTAATAATATGTTATATTATATTAAATATATTAGAATTAGATTAGATGTTTTCAGTATTAAAAAAAAAAAAAAAAGATTAGATGTGGTAATATGCATTTAGTAAATATTATAATAAGTCGTTGTAAAAAGAATATTTTAATAAGTTAATTTAATTAACAAACTAAAGAGTTTTTCTCCCAAAAAGAAAAAAAAAAAAATTAAAGAGTAAAGAAAACTTGTGATACAGAAATAGATAACAAAATAAATGAGCCAAATTAGAACACTTTAGTTTTTTATTAGACTGGACTCATCTAACAATTTGGGTCTAAAAGAAATATTAAAGGACGTGGTGCTAAGGGTCCGTTTGGATACCACTTATTTTACTGATAACTAAAAATTAAAAACAGTGTAGCAAAATAATTTTTAAATGTGTAAATAGTACCGTGGGACCCATTTTTAATGAAAAAGTTACTGAAAAAAGAGGTTTGTGGATCCCGTGAACAGTGCACGAGAACCACTGATGTGACACATTCTTGTGAAATATTTGCTGGTCAAAGAGTACCGTGTCCCACATGAAACGCGGGTCTCAATTAAAAAAAAAAAAAAAAGAAGGGAAAATGCAAACGCAGTATGAAGAAATACAATCCAAACGTATATTAAAACTCAAGAGTATTTTGTTGCTCAACTGATATCTTCTAGTGTTTCTAAGAAAAATGTCAAGATTTTAAATTTCTCTTCTCCCAATTATCAAATTATTAAAAAATAAATCATGTATTTTATGTTTTGATTAAAAAAATCATGTATATTTTCTCAAAAATCAAATTTAAAACATTAAAGTAGCCATTGCATATTTCCTAAAAAAAATGTTGTTATTGCATAGATCAAACCCAACATCAAATTGAACAAGTTCAAAATAATCTGGACCCCAAGTCTAGGACTGGATCAACCAGCCCAAACCCACATTACAAACCTCAAGCTCCAATCATCCTCAAAATTCCTTATGGCCTCAAAGCCCATACTACAAACAACACCTTAGCAGGCACACCAGGCGTACATTAGCAGCAGCCCTCTTTTATCACCAAAATGCTATTGTTTACTCTCTCTCTCCACTTTCTTATCTATGACTATGATCTATCCTATTTTTATCTTTCATTCTTTCCCATTTCCATTTTCTTTGAATTGCTGTCGAATTCTCACAAATTTTTGATATTCGGGTTTTAACCCAAAAAAAAAAAAAGTTAGTGTCTGATTTTGAAGAAAGTTTGGGACTTTGTGAGTTGTGTCTAGTCTGGGAAAGCTTGTTCTTTGAGGTAAGAATCATGGGTTTTAATTAAATCTTCTTAAGGAAGCTTGCTTTGGGCTTAAAAATTAGGCCTTTTTATTGTTATTTATCTTTTGAGATAAATGTATAATGGATTTTCGTTTTCAATTGTTGGAATTTGAATGTATGGAACAGGTTGAGTTGGTAGTTGGAACTGGAAAAAGATTGGATTTTTATTGCGATTGATTTTTTATTTTTTGAGTTTTGATATTCTAAAATGTAACATGGGTTTTTGCTTCTTCTAGAAGTTGATTCAAAGACTGAGGTTCAGTTTCCATTTTTGTGTTGTAGACAGTCAAAGATACTGGGGTTTTGTCTGTTGGGGAATCTAACTCTAGGAAAGGCAAATTTAGTGACTGGAATTAGAAAATAGGGTGTTAGTGGGAACAACAAAATTATGGGAATTTTTTGTTTTTTGGTGTTTGATCATGTAAATAAGTAAGACCCAGAAAAAAAAAAAAAGAAAAAAAAAAAGAGGAATCAGTGGATTGGAGCTAGAAACTGAGATTTTTTAGTGTTGTTTTTCTGGGTATTGTTTGTGGTTGATCTATAATTGTTGCTAAAATGGATGACACTGAGGATGATGCAAGGTATCCTCCAAACCCCTATGCTGTGAATTACCAGCAGGGTTATGGTTCCTCGAGTCGACAGAAACTTTCTGTTCGGAATGCTCCATATTCTCGGCCAGTTGGTAATCAATATGTTGATGAGGAGGATGATATGGATGAAGATGACGAAGAAGAGTTGGGAGAGGAGGAAGAGACTGAGGATCTGAATAATGGTTTTCGTAATGTGCACAAAGATTTGATGGATGATGAGGACGAAGAGGAGGAGGAGGAGGAGGATGATGACGAAGAAGATGATGATAAGCAGAAAAGTTTTAGTCAAAGGATTGAAGATGTTGATTTGGAAAGGCACCCAAAAAAGCGGAAGTTGAAGAGTTTGGTTTCTAGTTACGAATTTGCTCCTCGTGTACCTCCACCATCAGCTGCAGCCCCACCTCCAGCAGCTCCAAAACCATCTTTTGGTGGCCGTAATTCACTAACTGATTGGACTGAGCGTGAGACGTTTGTTTTACTAGATGCTTGGGGTGACCGGTTTCTTCATCGTGGGAGGAAGAGTCTTCGGTCTGAGGAGTGGCAAGAAGTTGCAGAGAAGGTATCAGAAATTTCAAAAATTGAGAGGACAGATACTCAGTGTAGGAATCGGTTGGATACATTGAAGAAGAAGTACAAAAAAGAGAAGATGAGGATGGCTGAGACGGGTGATGCCATGAGTAAATGGGTTTATTTTAAGAAGATTGATGTGTTGCTGTCATCACCCCCACAGCAAGCAGGCCTCTCCTGTGGTATGGATTCGGGGGAGTATGTATTTATGAATCCTAAAGTTTATTTGAATCGTGCAAATGGGTTGGATGAGATGAGAGATAGTCCTGGGAATTCAGAACCTACTGATCGTGAGGAGGATGATTCAGATGGACTTCCACCCAAGAAAAGGAAGTTTGGAAGGGTCAATGATGAGGGGTCTTCCTTTAGATTGCTTGCTGATTCCATTCACAAATTCAGTGAGATATATGAGAAGATTGAGACTAACAAAAGGCAGCAGATGGTGGAGCTAGAGAAGATGAGAATGGATTTCCATAGGGACTTGGAGATGCAGAAGAGGCAGATCCTGGAGAGAGCGCAGACTGAAATAGCGAAAATTAGACAAGGCGATGATGAGGAGAATGATATCTCTGCTGAAAATGCCAGTGGTTGATGTTTTGAGACCTAATTAGCATTCTGTGATGTTAATTAGCATGTCAACTACTACTTGTTGTATAGTCATTGAGGGCCGTTTTGCCCTTTTAATTATCTATGAGGCAGTAATATTGCTGGATATGTTGTATTAGAAGAAATAACAAAAAATTAAGTGGATCACTACAATTTGGTGTGTTGCTTGTGGGAATTTTGTTTTACTTGTCTTTTTGGGTAGTAAACTTCTATCTATATGAATATCCATTTATAGCATTTGAGCTCAGAATTAAGAAGTTGATAGGAATATTAATATTAATATCAGTTCCTGTGTTGGGTAATGCCTCTAGGTGCATGATAAATAATCTGCTTGCTTTTTGATGTTTTCCTTCACAAGTTCCATGATGTATATTAAAACTTGTTTGTTCTTTCCTTGTAATCTTTTGATCTTTTCCACTCCAGTAAAATCCTTTTCTATAGCTTTTTTTTCTTTTCAAGAAGTGAAGCAATATCTGATACACTTGGAGTTGAAGTTAGCCTTAGATCAAATTTAGGTGCGTGTCTTGCTCTTGAGAGGCAAAAGACAAGGTCATGTGTTGCTCTTTATCATTCAAAGGTATCAACTACTTATAAAGCGCAATCATCTTTCATCTCATGCAATCTATTTCCACTTTTTTCTCCTATTCTAGTTATGCCAGGCAATAGTGTTAATTTTGGACGTATTTGATAGGGAATTATTCACACAATAAAAGTGAAGATCTATGCCCAAAGAAAGTCCCACAAGAGATGCCGTAATAATAGTATGGTTGTAATAGTGAGCATGAATTTGGAACCTAGTGTGTAAATGATCTCTAAGTTTATTCCAAGAGCTAACTTATACAACAATTTGTACACAACGTCTTCAAAGCATATGCTTATTGCTTAAAACACATTACTCGAGTTTTTCTTTAGGAAGTACCAAAATGCATTTTGAGAAGTTTTAATTGACTCGTTCAGTGTTTCTTATATATATTCTTTAATACTGGCGTAATCTAAACCTCCATCATATTGAGCATCTAGAATAATTAATTCCTAATAGAATAGAAGGTGTACATTCGGTTCAACGTAATAATAAGAGAAAAAGAAAATACTAGGAACTTCAGCAGGCAATGTTGACCACAGTAAACCTAGCCACATTATTAAAACATTAAAATGATGAGCCTGGTCGTGGTCAAATGGAAAAAAATTGCGTAAATGAATAATGGAAGCGACTTTTTATGCAACTTTTTATGTTCTTTAAGGTTCTCTTTTGAAAATTTTAAGAAAACCTTCAAAATGGGAAAAAAAGAGAAGGTGATATGATTGATTTTTTTTTTTTTTTTTTTTGGGATCAATTCAGTTTTCATTGTTTTTGGTCCCCCCCACCCCTCTTTAGGTGCTAGATTTTCATTGTTCGAAAGAATATAAAAGGCTGCATAAAGATATATTTTAGTGGCCATTTGCATCCCTTTTAATAGTGCACTCAAGCAGATTCAAATCAAAATCTTCAGTTGTGTTATGTTCATGCTAGAGTTATAAAGCTCAACTTAGGTGAAACATTGTATAAATCTCTTTGTTGCATTAGTAACTTCTCAGATTTTCTTTTCATAACAATAAGAAGTCTGATGACCCATAAGCTGAACAAAAAATTTAAGCTTCCATTTGGCTGGACTGACAATAATCTTAGGAGAACATATGTGCAAGCTGCTTGTATTCACTTTAAAAGCTCTATAAACATTTTCTTTTACATCAAATATAGGCAACAAGTTGTCAGGAGTTGCATATAACAGAATTCCAAACTGAGCCTTTACCTAACTAAATACCAATATAAGAACTACGAAGTGAATCAACTTGGATTGGAAAACATCTTGCAACTTCTTATATGCAAACTTTTCACTGTTCCATTTCTGGGAAACAGCACGGCCATGAATTTTCTCTCCACAGGAAATGATGACCTAGCAGCAAGAATCTAATCTGATTTATAAGATCTTCTAATACTATTAGATTCCCAGCCATTCAATTACCAATTTGTCTCTTAAATCATCTGACAAGGTAATGCAAGGTGTTGGAGCAGAGAGCAATTTTCATTTGGGATATTACACATACAGAACCACTTATGAATAGGATCTTCCACAATTTGTTTTGTGGAGGAACAATCTTCTCCAATTCAACCAATATTTCTCAGTTCAATATTAAATTGCCACACCAGGTCTCCTGTGGGTTTCAATCACCCAATCTGATCAAACCACAGCCACTATCCGTAGCTCGACATTTGTGGCTCTCTCGCACACATTCTGAGTTGATATAAGCAAGGAGAGATGACCTTGCTTCCACTACCTAAGAGTGATAGTCTGACCTGCAGACAAGTTGATATTTTCATGAGAGAGGTCAGCAAAATCAATTAAGACTATTTAGGGGAAGCAAGGTCTAAATAAAGAAAAATGCAAGGCTATAGAGGAAAAAAAAGAAAAAAGAAAAAAAAAAAGTTCCACAGGCATGCAAACTTAATACTAGTGCCTACTTGAGTGGGAAAAAATGTAAACAACAAAATCACTCATGTTGCTATAAAGAAAAAACAAGTTACACAGGCATGCAAACTTATTACTAGTTCCTTAGAATAACACCATTCTCCTCACAGCCAAATTGTATCAGAAGGCCACACATTTAATCTGATCAAAAGAGCTTTAAGAATACCTCATTTATACTTCCCCTTTTCCCCTATCAAGGGTATTAGACTAATAGCACCTTTGGCTTCATTTAAAATGCTTTAAGGTCACCAGATTTTAGGATCATCAAAATGTGAATCTCCAGGTGAAATCCACTTAGAGCAATAATGTCACATGCCCCCAAGGAGTGTTTATCAACATCTCAGATTTACTTTATAAAGAGACACCATATGGCTACAACAAGCATAACTATCAATTCGATCACACAGTTCAGCACTTCAGCACAAAGTTTTTCTGTAGGAAGAGGCACTAACAGCAAGCTAAAATAACAACAAAGACTAACTCCCAACAGCACACTAAAAGGCAATAAAGAAACTAGATGAAAGTTTTTTTTATAAGTATTTGCAACAAAGATATCAGACAAGAAACTAGAAGATAATGAAGGACTGAATCACTGCTCCCAATATAAACAGATACAGCATGCTCACACATAAGCACGTTCAATGATTTAAATACAAAATATGCACAAATGATGCATACCATTTGTGCAGAAAAACCTTTTCCTTTTCATATTAACAATTGTGAAACCAAAGAAAATGATAAAGGAAGATGTATGGCATACCTAGCTTTTTCACGAAGTGATGGGATCACGAACATCATCGACCTTACCAACCGCCTCAAGTATTGATGAGTAAGTGATGAGATCATATTTAAAACCTTTTGAATTCATTTCTTTCATCAGCTTAGCAGCTTCCTCAAACATACCAGATCGGCTGAGACAGCCAAGAAGAGTGTTATAAGAAACTGCATCTGGCTTATTCTTTGAATGCATCATCTTTGTAAACATCTCCATAGCCCGCTTTGGCCCACCAGTTCTAGACAAACCATTTAGAATGATATTATGCGAGTTTAAGTCTGGATTGCAACCGTTTTCTTCCATGGTTCTAAGCAAGGAATGAGCTTCATCTATCATGCCAGCCCTTACCATCCCTGACATGAGTGCATTATAAGCATAAACATCAGGAATGCATCCAAGTATCTTCATCTCATTAAAAAGATCTACAGCTTCACTTAGACGCCCGCAATTTCCAAAGTGCTTGATCATTACAGCATACACCCGAGCACTTGAACGCCCACAGTTCTCTTTCAATTCTTGAAATAACTCATTTGCAGCTTCATACCGTCTTGCTTTTCCAAGACTATCTATCAGGCTGCAATAGGCAGCTGGACTAGGAGGAAAACCCTTTTCATCCATCTCTTCAAGAAGCAATAAAGCTTTCTCAACTCTATTAGTTTTGCAAAAACCATCAATAAGAATTGAATATGTAAACGAGCTGGGAGCAATGCCATTTGCCTTCATTTTCTCAAACCATAAAGAAGCCTCAGAAACAGGAGCTTTGGATTCAAATAAAGCTTTTATTACAGTGTTATATGTCACAACATTTGGTTTGCACTGAAAAGACTCCATTTCATCAAAAATCTTAAGAGCATCTTGCAAATGACCTGCTCTTCCCAAAATGTTTATCATATTGTTTATGAGCACAACATCCGGCTTACAACCGTCTTTGAGCATATTCAAATATATACTGTAAGCCTCTTCAATCCTCCGAGCTTTCCCAAGCCCCTTTATCAATTCTGTGTAAGTGAACACAGTTGGAGCACACCCTTTTTCTTTCATCTCCTGGACTAGACCCAAAGCTTTCTCTATGCTACCTAACTTGAAATAAATTCCCAACAATGTTGTATAAATCTTTGCAGTGGGCTGTAGGCCATTCTCCTTCATCTCATCAAACAACCTAATGGCAGAATCCTCACGACCTAGTTTCCCAAATGTTGATATAAGTGCACTATACGTCACTGTATCTGGGAAACAGTTGCCCTCATTGCACATCTCATTGTAGAGCTCATGGACCTTTTCATGATGACCTTCTTGCATCAGCATCAAGATCATGGTATTGTAAGTGTTTGCCGTGGGTTTGCACTTGCGACCTTTTATCTGGTAGAAGACAGAAAGCGCCTTGTTAACCATCTTAGCCTTACCCAAGACTTTCACAATCTCAGATAATTCAGCTGGACCAAGAATACATGTACTCCTAACCATCTCCTGAACTGTCTTCCACATTTCACCAATTATCCCAGCTTCGTCCAAGCAATGGATTAAAGCCATGTATGTGGTTGAGTCATGTTCAAAGTTCCTCCTCTTCCCAGCCCACTTGAAAAACTGAATCTTAACATTGACCTCAACATCTATCTTTAGAACCTCACGTACCAAGCGATGATCCACTCTCAACTTTAGTACTTCCAATGCCTTTTCTGCATCAGGTCCCCACTTGAATATTTTCAAAATCCTTATAAATCTCTCATCCAATGTCCGAACTGCAGGGTCCTTCCTTGGTAGCTTTCCCCTCATGGGCAAGTTGTGCATTTCATCTTTTGGAGTAGATAATTGAAACATTTGAACAATCTCATTCTCTGCTAGCTCAAACCAAAAGAACACAATCAAAACAAAAATGTCAGCACACTCAAAAGTCAAAAGTCAGTAATATCCATTTATTTCTTTCCATGCTTTGCTTAACATCAATGCATTAAGATAATAAACCCCTTACCCGTTTGTTTAATTCTTTCACAGAGATGAGACAAAGTAGATATTGATCGCTTTGAAGCAATTGATCCAACAATCATCCTTGCCATTTGCCAAAGAGTTTAGAAATTCACAATACACTCCACGCAGTAAAAAAGCCAAGCTACTTCTAGTGCTCATCTTATTGAATGGAGAATTGGGTTTGCTTCATAGTAACCATTCTGATACACAAAAAGTAAAAATATAAAATATATCATTTCAATATCTAACAACAGTATATACTAACATATATCCAAGTTGATTTTCCTTTTCCACCAAATACTACAGCAACTACAAATAAAACCCAAACACCACAGTGCTTGTTTTGCTGCGGATAGGAAATGAATTTGAAATTCAGACTCTTAAAGAGTAGGAATGATTCAAAGTTACATGTCTTCAGTTAGGAATGAACCTGAAATTCCAAACTTGGATGCACAATAACTAAAAATTAAAGGAAAAAAAAAAACGGAGAGAAAAATAGAGCTTTATAAAATACTTCATGAATGATATAGTTTCGAACGACCTTAAAAAGAACCAAAAAAATCATCAAATACTTCACTAAGGCATTTCCACAAACAGTTGGTAGACGCTATAAGAAAGCAATTTCACTCAACGCTAATGTATGCGTTCGTGTACACACACATAAACACACACACACACATATAGAGAGAGAGAGAGACAGAGACCTGATTTTTGAGGAATACTATAACCATTACTAACTGAGAAGAAGTGTTAAACTTACAGGCTAGTTTCTCACAAAATCTCAGACGCAAGAGGTAGAGGAAAGGGTTTTGTAACTTGGGCTGGGTTGGGTCACGTTCTGGACTTCAAAGTGACTCAGCCCGTATATCCATTTCAAGGCCCACCAAGAATCGCTGCTCTATGCGTGTATACTTATAACAGAGGTGCCAATTCAGATTAGCATGACGCGTCAGGGTAAGGGTATTTAATTAAATGGCTTAACCTGAATCTGAGTCCCGACTAATTTAATAATCGTGTTATGATCCTTCAATCCTAACCTGACTTGGTAATAAAGCAGGTTGACCTAACCCAACCTACTTGACACGTTTAATAAACAGGCCATGTTGAGTTAACACAAATATAACACAATTTATCTCAACCTGCATAATATTAAATATAACATCCATCTAGAATTTTTTTTTTCATCCTAAAAATAGTGCATACACTTCAAGTCTTCAGCCCACATTCAAAATAATATAGTTTAACAAAAATATAATATCTATCTATAAATAAATTCTTTACACCCCAAAAGAAGTGCATATACTTCAACCCAAATTCAAAATAACATAATTTAACAAAAATATAATATCACAGGGTTTGTAAAGTTTCAATTTCCAATTATATCATTTGTAAGTTTTTGTAATTACTCACTTTTCTTTTTAAATTTAAAATATAGGTTGGATATAAATGGTATTTGACAAATCTAAAATAAAATGAATATTTATTTGTTATACTAGTTAAACGTGTTGTGTTAAATGGGTCATTTCAAGTTGACACAAATAAATTGGCGTGTCAAATATGTCTATTATGGGTTACGCGGGTTGACCTGCTTATGACAAGTTTCTTATCATATCGCTTTCGCGTTGACCCGTTTATGACCTAAATCCGCTAAGGCCCAACCCTAACCCACAAAAACCCATGTTGGGTTCATGTCGTGTTCGCAGATTGGATCGATCATTGACACCCATATATAAACTTGGTGAATGTATTTTCAATGTTGTCCTCTTGGTTTTTATTGGCATATCTTTTAGTGTGCATTTGGCTCTAGCATAAAAAAACCAGTTTATTTTATTATTCAACTTATTTTTATTACTATTTATGGGCCCCACTGCACTTTTTAGTAATATTTACGAGTCTCACTGTACTATTTCAGCTAATTTTTACATTTATCTACAATACTTTCAGCAGAAAAAATTAAATTTCAACAAAATAAGCGGATCCCAAACATACTCTTAGTGGGAAAATGACAAATCTACATGCTATTTTTTATTTACAAATTTCTAATGCGGTGAATGTTTATTGTAAGGAAAAAGTGATTTGTAAAAATATTTGTGTGAAAATTGTTTGCTAATTCAACAAGTTGTGAAAAATGTTCCATAAATTATTGTGCATAGAACGTTGTTGTAGTGATACTAGTGTGCTCATGACTTTCTGGACCTTTTTATTCATCTTCTCTTTTATCTTTCACAGAAACGCTGGTGATCAAAGTTTCAAAGAAAACTAAGCATGTTAGGTTGATCAATTAGGGCAAGGGTTGGGTCCAGTGCACAATTGCATCTATGTACTGAACTCATTGAGATACGAACATGTGGGAATTATTTGACACGTTTCCAAATTCTAACGGGTATAGTGCACAAGAGCATTGAACCCAAGTTGGTTCCATTTATATAAAAATGGTTTTGACAATTTTAATCAAGTCAATGAAAACACACACCATACCTCTAACAAACCAACATGCATCACAAAATTATAGGCCTAACATGAGACCTCCAAAACTTCTTTAGAAAATAAAATGAAGGATTCTAAGATAGAATAAAATAAAATGCTCAGTAACTAGTTTATGACACAACTTTATTTAAACAAATTAAATTAGCTTCAAGGTCTATTTGGAACGGAGGGAGATGAAGAAAGAGGTGAGGGAACTAAACTCGTTTACGACTAAACTTGATTTAAACAAATCAAATTAGCTAAGTGCACAACATTTAGGGCATAATATAAGTATATTACAAGCATAATGATATATGCATGCCTATTTATGGTAATTGATGAGGATGGCCATGAGGCAGGTCACCCACCGCCCGCCTTGCCCCTAGTTCGACGGAGGCTTTTCCTCGGCCCTCGACTCACCTCAAATATGTATTTTCCCCTCTCCAACTGAAAAACTAGTAACATTTTTTTAACTTCTTCAAGAACCCCAATTTTCTTTTAAATAATGACCCATAATTAAACAGAGGTAGCAATAGCATAATCCCAAATGAAAAAAGAAAAAGAAAAAAAAAAAAAGAAATATAGATCATCTGGAGAAATTTATGATAAAGAAAAATGAGGTTAAATAGAAAAAAGAAAGCAGTAAACCATTTTGTTGATAAAAAGTTTCAAAGATTAGGCACAAATAACAAAATTCAAATCAAAGGAAAACAAAGAAATTCAGATCAAGTAAAGCTCACCCTTAACGATAAAAAAGAAAAATGAAAGTTAAAGGAAAAGTTTCTTTCTTTATTTCGAAAAAGAAAAAAGAAAAAAATCCTAAATAATGAGTAAGGTTTTTGCTAATTCTCAACCATTACTGTTGTGACTTAAAAATAAAAATAAAAATTCCTTCTAGTCTTCTGTTTTCTTGTGAAGTGAACTAAAATTCTAGGGTTTTCTAATATCTAAACCTTATGTTAAGTTCATTGTAAAC
This sequence comes from Quercus cerris, assembly GCA_963669245.1. Taxonomy (NCBI): domain Eukaryota; kingdom Viridiplantae; phylum Streptophyta; class Magnoliopsida; order Fagales; family Fagaceae; genus Quercus; species Quercus cerris. Next base: position 23,434,183 of record OY770008.1, on the reverse strand, counting down.
ATAAGTTCAATAGTAAAATATAGTAGTCAAGAGTTTTCTGTTGTAGATGTAAGTCATGAGGCTGAATCCAAGAGCGTAGCTATAGCAAGGCTTGGGAGGGCCATGGCCCCCCAAAATTTTAAAAAAATTATTTTATATTATATATAAGTATTAAAAACTTTAAATATTTGGCTACAAAAATAAAAGTTGGCCACCCAAATGTTTGAGTTTGTCCAATGATGCTCTTAAAAACCAATAAAATTTGTCAATTGGTCTAGTAGTATTGAGACAGATAGTTTTTGTTTTCTCTAATTCGTTTTTTTACATGTTTAATATAAAACTAGACTGCTTTTGTATAGTACTGGAGTTTAAAAGATGATAATTTTCCCTAAAAAATTATCTTGCAAATATACATATGTGAAAGTTGTTAATTTTATATACAATATATTTATAAATTATGACCTACTCAAGTATCAAAATATTAATATTTATATTTGTATATGTGCATTTATGCATGTATGTGATGGTTTATCTTGACTTGAGACTAATATATTAGTAACAAAATTTGGCCCTCCAAACAAAAAATCATAGCTCCGCCCCTAGTTGAATCAAAGTTAACTTTCTTGTGTCCGCTTCTTATTTTCTCTCTTTTAATCCCTCAATCACTCAGCAACTTTAACAATATATATATATACACACACATTACATCACTGTAATTAAATTTATTCGAAATTTTTTTTGGTACCTATGGATTAAGAAAACTACATATATCTGTTTCTCAAAAAAAAAAAAAGCTACATATGTCTAAGAATTAGTCAAATATTCAAAGTTTAAACATTTCCCTCAAGACATAAATCTAAAAGAACTTGAAAGACAACGTACACTATAACAAGCTCAAAGTTACATAATTATTTTAAAGACCGTTCAATCTATCTTTGAACCAAAAGAAAGAAGATTTCTTGCTCGAATCAAGACTTCGTCTACACAAATCATGGATTGATTGAAGAAATTTCTTAGAAAATAGAATCAAAGGATCATTGTTTTTTTTTTAGTAAAAGATAAAAATTGGGAAATATACTCATTCATCAATAAATACAAATTTATACTTGTGAAATACTTTTCACTATTTGATTTTCAAAAATTGAGATTTTGTGTTTACACATAGCTAATCCAATGGTAAGAAAAGCTTGCATTCTTTAGAAATAGACCAACTGATTTAGAATAACCCACTCTATTATTTTTAGTCAAAGACCAAGTGGGTTGTTAAAAGTTAAAACGCATTGCCCAAGGAGAAGAAAGACCACGCCTACATTGGTCTTTCCCTATCATTTTTCCTACTTCATTTTAGTTAAGGAACACCAAGAAAAATAGTACAATAACCAAAAACTAGGCCAAAATGGATGTTTGCCTCTTTCACCCAAAAGATGTAACAAAATGCTCTTATTCTGAAACTATCTAGGAAAATGCCCCTGTTTTGAAACTCAATTTTTAGAAAATCAAGTTTCAATGAAAAACTCGATTTGATGAAAATCGAGTAATGTGAGAAATTTCACATAGAACTCGAGTTCCATGTTTTTTTTTTTTTTTTAAAGTTTGATTTCACATAACTTGATTTTTAGAAAATCGAGTTTAAAACATGGGCATTTTGAAAGATAATTTATGAACAGGTACATTTTGTTTGAAAGTTTTGATGAAATGTGCAAATGCCCATTTTGGCCCCAAAAACCAAGTATCATGGATGTCTAGCACGGTTGGCTGGGTTGATAAAAATGACTCATAATTTGATAAAATGTCTTCCATATTTTTCTAGGCGTGATATATGACTTATTGAGCCCAGGAAGAAACCAAAGTTTATCTTACCTTTTTTAAAAAAAAAAAAAAAAAGAACCAAAGTTCATCTTATATTATCACACTTCAAGAAGTATTTCTCAAACTAAGTTTCTTTTCCATTTTTATTTCAAAATATAAAATTTTATATATTAGGCATACAATAATCCGTCTCATTTAGGATTAATTCTAGCTATTGATAAAAATAAATGAATAAAAAAAATCATTGGAATCCTCTCTTAAAAATGGCTAAAGAATTTCTGATCAAACTCAATAACCAGCCTTATGAAATTGGCCTATTACGGCACATCTTCTGGGCTATGAGTCCATGGTATCTCAGACTTTGTGGGCAGTGCTAAGAAATTGACATATAATGTCACAGTGGACTCACAAACTTTGGCAGTTTGTTTCTCGAAAATTAGAAATTAATGAATATTGTTTGTCAGGTAATTCTAAGTTGTGCTATATATGATCAAGGTGTTTACTTAACACGGCCAAACAGGGAGCTCTTTTGAGTTGTAAGAACCACACAAAACCAACAAAAAGAGTTCCACTGTTATTAATTAAACCTTTTGGAAGAGAAAGTAAAAGCGGCAAAAAAAATTAATAATATTGCTCTAAGACTCTTTGAGAGAGACAGAGATAGGCCTTTGATTAGTGCAAAGAATGTGTGAACAATATTCTATCAACAATAAGCAAACACATTAATCACAGATAAGAAAATGTGTAAACAAAACATGAAAAGCATGCATTTTATTAATAATATTGTAAAAGGTTATTTATTTTTGTAACCACAGTCATGAAAGCACTACAAAAAACAAGGACTAGTTGACAACACTAGTCCTTGGTCTTTCTGGGCTATAATGACGTTTTTTATAGTGGCGCCACAAAACGTTATCATTGTACTGTAACTATAGACCTATAGCGGCGTTTTATAGCTATAGGTACTACAAACGCTGCTATAGGGTATAGCAGCGTTTTAAAACGCTACTATTGTGAGATGCCACAAACAACCACATTCCACTTACTAGCCTTTGATGCAGAAATCTTTACGTACAAATATCTGCCAATATAGATCAAGGACCACCCACTATCTTGATCTAGGAATGAAACGTTGTACACCATCTTCTTCTCTCTTTTTTTTTTTTTTTTTTTCCTTTGCTTTTTAATATGCAAGAAATGAGTGATATAAGTTGGGTTTATATAGGTTTTAGCAAAGATTTGAATAGGTTTTAGTGAAGATGGGAATATTTATCACTCATTAATTTTCAGATATGCACTGGCCCAAAAAAAATACACCTTCAAATATGCATGGCTTGCTATATATATACTTTTGCTGTTATTTTTGTTTCCATATTAAGCAAGCGTATGGAATACACAACCTTATATTATTCATATAGTAATAGTCTTTCTGTATATAGTACGTACAACATTGTATTGGCTGGATGAAATATCAAAAGAAGCGGGGTATTCCTCTCCAGAAAAAAAAAAAAAAAAAATAGAAGAAGAAGAAGAAGAAGTAGAAAAAGAGGAGCGGAGTATAATAACATGATTTTATTCATTTAATAGCTTTATATTGAAATGAAATACAGCCATTCTCAAATTTTCATGCTATTACTTGCCATTTCAAACAAACCCATGTGATATAATAACCCAAACTTCAAAGGAATCTCAAGGGGAAAAAATTGAAAATAAATTATCGGATTAGTTTTATATGACATTATATAGCGAAGTTTGTGTTAATCGGTATAGTTTTTTATTTTTAATTTTATAGACACGATACTATAAAATAAGATTTAAAATATAACATTCACTCTATGATGATTGTTTTTTATTATTAGGTCAAAATGTCAATAGACATTGATCAGTTAAAACAAGTATATTATGTTTTCAATACATGTAACTTCTTATTCACATTACTTAATTTTTTTTTTTTGATAGGATTCACATTACTTAATTAATAGTATGTATTGTGTATGATATAACTTATCACTTTATTTTAAAACTTATTATTGTAATGCGTCATTATGTTAGAACCCCATTTTCTATCTCTTTTGTGTGTGCTCGTGTGTTTTCCTTTAAAAAAAATCTCACGCACTCATTGTGAACCAATGTTTACATATATTGGACACAACACATACCGCCTCATTGGGTTGACACTTTTGGACAATTATTTTATATGGCCATTGTCTTTTGAGAAAATTATAAAAAAGACCCCTAAGATTTTGGTTAATTTCAAATAAATTCCTATGTTATCAATTTATAATATAGGGGCTGTTTGAAATTGACCCAAACTTTAGCGAGTTGCCCTTATGAATAGTGAAATAGCATTCCACTTATACTAATCGAACTTAATTAGGTTCCAATGTATTTGATTCTCCAACCAAAAAAAATAAGTTCCAATGTTTTTTTTTTGTTAATTATTTTACTTATATTTCAATAAATATATATATATATATATATAATTTGATTTTAGAGTTACAAATAATACTAAACTATCTTCTTTTTTTTTTTTTTTTTTTTTTTTTTGGAGAAACCAATACTAAACTATCTTAGTTCAAGCCACTTTGAACTTACATCATTTTGTATCAAACAATTAAATACTAAACGAATTCTAAAAAACTACTTTTTATTGATTGTTAATTTAATGGTGGATTAATTAAATATAGTATGTCCTGATAATTCAAATCGAAAGAATTGGATGCCCGAATCAATAAGCCTGTGTTCTACAAATTCTCTAATTTAACTTTTTATATTTATTACTTATTAAGTAAATAGTATCATATATAAATATCTTCTTGTTAATTTCTCATTCATTGCACAAACTAGCAACTAGTTTCTTTAATATAAAATGAAAGATTTTGACTTTTTTTTTTTGACTTTTTATATTATTACCACATAAGTTGTTAAAAGCCCACATGTTTTTCACATCATCATACTAATATATATATATATATATATTATTATTAACTTGATTTTTAGAGCTACAAATAATACTAAACTATGTTAGTTTAAATTAATTAGGACTCAAATGTTTTATTGGATGAGGCAATCCAACCCAAAAAGATTATATCTTCTTTAGTGTCCATTGCACAAATTAGTTATTAGTAACTAGAGATGATAAATAGTGACTCATGCTATGAAATATAAAATAAATTTGATATTTGTTATAGACACACATACATTTTTATATTAGAGATTTCATTGCCCAAGATGGCTAAAGCTAAACCATTATCATGGCCTAAAAGACCCAAACCTATCGTAGATTTATATACTTTTAGAACAAGCAAATTAACCCTAAAGTTACATTAAAGTTCTCTAATATATGAACCTTGTATGACTGATATCATTGTAAATAAAAGTTCAATAGTAAAAATGTAGTCATCAAGAGCTTTCTGTTATGAACATAAGTTGTGAGGCTATGAGGTTGAACCAACTTAAATTTATTTATTTATTTATTTATTTTGCTTCTTATTTACTCTTTTCTCTCTTTCATTTTCTTAATCACTCTACGACTTCAACAATAAATATATATATATATATTACATTACTATAATGAAATTATTCATATAATTGTTTGGCTCCTATGGATTAAAAAAAAAACTAATATACTAAAGAATAAGTCAAATATTCAAATTTTAAACATTCCCCTCAACAAAATTTTAATTTTTTGGGGGGTAAGATATAAACCTAAAATTTATCCAGTAGCACTTCATCCTCTTTTTACAATTACTTGTATTAATTAACAAGAGGCTTATTGGTTGAAGGTTGCGTTTGAATCTCTTTTTTTTATTTAAATTTTTTGCAAACTATGGTCCAAATTTTCGTAAAGATCATAAATGGAGCTCCCATCCATGTGTCATCACCTAAATGAAGATCCATATACCGTCAAGAAAACCCAGCTCCCCACGTGGCGTGCCAAGATCCATGCAAAAGATAAAAAACCCAAGCATCCCTTCCTCCAAACTAAAACTGAAAAAAGGTAATCAGTTGCTCTGAAAGCAAGGCCATGCTATTCAACTAGTCACCATCAAGGGCCTTGGTGGAAACTCTCTAACAGGAACAAAGCTTGCCGTCAAGCCCACTCGCGAGAGCCTAAGGCCCACAGCTTCAGGAAACCAGTATTCTTTTTTTAATGCCTTTTCAGTAATTGAGCTTACCCTCTATTTGTTTTGATGTAAAATATTTTAAAAAAAATATTTTTCTATTTTATGGTATTTGTTTTATAGTAAAATATTTTCAGTCAACCAAATCAAGCTAGGCAAATTTATGTAAAATATTTTACACTTAAAATTTTGATAAAATATTTTACATTTACTCTCCTCGCTTTTACCTGATGCTTTAACCAATACTTTCACTACCTTTGAACTTAGTCCCTCTTACGCTATCTCTCCCTCTCTCACAACTACCCTCCCTTCTAGCCTTCTCAACTATCCCTACTCTCTCTTCTTTTTACTATGGCAGTCCATTGGAACTCCTACTGATAAGCAATGAGGCATTCGGCATCAATGTCTCTAGCATAGAGGTTGCGGCGGTAAGTATGGTGCAAATCGTCAATCTAGGTTGCTGTATCTCTCTATTCCTTTTACACTCTTCCTCATGTTGGCAAAACTAAGTTTATCTTGTATGCGCAATTAGCCCCTCAAGTTTGAAATGTACACAATTGGTCCCTCAAGTTTTTCATAATGAGCAATATAAGTCCTTTTATTAACTGCCATTAACGATGTTACTTATGTGGTTAATGGAATAATAACTTGGCAGTTTGTTTTCACGACGTAGCATATTTTTAATTAAAAAATTATAAACTAAAATTACACGTGAGAAACATTATTTACCAAATTAAAAAATGTATATATTTTCTACAAATTGTAAATACCAAGCTACGGCTTAAAAAAAAAAAAATACAAAACAAAACACCCAGCCACGAGACAGAGGAGGGGAGAGAGGGAAGAACAAGCCTAGCAGCCACAATGATAAATTAGTTTTTTCCAGTTATGTAAGTGATAATGCAGTAAATAGCCCCAGGATATTGGAATTTGATCTCCAGTAACCCCAAAAGCAACCGCTAGGGAATTGCAACCTCTAAAACCACAAATGTCCTCAAAGCCTTCTAAGATCAAATGGTTTTCTCCCTTTTCTTGTTTCCCATGTTGTTGTAGATAGAGAATTTTCTATATAATTGTTCTATAAGGATCACTATGTGACTTTCCCACTTCATCAGAATGCCTACCTAACTAAACACTTGCTTAATCCAGATCTCAAGATAGGCCTCCCCTCCACTAGACATGATTTAAATCATTGGGTGTATGGTAGTGTTGCAGTTTTGGAAGAATGACATAATAGCATTGCAATATGGTCGCGTTGCAGCGGCTAGGGCTTGTTGTTCCCACTCTCCCCTTCTCTGTCTCGTGGCTGAGAGCTGTGGATGGATGTTTACAATTGGTAGAAAATCATTTTTTAATTTGGTAAATAATGTTTCTCACGTGTAATTTTAATTTGTAATTTTTTAATTAAAAATATGCCACGTCATTAAAATAAAATGCCAAGTCATTATTTTATTAGTCACATAAGTAATATCATTAATGACAGTTAGTAAAATGACCTATATTGCTCATTTTGACAACTTAAGAAACCAATTGCGCACGCTTCAAACTTAAGTGACCAATAACGCACACAAGGTAAACTTAAGAGACCAATATTGTAATTTCGCCTAAAATATCCGAGGCTTTGAAAACATTTCCCAAGCAACAAAGCTAAAATGCAAAATCAGGCTCTTACCAAACAGACTATTGTGAAGGACAGAAAGAACCAACTTCTTCAATGTATATGATTGCAGTAAGCTAGCCGCTAAAAGCCTCCAATGGATCTAAGCTGTACGCTTTCCTGTATTAATGGTTATACTTAACTTTGAAAGGGTCATTACAACTCATAATAACAGATGACTTGAATGTCCCAATTTGCTAAAGAAAGAACTTGCATCTCTATAAGGATGACATATTGGTATCAAAGACGATACACCGTGTGCCAAATCCAACAACTAATTACAGTTGCACCAAGCAGAACCTGAACTTTTTAGCATCGAAGGCAAAAACAAATAAACATATTGATTGACATCCTTGCATTGCAAATCTTACAAGAAAAAATATCCACAAGAAAGTCGACAAATTCAATCACCGTGGACTTCCAAGTGACAGAAAAAGATCACAGAATGAAGCAGAAAATCAAGCACACCGTAACGTTTGAAAGAACGGATTCCAGAAATTAATTATGCAGAGCATACCAACATAAAAACAATGACACTTAGGACCCTATCAAAATGTATTTCTGTTTTTCTTCCCCTACAACTGACAGGAAGACTACCAACAGTATCTCTTGGAAACCCTCCAAAAATATATAAAAACCGGATACTGGAGGTCCACCCTAATTAACTATAAAATTTGGCGGACCACCCACAACAGAAAAGGCTTCACAGACCCAAAAGGGACCGACACATTCCAGAAGCTTTCATGTGTCCACCTCCCAGGTTTTTCCCTAGACTCAGAATCAGAAAAGTACTTATACATAAAAACCAAATTCTTTCTTGAAAAACAAAACATTAAGAGGCAAGAACCACTTGAAAGGACTACGCAGGAGTTGTAGAAGTCTCCGTATCCATTGGTTCTGCAGAAGCCGGTGTCTCAGCACTGCCATCTGCTGCCCCCTCAGTGGTGCTGGCATTAGCATCACCTCCTTCAGGTTGCTGCTGCTCATTGGCCTGAGGAGGTGGGGTTGGTGGGGCCTCAGGAGTAGCTGGCTTGGCTGGTGCTGGCCTTGGTTTCGTCATTATTGGTTTGCAAAACCTGTCCAAGAAAGTATAATTTCAACATCGTCAGAGAAGATTACTATATTTAAAGTAGGGAGGACAAGAAAGGTTCAAATTTCCAGAATTTAGGTTGGCAGCTCGGAAATAAATAAATTATGAAAACAATAAATATACTGACACTTCTTTTTCTTTTCTTTTTTCCCCACAACTGCTGAGATGACTTGTTGTGGGTGGTGCACAATAGAACTAATATCAGTGGTGAGCTCAAGTGAAAGTGTACCAATCACAACTTGCCACCTCTGTTAGTTGTTAAAAAAGTTATCCCTAACATTACTCTTAGGAAAGAAGCAAGTAAATAATCAAAACATGATAAAATTAAAAACCAGAATCAAGACAAAGCTGAAAATTATAGTAATCTTGCAGAATTTTAACAAGTAAAGCTAAAATTAAATTCATTAAATTCTTTCCAAACAAGGTAAATGGATTAAAAGGTAAAAAGAAAGAAAAGCTACCTGTCCAGAGTTTCAGTCTTCTTTAGCACATCAGAAGATGAGAGAATTGGATTCACATACTTAGGAAGTGAATCCTGTTGGAGCTTTTTCTCTCTCAACCAAGCTTCTGCCTCTACACATTCATTTAGGACCTATAACATACAAAATATAGTTTGAATTGCGAAGTTAGTTTTCTGTTAACACGTATGTTGTAAATCGGTCTTTGTTTTTTTTTTTTGGTTGGAGGGGGGTGGGGGTGGGGGTTGTGAATTCAAGATCAATTTAGATATTACCTTCTCTTTTTCAGAGATGTCAATGTGATCAAATCTAGGATCGTTTGAAACTGCTGCTTCTCTGTAGCTATTAACGCAACGAACAAGCTGATCAATTACAGCTCCCCTGTTAACACTCTCTTTGTAACGCTCCTCAATGGGATCACCTTGCTGCAATGTAACACAAATATCAAAATCAGTAATCACTGTCTTTCTATGTGTGGCTGTATGACAGGGCCAGGAAAGGAAAAAGAAGGGGGCGGGTGGCGAGGAAAGTAGCCATTTAGAGAATCAAACCACACTTACCTTTTTGAGCTCCTCCAGCTTGGCAATGTAAACGCCTTTGGTTTCATCCTCACCATCTTCGTACAACCAATCTTCTACCTCCTGGAGTTTAGTAGTAAACCCTTCCCTCTCCGAATCAGTGACAAATTCCTGATATTTGTCACTAAGCTGAGAAACAGAGAAACAAACAAGAAGTATTAGATTTCTTTTAAATACCACAATAAGTATTAGTTTAGAAGTCCAAAACTAAAAGCCAGATATTTGTCACTAAGCATACTACCTTGTTTCTCATGTCATAGACATAGGCCTCAACAGCATTCTTCCTGTCTTTTGTTTCTTCCATTACTCTATCTTGCAAAGCCATTTCAAATTCCTTCTCCACTGCCTTTTGCACATCTGCTGGAAACATTCCTCCATACACCAACTCTGCTACAGGGATGTTGGTTTTCTTTACCTTCTTCTTTGGAGCCTCAACCTGCATGTTCAGAACCCACATAATGCCTCAAAAAAAGAACAAATATTTAATGCTATTAAGCATTACAACACATAGATGCAAATGAAATGGGAGATGGAGGCATCACAAATCAATAGGATTAACACTCATTGTGATACTGTGCAAATAACACAATCATAAGATTCCAAAAGCCCTAATGCATGATATAACATAGGAATTCAGTCTAGAAACTTAAAAGAGGAAGAGCAGGAAGCAGTCTCCAAGCCCAAGTTTGTCACTCAAGAGCAGACAAGTGGAGCTCATTGGTTGAACTAGATGTATTAGTTTATTAACACCTCAATTGGAGCTCTGCTGTTGCAACGATGGTACCAAAGATCCAAGTATCTGCTTTAATAGTTGATCGCTACAAACCAACTACGATAAAAAGCACACCATATCATTTGAAAGCATGCACATATTCTTATTCTCAATGTAAGCTCTACCTAGATCCCAATAGATATAAACCCTTTGGTAGCTTTCCCAATGTCATGACTCAAATAATGCTTACATACATGCAAATAAGATTTAACAATGAGCTTCATCATGTATATAACATTTTTTTTTGAGAATCACGTATATAACATTAAGCATGCTCCACAGAAGAAATTGTTTACTCATTCAAGGTATGAATACTGACCTTAGTGTCAGCTTCCATCTGTACAGGCTTGTCTCCTGACTCGGGGACACCATTTTCAACCCCAGGAGCATCAGCAGTACCTTTAGCATCTTGCATATTTACATCAGTCTCATTGGAACCTTGGGGAGCAGCATTATTTGGAGCTTCATCAGTATCCATCTTAACATCTTCTTTTGCTGGCTCTTTTGAGACAGGAACTTCAATTTCTTCTTCCTCCAATAGCTAAAACAAACATTAAAAAGAAAAAATAATAATAAGAAATGGTTTGAAGGAAAATTGCCTAATCATAATTAGTGTTGCAAGAAGCTTCCAGAACTTACAGTTGCTGACTCAACAGATACAATTCCATGCAGATTCAAGCGGACTTTAACCTTTAGTTTTGCACGCTCACTTGTAGTAGATTGGAATGGACCAATCTGCACATTCACATCACATAACAGAGTTAGCAACACAATAAAAATTGCTAGACAATCATACTGCAGCCCAAATTATTAAAATGTTTAGATTCTAAACATTGCCAGAGTATATTACCGTATATGTACTGATCTTTGTAGGTTGTTGCAGTTCAGCCCCATCAACATATTGTACATCAACAGAGAATGTGCCCGATCTGTAGAACGTTAGAGCCTTCACACTTGGTATAGGATTTCCCCTGGGGAAAACAACAGTACTCTGCGGATTGTCTGCAGCCCCGTTCTGAGTACCAGGGGCAGCACCTTTCCATGACAAAGCAACTGAGAACGGGAAGCTCTCGTTGACCTTCAGATCAACAATAAAAAAACATTAGTATCACAGTAATGCCAAAAATATATATATATATATATATATATATATATATAAATGCCTTTGATTAAGGTCTAATATTTTTAAGTAAATACCCCCAGACAGATTACATGTATTTAGGGCAGTTTCCCTGGGTTAAAACATGACAAGGAATAACATGAAAACCCCTGAGGATGCCCCTTAATCACTTAATCACTTATAGGCCGTGTGTGACGATGAGCCCTCACTCGCATTAATTTCTTAAAAGCGAGAACTCATTAATGGCCGAGATTAACCTATAATACGCCACAACAAGAGAAGGAAAAGAGGGAATAATGACTAAAGATTTTGACACCCCTACTAGTGACAAGCAATTTTTTGTGTGTGTGAGCGAGAGAGGGAGAGAAATTCAAGGAGAGCCTAAATGCATGCAAGCATAAATAATTTTTAAAAAAAGGCAATAAACCCACCACACATGCGTGCGCACGCACACGCACACACATATATATATATATCGTGCGCACGCACATATATATATATATATATATATATATAAGTATACAATGCTTGGGTATCAACCCTCTGTCCATGAAAATTACCTGAAAGTCTCGAACTTTAAATGTCGGACTAAGAATAGCACATTGCAAAGCACAACCCCTGGCAACACACTCACTTGCATTCATCGTGCGCCTAGGATCCTTTTTGAAGAACTCTGTCAATATCTTAATTATTGCAGGAACACGAGAGCCCGAACCAACCACCTCAACCATGTGGACATTTTCAATAGTAAGACCAGCATCTGCAAGAGCCTTCTCCAAAGGTTGCTTCACACGCTCTAAGATAGGAATGCTGATCTGCTCAAATTCGTCACGCTTAATGAAGCCTCTAACATCCTTCTCATCCATTAAGCACTCTATATTCAAAGGTGCCTCAGGATTTGCACTAAGCATCTTCTTCAGCTTCTCACAGGCAGCCCGAAGCCTAAGACAAGCTCTTGCATTCTGGAAAACATCAATCTTGTACTGTTCTTTGAATTTTGCAGCAAAGTGCTGGAACAGCGCTTCATCAAAATCTCTACCACCCAAAGATTGATCATACGAATGAGCTAATATTTTCAGCTGCCCCTTTTTAAATCCAGCAATGCAAACTTGCATGCTAGCATGACCAATATCAACAAAGGCAACATTCAATTGATCGGTTTCAGGTAAGTCTGTCTTATAAATACCATAAGCCAAGGCCGTTGCAGTAGTTTCATGTATCAAGTGGAGGGGGTGCAAACCCGCAATTGTGGCTGCATCCAAAACAGCCCTTCTTTGAAGTTCATTGAAATAAACAGGGATTCCAATGCAGCAATCAACAACAGCTGCATTCAAGTTCTTCTCGGCTATTCCTTTCAGATTTGACAACACCATTCCCAAAACTTGGGTAGGTGTAAATGCCCTGGCTTCTCCCAAATACCGTGCATGAATCAAAGGATACCCATCAGGGCCCTCAGTAACAGCGTAAGGCAAAGACTGCAGATCCCTCTGCAATTCAGGATCATTGTACTTCCGACCAATTAACCGCTTTATCTGAGAGATCGAATTCTTTGGGTTCATCATGGTCGACGCAGCTCCTGCTGTTCCAATAAAGCGCTGCTTTTCTCCAAAACACACGATAGCAGGAGTCTCACGCTTAGACTCATCATTGAGCACAACATCAATTCCTCTCTGCCTTGCAACGGCCACAATGCAGCTCTCATTGCCAAGATCAAAACCGACAACACTCATGTTCACAAATAAAAAACCGACTAGTAACTTAAAATTGGTCTAGTAGGTGGCAAGGTCACAGAAACCTGAACAATAACATAGCTGAGTCACATTCAGAATACTTTTTTTTTCCTCTTTTTTGCTAAAATCAGAATACATTAATTTATAACAATTAAAAACTCTGAGAAACAAGGAGAAATTTCAAAAAAACAAAAATTTAACAACACAAACATCATTACCCAGGAAAGAAAAACTCCAAACAAAATAGATAAACCCCGTTATCAATAACATTCCCAACAAGTTAAAACCTTCCTCTGATGATCTTAAAGCAATTAAAACATAACACATGCACAAGATACATGCACAAGGGAAAACATTTAGCACTTAAGATCATGAACACCAGCGTTGGCCTGAGGAACTGAGAGTCAAGCTAGCAATCCCACAAGCAGCAATAATCTCAACAACAGCAAAAGCAAATCAAATCCAAATGCACTGCTACACAATAATTTCCATACACAAACAAGCAACATAGAACAATCAAATATCAAAACCACACTTAAGCAACTCAATACACAATAATCAATTAATCAAAATCCTCCTCTGAATAATCAAAATCATACAATACGAATCTACATTATTTGAACCACAAAAAAAACACATTTTACTTGAAGAAAGTAATCGAATCAACGTAAATCCAATCCCAAAACTAACAGAATACCCAAACTTTTCCACCATAATTAATCCAGATTCTCCCTCACCAATAAATTCCAAAACAGAAAAAAAGCTTTAAACCTAGAAACAGAGAAAGAGCTAGAATCTAAAAGCTGATTAAACAGTAAAACGAAACAAAAAGCAATTCAGCACCTAGAAATCAGCGAATCTAGGAAGAGAAACTCACAGATCTAAACCTAGATTTTTGAGAGAGAAAAAGTGAGAAATCTAAATCTAAATCTGAAGTGGATTTGAGCTAGGGTTTGGAGACGATACCTTGAGAGCGATCGAACAGAAGGAGAGAGAAAGAGAGAAGAAGAAGAGACGTGTTTGGGGGTTCTGGAAGACTCTGCGAGCGAACGTCTCTTATAAACAGAGAGAAAGGTTGTGCAGTGTGTTTGTGTTTGTGTGTGTGTTTGTGTTGTGTTATGTATGCGTGTGAGAGAGAGAGAGAGAGAGAGAGAGAGAGCGAGAGAGCTTCAAATAAGGAACCGAGATTTATGAGGCTGAGCGAGGGGTTTGTGTGGAATTTTCTAGTTTCACTTTTTTTTCTTTTTCTTTTTAATTTGTTGTATTGTTTTGTTGTTTGTTTTTTTGGTTTTTGAAAAAGCAAAAAAATTGGAAAGACTGACTGTGGGGTTCAATGTGGTCCTAGAGGCGTCTAGAGAGATACTTTTGCTTCTAGAAAGATCTATGGCGTGACCGCGTGAGGGTCTGAACTTTGAAGGGTTTGTTTGGTGAGGTGTTTTTTAATGGGCCTTTTTGTTTTGTGGGCCTTTAACTAGGGTTTTGTTTGGTTTTTTTTTTTTTTTTAAGGGTTTTCATTAATGGGTTTTGGTTTTGTGGGCCTTTTTAACTAGGGTTTTTGTTTGATTTTTTGAGAAGAATGTGGGCTGAGTTTGGCACTATGGTTCATGCACAAATAAAGACCATTTGGAACTTTTGTGGGCTTGCTTTGCTGGTATTTTACCATTCAGTGAGCATGTTAAAATGTTGTTATTATCATTAGTTTGAAAAATACGAATTTATTACCCAAGCAGCTACAGCTTACGGGTAGTGAAGCATTACATACAGTTCTAATGGAATGCATTCCAGTAGCATCAAGATGCAACAAAAGAGAGATATCAGAAGAAGGAGGCACACTAAAGGTTACAAAATCCTCATATTGAAGACATGCTCTTGCTATGCTAAAGCATCCGCACATTCATTAGTCCCAGAGAAGACATGATTGATCGTCTTTCGTAGGCACTTTGCAAAAATCCAAAAGAGTCGAGAATGAATTATGTGAAGAGAATCAAGAGGCAAATAAATTAACAAAAATTTTCTCATATTTCTCTACTTTAAGACAATTCATCGCCAAAATGAACCATCCCTTAATGTCCAGAACTCAATAACAATACTAGAAGAATTATTGCTCTAGAAAAGCCCATGATCTAGCTACTAAGCGAGTCCCTAATGAGACCCCTCCCTGAGCTTTCCTTGAATTATCTGAGGAGGTACCATCGATGTTTAATTCATCTAATTTCTTACAAAGATGCACAGAAAAGCAACTTCTTGCATCATGTAAATTGGCAAGGCGTACATCACAGATTGGATCAAAATTGATCTTCCGACAAAATAGAGAAAATTAGCCTTCTGGCCAACAAGTTTAGTCTGGACATGATCTATTAGAAAACTAAATTAATTGCGATTAGAGCCAGTCTGCCTTAAAGGAAATCCAAGATACTTGTCAAATGAGACAATGGCCTACATACCAAGATAACTAAAAAAGCAAACTTTGGAATCAATGTTAAATAGACTAACATGTCTATTCGAAACAAGTCCAATTGTATGACTATTGGAGCTAAGTCCAGTTGAAAAAGTCATCTTGTGTTGATTTCAAGTTATGCCGGTCAACACAAAATTTACCCATTTATTCACCATGTTATATTAGGTGGACTAGTTTTGAGAACCCATCTACACTGAATACTAACTCAAAAATAAGTATTGATTTAGTGGGTCATGTCAAACATTGCCACCCATAGTTTTTTTTTTTTTTTGGGAGGTAAACCCATAGTATTATTGTACCAAATAGAAAAATGGAGTATTATATAGTATAACCTAATCAATGCCGAAATGACATATTTTATTAGTGGAGTAGCCTTCATCACTACATCGCAGTCTAGCGGAAAAACACTAGACCTATTAGTTTATAATGTTTTTGTTTTCAAGGGTTTTGTTTGTGATCAAAACCAAACCAATGTACTCATTTATATAGCAAAATTTTATACCGGTGAAGAACAATAAACGAATAGAGAATAAAGAAATGTTGATGTACATGATGAGAGGCTTCGATGTGGAATTCCCATTGGTGGTGACTCCCAAACCATGACTAAAATAGCTCATTGTCATAATTCACAACCCATCGTGCATGTTTTTTTAGGGGACACTCGTTTTTTCCCTGTTCTTTCTGTACGCACAAGTCATTGTTTTAGGGTGGTCATACCTGCAAGACATCAACAAGTGTAGTGTTATTAGACAAAATATTGCATCTACAAGTTAAAAGTTGTTGCAATAGTAACTTAAAAGTCTTAAATTATTGCATCAACAATATTTAGTTATAATAACTTATAATTTTTTATCGCAATAGAGACTTTAATATCTTATTGCATTAAGAAAACTTGTTGCAAATAACTTAAAAATGAATAAATTATTGCAATAAATTGATAAATTTATTTGTATAATCTATTGCAACGAAAATTTCAAACAAATAGCTTATTGCAATGTATTATTTTGCAATATATTGTAATGACAAACATGAAACTACAACAAAAATATTATTGCAATAGCAATCATAGGATGCTTTTACTTTAAAGTCAAATTGACTATTTTGTCCCATGTCAAATCAGAAACAATCATAGGACACTTGTACTTAATGGCTAACTTTGATGGTATGTTTCCATCTCGGTCTTTTTGATTGATTAAAGACTACACATTTTGCCTTCTCAACATGTATGCAACCACTTCGGCTTTCCCATATTTACATGCTATATGTAGGATGTTGTGTTCATTTGGAGTGCATAATTCACTCATGTCAAGGTATAGTTTCAAAAAGAGACAGACCCATGTCAAAGCTGAGGGGAGCCATGCCCCCCCCCCCCCTCCCCAAATTTCAAAAAAAAATACAGCATTGTGTATATATTTGAAGAGGTGAAATTTGACATTGACGGGTCCTTGCAAAGTGGGCTGGACAGTTCCTCATCCGTGGACTAACGCCAAATCGGCTCGTTGTGTGCAAGACCTTTTTAGGGACAGATCCATCGTCAACTTATACAAACTGGACGGATCTAATTGCCACACGTCAGACAATCCCTAGATGAGTATACTTGTGACACACGCATAGTATCCTAACGAAAATAGAATCCTAGCAAAGAAAGGATTCTATTTGCGGCACACATTAATGAGGATCTTCCCTATAAGGAAAAGACTTGTCCATCACATTTTGGACTCTTAAAGGGGATTTCTACAAGGAAAGTACTTCAATTTTAAGTAGAAGAGGCCAACTTTCGATCTACTATAAAAGCACCAATACCCTCACAAATCAAGGTACACATAATTAACCCTCTCTAGCACTTGAAGTTGTAAAAGATTCTAACTTGACCTTCGGAGGGTATTCGGCCGGCACCACACCGATGTTCTCTGTTTAGGGTTTTCTCCTTTCTCGTGTTGTGCAAGTTGTTTTTAGAGCGTGCGAGTACGTGTGGCTCACTGGTGGTTTTTTTGGCTTCATTAGTTGGCGCCGTCTATGGGAACATAACGCGATTCTTTGCGATTCGTAAGCCATATTATCGCTTCCCGATCAAAGAGTTGCATGGTGCTCACTCGCTCAATGGCAACAACCAACGACGTCCAAGGAGAGGAACCACCCACGACTGCCCTCGAGAGACAGGTCCAAACTCTCGCCATAGCTGTGGAGCATCTCACCAAGCAAAACAACGACTTAGAAGAGCAGCTGCGCCAGAAAAACGCAGCACCAAACAACCAGAGGAAGGACCAAGAAGGTACCAGTGCCATGTGAAGAGATCAAAAAAGGCCTGAGGGAAGTAATGCCGCAAACAGGCAAGAACGACAACATATGAGCATGTCGTCCCTCATGGATACGACCCCACTCTCTATCGTCGCAGAGATGCAAGTAATGAAGGAACAAATGGAGGTCATGATGAATGCCCTCAAGGGACGAGTCTCTAGCGATCTGGACAACCTAGTCAACTGGACCGACTCTCCATTTACTGCTCCCGTCAATTCCTTTCCCTTACCACAAAAGTTTCGTATGCCACAGATAGAGAGTTACGATGGAGTCAAGGATCCTTTAGATCACCTGGAGACCTTCAAGACCTTGATGCATCTCCAAGGAGTGGCGGACGAGATCATATACAGGGTCTTCCCTACAACGCTGAAGGTCCCGCGAGGATATGGTTCAGTTGACTGACTCCAAACTCCATCGGCACTTTCAAGGAGCTAAGCGCTTAGTTCACTTCATACTTTATAGGGGGACACAGGTACAAGAAATCCATGGTATGCTTGATGAGCATCAGGCAGCGAGAGGACGAGACACTAAGATCCTACATAACCCGCTTCAATGAGAAAGCACTTTCGATAGATGAATCTGACGACAAGATCCTGGTAGCAGCCTTCACCAACGAGTTGCAGAAGGGTAAATTTTTGTTCTCGCTATACAAAAACGACCTGAAAACCATGTCAGAAGTGCTCTATAGGGCCACTAAGTACATGAACGCAGAAGACGCATTACTGGCTCGGGAAGAAAAATCCAGGAAAAGAGAACGACGGGGAGACGCATGGCAGGATCAAGGGCAGAAGAGACCAAGGACAGTAGACAGAAAGGACAAAAGACACCCTAGACCCCAGGGAGGAAGGTTCACAAGCTTTACACCACTGAACGCCCCAATAGACCAAGTCCTGATGCAGATCAAGGACAAAGGGGCACTGACGTTTCCGGGGAAGCTGAAGGGTGATCCAAACAAGCGACCTAGAGACAAGTATTGCCACTTCCACCGTGATCACGGTCATGACACGGTCGATTGCTACGACTTAAAGCAACAAATTAAGGCCCTCATCAGATAAGGGAAGTTGCAAAAATTCGTCAGTAAGGAGAGAGTGGATCCCAATCACCAAGAGCAGGCCCCCCGATGGGATAATAAGCGTTCTAGACCCCCCATCGGAGACATAAGGATGATTGTAGGGGGAACCGCGACTACTGGCTCCTCCAAAAAAGCTCGAAAGACGTACCTTAGGATGGTCCAGAATGTCCAGCTAACAGGCTCCGTACCTAAGATAGCACAGAGGGAAAGCCCCATCATTGGGTTCTCTAAAGAAGACACGAAAAGACTTCACCACCCACACAATGACGCACTAGTTGTCAGTGTACGTGTGGGGGACTACAATGTTCACTGAGTGTTGGTTGACAACGACAGCTTGGCTGATATCCTATACTATCCAGCATTCCAGCAAATAGGGATTGACAAAATGCGATTGATACCAACGAACGCTCCGTTGGTTGATTTTGGAGGAATAAGGGTATTTTCGTTAGGCTCGATCACACTCTCGGTGACGGTGGGCGATTATCCACTACAGATCACGAAGGACGTAACATTCCTTGTGGCGGACTGCTTGTCTGCTTACAATAGTATTCTCGGACAACCCACACTTAACTCGTGGAAAGCGGCAACATCGACATACCACCTAATGATCAAGTTCCCTACAAATTATGGGATTGGAGAGTTGCGAGGAAACCAGGTGGCCACCCGAGAATGCTACATTACCATGCTAGAAATGGAAGATCACCAGGAGACCATGTGTATAGAAGAGCAACGGACCATAGCAAACCCGGTTGAAGAATTGGAAGAGATAGCACTTAATGAATCAAAGCCTGAGCGAATGACTAAGATAGGGACATTAGCCAGCCAGCTAGTACGTCAAGCCCTCGCAACATTCCTCAGGATAAACCAAGACGTATTCGCATGGAGCCATGAGGACACGCCCGGGATTGATCCCTTAGTCATGGTTCACAAGCTTAACGTGAACCCTACATCCTCACCCGTCCAACAGAAAAAGCGAGTGTTCGCTCAAGAATAAGACAAAGCAATAGCGGAAGAGGTCAGGAAATTACTAAAAGTGGATTTCATTCGGGAAGTATATTACCCAGACTGGTTGGCGAACGTAGTCATGGTCAAGAAGGCTAACGGGAAGTGGCGAATGTATGTCGATTTCACGGACCTCAATAAGGCGAAGGACAGTTACCCCCTCCTACGGATAGATACTCTAGTCGACTCAACGGCTAGACACCAACTCCTAAGCTTCATGGACACCTTTTCGGGCTACAATCAAATCAAGATGAAGGAAGCTGATCAAGAGAAAACTTTTTTTGTCACCAGCCAAGGACTTTTTTGCTACAAGGTGATGCCATTTAGACTCAAGAACGCGGGGGCGACGTACCAGAGACTAATGAACAAAATGTTCACGCACCAAATTAGGAGGAGCGTACAAGTCTACATTGATGACATGTTGGTCAAGAGCCTGCGCGAAAATGACCACCTAAATGACCTCCAAGAGGCGTTCGACACCCTTCGGTCATACAACATGAAGTTAAATCCAAGCAAGTGCGTATTCGGAGTAACAACAAGCAAATTCTTAGGATTCATGGTATCCCAAAGAGGTATAGAGGTCAACCCAGAAAAGATACGGGCTATCATGGAGTTAGAACCACCGAGGATGGTGAAAGAGGTGCAAAGCTTAAACGGCAAAATTACAGCCTTGAACAGGTTCGTCTTTAAAGCAACTGACAAATGTCTACCATTCTTCTGCACCTTGAGGAAATCGCTCGAGTGGACGAACAAGTGCCAGAAGGCATTTGAAGACCTGAAAAAATACCTTGCCTCTCCACTAATGCTCAGCCCGTCCAAACCAAGGGAAGAACCCTACCTGTACTTAGCAATTTCGCAAGCGGTGGTAAGCGCAGCCTTAGTAAGAGAAGACGAAGGATCTCAACGACCCGTCTATTTCATAAGTAGAGGTTTCCGAGGGGCAGAAGAAAGGTACCCCCAGATGGAGAAGTTGGCCTTCGCACTGGTAACTGCAGCCCAAAAACTCAAGTCGTACTTCTAGGCCCATACCATCATAGTCTTGACGGATTAGCCCCTAAAAAGAGCCATGAGCAGCCCTGAGGCTGCCGGACGAATGGCTCTGTGGGTAATAGAGCTAAGCAAGTTTGATACACAGTACCGCCTGCGAACTGCAATAAAGGGGCAAGCAGTGGTAGACTTTATCGCCAAATATACTCAATTAGAGGGCAAGGGGGCAGATGCCCTCAGACAATGGAGCATCCACACGGATGGATCTTCAAACAGGTAAGCTGGACTTCGAATGCATGATTCAGCTAAGCAAGCCGATGTGGTAATCTAAACCCTTGACGGTGATAAAATCGAATGCATGATTCAGCTGGACTTCCCAACGACCAACAACAAGGTTGAGTATGAAGCATTGGTGGCAGGATTAGACCTCGCAAAGGCAGCAGGTGCTGAAAACATGGTCGTACATTACGATTCCTAGGTAATAACAAGTCAGATTAACGGCGTCTTCGAGTGTAAAAATGAAAGGATGAAGAAGTACCTGTAAGAAGTCAAGAATCGAATCGGCAGCCTCAAAGTCATATTCATCCAAATCCCAAGGGAAGAGAACAAATGTGCCGACCGTCTGGCAAAAGTAACCTCTGTAGAATTTATGCTAGTCCCCGATCAGGTATTGTCGTTTGTCCAAGTTTCCTCAATTATTGATGATGGAACAAAAGTGCAGGAGGTGAATTTTCAGAACAATTAGACTACGCCATTAATAGCATACCTAAAGACAGGCACACTACCAGATAGAAAAGACGTAGCCAGGAAACTGAAAGTCCAAGCCTCACGATTTGTGCTGATCCATGATGTCTTATACAAAAGGGGATTCTCACGACTGTACCTGAGGTGTTTAGGTCACAAGAAAGCAGACTACGTAATGAGAGAAGTCCACAAAGGTATCTGTGGAAACCATTCAGGGGCACGGTCTTTAGCACACAAATTGATCCGAGCAGGGTACTATTGGCCTACACTGCAAAAGGACGCACAATCTTACGTCAAGACTTGCGACAAATGTCAGAGGTTCAGTAATCTGATTAGGCAACCAACTGAGGAGCTGACACCCATGACGGCCCCTTGGCCATTCGCCTAATGAGGACTAGACATCATGGGCCCCTTCCCGACGGTAGCAAGGCAGCTAAAATTTCTGGTAGTTGGTATCGACTACTTCATTAAGTGGGTGGAGGTAGAGGCCCTAGCCACTATCACGAAGAAGAACATCCGAAGTTTTGTATGGAAGAATATCATATGCAAGTACGGGATACCCAGAGTGCTCGTCTTCAACAACGAAAAGCAATTCGACAACAATGCGTTCAGGGACTTGTGTTCGGAACTGGGTATTAGGAATCACTACTCGTCACCTGCACACCCACAGGCCAATGGGTAAGTCGAAGTCACGAACTGGTCCTTGCTTAAGATCATCAAGACTCGACTCGAGGGGGCTAAGGGCATCTGGCCTGATGAGCTACCAAGCGTCTTATGGGCATATCGTACTACGGCAAGAACACCCACTGGAGAAATATCGTTTAGACTAGCATACGGAAGTGAGACTGTCATTCCAGCGATGGTAGGGCTTACGAGTAATCGAATGGAGAACTACAACGAGGATAAGAATGAAGAGGCCTTGCGGCTTCAACTAGAGCTGGTGGACGAGGGTCGGGCTATAGCAGAGCAGAGGTTGGCACAATACCAGAACTTCATGGCAAAATACTACAACTCCAATGTCAGACATAAAGACTTTCAGATCAGAGATCTTGTGCTGCTAAAGGTAATGGGAGCTGCTAGAGATCCTTCACAGGGAAAACTCAGCCCCAACTGGGAAGGACCATATAGGATCTCATCATGACAAAGGAAAGGGACCTACCACCTCAAAACTTTGGACGGACGGAGTTGCAGCACCCATAGAATACAGAGCATCTACAGAGATACTACTAGTAGAGACGACATGAAAAGATTCGACGCTTCCCAGTTTCTAGTTTATTATTGAGTTATATTAGTTTTTACTTCGAACAATTTTTTAGTTTTGCTATCGCTAGTTTTTACTTCAAACAATTCTTTCTACAAGTGCATTTTTAAGCCCAAGGGGACAGGTACATTTCAACATGGTTTTCTTTGAATAAGTGAAATATTCAGACACGACTGTGTTGTTCCCACTTAATTTACTAAGTCCAAAAAATTGACGGATAAAAACTAAGTCCACAAACTGGACGGATCATCCTAAGAGGATGAAAATCCCTAAGTCCAAAAAATGGATAGATAAAAACTAAGTCCACAAACTGGATAGATCACCCTAAGAGGATGAAAATCCCTAAGTCCAAAAAATGGACGAATAAAAACTAAGTCCACAAAATGGACGGATTATCCTAAGAGGATGAAAATCCCTAAGTCCCAAAAAATGGACGAATATAAACTAAGTCCACAAGCTGGATGGATTATCCTATGAGGATGAAAATTCCCAAGTCCAAAAAAATGGACGAATATAAACTAAGTCCACAAGCTGGACGGATCATCCTATGAGGATGAAAATTCCCAAGTCCAAAAAATGGATGGATATAAACTAAGTCCACAAGATGGATGGATCGTCCCACAAGGACAAAAATTCCTAAGTCCTAAAAATGGACGGACATAAATAAATTCCAGAAGCTGGACGGATCCTCCCAAGAGGATAAAAATTTCAAAGTCCAAATGTGGACGGATAAGGTTTACGTATGCAAAATGGACGAATTGTCCAAAAAGTCTGCAAACCTTAAACGGACGGATATCAGCCAAACGCCCACAAACTGGACGGATTAACTAAATGAGAACTTTCTCAAATGCTATAGTATGGACGGATTAACTAAATGA
This sequence comes from Quercus cerris, assembly GCA_963669245.1. Taxonomy (NCBI): domain Eukaryota; kingdom Viridiplantae; phylum Streptophyta; class Magnoliopsida; order Fagales; family Fagaceae; genus Quercus; species Quercus cerris. The sequence goes on along the minus strand of OY770008.1, from coordinate 23,410,166 downwards.
AAACTTTCTCAAATGTTATAGAATGGAAGGAGTCTGTCAAAGTATTGATAAAATCCAGTCCACAAAAAGTAAAATGTGTTTAAACAAAGTTGACGAGGCATTTCATAATGAAATATCATATACATCAACGGGCCAAGCAAAGTTCAATAAATAAATAAAGAACCCACCAAAGGGAAATGTCTTCATAGCCCCAAAACATGACGGGGAAACCAGAAATTGTTCTGCAATTTTTGCATATAAAAAGAAAAAAGAAAAGAAACAATAATAAAAATAAAATAAAAATAAAAAAATAAAATAAAAATAACTTTAGCTTATGGCAGAGGCAATAGTCTCCTCAACTTGACGGATCTTTTCACTATCGTCAACCGTTAGGTCTACAGGGATATTACTGATGAGGGCATCATCTCCAAAGAGCTCATTGGTGTCTTTTAATTGGGCAGGCTAGACGGAGGTCTGTTTAGGAATATTGATGTTGATGGATAACAGGTTAAGCTTTGGGTATAAGTTCTTCACTTGACGGAGCGCGTCATCAAACCCGTCGTTATAAGAGACCCCTAACTCTGACAAAAGTGCCTCGGAATCACGGTACTCTTTTATTGCCGTCTCCTTAGCCTGACGGAACTCTTTTTCTTTGTCCTTCAAAACTTTCTTCAGACCCTCCGTCATCTGATAGTACTCATCATGGGCCTCTTCTGTCTGTCTGAGTTTCTGCTCCGCCGTCACCTTCCAGCTCTTCAACTCAATTAGCTCGTCCTCCGTCAGCCTGGCCTTATCACGAACACGGCCTAAAGTTGTCTCATGGTTAAGACACCGTCCCATTAACCCCTTCATCATAAGCATTGCCTAAAGGAAGACAAATTAATTTCAAAATACAAAAAAAAAAAAAAAAAAAAAAGGACAACGGATGAGTTACCTGAGCAACGCTAAAGAGGCCTGTCTCTCCCATAGCCTCCGTCGAGTGGTTACCCAAGTCCTCATAATCCTCAGTGGTTATGATGGACGAGAGCCTCTCCAGGGCGTATTTGGAGTCCTCACGGAGCAGGACGAGTGGCTTCTTCTGGCTCACTGACGGACCAATCATTAGGCCCTTGCCGGCCCCATGTTTTGCTAGGGTGACCATCTTAGCACCCTCAGCCATTAACCCAACAACAGGCTCCAAAGGAACCTTGGGTTTCTTGGGTGCACAGTCCCCCTTGGATGGTTGCTTCCTTTTAGCCGACGGCTTACTTGAGCCTGTCCCCATAAGATCTGCACTAGCTTCTTTGTTTTTAGCCACCTGCAATCTGATTGCTGCCCTCCTTTTAGCGTCGTCCATCTCTAAAAAAATAGACGGGTAAGGTAAAGATAATAGCATAAACTACTTAAAAATAAGGGATGATGGACTCACGTTGACGGATTTGCTCCTCGTATTTAATTGCTGCTGGGGTTGGCTCAGGACCGTCGCAGTACCAGTGGATGGTATTGAGGTTGACGAGTTTTGCCCAAGTTCGTTCCTCTGGCTTGGACTTGGCAAAAATCTTTTCAAGAAATGTAAACTCCTCGAGGTCTACCTAAGGGTGCCGTCAAACTGCAAAAAGGGGACGAATATGTAAAAAAAAAAAAAAAAACTGACGGACGTATATCGGACGGATTAATTATCCCCCAAGTAGTGTCGACGGGCATGTGATTTGTCTCCTCCAGATGACACATCCAACCGTCACCTTTTATGAAGAAGTAACGGCTCTTCCAGTCCCTTTTGGAATCTGGGGTCTCATAAATCACCTTCAAGATAGGACTCCTAGGAACACAACTGTACATCCATTGACTTGTCTATCTCATCTGGACGGTAGCAATGAAGGAATTCCTGAACTGTCAACCTTTGGGTACCATTTGACATGGTTCCGTACAGGACCTCCATGGCTATAAAAACCCTCTAAGCATTAGGGGATATCTGACTGACAGATAAGCCCAGGTACTTAAGAAGTTCACGGTATAGGGAACTCAGAGGAATTCCCGAACCGTCAACCTTCGGGTACCATTTGACATGGTTCCGTACAGGACCTCCATGGCTATAAAAACCCTCCAAGCATTAGGGGATATCTGTGATGGATAAGCCCAGGTACTTGAGAAGTTCATGGTATAGGGAACTCAGAGGAAACCTAAGGCCCGCCTTAAGCACTTGCTCGTACACTCCAACACTGTCTACCCCTCTATAGTAACACTTTTCCAACTTATAGGGTAGACGGATGGGGATGTAATCTGGGATTTGGTAGTGGGCTCTAAGGGTATTGAAATAAGGCTCCTTGATAGTAGAAGTAAAAACATTCACCATCCACTCTGGTAGCATGATGAACTCCCTAAGTCCATCAGCACCTACGATGGACATGACCTTTTGATCCCCATCATCATCGAAATCCTCATCTAACTCGATCATCTCCATATCCTCATTTGTTGAGGACGGGGAAGATGCAGATAGACTCCTTTCTTTGCTCAGATCGTCTCAGTCTTTGTGACCTGACGGATAAACCTCTTCATAGTCCGCCCTATCACGAACAACTGACTGGTTACTCAACGCATTAGACATTACCTACATGTAATGACAAAACCTAAGACTCTAACGGGGTTTGAAAAAGGGTGACGAGGACATAAAGTCTAAGGAAAGACAAAATACCAAAAGTTGAAAGGAAACTAAAAAGAGGACGGATAAGAAACTACTTACCAATTTAAGAAATGAACGGATGAGGGTGCTAATGGCTGTGTAGGGACTGGACGGACTAGTCTCTGAAAAGGATGACGGTTTCACTCTGACAAGGTATTTCTGTGGAAAGTAAAAGAAATGAGTAGAGAAGGGTTGATATTTATAGGAAGAGTGCACGGAAGACGAAGCGACGCTTCGATCCGAGACAACAGCCGGTAGAAATGTTACACGTGTTGTGAGGTAATAAATGTGTTCCTAACAAATCTGATAGTACGACCTGTTAAGTTAAAGCCATCGACTCGTGGATTCACAGCTGTTAGCCCAATCTTGATCCGTCACCCCATGTGTCCTTTCTCTGATTTGACGAGCCCATGGGGTGAGAGGGCAATTGAAGAGGCGAAATTTGAGATTGACGGGTCCTTGCAAAGTGGGCTGGACGGTTTCTCATCTGTGGGCCAACGCCAGACCGACCCATTGTGTGCAAGACCTTTTTGGGGATGGATCCATCGTCAACTTATACAAACTGGACAGATCTGATTGCCACGCGTCAGACAATCCCTAGATGAGTATACTTGTGACACACACATAGTATCCTAACAAAAATAGAATCCTAGCAGAGAAAGGATTCTATTTGCGGCACACATTAATGAGGATCTTCTCTATAAGGAAAAAACTTGTCCATCACGTTTTGGACTCTTGAAGGGGATTTCTATAAGGAAAGTACTTCAACTTTAAGTAGAAGAGGTCAACTTTCAATCTACTATAAAAGCACCAATACTCTCACAAATCAAGGTATGCATAATTGACCCTCTCTAACACTCTGGAGTTGTAAAGGATTCTAACTTGACCTTCGGAGGGTATTCGCCCGGCATCACACCGGTGCTCTTTGTTTAGGTTTTCTCCTTTCTTGTGTTGTGCAGGTTGTTTTTAGAGCGTACGAGTACGTGTGGCTCACTGGTGGTTTTTTCGGCTTCATCAATATTTAACTAAAAATTTTAAAATTTCCCCCAAAAAACATATTTCTTTGCCCTCCCCCCCCCCCCACTTCCTCCAAAATATTTACATATTAACCCCATGAAAACCCAAAAAAAAAATATATATATATATATATATATATATTGCAACATCCTTTTGCCTGTTGCATATTGATCCAAGGATAATAAGAAAATCCTCTGGTCTAAACAAAAGCAATTACTCCAAGAATAACATCAAAAACCTCTAGAAACCCCAAAATTAACTACAAAGAAATCAAAATTCCAGTCTAAACAGAAAATTATGCATAAAACAAAACAATTACAAATTCCCATTACCCATTTGATTTTTCTTTCTCAATCTCACTACTCTCATAGTCTCATGCTTCCACCACTCCTCACTGCTGCTGACATCAGATCCACATACCAGTAGGCAGTCGCATTGTCACAGGCTCGCATGGAGAGCTTGCCAAGATATTCTGCCTACATGTGAGAACTTGTTTCATAGGAAAGTGGTTCAAGAGGACTACTATGAGCGATGTAACCAAGCCCCAGAGTCAGTTCTTCACGTGCTTTGGGAGTGTGGAGCAGCATAAGATGTATGGGAAGAAAGTCATTATAGATTGCAGAAAGGGGGCATGGAGCAAGCGGATTTTTTGCAACTGATAGAACACTTGCTCCACAGATTGTCCAAGGAAGAGTTTGAGCTATTTTGGGTCCAATACTGGTTAATTTGGAACCAAAGAAATAAGGTGTTGCATAGAGGGAAAGTCCAGGATCCATCGAGGTTGAACATTCGGGCAACTGACTTGATGAATGAGTTTAAAGAATCACAGGATCAGTTGGCTATTCATACAACTCGAGAAGCAGTGCAGTCATGGTGCCTACCTTTAGGAACAGTGTACAAGCTAAACTTCGATGCGGCAGTCTTCATGGATATGGAGTCATCGGGCTTTGGCGCGGTTATAAGTAACAATACAGGGGAAGTGATGGTAGCGCTGTCAGCTAAGGGTCCTCAAATTGCTAACAGCGAAGAAGTGGAGATACTGGCATGTCAGAAAGCATTGGAATTTGTTGTGGAGGCAGGGTTCCAAGAAGTGATTGTCGAGGGAGATAATGCAACAATAATGAGGGGTTTGACAGCTACTAGTCTCGACAAGTCAATGCTGGGAAATATATATGAGGATGCTCGCTGCTTGGCTATGAGGTTTCGAAGTTTATCAGCTAGTTATGTTAGACGTAGTGCTAATGGTGTTGCCCATTCTTTGGCCTGGTTTGCAAAACACTTAAGTGAGGACCATGTATGGTTGGAAGAACAACCCCCTTGCCCTTGAGGCTTTATATTTGGACTCTTCTTTTGTTGATTAATTGAATACCACTCGATCCATTTCCCAAAAAAAAAAATTTGAGAGTGATTGTATTTTATTTCAATAGAAAGCTATTAAATGAATAACATGGTAATCATGTTCTTTTACTCTCTCCTTCTTTTCTTTTCTTTTTTGGAGAGGTATACCCCCCTCCTTTTAATATTTCAGCTGAACATTACAATGTTGTACTTACCATATATAAAAAGACTATATAAATAACGAGTAAGACTTAAGTACAGAACTTAGATGTTATTCCTTAAGTTCCCATATTAAAACTATGTCATATAAATTTTTTTTTATGGGTTGGAAGTGTATTTTTTAGTCAAATAGCTACATGACTAAATCTTAAAAGGAGAACCTAAAGAACAGCAACTAAAGTACTATACCTAAGTTTTGTCCATAAATAATATAAGGTTGTGTATTCCCTACACTTGCTTAATATGGCGGAAAAAATAATGGCAAAAATATAGAATAATTTTTAAGTACTCTCAGAGTATGGAGAATGGTACTCCATCCTCTCACATTCACGGTGTGGTCTATTCATTAAATTCATAGTATGGTCCATCATAAATGTAAGAGTATGAAACACCATTTCACTATGGATAAAATTTAAGTACAGTACCTTAGGTATTGTTCATTAGATTCCCTTCTTAAGATTTAGTCATGTGACTACTTAACTGTTAGGTTCTAAAGATTTAGGAATTTATGTATTTAGAACTCTAATGTGTAATGTTGGCAAACCATGATCAAAATAATATGGTTAGTCTTGTTTAGGCTTGCTCAAAGTTATATTTTTTATGTAAAGTTGGAATCGAGAGGCTGCAGATGCATTGGTGCATTTCGGCCTGGCTCGATCAATCGAAAGTTAGATTCGATCGATTGAATCTCGAGCAGAATGCTTTTCTGCAGAATTTTCCAACTCAGCCCTAACTCATTAAATGTTTTGGTTTTCTATTTTTACTCTAGGTATAAAAAGCAAAACCCTAGCCACGTTTTTAGAGTTGCTCCTGCTGTATTGTTTCTCATACTTTTCTATTTTGTGTAAATCTCTTGTGAGATCTAGAGGAGATTTCCTTTACACAAAGCTTAGGGTTTTCAAGGTAGAGATAGTATCAACATCTCGATGATCAACTCGGTTGCTACTATTGGAGCTTAAAGAATAACAAGTGTGGGTGCTTGTAGCTGATTGGAGAATCTAAGAAAGAAGGAGTCCATGAATTCGGAGCTTGCACATGGTTGTGTCAGTAAGTTCTACTGGTGGGTAGCATTAGGAAGTCAAGCAGAGAGCTTGTAAGTCCTTTTGTATGAACTTCGATTCTTTCGCGTAGTGGATTCAGATTTACCTTGAGGATAGCTAGGTCAAATCCTCTCCAGATTTTTACCATGTGGTTTCCTCGGTGATCATATCATTGTATCTTTTATATTTCCACTGCTTTATATTCTTGATATGATTGTATGTTTGTGATAACCTAGAATTGCATAAATTGACAAAGTTAATCACTTTGCTAATTAACTAGGTTAATCTGGTTGGTTTAAGGGGTCTAAAACTATTCATTAACTAAAAAATACACTTCATTCCCATGAGAAAATATCCACGTGGTAGAATCCTAAGATGGGAACCTAAGAAACAGTACCTAAGTACTGTACCTAAGTATTGCCCTCTCACTATACTTCAAGAATACCTAAGAATTTTCTAAAAGTATATAGCAAGCCATGCATATCTGAAGGTGACAAAGTGTATTTATTTTGGGCTAGTGCATAGTTGAAAATTAATGAGTGATAAATATTCCCATTTTACTAAAACATATTCCAATCTTTGCTAAGGCTAGCAAGCAGAATGTTGTTGTTTATGGCATATCACCATCTTCATGTTGATTACAAAAATAATTAAACTATAACAATAAAATTAATAAAAAAGCATGCCTTTATAATTTATTTACGCTTTTTCTTATCTGTGGTGAATGTTGATTGCTTATCGTTGATGGAATATTGTTCACACATTCTTTGCACTAAATTAAAGGCCTCTCTCTCTCAAAGAATCTTAGAGCAATATTTTTAATTTCTATTCACCGCACTTACCTTCGCTTCCAAAAGTCTTAAATATATACTAGGAATTGCAATAAGCCATAGGGGCTATTTGGATTTGTTGTTTTCCATCACTCATAACTCAAAATTTGTAAGTCCCACGGCTGAGTAGTTTGTTTGGATGTGTTTTCAGTTTTTGTTTCTATCACTCAATCCTCTGATTTTTTAGTGATGAGTTATGGAAACTGAAAACACATTTTAGGTGTTTTCAAGTTATCAAAACTGAGTTTCCATTGCATTTTGGTAAAAAACACACATGCATGGGACCCACAGTCAGAGCAAAGTCACATCAAGCGCATCTTTTGATAGCTCTCTTCAACAACACTCTTCACATTGGTAAATTAGATCACTTCCATCTTCATACCAGTACCACCACAAGTCCTTAGTAGCCTCTGCCTGCCCTCACCTCCTCACACACGTAGTCACTGATCAGAGCTCAGCCAACCCGCACCGCTGGGTCATGATCACGCAATTCTACACGCGCCAAAGGCACCGATCTCCCCCCAACCTCTTTCTCTGTTGTCTCTGCAACAACTCAACATGTTCCCTACCATCATCACTCAATTCGACAACATCTTTCAATCGAAAAACATCCAAAAGGGTTGAAATTTCTTGATTCAGATCATGGAAATGGCTTGAAATCGAATGGTTTTGAAGCAAAAGCCATAACTTACTCTATTTGGCATAGTAATTAAGGAGTATCTTCGAGTGGTAGATGTAACACCCCAACCCAATTGTATAGTTAAACTATGTGTTTTGAGTGGTTAAGTATTATTATTATTTTAAGCTACTTTCTTTTTATAATTAAAAGAAGAGTATTTAATAAATATATTATTTTAATACCTTTGAATAAGAATTGTAATGATTATAAATAATTTAATGGCTAATTGTATTATGTATATATACTAAGTATGTACAAAATTTTATTAAGTGGTTTAAGTTATTAGATACATAGTTGGTATTTTAATTAAGTATGATGCCTGAGATGTTATAGTAGAATTCCACCCACATGCAACCAATTGAAATTTAACACATGTAAAGCTAAAGTGTCTTGCATGTTGACTCATGCTATCCTCTTAAACCCAAAGACCAACACTTGGCCGGCCATGCAAGAAACAATCTACATCTCAATTATTCTTTGACTTTTCAATGTACTAGAATTTCGAAGAAACTCTCTTGCTCTCATTTTCCATGGGTCCACACACAAATCAGAATTTCTCACTCACTTTACTCTCTTTTCTCTTAAGGAAAAAGCTAGGAAGCTCCCTTAAGTCTTCTCTCAACCCCACGGGTCAGCACCTCAAAAGGAAAGTTAAGCTCCATCTCATTTCTTCTTCATACTCTCTCAAAGAAACTAGAAAACTCAAAGACCCTTAAACTCTCTACCTCTCATACTTTTGGGTCCAGCCACTAGGAAAGGGAAATCCTTTCATGCAAGAGTGATTTTATGTCTATTTCCCCTCATGAACCATAAACTTGGTAAGGATTTTAGCTACGCTCACCTCAGAATCCATGATTTCTTCAAGGAATTTTAGTAATGATATTTTGTGGTTTGTAAAATTAGGAAATCATGAATTTGTACGTCAATATATATATATATATATATATATATATGTTGTTTTAAGAAGCCCGTTGGTGATTTGTTGAAGGTAGATTAGGGTTTTTACTAATTAATAATTGGATATGATTAAGGAAGTAAGAAAAAGTCAGGATGAGTACTTTTGAGGTTACTGCTGAGATTTTTGTTGTATTTAATTTTACTATAAATGGTTAAATGACGGTATATAAGTGTTTTCTAACATGTCTAATGAGTGTATAAAAATTTCCATATGAAAATATCATCGTCTGATAATTGTTTGTGAATTTACAAGAAAATGTTGCAAAACTGTCACTGTGACAGATTCTGTGTTTATGCATGATAAATTATGTATTAAATTGTATACAGTGAATTTGGAAACTAGGAGTAGTTATTATGAAAGCTAAGACACATATAGTTGTTATGGAAGTGGTCTCACAGTATTTAGATCAATATAAAAATAATGGTTTAATTTCTAAGTTGCAATAAATTCTGTCAGGATAGATTTGAGCATGCTGCCTTGTATGATTTTTATTAAATCATGATTTTATGCTATGACTCCAAAATTTTTATGGTATATGATAGACATACAGGGGAGTTGCTCTGTAAAATTTCATGAAATTTTGATGTGCATCGGTAACCCATTTGTATTTTATAAGTGAAGTATATGCTGCTGGAATAAAACAGTGAACAGTAAAGGACATGCCTAACTTTGAGGATTTAATTCTAAAGTTAGGGTAAATGATTTGAGCTATAATTTATTATGCTCATCATTGTCTAGATCATAACTAAATTTTGTATACCTTGGTTTAAGGCTTAGTACTCAAAGGAGAGGTTCTAAACTATTCTACTGCTTTTTCATGTTGTTGTCTTGTTCAACGTGTTGTATGTTACCATGTGAGTATATATAGTTACATGACCATGCTTAAAAGAGTTTATGTTTATGCATGCATTATTGCCTTAATCTCAAACACATTTTGAAATGAAGTTGGCTCTTCTAGAGATATGAGATTAATGTGAGAATATTGGTTTTTCTATGATTTAGTACATCACATCGTATGATCAATGTATTTTGTGTTTATGAGAACCTCGTTGAGGTGGGATTAAGATTTCATTGATTATAAGGGATAGGTTTTGAGATGAATGTGTAAGTTTATACTAAGGTAAGATTGAGAGTAATAAATTTTGATATTTGGTTTAGGTGTTACCAATACCCAAGTCTAAGCTCTTTCGACTATAGGCTCTCGGTTCCTCTGCTTTCAAGTAAGGGATAAGTTATATGAGTATTTGGTAAGTCATGAGGTTATTTAAATTATATTAGCATTAAAAGGTTTTTTATTAGAGATATGACATGTAAGCATGTTTCAAACAAAGATATGTTCGTGAGCTTTCAAAACCTTATGTATATGATTTAAGCATATTGATGCTATTACTAATTCCATGAACATGATGTTTAAAGAAAACAATGAAAATGCTATTATTATGAAATGTAATACAAACTATGAATTTCAGTATGATGTATAAGTATGAAATATTTTTGGGTTATGTCCTCTGATGATCTAAACTCTACCAGTAGGAGTTTAATTACTGGCTTTCCATGGAAAATGTTATATGATTGGCTATTAAGTGGGACTGGCTCTACTGTACCTGCCCTTGTTGGTTACGGCCAACTTGTGGAGAAAGTCAACCTACCCCCATGGTTGGAAGATATGTATTATGATGTGATCCTAGAAATACTAGCATTGTGGGGAATGCTAGATGCCTAGCACCGTGGTGCTAAAAGCCTCCCAAATAAGTATAGACTTATCAGCTATGGATTAACCAATAAGTTATTTATGAACAACTATATTATGTTATTAATCATGAGAGAATTATTTTGTTTAAATGCATTGTGAAAATTTAAAAACTCTCATGAAAAGAAAAAGTTTTTGATGCAAAGAAAATTGTTCATTAAAGATAAATGTTTCTGAAGTTCTGTTGTGCTATAAAGATAAAGCTTCTGAGGAAAATACAAGTTTATGTTAAGAAGTTATTAAATATCTGTTTTTCTTTATGAAACGTTAAGTTTTATGATTATGAAAGTTATAATATTTTACGAGAAGAAGTTTATGAAGGAAAGTTTTACTATTCTTGAAGATGTTTCCAGTTTAAGACAAAGTTACCGATTGTCTGATTTAAGTTAAAATGATTATTTTGTAATGAAAATGTATATGGTGACTTTGTAAGAAATGAAAGAAATTTAACCTTCAAGGTTTTGGGTAAAATTATTCTGATAAGAAAAGGGAGAACAATTATTTTCCTACAAAGAGCGTATAAATTATTATTATACATAGTATATAATACTATGCATGAAAAGATGTTCTCCTATCCGAATAATTATAAAATGAAATGAATTGATTTACATGCATCCTTACTAAATTCTCATATATCTTACCTTTACTGAACTGTGTAACTCACCTCTTCCACTCTTTCAGTCAACATGTTTTATTTTTGGAGTAGAGGGAGCCTCTGCCTTAGTCCAGTTTTAGAAGGAGCTAATTTTAGTTTTATATGTATAGATCCTAAATTAGCAATTTGATGTTTAGCTTTGTAGTATTGTGTATTTTAGGATCTAATGAAAGTTATGTACCTTAAAACATTAAGAGATGTATTATGTGAAAGAGTGGAAATTGAATGACTGGTGGATTATGTTATATTTTGAGTACAGTGTAGGTGTTCTGAATATCAAAAAGTAAAGAAATAAGAATGAAAGTAAGAGGGAAGTTTTGTTAAAAGTTTAGTTGGTTATTGTTAATTCCAGGTTTAGGCTTGATATTAACATGCCGATCATGATCACAAATCTGGGTATCGGGTTTGGGACGTGACAATAGAGAAGCAAGTAAAGCTCTTTGAAACAGAGTAAAGCTGTTGAAGACAAAGTTGATGAAGTTGAAGCCGAAGCTAAGGTTGCTTTTGTCGTTAAGGTCGAGTCCTTGAGATAATCTAAGAGGACAAGAAACACCTCGATTTTTCTAATGAAAGAGCGCGAGTTCTTGCGCTGGAAATTGAAACACTTGTCAGAGAATTTTGATACAAGGTCGTTAAAGATCGTCGCTAGGGTTTGAACCAAAGCAATGTCCGTTAAATCAACTGGAGCTAAGAACGCTTCAAACGACAGCGATCTCCGCCTCCGTAGCGACAAAAATATCACCGCCGTTGCCATTTCTAAGAAGAAGAAGAGAAATTGTATAATGAAAAAAAATAAAATTAAAAGAAAAGATATAAAAGATTGTTTGTTGTTCCAAATATTGAAATTTTGGTAATGGAAAACCGAAAAGACAACAACAATATATGAAACAGTCTTTTGTTGTTGTTGTTGTTGCTGCTGTTATTATTGTTGTTGTTGTTTTTATTATTGTGGTTGAAGTTGAATCTTCAAACTTCAAATGTTTGGAAAAGGAATTCCGGGTCTTTTTAATTTTGGGGAATACGTGTTTTAATGGGTTTGTTGCCCTTACCAGGTATTATAGGTTTTTATTATTTGGGTTTGAGGAAGATGAGGTGGGATTAGGGTTTGGGTGTTTAAGGAGGCCTAGGAAAGGTTTAATTACTCTAGAGATTGCTGAGATGTTACACGTCGGAGAGATAGGTTAAGCGGCCTAATGACAGTGAAGATCGGCGTCCGAGCTTCTTCTATTTAAGTTGGGTTCGGGTTTGTATTTTGGAAGAGTAACATGACTGAAAGGGTGAAGGGGAAATGAGAAGTGAAGAAAATGGTGGGGAATGAGGGTGAGGCGGGTAGACTAACAGAAATCATGTGTGGGTCAAGGTGTCTGACCAAGTGCTCAGGTATGGGTCCCATAAAAGGTAAAAATATTTGAGTGATGAGCAGTCGAAAACAGTGTGCCAAACGTGCAGGGTTTAAGAAATTGTGGTATTTTAAGTGATGAGTGACGAAAATTGAGTGAGAAGTGATGAGTGATGGTTTTTTTAAAACCAAACAGCCTCTTAGAGGCTGTTTGGTTCACTAGTTTTCATGACTCAATTCTCAAAAATGGTGGGACCCATAGCAAAATACTCGTTTGCCTGCACAATTTCTTTGTTTTCATAACTCTGTTTCCAATACTCAATTCTCTACTTTTTGAGTTATGAGTTGTGGAAACTGAAAACAACTTTTGACTGTTTTTAGTTTTCAGTTCTTTTTTTTCAATGGCAAACTTGTAAATAATACAACACACCCGGTCCCACGATCAAAGGCATTCACATGTGCTGTCCTCAACGGCTCTCTTCATCTCTTTCATCTCACACTTCTCTCTTCGGTTGGCAGAGCCCTCTCATCTCCATTGTTCTTCCTTTTTTTTTTTTTCCTTCTTCTTTTAGTTTGGGTTTTTGGGTTTCATTTTGTTTTTTTTTTTTTCTTTTCTTCTTCTTCCTTCACTGGATTCAGTCTTCAGTTCTTCCTTTTTTTTTTCTTTTTTTTTTTTCCTTCTTCTTTCAGTTCAGGTTTCTGGGGTTTTTTTTTTTTTTTTTTTTTTTCTTGTTCTTCTTTCACTGGATTCGGTCTTCAGTTCTTCCTTTTTTTTTTTTTTTTTTTCCTTCTTCTTTCAGTTCAGGTTTCTGGGTTTTTTTTTTTTTTTTTTTTCTTGTTCTTCTTTCACTGGATTTGGTCTTTAGTTCTTCTTTTTTTTTTTTTTTTTTTTTTTTCCTTCTTCTTTCAGTTCGGGTTTCTGGGTTTCTTTTTTTTTTTTTTTTTTTTTTTTTTTTTTTCTTCATAACAGAATTTTTTGGTTTGAAGCTGCACTCCATGACCGGGTAAGGATGGGTTTGGATTTGGATTTGGATTTGGGGTTTCAGAATACCCATGTGAATGGGTTTCAAAATACCCATTCCTTGAACACGACGGTTGGGGTTTCGATGTGATGTCCCAGCCGAGACCGTGGACGAAGATCTCGCATCAATTGATGGACGAAGACCGTGGACGAAGATCTCGCATCAATTGATGGACGAAGACCGTGGACCGTGGACAAAGACCGTCGTCATATCGATTCTGTATCGGCTCGTCGCCGGCTGAAGTGGAGGTGGAGGTGCAATTTGCTGGTGGTGGTGTTGTTGTTGTTGTTGTTGTTGTTGTTGTTGTTGCTGTTGTTGTTGTTTCTGGTGTTGGTGTTGTTGTTGTTGGTGTTGCTGGTGTTGTTGTTGTTGTTGTTATTGCTGCTATTTTTGTTATTGTGGTTGAAGCTGGGACCGGGTTTATGTTTTGGGAGAGAAACAGGGGTGAAGGAGGGGAAATGAGAAAAGAGAAAATGGTGGGGCCCACAAAACAGTTTTGCTCTGACCAAGTGACAGGTATGGGACCCATAAATAGTGTGAAAAATATTGAGTGATGAAAATTGAGTGATGGTGCCAAACAAGTGTTATATTTTAAGTGATGGGTGATGAGTTATGAGTGGAGTGATGAGTGACGAAAATTGAGTGATGAAATTTTTGAAGCCAAAGAGTCTCTTAGCTACTGATGACCAAAATTGGGTTTATTTAAAAACAAAACCAAAAAAAAAAAAAAAAAAATGTGGCCCACAGACATTCCAATGGCTCTTTTTCCCAAAAACCTCTCCCTCCACACCCATTAAATTAATTCCTCTCTTCATTATTTTTTTTTTTCATCAAATAACTCTCTCCTCTCTTCGGCCCGAACAAAAAAAAATGCTCTCTTTTCTTTTTTCTCTTTTCTCTCGCTCTCACTCAACCTTCGTTAGGGTTAGGGTTTTTGATCAAACCCCAAATCAAAACCTTAAAATGCCAATCCCAATCCTAATCCTAATCCAAATCCCCAACAATCACAGCCACACAAATTCAACAAGCACAGCAACAACAACACCAACCACCAGTCGTAGTCTACAATATCACAAGAACGACTTCAGGGACGTGGTTTAGAAACTCACGGGCACAAGAATGCTACGCTTCCCAACTATGCTGCCTATTCATGCGCCCAAGCCACCAAGCTCTCACCTCTAGTGTATTTGACCTCAGCCTTTGGTGTAACTTAGCAATTCCCCCTGGTCTCCATTCCCCCCCCCCCCCCCCCCCCAAAAAAAAGTCCTCCATTAGAGATAGGTTTTTTTTTTTGTTCATCTCCGAGCCCAAAAAGCAACTTTAACTTAGGTGATTCAGCTTCACTTTCATGATTTTTTTTTTTGGGTTTATTTTATGTGTTTTTGTTTTCGAATGCAATTTCATCTTTTTAATACTGTTTCCTTTGTGTTTGCTCATGTGGGTCTGCTTCAAACTCTGGAATTGAAGCCAAAGATTTCCTTAAGGCTTCGATGAATGTATAAGTTGGCAATGTATTCTTTTATGGCCTGTTTGGATGTTTAAAAAAGGAGGGGGAGTAGAGTAGAGGGAGGGAGAGTAATCTAATTACCTTGTTTGGAAGTTTTTTAAGGAAGGAGGGGGAGGGGTTTGGAGGGGTTTCAACTCCCTCTAGCCCCCCATTTTTAATTCCCCCAAATTGGAGAGATTTGGAGGGAGAGTAGAGTACATAAACTATTGACCAAGTAAATTACCTAATTTACCCTTATTATATTAACAAAATTATACAAGGGGAATGGCTAATTACTCCCTTCCCCCTTACTAATTTTAAAAACATCCAAACAAGGTGGAAGGGAATCATTTTCCTCTACTCTCCTCCCCACTACTCCCCTCCCCTCTACTCCCCTCTACTCTCCTCCCTCTCTAAACTTCCAAACAAGCCATTAGTGTTTGATTGAAGATCAACGAATAAAAGATTGGAAGGGTCAGGTTTTATTTGCAGAGATTAAGAAGGCAAAGGGATCATAGCTGGCTGCTATAGTTGGGAAACTTTGGACAAGGTGGCAATTAATTGTCTGGCTGTTAAAGCTCTGGAACAGTAAGAAACAAAGGATTTATAAAGATTATTATTCTTCTAGGTAATGCTTAAGTAGAGGCCTTATATCAGAACACAAGGGTTCCTAGATGGCTTAGTCAACATAGGCTGGCAAATGGAAGGAATATGGTTTAGAATGGCTGATAAGAGTGCTTAAGAAAGCAAATGATTTTGGGTAGTAGGTCATTGACAATGTTTGAAATTAGGACTACTTGCTCAAATACTATAGCAGAGAAGAGTTGGGTGTTACTAATATTTCAACATCGAAGTGAAATATCCAAGCTACGTACTTTATCATAGCAGAGGATTTTCGTTTTTTAGTTGGGATTGTTGTGTAGCTACCATTATTGCCTTTTATTTTATGTAAAGTTGCTAACTGATGTTGTACTCTTGACTATGAATATTAAAAAAAATGATACAAAAAGAGAGAAATATAAAAGAGATTGTTGTAGCATACTTGCAAACTTGAAAAGAGCTATATATATATATATATATATATAAGAGCTATATGGATTAGGAAAGAGGAAAGATAAACCATTTTTCTAAGTAATTATGCAGAAGATAAGAACATGTGCAAAAGTGATGCCAAATCTTTTTTGGCACACGTTAATAGTGGGTTAGATATTTTAAAAATATGTTTTTGTCCTAAATTGTTTTTTGCAATATACCTTAATTAATTTTGAATATTAATAATAGTGTTGAAATTAAGGAAAAAGGGACATGAAAAGTCATATTTAATTGGCCTACTAACAAATATAGTGCAACTAAGCGTAAGTTTGGATTGGGCGTTTTGTTCAATCAGTGCATTTTGCCTTTTTTTTTTAATGGGTCTCATGGGTACTATTCACGGACCACCAAACTCAACAAAATCCAGATTTCTAGATAAATTTTAGGTCCCATAGTACTATTCACAGATTTAAAAATAATTTTGCTACTATGTTTTCAACAATAAGTTTTTAGTTTTCAGTTTTCAGTTTTTAGCAAATAAGCGATATCTAAACATATCCTAAGTAAACATCTAAATAGACCCTACTAAAATAATACTCCTTTACAACACTTTATTTATTTTACATTCCCATTTAACAATATACTAGCCTCATTGCTCGTGCTCCTCAGTTGGGAGTTCCAAAAGGTTGGCTTGAGGTAGGAAGAGTCCAAGGATTAGAGGGTTTGATATTGCAAGGTCTACCTGAAAATTAGAGAAGGTGAAATCTATGTTGAGGACCGACCTAACCTTTAGATCTATTTTCTTGAGATTCTCCATAGATTTCTTGAGTGTAGGGAGGCCATGGACTTGAGTCTGGAAAGTGGATGTAGAGAACTAAAACTCTTGCCAAGTGAGCTCGGACCTCCATCTCTTGAGGATGAGGTGACCTTCTCTAATGGACCATGGACGTAGTCACAAAGGTGGAAAGTTTTATGGAGGTTAGGGATGGTAATGGGGTGGGGCAGGGCCAAGGATGGGGTCTTCGTCCTCGCCCCGCATGGTTTTGTCTCGCCCTATCCTCGCCCCGCCCCGCTGCACATGACGGGTAAAACTTTCTCATCCCATGCCTGCCCCTTGGGGCCCCGTGAAGC
Organism: Quercus cerris; assembly: GCA_963669245.1. Classification (NCBI taxonomy): domain Eukaryota; kingdom Viridiplantae; phylum Streptophyta; class Magnoliopsida; order Fagales; family Fagaceae; genus Quercus; species Quercus cerris. Next base: position 23,393,032 of record OY770008.1, on the reverse strand, counting down.
CCCGCCCCGCCCCGTAAAACTCTACTTTTTTTGTTAATTTGCCCTACAACTAGTATAATTTTTTTAATGAAACCTATTTCATTAATTAAAAATATATTTGAAATTACAATTAAATTTATCCTATCAAATCAAATCAATTTTTAGAAAAAAATTGAATAATATAACCAAATGTTTAACAAGACAATCACAAAAAAAAAAAAAAAAAAAAAAAAAAAAAAAAAAAAAATCTCATAGTATAACACATAACAAAATAAAGGCAAAGAATTACATTGGGTAGAATAAAATAAGCTAATATTGATATATTTGTTTAAAAAGTAGGGTTTTAGGGTATGAAAAATTTACAATTATAACCCTTAGCAATGCGAGACGGGGTAGGGATGGGGAGCAGTGGGGCGGGGTGGGGTGGATCTAAAAAGTCAAAACCCATTCCCGCCTTAACCCGTGGTGCAGGACTAAAATCTTACCCCATCCCCACCCTACCACCTTTGTGAGACGGGGAAAATCTGCGTGGGGTGAAGCGGGGAGGGGCGGGTTAAGCGGGGCGGGATAAAATTGTCATTCCTATTGGAGGTCGACTTCATGCTAGAAACATAACATAAAGGTGTCTTTCTCCACCCATTTAACATTAAGAGGGAATGAAGGTTTCCATGCTTCAAACACACTACGTCTTTAACTGTGTTTGTACTTTATACTTGCTTGTTTGGGAGTTACTAACTTGCTGATGAGATTAAAGTTAGAAGGGATGTGTTCAAGTTTGTTCGGAGGGAGCTCTAATTTTATGTCAAGACTAGAGACATTTTTGATATTGAATAAAAGGTCTAAGATTCCCATATAGGGCTAGGACACCAGAAGTGGATGGAAAGAGAAATTAGATAGGTTTTTATTTTTTTATTATTTTTTTAAGAGAGTTTCAACTTATGAAAGTGGATGGAAAGAGAAATTAGTTTTTTTTTTTTTTTTTTTAAAGAGAGTTTCAACCTATGACACTCGCTTCTAATGATAACTTATTATTTTAGAGAGTTTCAACCTATGACATCCACTCCTAATGATAGCATAAAAGATCAGTTTTACATATTTAACCCAAAAAATCACCCACATTAGTTTAGCCAAATTTGTGTAAAATAGCATTAGAGTTACAATAACCATGTAAATTGTGCGGCGTCCGAACTGTTGGGCCTACTCAGCCCCTAGTCTCCGCTCCAAAACACGCGGTCATTGGGCCCAATCCTCACTCATCCTACGGCCCAACCCCCGCTATCACAGCTCGGGGGTGCCGGGCTTCACTGCTAAGTTATGACCGGCATATTTTTTACCGAGCATGTTCGGAGGTGTCATTAAACGGCGCATCAGCTTTGTTCGGCTCAAAGAAGGCCCTCCAAGCGTCACTACCTAGCTCTAACCTGAAGTGGGCACCAAGTCCCAAAGCCACCCAGGCCGAGACTCACACTTACCATCCCCCTAATTGGACCCTCCGTAGCACTAAGCACGCACTAAATCTGCCGAGCTGCCGACGAAGGTGGGAACCAAGTCCCAAAGCCACCCATACCTGACCTCCCACTTAGAGAAAATCCTACTGGACCCTCTGTTGCACAAACATGAGGGCATTGATAACCTACGCCTGAGCTGAGCACTATAAATAAGAGGGAAGGATAAGAAAAAGGGGTTGGTCAGAAAAAGGAGGGAAAAAGAACAGGGAGAATAGAGAAGGAAAACAGAGAGAATCCGAGAGGAGTGGGAGGAAGGATTGTGTTGCCGAGAAAGAGAAAAGTGATCTCATTGAGTCCTTAAGTTGTAGAACTACCCATAGTAGGAAATTCAGCCCAACAAACAAATAAGTTGTGAGCCCAAGTGGGGCTGAGCCCATTGGCCTCATTTGCGACTCGCACAATTGGCGCCGTCTGTGGGAATCTCCTACGCTGCTGTGGTTCAGCTGAGGCTCGCACACGAGATAGATGTCCGGAAACCGTCCGGGGAGTGATGCCGAAAGCGGCTCGGTCGGGTCCTCTCGGGGGTCGTCTTGGCGAGAACGAAGGCAGAAACGGCACGAAGACAGGCGTCAGGAGAGAGCAGAAGAAAATTCCGGATTTGGAGAGGGCTCGTACCAAACGCAACGGGCGAAATCCGGTGCATCGGGGCGAACGCGGTTTGATGAAAGAGACGAGGAGCTTGAGCGTTTGCGAAGGATGGTGAGGGATTTAGAGTTGGAGGCAGAAGACAGGCGCCAGAGAATAAATCAGGACAACCGAGCAAGAAGACCGGGGGCCGGGGAGGAACGACAAGGAGCAGGATCCGAACAATCTGGTTACCGCCGTCAACGAGAGCGCTCGGCTTCGCGAGAATCTCGCCTACACAGGGGTCAGCGTCGAGAGCGCTCACGATCACGAGAATATCCAGATCGGGGTTCGGATTCCCCGGAGGAAAAGCGGAACCACAACGCGGCCATGGACGCAATGAGCCGTGCGTTGCGCCAGGCTGCTCGGTCGCCGTTCTCTACAGACATTGAGCACGCCCCAATGCCGGACAGATTCACACCCCCCCGTTCAACTCTTATGACGGGAAGACCGACCCGGTTGAACATGTCAGCCACTATATCCAAATGATGTCATTACATACCCGGAATGATGCGCTGATGTGCAAGGTGTTCCCCTCAAGCCTGGGCCCTACCGCGCTCAGATGGTTTAATGGTCTGAAGAAGGGCTCCATCCGCGGCTTCGCCGAATTAATACAGGAGTTCGGAGTCAGATTTGTTACTTGTAGCCGTGTACCACAGCCGGTGGATGCACTACTGTCAATGAAGATGAGGGTGGGAGAAACCCTTCGTAACTACGCCAGTCGGTATTGGGAGCTTTACAATGAGATCGGTGGAGGGAACGAAAAAATTGCTGCAAGCACTTTTAGGATGGGGTTGCCCGAGGATTCAGGCCTAAGGGAATCGCTTACTAAGAAACCTCCCGAGGATATGAGGCAGCTAATGAGGCGCATAGAAGAATATAAACGACTAGAGGATGACCGGCTGCAAAACAAGGGTAAAGCACCAATGATAAATCATCCCCGGCAGAACAGTTTCCCCCCAAGGATACGAGGGAACATGAGGATGCAGGGATCAGAGGCGCTGGTAGGGGAAGTAAATGTGGCGTTCAAAGAGCCGGTGCATAAGATTCTAGAGAAGATCAAGCATCAACCCTACTTCAGGTGGCCGAACAGGATGGGTGGTGACCCAACGAGAAGGAACCAGAACTTGTACTGCACTTACCATAAAGATAAAGGACACACCACCGAGCAGTGCCGTGTATTGAAAGATCATCTTCGGCAGCTGGCCGGGGCCGGGTACCTAAAGGAGTTTGTGACGGATGCAGGGGACCGAGGGGCAGGCCAAGGCACTCCACATAGGGGCAACTTACTCCCACCTCCCCTCGGGATAATTGAAGTCATCCACGCCCCTGCCAAGAAATGTTCCACGGCAGGAGGGAAAGGGGTGTGGGCACTAACCACGGCGGCAGAAGGTCAAGACGGACCATCTTATGGGAAGAAGATGGAACCCACCAAGAGCCGATCGCCTTCGATGACAGCGATTTGGAGGGAACGGTCCAACCGCACGATGACGCGCTGGTAGTCAGTGCCCGTATAGGCGGTTTCCTGGTAAAAAGAGTGATGATAGATCAGGGAAGCAGGGCGGACGTGATGTACCCGGACCTGTACCGAGGACTTGGATTGAGCAGTGCGGACCTCTCCGAATATAGCACACCCTTGGTCGGTTTTGACGGCAAGACAGTGATCCCTGAGGGGCAGATCTCTTTACTTGTAAATATGGAAGGAAAGAAGGTGGTGGTGACCTTCATAGTGGTGGCCTCCTTCTCCCCGTATACCGCGATATTAGGAAGACCGTGGATCCATGAAATGGGGGCTGTGCCGTCCACCCTGCACGTGAGGATAAAGTTCCCATCCGAGCATGGAGTGATTGTGGTGAAGGGGAGCCAGCAGACAGCAAGACAATGTTTGGTCGCCCTAGTTGACTGGAGGAAGGAGTCGCTCAAGCGGGGAAAGAGTACCGAAGAAAAAGAGGCGCAACTGAGTATCCCGTTATAGCAACCACAGAGCCCCCGAGGTGAGAAGGGGGACAGGCGCGCCGAAGAAATGGTGAAGGTACGGATACTCCCGGATTCCGATAGGTGTTTTTACGTAGGGGAAAGTATGGATGTTGGAGATAGGGTAAAAATGTTGTTACTGCTAATACGGAACGTGGACGTATTCGCTTGGAGCCCGTATGAGGTGCCCGGAGTAGATTCCGAATTCATCGTTCATAAACTCAACGTTGATTCCTCGTATCCGCCTAAGAAACAGAGGCCGAGGAGATCGTCCAAGGAGCATGCCGAGGCCGTGAAGGAAGAAGTTCAGAGACTGAAGGAGTCGGGAGCAATAAAGGAAACTTATTTCCCCGAGTGGCTGGCAAACACCGTCGTAGTGAAAAAGAAGAGCGGCAAGTGGAGGGTTTGCGTGGATTTTACGGACTTGAACCGAGCATGCCCAAAGGACCCGTTCCCCGTGCCTAAAATTGACCAGTTGGTTGACGCCACGTACGGACATCCGAGGATGAGTTTTCTAGACGCCTTTCAGGGGTATCACCATCCGGCGTTCATATCCCCGGGAGCCAATTATCATTACATAGTGATGCCGTTTGGGTTGAAGAATGCCGGGGCAACTTATCAGTGGATGATAACGAGAATGTTCCGCGACAAAATAGGTTGTACGGTCGAAGTCTACATTGACGATATGGTGGTAAAGAGCAAACGGGAGGAACAACATACGGTCGATCTCTAGGAAGTATTCGAAACACTGAGGCGGCACAAGCTGCGCCTTAACGCCGAGAAGTGCGCGTTCGGAGTGGGGGCTGGGAAATTTCTAGGATACCTGATCACGAGCCGGGGAATAGAGGTCAATCCCGATCAAATCGAAGCAATAAAGAGACTGAATCCACCGAGTAATCCAAAGGAGGTACAGGTTTTAACCGGGATGCTAGCCGCACTTAACCGGTTCATCTCCAAGTTTGCGGATCGCTGCCGCCCATTTTATCAGCTTTTGAAGAAGTGGACAGGGTTTTTATGGAGCGAAGAATGCGACAAGGCCTTTCGGGAGTTGAAGGAGTACCTGGCAAGGGCACCCATGCTGGCCGTGCCCGAGCCAGGTGAAGATTTATTCATGTACCTGGCAGTATCCGATCTTGCCGTGAGTGCCGTGCTGTTGAAGGATGGGGGGATCCAGCAACCCGTGTACTATATCAGCAAGACCCTGGTCGATGCTGAGAAGAGGTATTTGCCTCTGGAAAAGTTGGTGTTGGCTCTAATCCATGCCATAAGAAAGCTGCCGCACTACTTCCAAGCCCACACTGTCTATGTGTTAACCGAGTATCCTTTACAATCTCTTTTGAGAAGATCTGACTTCACAGGGCGGATAGCCAAATGGGGAACTAGGCTGGGGTCCTTTGACATACGGTACCGACCACGACATTCGGTGAAAGGGCAGGTCCTTGCCGACTTTGTCGCTGAATTCTCACCCAGAAATAGTGGAGAAATGATCTGCCACGTAGAAGTTCGCCCGTGGAAGGTCTTCGTGGACGGAGCCTCAAGTTCCCAGGGAGCCGGTGCCGGGATAGTTATCTTCTCTCCCGAAGGGATTCGGCTGAAGCACTCTTTTAGGCTGGGGTTTAAGGCCTCCAACAATGAGGCCGAGTATGAGGCCCTGCTCGCCGGACTAAGAACTGCATTGAAGCTTGGTGCCCGGAGCGTGGAAATACATTCAGATTCCCGGTTGGTTGTTAATCAAATCCAGGGAAGTTTTGAGGCTAGGGATCCTCGGATGAAGGCGTACTTGTGCACGACGAAAATGATCATAAGCAAATTCGTCTTGGTGAAAGTGTCCCAAGTAGGACGGGCGCAAAACAGGCACGCCGACTCCTTAGCCACGCTGGCATCATCAAGCGTCGAAAACGTACCTCGATTGATCAGGGTGGAACTCATAGCTGAGCCGAGCATCCAGGCCCCCGAGGAGGTTGAGATTAGGGTGCATAACGTCGACACGGTTCCATCACCTGCGCCGTGCTGGATTGATCCCATCATAGCCTTCCTGTCCAAGAATGTAGTCCCGGAAGATGAGAAGGAGGCCGGTAGGATACGTAGGACGGCACCCCGCTATTGGTTGTCGGCAGACGGCAGGTTGTACCGAAAATCTTTCGGAGGCCCATACCTGCTGTGCTTGCCCCCCGAGAAAGTTCCCGAGATTTTAGCCGAGCTTCACGATGGGATATGCGGAAGCCACGTGGGTGGGCGTTCCCTGGCACATCGGGCGATGACCCAGGGGTTTTGGTGGCCTAAGATGCAAAGAGACGCCGCCGATTATGTACTAAAATGTGATCGATGCCAAAAGCATGCCCCTTTGATCCACCAACCCGCCGGACAACTCAATCCGATTAGCCGCCTATGGCCGTTTGCACAATGGGGGCTAGATATCCTCGGTCCATTTCCGCGGGCTATGGGGAACCGCCGGTTCGTAATCATTGCCGTCGATTACTTCACAAAGTGGGCCGAGGCCGAGGCCCTCGCGAATATCCGGGACACGGATGTGAAGAGATTCGTTTGGAAGAATATAGTGACCAGGTTTGGGGTGCCGGAGTCGTTAATATCTGATAATGGGCTACAGTTCGACAGTAAAGCTTTCCGCACTTTCTGCAAGGACCTCAGCATAAAAAACAAATATTCTACCCCGGCGTACCCACAGAGTAATGGATTGGCAGAAGCTACGAACAAGGTAATACTGAACGGATTAAAGAAAAGGCTAGACGGCGCGAAGGGCGGCTGGGCCGAAGAGCTGCCGAACGTACTCTGGGCTTACCGGACTACGCCCAGGAGATCCACGGGGGAAAGCCCATTTTCCTTGACTTACGGATCAGAAGCCGTCATACCAACCGAGGTAAAATTGTGTAGTGCACGGGTCGCGGGATTCGACCCCGAGCAAAACGATGAAATGATGATCGGGCTTCTAGATAGCTTGGAGGAATGCCGAGAGATGGCCACCGTGCGACTCGCAGAGTACCAGCAAAAGCTCGCTGCAAGATACAACCAAGGCATAAGACTCAGGGGATTCAGTGCGGGAGAGTTGGTCCTGAGAAAGGCTTTGGGGAGTATGCGGGATACAAACTCTGGGAAGCTGGCTCAGACGTGGGAAGGGCCCTACAGGGTCACAGCAGTCGCTGGTGCGGGAGCATATTATCTGGAGGACCTGGACGAGAGACCTTTGCTGCGGCCGTGGAACGTTCATAATCTGAAAAAGTTCTATCACTGATCGGCCATGTAAAGAGAAAGAGGGAAAGGCAGCGAGAAAGAAATGAGGGCATGCAGTCGTAGCATCATTGTTGTACAAAGGCTAATGAAAATAGCGGTTCATGCTGGTTGCTGATATTCCTTTTTCTACGAAACTATGGAAACCTTACTACTTTTATTTTTAAGGACAGAAGCCTGTCTCTCGGCTCGATCCCTATCGCCGAGCAGGTGTAAACCTTACTATTATTTTTAAGGACAGAAGCCTGTCTCTCGGCTCGACCCCTATCGCCGAGCAGGTGTAAACCTTACTAATTTTATTTTAAGGACAGAAGCCTGTCTCTCGGCTCAATCCCTATTGCCGAGCAGGTGTAAACCTTACTATTATTTTTAAGGACAGAAGTCTGTCTCTCGGCTCGATCCCTATCGCCGAGCAGGTGTAAACCTTACTAATTTTATTTTAAGGACAGAAGCCTATCTCTCGGCTCGATCCCTATCGCCGAGCAGGTGTAAACCTTACTAATTTTATTTTAAGGACAGAAGCCTGTCTCTCGGCTCGATCCCTGTCGCCGAGCAGGTGTAAACCTTACTATTATTTTTAAGGACAGAAGCCTGTCTCTCGGCTCGACCCCTATCGCCGAGCAGGTGTAAACCTTACTAATTTTATTTTAAGGACAGAAGCCTGTCTCTCGGCTCGATCCCTATCGCCGAGCAGGTGTAAACCTTACTATTATTTTTAAGGACAGAAGCCTGTCTCTCGGCTCGATCCCTATCGCCGAGCAGGTGTAAACCTTACTAATTTTATTTTAAGGACAGAAGCCTGTCTCTCAGCTCGATCCCTATCGCCGAGCAGGTGTAAACCTTACTAATTTTATTTTAAGGACAGAAGCCTGTCTCTTGGCTCGATCCCTATCGCCGAGCAGGTGTAAACCTTACTAATTTTATTCTTAAGGACAGAAGCCTGTCTCTCGGCTCGATCCCTATCGCGGAGCAGGTGTAAACCTTACTAATTTTATTTTTAGGACAGAAGCCTGTCTCTCGGCTCGATCCCTATCGCCGAGCAGGTGTAAAAATTACTAATTTTATTTTTAAGGACAGAAGCCGGCCTCTCGGCTCGATCACTATCGCCGAGCAGGTGTAAACCTTACTAATTCTATTTTTTTTGAGACAGAAGCCTCTCTCAGCTCGACCAATATCGCCGAGCATGTGTAGACCTAATTTGTTCTATCCTAAGGACAGGAGCCTATTTCTCGGCTCGATCCATATCGCCGAGCAGGCGTAAACCTTATCGTTTCCATCAAACCGGTAAACAGGCCAAATCCCCGCCTTATGACGAAACAGGACTTGGCCCACCAGCAAACATCATGCAAACACGGAACGAAACCATAGATAAATGACAAAAATTAATTGCAAACATTAAGAAAATAATTGTCTTGGCCACAAAACAAAGCGACCATTTGAGTTTTCAACGCCAACAAAATTAAAACTGTTTAATCACCACAACCCGGTGATATGAGCAAACTTGGACAGGAAAGTAAACAGAAAAAGGGAAATTTCTTAATGCAGAAGAAGCAAGGTTTGAAGAATCACGACGTGGAGGTTGCAGGGCGTTCTCGGGTCTCGGGCTCGGATGGTGGCTGCTGGACGGGGTCGTGAACGGGAATTTGGCCGAGATGATCTCCAAGGAAAGGGTGGCTAGCCACTTCTGGCTCCTCCATCCCCACATGGGAATCAATCTGTTCCACCAATTCCCTTAGACTGGTCATCTCTTCCTCGTCAGCACGTCCGGCGGCGGTTGTCGGCTCAGGCGGGGGGACTGGAAATGGAATTTGGCCGGGGTTCCTCAAGGGTGAATCCTCGGGGACTCCCAAAGCCTGCAGGGTGGCCAGCCAACCCTCTTCAAAGCCCAGCCGCCGTGCCTCGTTAATGACCGGCTCTGCTGAGTTCTCCGCATCCGCGAACCCCTCCTGGTACCATTTGTTCTCGCTCTCCTCCAGAGCCGCCCTCAAATCACCCAGCTCCTCGGACCGCGCACTGAGCTTACTCTCAGCTTATCCCAGCTTGAGCTCGGTCTCCCCCATCTGAACCTCCAGTTCTTTATATCTCTTCTCCACGACCAGCCTTGCCTTCTCCGCAGCAGCAGCTTTCTTCTTGGAGGTCGCGACAGCCACCGTTTTCTCCTTCGCGGTCACCTCGGCCACGTCCTTCAGGGCCCTCTCCCAGCCAGCATCCTCCACCAGGTCTGTGACGCGACGGTCAAGTATATAGGCTAGCTGTGCAGCCTGACAAGAAATATGTACGGAAGTTAAAAAAAAAAAGGGAATACCCGGTCTTACCGCGATAGTATGCCATTGTAGCCGTCTCCCCATTGATTCGTCAGTGCCATCTTCTAAAGCACTCACGTCCTCGGGCAAGAGGAGCCCCCGAGCCAAGGTTTGGGCAATATGACCGCCGGCCCCTTTCCCCCAGACATGTACACGGGCATCCGAGGGGAGAGGTTTGCCGTCCATTATAAAGGAGGGCTGCCACGCGGGCACGGCGCGGGAAGAAGACGCCACATTCAGCCCCGTCTGGGTCGCAGGTTCGCGAATCACGATATCGCTGGAGGGACGAGGGGGCGTTCTTGACCGCGCATGAGTTGGGTCAGCTGGCGTTTGCTCGGTAGTGCACGGCCTTTTCCTTTGCCGTGCAGGAGCTGTCGGGGGAGGTGGGCTAGGCTGGGTACGGCCTTGGTTGTGTTCCTGCTGCTGCTGATTCCCGGCAGACCGGGCTCCGGGGACGAAGCGGGAGATTGACATTACCTTTCGAGTCACCATAGCTTCGCCTGGTGACTCACCAACTGCTTCTGTATTTGCGGATGAGGGTTCCTGGTCAACTTGAACCCCTCGTCGAGCGGGGGCTTCTTGCTCGATTTGTTCGTGTGCACGTTCTCTTCTTACCCGGGATACACGTTCGGCTGATTCGTCCCTCACGGGTGGAATCTCGTCGGAACAAATATGCCGGGGACCGAGTTCGTGGGCCTCGCCTGCTGTGAACCTGGGGGGAAGGAAGTTCACGTGCCGAACGTCTATGTAAGAGAGGAGGGGGCTATCAACTAGCAGAGATTGACTGAAATTCTGCCAGGTGGTATACACGGGGTCGACTCCGAGTATGAGGTGAGAGGCCCGTAGCTGCCCGTCCGCGTGAACGAAGATCTCGGATCTGAGGACGAAGTTTAGATCCCTTACGTGCACGACTCTAACGTCCAGGGCGAACACCCTGCCGTCTGAAATAGCCAATAGAAGTGAAAATCAGAATACGCAAAGTACACGTGCATGTGAATCCGAGCATAAATTCAAACAAAAAGAAAGGAATGTACATAAAAAGAAAAAGAATTAATGATCGGGACGAACCCACTTCTCGCCTAGTAAGCGGACAAGGAAAATCGCCGACAAACCAATTGCCGCGCACCAAAACGAACTCCCCGGCAGAGTTTTTATTTGAATCGGGCAGGCAGGATATCAGCCGTACCCTCATGTCTCTCACTTTGAGGTAGTAATTTGTTTTCTTACTTCCGCATAAACTGTACATATGGTTTATGTCATGCTGGTTTAACTGTAAGTTGAAAGTCTGGTTTAATCTACTCACACAACTCACCAGCCTGTAAAAATTGGGAGGAAGTTGGTCCGGGCACAAGCCGTAGTACCTAAGTGTGTTTATTATCAGGGGGTCTATGGGAAACCTAACCCCACCCTCCAAGATGGCCATTAAGGGGAAGAAGGCAGTGTTGCCTCCTCTATGGAGTGCCATCTCACTTTCGTGACAGTATGCAACCTCTACATCGCTAGGGATGTTGAAGGCCTGCATAAAGGTTGCTAAGGTCGCAGCCGTATCTAAAAGGTATGAATACCCCATCCTAGGACCCTAAAATTTATGAAAGTGGAGATATGGAGAGAAGGAAGTGTAGAAAACTTACTGTGGGTTCTAAGGTGAGAGAGATTTCTGGGCTGGAGTATGAAGACGCAGATGAATGCGCGGCAGAGAAGAAGTTGCAGAACTCAGAGTTTGTAAAGTAAAAGAATAGTGTTGAAGGCCCCTTTTTATAGTGAACACAAAACAGGTGGGCAGCGGTTAATCAGCCATTATGGAAATTGATTAACCAGCCATGATGACTGCAACACCCGATAAACAACTGCGACTCCTCGGTTCACGAAGCGTCAGGCAATGATGAGGGTTGTAATGCTTGCCCAGATCCAGTGCGCCTTTTCAGGGCGCATTAATGAAACCCTGCAACGCCCCAGACGTCACTTCACTGAACCCGTAACGTGCGCTCTTTGGAGTTCCTTGATTCACGCCGTGCACCGAGCATAAATCAAGGGGGGGCTAATGTGCGGCGTCCGAACTGTTGGGCCTACTCAGCCCCTAGTCTCCGCTCCAAAACACGCGGTCATTGGGCCCAATCCTCACTCATCCTACGGCCCAACCCCCGCTATCACAGCTCGGGGGTGCCGGGTTTCACTGCTAAGTTATGACCGGCATATTTTTTACCGAGCATGTTCGGAGGTGTCATTAAACGGCGCATCAGCTTTGTTCGGCTCAAAGAAGGCCCTTCAAGCGCCACTACCTAGCTCTAACCTGAAGTGGGCACCAAGTCCCAAAGCCACCCAGGCCGAGACTCACACTTACCATCCCCCTAATTGGACCCTCCGTAGCACTAAGCACGCACTAACTCTGCCGAGCTGCCGACGAAGGTGGGAACCAAGTCCCAAAGCCACCCATACCTGACCTCCCACTTAGAGAAAATCCTACTGGACCCTCTGTTGCACAAACATGAGGGCATTTATAACCTACGCCTGAGCTGAGCACTATAAATAAGAGGGAAGGATAAGAAAAAGGGGTTGGTCAGAAAAAGGAGGGAAAAAGAACAGGGAGAATAGAGAAGGAAAACAGAGAGAATCCGAGAGGAGTGGGAGGAAGGATTGTGTTGCCGAGAAAGAGAAAAGTGATCTCATTGAGTCCTTAAGTTGTAGAACTACCCATAGTAGGAAATTCAGCCCAACAAACAAATAAGTTGTGAGCCCAAGTGGGGCTGAGCCCATTGGCCTCATTTGCGACCCGCACATAAATATATATGAAAATGGCAAAATGCTGAAAATAATTTCCAAAAACTACTTTGCAAAAAAACAAACAAAGCTGAAAATTCAAAATTGTATTAATGGAATTGATATTTATCTATATGAATTAGTACATTTTGTATTGATTTCAAGTTAAGCCGGTCAAATATGAAATTGTCCCCTATCAACTAGGAATGGCAACGGGTTGGGTTCGAGCTAGGTTTTTTCATACCCGAACTCGACCTTCGGGCCAAGACTCGTGGCCCGGACCTGGCCCGTTTATTAAGCGGGTTTCTTTCCCGAGGCCCGAACCCACCCCACCGGGCCCATTAGAGATTGGGCCCAATTCGTGGCCCAACAAAAAAAGAAAAGAAAAAAAGAATTGAAGCCCAAATTTTATTTGCTTTACTAGCAACACACATCCTTTTCAATTCCTTTGCTTTACCAGCAACCAAAAGTAATATCAACAAACTAAAACCATCACAGAGAAGTCTCAATTATTTTCTGAATACACTTTCATTTTCATAGCAACTAAATTGAAAAAGAATATATAATAAATATCATAGAGACATTTCAACAAACACAAGAGCTTTAGTGCAGTAAAACTCAGGCAAAACAAAAATAAGAACAAAATGAAATGAAACTATAATATAAAGCCAATAAGAAGTAGCAGATGGATTTTTGTTTTTCCCACTATATTGCCGATCGGAACTTTACTATCCACTCCAACGATCCACCCTTGGCAATGTTCTCCACAATGCTATTGTAAGCAAGAATCCCAACCCAAATTGGCCATTATCTCCTCCTCCATCTGCTGATAAACCCTAAACCATCAAGGGTTATACCGGTTTGCCCAAACATGCTCACTGATTCAAGGGTTGAAGAAAGCCATTGCCATGTCGTTGTCATCCACCAGACATGGTTATGCCTTAACGGGCCGTGTGTTGAGGGAGTGTCGAAGTGAAGGTGAGGAGGCAAGGGAGGCGTGATTGAAGGAGTGTGGGAGTGAGGGTGAGGGAGTGTCGGAGTGACTGGCTAACTGCGTGAGCTGAAATGAGGGATTGAGCTGAGGAAGAGGGAGTGTCGGAGTGAGGATGAGGACTGAGGGAGGGAGGCGTGAGTTCTGAGTTGCTACTGAAGAAATGAGGGAATAAGGTTAGATTATAGGTGTGTGTGTGTGTGTGTGTATATATATATATATAGGGGGTATTTTTGTAATTTTAGGGTGCCAGGTTTTTATCCGGGCCGGGTCTCAGATTTTTTTGATAAAACCCGAACCTACTTCGGGGTTTTTTTTTTTTTTTTTTTTTTTTTTAAAAAAAAAAAAAAAAACCCATACTCAACCCTATTCCTAATTGGATTGGGTAAAACCCAGCCCATTAGGGTTGAGCTGGGTCGGGTACCCGTGGGTCGGGAAAAAATTGTCAATCCTACTATCAACCCTAAACACTGACTCACAAAAAAGTTTGTATCAAACATTGTCGTTCATTATATATACTAGCCTTATCACATGCGCTTCGCATGTGCGATGAGACTTTTTTTGGATTTAGTGATCCTATTTTATAGCAAAAAAAGAAGAAGCCTATGTCTTTATTTTATATATATAATTTTTATTTTAAAAATCTAATTTATAAATGGATAAAATAATTTGAAAATTAACAGGAGAGTGATTTTATTTTTTAGGCAATGTTTTAATAGGAGTTAGAGTTGTATTTTTACCGGATTGTCCTTTAGTTTCTACTTAAACATAGGGATGTATGGGCATTTTTGAACAAAAAAAAAAGGCAAGAATCCCAAATAGGAGAAGCCCCCTTAAATAATAGTATAGATAAATAATACACTATTTTGTAGAAAAAAAAAAACTGTGTAGGGTTGCATTTTTATATATATATATATATATATAAAATAATTTTTATTTTGAAAATATAATTTATAAATTAATAAATTAATTTGAAAATTAATAGGAGAGTGGTCCTATTTTTTAGGCAATATTTTAGTGGGAGTTGGAGTTGAATTTTTACCAGATTGTTCTTTAATTTTGTCTCTACTTAAATATAGGAGTGTATGGACATTTTTGAACTAAAAAATAAGGAATCCAAATAGGAGAAACTCCTTAAATAATAGTATAGAAGTATAGATAAATAATACACTAAAGCTCCGTTTGGGTAAGTTGCGTCCATGTCCAGCGCGTCCACGTTTGCATTTTTGGCTTTTTTTTCCTTAAGTCCAGCGCTTGGTGCACTATTCAGGGGATATGAACAGTGCATCAAGGCAAATGCACAGTAAATTCATTAATGAACACTAATCAAAATTTTTTTTTTATTGTTTTCCGTTTTAAACAAAATATGGTATCCAAATGCACGCTAAGTGAGTTTTAGTTAACTTAACTGCTAAAGTCTTTTTTCACATAGCAAGAAATTTAGTGTTCAACTTGATGATAAAGAGAAATCCATAGGTTAAAATTATACCATCATTATATTAAATATATATATATATATATATATAAATATTTACTATTTACATTACCCTAAAATTAAATGGTATAAAAAAAAAAGGTCAATTTTTAAACGACATCGTTTATCGGTAATACCCCTCATCACTACACTGTAATTTTTAGCTCTAGCAATTCTTATCTTATAGTATATATGTGTATTTGTTTTGAGAATTACGCAAAGGGATCAAATTTTTATTAGCTTTTGAAATTGAGGCGAAAATTCTTTCATTAAAGATAGGGGTATTTTTGGTAATTAAAACCGGAACAAACCCTAATCACTTCTAACCTTATATAGTTATATAGCCGTAACTTCCTCCCCCTCTTTTTCGTTTTGTTAAGGTTACTTTTGATCTTTCTCTGTCCTCCGATCACTCTTTCCCCCTTGGGCTGTCTCGCTTTTTAGCCAGCACCTCTGATTACTTTCTGCTCACATCTACACGCCCAAGTCCAGGTAATCATTCTTAGGCTTTCTTAACTAATACCCAATTTTATTTATTCGATAAATATTGTGCTGTTTTTGGATTGGGAGTCCTACCGCTACGCATGGTATTGGGTTGGGGATGGAATTTTCTTGGTACTACATGAGGACAGGAGTAGTTGGGGATTTAGTTTTGATAGGTTAATCTCATCTCATCTCATCTCGGCCATTAATGGGTCCTCGCTCTTAACAAATTAATTAATGCGAGCGGGGGATCATCGTCACTCACGGGCCAAAAGTGAATTTAAGGGGCATCCTCAAGGGGTTTTTATGTTCTTCCTCTCTTATGTTTTAACCCAGGGAAACTGCCCTATATACATGTAATCCGTCTGGGGGTACCTATTAGACCTTAATCAAACTCATATTATTATTATTATTTTTTTTTTGTGGCATTACCGTGATAC
This sequence comes from Quercus cerris, assembly GCA_963669245.1. Lineage (NCBI taxonomy): Eukaryota > Viridiplantae > Streptophyta > Magnoliopsida > Fagales > Fagaceae > Quercus > Quercus cerris. The sequence continues at coordinate 23,377,253 of OY770008.1, read as the reverse complement.
CAGTGTTTTTTATTTATTTATTTATTGTTGATGTGAATGTCAACGAGAGCTTCCCGTTCTCAGTTGCTTTGTCATAAGCAGAGTACTGTTGTTTTGAAAGGCAGAGTTGGTGTAAGGAGGAATGATTCCAGCTGATGTGCAAAAGGCAGCGGAGGAGGAATTTGAAATGGCTTTGCTAGATAGAGTAATGGAAGAAACAAATGACAGAAACAAGGTAGCATGCTTAGTGGCAAATATCTGGCTTTTAGTTTTGGACTTCTAAACTAATGCTTGTTGTGGTATTTAAAAGAAATCTAATACTTCCTGTTTGTTTCTCTGCTTCTCAGCTTAGTGACAAATATCAGGAATTTGTCACTGATTCGGAGAGGGAAGGGTTTACTGCTAAACTCCAGGATGAAACCTTAGGCGTTTACATTGCCAAGCTGGAGGAATGATTCCAGCAGATGTGCAAAGGCCTTTACGTCACCAAGATGGTGATCCCATTGAGGAGCGTTTATAAAGGGAGTGTTAACCGGGAGCTGTAAAAGGGCTTGTTTGGATCACCATGATTTTGAGTGATATCACTCAGTTTTCATCACTGAGTTTCCCAAAACGAGTGGGTCCCACAGAAAAAATCTTGTTTGGCTTGGTTTTTGGGCAATGTTTTCATCACTCAAAACTCAAAAATTTGAGTGATGAATGATGGAAAGTGAAAACAGAATTTTGGTTTTTTTAGTTTCTAAAATATGAGTTATGGTGGCAAAAAGTGAGTTACGTGACTGAGTTATGTGACCAAACAATAATTTTGGAGTTTTTGAGATAAAGTGAGGTTTGGGTTATGAGTTATGGGTTTTGAGTATGAGTTATGAGATATGAGTATTGAGTTATGAAAACTGAGTCATGGCCAAACCAAACGAGCCCTAGCTTGTTCGTTGCATTAATAGCTACAGAAAAGCTGCATTTTCAAATGTTCCTAGATTTGATCACATTGACATCTCTGAAAAAGAGAAGGTAATATCTGAATTGATCTCTAATACACCCCCCTTCTCCCCAAAAAAAAAAAAAAAAAAAACTATTTTACAACACATGTATTAACAGAAAACTAACTTCACTATTCAAACTATACTTTGTATGTTATAGGTCCTAAATGAATGTGTAGAGGCAGAAGCTTGGTTGAGAGAGAAAAAGCTCCAACAGGATTCACTTCCTAAGTATGTGAATCCAGTTTTCTCGTCTGTTGATGTGCTAAAGAAGACTGAAACACTGGACAGGTAGCTTTTCTTTCTTTTTACCTCTTAATCCAATTACCTTGTTTGGAAAGAATTTAATTTTAGCTTTCCTTGTTAAAATTCTGCAAGATTGCTATAATTTTCTGCTTTGTCTTGATTCTGGATTTTAATTTTGTCATGTTTTAATTATTTAGTTGCTGCTTTCATAAGAGTAATGTTAGGGACAACATTTTTCATGACTAACTGGCGTGGTAAGTTGTGATTGGTACACTTTCACTTGGGCTCACCACTGATGTTAGTTCTATTAAACTTGTGTCAGTATATTTGTTGTTTTCATATTTATTTATTTCCCATCTGCCAACCTAAATCCTGGAAATTTGAACCTTTCTTGTCCTCCCTACTTTAATATGGAAAATGTTAACGGATGCCCTTAGGGCAATCGTAAATAATCTATTTAAAGAAAGTTTTTTTGGGAAAAGGAAAAAAAGTAATTCATGTTTTGACAGTTTTTTCCATATCCCATAAAAGTGATGTCAAAATTTTCCTAGAATGGATAATTAACCATTGCCCTAAGGACACCTATTAGCATGACCCTTTAAATATAGTAATCTTCTCTAAGGATGTTGAAAGAATACTTTCTTGGACAGGTTTTGTAAACCAATAATGACGAAACCAAGGCCAGCACCAGCCAAGCCAGCTACTCCTGAGGCCCCACCAACCCCACCTCCTCGGCCAGTGAGCAGCAGCAACCTCAAGGAGTTGATGCTAATGCCAGCACTGCCGAGGGGGCAGCAGATGGCAGTGCTGAGACATCGGCTTCTGCAGAACCAATGGATACGGAGACTTCTACAACTTCTGCGCATAGTCCTTTCAAGTGGTTCTTGCCTCTTAATGTTTTCTTTTTCAAGAAAGAATTTGGTTCTTATGTATAAGCACTTATATGATTCTAAGTCCAGGGAAAAACTGGGGGGTGGACCTATCATGAAAGCATCTGGAGTGTGTCCACCTCTTTCGGGTCTGTGAAACCTTTTCTGTTGTGGGTGGTCCACCAAATTTTATAGTTAATTAGGGTGGATCTTCAGTATCCGGTTTTTATTTATTTTTTGAGGGTTTTTAAGATATACTGTTGGTAGTCTTCCTGACAGTTGTAGGGGAAGAAAAGAGAAATACATTTTGATATGGTCCTAAGTGTCATTGTTTTTACGTTGGAATGCTCTGCATAATCAATTTCTGGAATCTGTTCTTTCAAATGTTATGGTTACATGGTATGCTTGATTTCATGCTTCATTCTGTTATCTTTTTCTGTCACTTTGAGTCCACAGTGATGATTTTGTCGACTTTCTTGTTGATGTATATTCTTGTAAGATTTGCCATGCAAGAATGTCAATCATTATTTTTATTTTTTTTGATAAGTGATCTTTAGTCCTTTGATGCTAAAAAGTTCAGGTTGTGCATAGTGCAACTGTAATGAGTTGTTGGATCTGGCACACGGTATCGTGTTTGATACCATGATGTCCATCCATATAGAGATGCAAGCTGTAGTTTTAGCAAATTGGGACATTCAAGTCATCTGTCATTACAAATTACAATGACCCTTTTAAAGTTAAGTATATCCATTAATACAGGAAGCGTACAGCTTAGATCCATTGGAAGCTTTTAGCTGGTTCTAGTTTATGGCTGCTAGCTTACTGCATAGATGAATAAATTTGATTATGGCTGCTAGTTTGGCCCTTGGAATTTGGAATGGCACTTGAAGTTGTAACTTGTAATGCAATGTTTTAGATTTTTATGTTTCTAAATTTCTAATCCTTTGATCCCTATTATAGTTTACTCTATTATTCATCTTCTCGCTATTTTTATATAAACTTTCAATTACTATATTTTGTCTTCTAAATGAAATTATTATGAGGTTTACCAATGGAAGTATTGCCATTTCATTTTAGACCAAACTTTAGAGATCTAGCAATTAAAAGTTGATATACTGAAATTTGATTGAATCAAACCACAAACGGTAAAATATACAAAATGCATGTCTTAAAGTAAGAGAACAATGGAAAATTGTAGAAGATGTGAAAGCAAGGAAAGAGGGGTAGAACACAATTGAGAGTGAGAGAATTGTGTGCTCCGCCAGACGGCCACTAAAAATCAAATGACTACATTTTTGCATTCACTTGCAATTCATAACATATTACAAGAAACTCATATTTAGAGCACTTGGAGCATTAGAATGAGTATGAGTAAAATTTTCCTTCTATTTTAGTATAAAAACCTACTTTTTTTATTTTATATAACTAGTTTTTGAAAACACCCACATCAAATTATTTATAATATACCATTCTTTTATTTAAATAATACTTTCTCACCTTTTTATTATTATTTCACATTTATCCATCCACAATCCCACCACCTTACCACACACTCCATTAATTACTTCTTTGATCTCTCTCTCTCAAAAATACACCCGTAACTGGGTATACTTCCTCCTCTTTTTCTCTCTCTCCTTCTTCTTCTTTCTTCTTCTCTTTCTTTCTTCTTATGCATTTTTTCTTCTTCGGCATCTTCTTCTTCTTTTTCTTTTGCTATTTGAGTTTGATTATGAGTAGTGATTTTGGGCTCTTTGCTAGATCGCTACTGCTGCTTCTTCTTCTTCTTCTACTACTATTTATGCATTTTCTTCTTCTTCTTCTTCTTCTTCTTTTATAATTTGGGTTTAATTATTTATATGAGTTTGATGATTTTTTTTTTTTTTTTGAGGAGAGGGTTTGATGAATTTGGGATCTAGATTTAAATTAAGTTTGAAAATTTTGTTTTATTTGTTGTTGGATTTAAGAGAATATAAGAGGAGAAAGAGAGTAGAGGAAGAGAAAGAATCGGATGAGAGAGGAGAGAGGAGAGATAATCAAATGAGAGATAAGAGAGAACAAATAATAAGAAAATCAAATAAAAAAACTACAATAACATCAGTGAATGCAAAATAACATAAGAGGTCAATTTTGTACATTTACCCAAAAAAATCACCCACATTAATTTAGCTAAACTTGTGTAAAATAGCATCAAAGTTACAATAAGTCAACCATGTAAATATATATGAATATGGCAAAATACTGAAAATGATTTTGGAAAAATATTTTATAGCAAAACAAACAGAGCATAAAATTCAAAATTGTATTGATGAAATTAACATTTATTTATATAAATTAGGGCATATTGTGTTGATTTCAAGTTAAGAAGTCAAATACCAAATTGTTCCCTATTTACCCTAAACACTAACTCACAAAAAATTTTGTATCAAATGTTGTCATACATAATTTTTATAATACAATAAGTGAGTTTTAGTTAGTTCAATCGCTAAAATCTCTTGTAGAAAAAAAAAAATTGCTAAAGTCTCTTGTTATCGAGCAAGAAATCTAATGTTTAACTTGATGATAAAAAGCAATCAGCAAAGGAATCCATAGATTAAAATTTTATCATCTGTATATTAAAAAAAATAAAAATTATATTACCCTAAAAAAAAAAAGTCAATTCCCAAACGACACCGTTTATCAGCAGTACCCCTCACACTACAATGTAAGTTGGCGGGAAAACACATGACCTATTACATCTTTTTTTATATCATTCATTTTCTAGGGTTTTAAGATGAAAACCCAACGTTCTCAATTTTTTCTTTCTCGGGAAAATTTCCCCTAATATTCCCGAGAAAAAAAAAAAAAAAAAAATCCGAACGGAGAAATAAGAAATGCCGACGTACAAGATCAGAGGCCTCGATGTGGATTTTCCATTCGAGGCCTACGATTCTCAGCTTGTTTACATGGAAAAAGTCATTCAGTCTCTCCAACAAGTAAGCTTTTTCAGTCCCTCCAAACGTCACCGTTTTGGTAGCTGTATGTATCATGTCATGATAGCGTAAGAAAGAATTGAAATTGTTGACTGAAGCTGGGAAAGACTGTAGCTTTGTGTGTTTTTTTGATACTCAATTAATCAATTTGGTGTTTTTGTGAAATGGGGCTGTGGTTAAGAAACTTGTAAGTATATATTTGGACTAAATTGGTATTGATTCGTTAGATTGTGGTTATTGGGTATATTAGGCCTTCATGGTTTTTGTATTCTTGTGGAACAAAAAATAAAATTCTCCCCCTTGAATTTACTCCTCATAGATGATAGAACATTGGGGTATGTTGTTCAAAGTGGGGTTTAATGCTTAAAGCACAGTGTAAGTAGAAATCCTTTCGAAACGGAATATAAATCTCAGAAGAAAATCGTTGAAGTAAATTCTATTGTAAAAGTTTACAAATATCTAGTATATGACCTAAAACAATATAAGCATTTTTCTAACTGTTAATTATCAAAAAAAGATGTTAATAGTGTAACATATAGTCTGAAGCTCTATGGGTTTGGATTGTCTGATATGTACTCTATAAGCTGCATAGTGTCACTAGGCCTATACTCAATTCTATTATCTATTAACTTAACGATACAAAGTTTTCATAATTTCTTATCTCTATTAATACAATGTGCAGAAATGCAATGCACTGTTGGAGAGCCCTACAGGAACTGGGAAAACGTTGTGTCTTCTCTGCGCCACACTTGCTTGGAGGAAGAGTTTGGGGGGTTTCTCGACTGGTATGGGAGTAAGGAGCAGTCAGAGTGAAGGTAGCAAATCAGGTGTTTCTCCGTCACAGGGTGCTCACTCAAAACTTCCCACCATAGTTTATGCTTCACGCACTCACAGCCAGATCCGGCAAGTTATTCAAGAATTAAAGAGAACCTGTTACAGGTCAGAGTTGATTTATAGTTTGACCTCTTTTGCGGTGATATTTTAAATATTTGATTTATATTAATAAATTACATTCACACTTGATGGATCTTACAACCCATGGCCTCCTCTTCCCTGTTGCTCTCACAAGGGGAGGAGGTTCCATTTGAGCTAGAGTGCATTGGCAAGATTTTGAATATTGGATAAACCATAGATATTGCTTTTCCTCTTGATGCATTACCTTTATTCCATGACACGTTGATTCTCAATAACTTGTTCTTTTGTGATAAGAGCTTCGTGTTATTATTGCTTTAGGTGAGTTGAATGTTTGAACTTACTAATGTTTAATATATGCAGGCCCAAAATGGTAGTATTAGGATCTCGTGAACAATTGTGCATTCATGATAAAGTGAGTTTGCTTCGTGGAAAAACACAAACAAATGCCTGCCGTATGCTGTGTAGAAAGCGTGGAAAGCGTTCTTGTGCCCATTATTCTCATGTTGCTGGTAATTCTGTTAAACTCTAAGCACATGTTTGTCCCTTCATACGTATATATACATATATAATTGGGCTTACTAAAATTAGGGAATTTATAAGCAAGGTCTATTACCTCAACTATCTTCTGGAAACACGAGATTAAATATAAAACCATATATCATATAAAGGATAGAAGAGTGATTCCAGCTCAAAGATCAAGAGAATGAACTATGATAATTTGGATACCATGAATTCTAGATGGTCTAGAACCAAACATCTTTTGGGTGCATAATTACCTTTGCTATCATCATGTTGTTGATTCCAAATTCTTGTTTCCACCTGGATCATTATGACATTGATAAATGCCTTTAAATAAAGTTGAAGGAATTTTATTTTTTGTGGCATTTTGATTGGATTTTAAGTAACATTTAGTAAGAAGGGACTCATCCCCCTTACATTATGGGGTTCTTGGCAATTCACACATTTTTAATCATGGGTAAGGCTCTTCGGATAATTGGTCTGTAGATTTGACGCGGAGAGAGGGTTCCAAACAAAATTTATTCATTGGAAACATGATTCATACAGTTGGGTTTAGCTCACACCCTTCCGCTGTAAAATTTGTTTTGTACACTATCATGATATTTGCATATAACATGCACCACAAGATTAATACTCAACGCTGATCCTTAATGTTATCCTAATTTAAAATTTGCTTGTGTTTCCTTCGGTGGTGGAGCCACAGGAGACCAGGCCATGACCCCCCAAGGATTAGAAAAATCTTTGAGCATATATGCTTATATGGGATGCCTATATAAGCACATATCAAAATGGCCCTCCCACCATCAGATTTATGGAAAAAGGTAGTCCCATTCTTTTTATAGAAAACATGTCTAATCCCAACCATTGTTTTTTATTTATTTTTTATTTTTTTATAGATGAACCCCAACTATTCATCTTTTTCAAACCAAAACAAGATGGTCTTGCTTGTAGCAGACCATTCTTTCATTAAAATGGGTTTTGCAGTGGCACTAGTAGACCTTATTTTTGCATGTAGGCTGTAGTAGAAGCTTTATTGTGTGTAGGCCGTGGCTGTAGATTTCTTCTTTTCATGTGTTTTTTTCTCTCACTGTTTTGAACCCACACACACCACGCCCACTGGTACAAATGAAAAGGGACAAGACTCAAGGTAGCAGGCAGTGCACACTAGTATGCCGCAAGAAAAGGCTCTGCTATTGTAGTTTCTTAGTGTTGAAAACCCCCCCCAAAAAAATCCATCTTAATTTCAATTTTCATATCCAGCTTCGGTTGACATTGGAGAAGAAAATATTGAAATTCTCTCATTTCAAGGCTTTGGTAAAATATATATTTTTTGTAATACATATATTAGGTTATATAATTTTTCCTTTGCATCAAGATTTGTATTTATAAGGACTCCTCCCACCACCCCCCCCCAAAAAAAAACAAAAATTCTATGATATATGATAAGAACATGGTATAAAAAAAAGGAAAAGAATACTTAATTGTCACAATTGGTCCCCCCACACAAATTCCTGGCTTTGCCACTGATTTCCTTGTCTAGCTTCCACGCTAATTACCACTCCATTAGTTATATTTTTTATGAAATCAATATGCTTCAGAGGAATTCATTGTTTTAAAACACCCAATGCATTATCTCTCTAGTAATCTTATTTATGTTTTTTTTTTTATTTATTTTATTTATTTTTTTTTTTTTATTTATAATTTTTACAAATTGATAAACCATGTAGACTCCTTCCTCAATATTTCATCATTAAAATGCCACATAAGCTTGTCCATAACTGATGCAAAAATATAAGGACTCCTGATTCTTCTCTAGTAAAAAAAAAAAAAGAAAAAAAAGAAAAAAGAAAACATATATTGGCAAGAAACCTCTCTCTCTCTCTCTCTCTCTCTCTCTCATGCATGAAAACTTTTAAAATGAATGTGTAGATAAGGATAAAGTTGTCAGATTTGCTTGTTTAAGTTGAATAACCCGGTCAGGGTTATATTCATGTGGTTTTCCTACTACTATGCTTACTTTTGAATGGTTATGAAGGGGTTGGAAATTATAATCTCTATTTTTTGATTATCTACTAGAGTCAATTGATTGATTGTAATTAGCATTTGTATTTATTTTTAACTTTCATGATCTGTGCTTCTATTGTAGACTACATGAAGAAAAATCCTTATCTTGGAGATGAACCTATTGACATTGAGGATTTGGTCAATGTTGGAAGAAGATTTGGGCCGTAGGTTCTTAATACCTTTTTTCCTTAAAAAAGAAATATCATAGTCAGTTGTTTGGACTTTAGTTGTGTTCAAGACTTAATGGGTGTTTGTGTAACCAATGAAAAAAAAATCAAGTTGTATGGGTTTTGCCTCCTATTTACTTGCTACTTCTTTCTTGTAGGTGTCCTTATTATGTATCACGAGAGCTCCACAAGGTTGCTGATATATTATTTGCTCCTTATAACTATCTTATTGATCGGAATCTTCGAAAAATTTTAAATGTTGATTGGAACAACAGTATTCTCATATTTGATGAAGCTCACAATCTGGTAAGGGAATATAATTGAAATCTGTGACAAAGGAAATCTAATGTCTTTACAGCTTTGGAACTATATGTGCTGGTTTTTGAATGTCTCTCTTCTTACTCAGTTGGCTATCAACTCTTGAAACTTGTTAGTGATTTAAAAAAAAAAACCAAAGTGATTGATATTTATGCAGATTAGCAACTTGATTCATTTGTTACATTGGATAGTTTCTTATGTAATGTGAATATAATGCAGGAAAGCTTATGTGCAGATGCAGCCTCTTTTGACTTGCCTTCTTGGCTTCTAACAGCTTGTATTTCTGAAGCAAAAAACTGTATTGACCTTTCTATAGCAAGGAGGGAAGAATCAAATGACAAATCACAGAATCCAGATAATTTTGCCATCCTTAAAGGTAAACTCTTTTTTTTGTTTGTTTGTTTGTTTTTGTTTTTGTTTTTTTGTTTTTATTTTCATTATAAAGAATATTGCCACTATTCTAGCATTTTTTAGAGAGCGATTTGGCCGATCTAGATCCTACTTTTATTTAGTATTTTTCCTTGTAATCAATCACATGCATGTGAGACTTTCATTGTGTTGTAAAGTTTAAGTTAGCTTTTTACAGAACGTTATCAGTATTTTTGATGGGTGCTCTGGCATTCATACTCTACTTAGTCATGTTTCTTATGAGCTAATAAGACATATCTTGCAGCACTTCTTTTGAAGCTTGAGAAGCGGATTGCCGAAGTGCCCATTCAGTCCAAAGAAATGGGATTTACTAGGCCCGGGCCTTACATCTATGAACTACTTGCTGATCTAAATGTCACACATGAAACTACCTCTATGCTCACTAATATAATTGACGATGCTGCTGTGCTTCTTGAGGAAGAAAACCATAACAACGCAAAGGGAACTGTTTGCAGGCTGGAAAGCATTAATGACATTCTTCATATAATTTTTAGAGATAAGGGCAATGCTCATGCAAAATTTTATCGTGTAAGTAGAATTGAATAGGACAATGGTGAGATTGATTTCAAAATTTTTTTGGCTTTTGCTTTAAAGTGTGCGTGTTTCTATATCATATCTTTATTTTGCTATATAGGTATCTGAATTGGAACCCCCCACCCCCCTTCTCCCTTTTTTTTCATTATAGGTTCATGTGCAGGAACTTGAAGCAAGTGCTGCAGATGGATTAAAGGGTAATTTGGAGATATTTGCTGTTGTTTGGGATAGGTCTTATTTATTTTATGGGTGTGCGTGTGTGTGTTGTCATTCTCTATTACGTCTTGATCTCTTTATTTTTGGCTTATTAATCCATAATATCTCATTTGCATTATTGAAGTATTAAATTTAATATCCCATGCGTAATGCGGGATGGGGTGAATGGTTGAGCACTTTTAACCAAGCCTAGTTGGGTGAATGGTTGTGGCTTTTTAGAGAGGAAAAGACTCATTTGTGGAGAGGGTGGTTTTATTGAAATATTTTGGTGAAGAATGGGGTTGATGGTCAATGAAAGGGGTAAGAGGTGTGCATGGTTGTAGCTTATGGAGGAGTGTAAGAGCAGGTTGAGATAGATTTGTGGAGGTTGTAAAATATGATGTTGGGGATGTTAAATGTAAGGTTTTTACATGATAAGTGGCATGGATAAATCTTTTTGAGAGAGCTATACCCAGAGTTGTATGCGATTGCCGAAGATAAGGAAGCCTTAGTTCATTTTTGTTTAGAAGGCAAGAAGGTAGGACCCACTCTTGGAATATTAGGTTTATTTGTGATTTCAATGACTGGGAGTTAGAGTCAGTGGTTTCTTTGATATTTTGTATGCCAACATCCCAAATAGGGCTGGTCCAAATTGAACGAGGTGAATGTTGAATGGCAATGGAAGAGTTTGATGTTCTGTCTTATTATGAGGTCTTGAGAGGCTCTAGTGATTCGCTATGGTGACATGGGGGAAGATGTGGACTTCGTGAGTCTCATGAGGAGTAGTATTCCTATGGTAGAATGGTTTTACATGTACAAGTGTAATAGGGAGACTGTGGACCACTTGTTTCTATGTTGTGAAGTCACTTATAATCTCTGCGGCTTCATTTTCTTTGTAGTTGGGGTGGAATTGGTTCTGCAAAAATGCATGTTTGATCTTCTAACTGGATGGAGGAAAGTAATCTAATTTCTTGGGTCATAGAGAATTTCAATCTATAATTAATTTTATTGATTTTCTAAATCTCAGATTGTAATTCGTATATGTTGTAATTCTTTAGAGCTATCTCACGTTATCACCAAGTGTGGATGAGGTAGTTCATTTTTTTCAATAAAATTTTTGATACTGAAAGAAAGTATTAATCTGATAGCCCTAATTGTCATTCACAATTTATTGTGAGTTAGTGAAAATGTGTATTCCAAAAGATTGGCATAGTGTGTGATTGAACATATGCTATCCTGTCATAGTCTAATTTATATATCTTTATTTGTTTTGATTCTGCAGGTAAGGCATCAAGGACTCTCAGCTGGTGGTGTTTCAATCCAGGAATTGCCTTGGAAGAATTCCACAAGTTGGATGTGGGCTCAATCATATTGACATCTGGGACATTATCTCCCATGGATTCCTTTGCCCAGGAACTGAAATTGTAAGTGACTCTTATGCTAATTAGGTTATTCCATGTTTGACAATTTCTAAATAGAAAATGCTATATTGGTTATTCAGAGAATTTCCTGTTCGGTTGGAAAATCCTCACGTCATCACCCCAAGTCAGATATGGGCTGGAGTTGTATCAGCTGGTCCTTCTAGTTGCTCTTTCAATTCTTCTTACCGAAACCGTGATTCTGTAGAATACAAACAAGAGCTTGGAAATGCTATTGGTATGTAAGATAACCACTACTAATGCTGCTTTTCATAGGCTGAAGGTGTTGTTATTTATTATGACGCCAATGATCGAAACACCACCTGTTTGATTAATGTAAAAGGTTTATTGTTTCTTCAATGAAGGGAAATCTTAGAACGCATGGTCCCTAGTTAAAAGGTGGGATTGTTTGATATTCAACTAACATATCTGTGTGGGATATGTTAAATAGCTTTGGCATGTTGATAACTCACAGTTGATGTGTAAAAGATATGTTGGTAGTACAGTGAGGTTTCAATAGAACTTTTCATTCATATCAGCTAGGATATTCTTCTAGCTTGCTTGCATGAGCGCAGATAACCCTAGAAAGTTGGGGCTTTTGAGAAAAAAAAAAAAGAATAGAATATTAAAAGAAGAAAAAGTCAAAACCAGCTATGTTTTAATATTTCTATATTCTGGAGGATGACTAATCTGTCAAGGATCCATAGCTGACCCCAAAATTTTGGGGATAAGGCTTTGTTGGTTTGTTTTTGTTGTGTTCTGGAGGACAACATAATTTTCTCCCTTAAAAACTCAAGTGGTTTATAACTTTTTAAAAATTTAGGCTTTGCACTGAATTTTAAGCATATTCCCTAATCAGAATTAGAAGTTTATTCAAATCGGTAGCCTGATAATTGTTGATGCTAATTTGAGAAGTTATGCTTATATTTTTATCTTCCAGTAAACTTTGCTCGAATTGTACCCGATGGACTGCTTGTATTCTTTTCGTCTTACTACATAATGGACCAATGCATTGGGTGCTGGAAGAATATGGTAGGGGTTTGAATACTTGAAAGGGTGAAATCTGTTTGCTTTTATCTCATGAAAAATCATGTTCCGTTTTTTGTAGAGTCATGCAAATTCAACTACAATATGGGAAAGAATCTGCAAACATAAGAAACCTGTGATAGAACCTAGACAGTCTTCAATGTTTTCTTTGTCAATTGAGGTAATCAACATTACCTATATATCCAATTAATTTTGTCACATATATATAAGTATGCTGTCTTCTCTTTTAGTCTTTAGGTAATACATTTGGTTTGGTTTTGGCAGGACTATATGGCTAAGTTGAAGGACACCTCAGCTTCTGGTGCAATTTTTTTTGCTGTATGTCGTGGGAAGGTATGTTTTTGACTTGGGCTTTAAGGAAAATGTTTCTTTGTTTTGCATTTGCTGACTTCCAAATTTTTTTGTGGACCAATTGGATTGGATGAAATTTGTTTTGCATGTTTTTGACTATCATACAATCACTAAGGGGTTTTGGAAGGTTCCAAACTTTATGTGTAGACAATGTTTTAAAATTGTTAAATAGAAAGCCTTTATGTCACTCATCTGGCATCATTGTAATTTGGGGTTATTTTCAAATAATTTTTTTTTTTTTAATGATAGTCTCTGGAGTGCATGATACACATTTAAAATTGACTAGCTCCAAGATGGTAAGTAGAGAAGAATCATGAATCTGTCTTTGGCTTTAATGTTTATATAGACGTATGTGTATGTTGTAACACAATTTTTTATTACTAGGAAGTGCATATCTCGAATAAATGGCATGTTGCGCACACACACAAGGCAGTGCTGATGGATAATGTTTCATTTGTCATTAGCAAGTTCATTTGATGAGTCCTGTATTTGGCAATATTTATTGTCTACTACCCTCAAAATTTTGTGAATTGGTGCTTTTATTTATTTTTGAATCAATAAAGTAGTAAATGTTTTATCGGACAGAAAAAAAAAGTGAGGCCACAGTATGAAGGGAGTATGCTATGGAGCACTCAAACAGAGAAAAAAAATTAAAAAGATAAAAACAAGTCAATCAAGAAACGTGCTATCTAGGAAAGACAACAAATCAAAACCTCAGTTGGGGAAGGAGAGAAAGCCTGGTTCAATGCTAATAAATTTTCCTTTAATTGCGATTTAAGCTGGGGTACTGAGGAATCTTTATTTTAAAAAATGCGAGAATTCCTTTCTCTTTTAACAATCCACATTAAACAAGATGGAATCACACTCCAAATTGCCAACCTATCATTCTTTACCAGAAGACCAGCCCAACGCAGCAGCAAATCCAACACCAGTTTATGCATCACGCAATTCACACTTAGAAGACACCACATGAAATCCCATTGCTCTCTTTGGTCCTTGTATTTTGAGGCAGTTGCAATATGTTGCCTTGAAATGTTCTGTTTGGTGGACTCCTTTGGTCTAATACTTTTGGTTACATGCTTGCTGAGTCACCCAATATTGTGAACAACACTGTTAGTATATATAAGTATCGGGAGCGATAAAACTAGTAATTTTGGTTGTTGTCTTCCTGGCTAGCAAGTAGTTTTAAAGTTAGATTTCAAGATCTTTCCCAAATTATTTAGCATTTCCTAGATTTTCAGAAAATGAACTTTTTCTTTGGTTGGCTGATGCTTCATTTCTTGATGCAAATTTGGCAAGCACAATAAAATATGAAGGTTACATATCTGCTATGTCTTTTTTTAGTTCAAGTCCATTTATCACAGCTGAGTCTTATCTGTTATTTAGGTAAGTGAAGGACTAGATTTCGCTGATCATGCTGGAAGAGCTGTAGTCATCACTGGTATGCCATTTGCTACAATGAATGATCCTAAGGTTTGATAATCTTTTTGACATTTTCTTTTTCTTGAGACTTGATTGTTCCTTGTACTTTGCATATCATGCAAATCCTTTGCCATTTTATCTTTACTTAAAGAAGTTGCAGTGCGACATCTACTCTGTAAGGCATTTTTTGATTGATCTGAATTTGGTGACTTTGACTTGATACTTTATAATCAATACATGACTTTCAAATATCTAGACTGGGTTTTGCTAGCATTTTGATTTCAATTTTTGGACTCTAAGTTAAACCTTTTAACGTCGAGATACATATATGTAATGCTTAGCTATAACCATTGCTGTTCCTGAAGTTAGCATTCATTTGTGATGGTGATAATTTTTAATAGTTGACCCATTGCCTTAGACGGTGAAGCAAAAGTCTGGTTTCACCTTTTTGGCTTTCAACTACATTCTTATGTGTAATAATCGTATACTTATATATAAAAAAGAAAAAAAAAATAGTTGACCCATTGTTTGGGGGCTACGCCCTTCTATGTGTTTAACAAATCTTAATATTTATAAAGAAGGAAACAATAACAAAACCATTGATGTTTAAATCTTAGCTTCTTCGTAAGTGGCTGGTTACAACAATATATTTTCAATCTTAGTTACCTGAGCCTTCATCATTTGATCTTAATTATTTTCAAAATGTGGGATAGCATTATTGTGCATAAATTTCTTGTAGCATTCATTAATTGACAAGCAGGGATTTAAATTTCACTTTGTTATATTACATGGAGGTCTTTACACAATTAAAGTCATGTTAATTTATTATGGGTTCCCATTTCTTCTAAATTAATTAGTTTCACAGCATATATGTTCTTTATTACTCATACATCTATAGGGTTTGCTTTTTCATGTTCCTGCATTTGGTTTAGGAAATATCCTTGGGTGCTTGCCACATTGGAGTTGGCTATCAATATTTTTATAATTATAACACAGTGTGTTTTCCACAAATAATGCAAAGTTTATCCGTTTTCTGGGACCAGGAATGCTAAAATTGTAACAAGTGAATGTCATGATTGATCTTTTTTGCTATGTAGTTACTTAAATAGTTCTGCCATGAATCTTATGCTTATTTTCACATATTAGCTTTGCTCAACTGATATGAGAAATAAATCAGGTTCGTTTAAAACGTGAGTACTTGGATCAAGAGGGACAATCCCAAAGCAAAGTGTTTAAGGTAATCATTTTACTGCTTGATTGAGATGTCAATTTTAAGTACCTGATATTTTTCCTTAGGTTGTGTTCAGTTTGTAGGAATTTAAGGTGAGAATTTAAAGTTATTGAGAGTTATCAAAATTATGGGTGTTTGGTTAACTAATATTGTGGAAGTTCTGAAAATCTCAGGATATTGCCATTTCCAAAATTTATGGGACAATAAAGTCTCAACTTTTAAGAATTTTATTCTTCTGTCTTGCACTTAATTAGAATTGTAACAAATCATGCTTAAAACTAGTTAAAATTTCTTATCAGGTTTCACCTACTATAATGTGCACCTTATAAATCACATTAAAACTATTTTTCCTTATTAAGTTTTGCCTACGATAATGACCACGTGGGTTGTTTTCTCTACATCAAATGATCATTAAACTCTCAAGATTTCTAAAACTAGTTTTGAGCTACCAAACTCTGAGATCGAATTTTAAATTCTTAGGAATTTAAACTCATGAGAAGCTTAAATTCTAAAGAATAAAAAATCTTACCAACAGAACATGCCCTTTTTATTTTGACAATTGTTTTACCAATTTTTATTTGACTTTGACTTTGTAGGTTCTAACTGGAGAAGATTGGTATAATCAACAAGCATCACGAGCTGTGAATCAGGCCGTTGGACGCGTAATCCGTCATCGTCATGATTATGGAGCTATTATTTTCTGTGATGAAAGGTTTTTCTTTCTGTTGGTTCTGTCACTTTGGTCTTTAATTTCAACAGAATGCACAAGCATGTGACTTAGAAAGCAAAAATATCAGGAGATGATCATTTTCTCAACAAATTTTGTGACTTTTCTGGAGCTGAATTTTCTTTTGTCATTCTAATCTTTGTTGAATTTTAAGCTCTAGTTCAAATAGAATCTCCTCCGCATGTAAAGTGCAGGGTGGAATTCTGCAAAAGATATTTAACAACCTGTTTGGAAAGTATGCAATACATAATTACATGCAAAATGCAAAATGATCATTATTGTTTCCAGTCATTGAGAAGGTTATGGAAATCCATCTTGGGCTTTGGCTTGCAACCAATTAATGCCTTTCTCATCATTATTATTTTTATTGATGTAACTATGTTAAATTTTAATCTTCACATTTATGTATATATGTATTTTTTAAATTATAATTTTTCTTGTGGGTTATAAACAGGTTTGCACAGCCATATCGACAATCCCAAATATCACTTTGGATACAGCCTCACATCAAGGTGTGTTGTCATCTTTTGGAACAACCTTCTGAATTCTGATCTCCAAAGCACTAGTGCTAACACATTTCACTCTTGCAGTGTTACTCCAAATTTGGGGATGTAGTTTTTACGTTGACCCGGTTTTTTCGGGATGCGGGAGCTAGATGTTCTACTCATCTAAGGTTAATACAAACTGAAACTAGAGGTAAGTATCTTCTTGCTAAGAACATGACCAGTTTCATTGTTTTTATGATTTTTATATCTACCTATGTATTCCCCTAGAATTGTTGGGGAAATAAATATGTAGGTTGGATCTTTTCTTCTCAGATATTCGAAGTTTATGTTGAGTAACTATGTGACACATTGTTTCATGAACGTTTTTAGAATGAGGGCTTTTTATACATTATGCATTGCAGACCCAAATTATATAGATGTGTCTGTGTGCTCATTTGGCTACCAATACATACACAATGTAAAAGATTCTTGCCTTTATGGGTATCAGATCTATTTGAATGGATTAGATCAAGAAATAATCTTAACAAAATATATTAATATGGGTACGTGCAGTGGGTTCACCATCGTGAACACATTGTTCTTTTCTCTTTAATAAAATTTCTATTATCTACCAAAAAAAAGGGTACTTTCCTATCAGTCTTTTGATATTGTACTCTCTCTCTCTCTCTCTCTCTCTCTCTCTCTCTCTCTCTTGCGTGTGCATGCGTGCACACACACACTTGAAAGAAAGATATCAATAAAGGGTCCAATGGCTATCTGTGACACTTTCTGTCGCCTGGCTGTTCAGTAGTTAGAAAGTAAAGCTATTTGCTCGCAAAGTTATAGGTATGTGAACTCTTGGTGTTTCTAATGAAGACATCTAAGGTTCAATCCTCACATTCCCAACCATCGATGTATCAAAAAGTTGGACTTTATTCATTAAAAAAAAGTTGTAGGTATGTGAACTAAAAAGAAATATCCAAACCCTGATTGGTTAGATTACTTGCATCAAATTGCAAGCTTCCCATTAGCTGGGTCTGCCTTAAATTTTTTGGGTTAGCCAGAAATAATTTTAACAAAATATATAAAAATGGGTACTGCCCTATCAATCTTGATATCATACTCCCCCCCCCCCCCCCCCCTCTCTCTCTCTCTCTCTCTCTCACACACACACACACACACACACACACACGAAACAAAGATATCAATTAAGGGTCCAATGGCTACCTGTGGACACTTTCTTTCTCCTGGCTGTTCTGTAGTTTGATAGTAAAGCTATTTGATCACCAAGTTATAGGTATGTGAACTGAAAAGAACTATCCTAAGCTTAATCTGTTAGATTGCTTGCATTTGACAGAAAATTACAGGCTTCCCATTTGCTGGGTCTACATTATATTTTTTGGGTTAGTAACGTCCTGATCCTGTTGCTTTTACTGGAATAAAGAAACCAGGAGCCAATCACTTACAAGCCAAGTCTTCACTTAGGTCCTGAACCTACTTCAATCTGGGAACTTAAAGATTAGGTTTAGGCGTCTTACAATTTAAAGGCTGTGTTAGAGGTATTAGGTTTATGTGTGTAGGCCCAAGAGGCCCAATTCTATTGTAAGCCCATGTATGCCTAACCCTAGCTCTCTCTCCCTATATAAACCCTACTTAGGGTTCATTGTAACTAAGTGAATTGATAATATAGTGAAGATGTAGCCGTCAAGGAATACTCTTTGTGGATGTAGGCTGTTAGGTCGAACCACATAAACCTTGTGTTCTCTCTCTTCTGTCTATACTCTCTTTCTCTACACTTCATAAAATCTAACATGGTATCAAAGCTACCTTCCTGTGGCCATGGTTTTCTGTCCTTATTGTGTGTTCAATAGCATTCTTTGTCTTTCTCAATGTTTCTCTGCTGCATTCGTCTTCTCCAGCCTCACACTACTGCAGTCAAAACTCTCCGGTATAGTCCAGTTGCTGTTAGAAGTCGCATCACACCACAAGACCACTGCCTTTCACAAGCCACTGTCACAGAGCCTCCCTTCAACCATCACATCAAAGAGTTGATCTTGACCCATTTTTTGTTTGTCTTACACTGCCATCAAAAGCCAAAACTCACTGCCGCTGCTTAACACACGACAATACCATCATCTAAACCCCGTGGCTGTGTTTCTATTGCATTCGGCACCAATTATGTTGGAAGGGACCAACAAGTCTATCATTATTGTATTAGTGACATTCTGGCAGAATGATTTATCAATGACTTAAAGAATCCTCTTGGCTTGTGATAACAAGTATTGATCGCCGAATGTCATACCAATAGTTCACAGACTTGCTCTTGGGTTGTGAGAATTAGCAGGTTCAACGTGTCCTTTATGTATGCAATTCACTCAATCAAGAATGAGTTTGCATATTTAAATATACAAGGCACAGTTTGATCTGCAAGTTTTGGATCTTTTGAGATTATTTTCTACTCTGCAAGTGGGTCTTTTGCCTTTAAATCTGTAGCACTAGTTGTTGTTTGCCAAAGTTCCTCAAGCCTTCAGTGCTAGGTTGCACGGACGCCATTTTTGGCAACGTACTGGTGTCTGACACGGATATTGGCATGACTCGTCAGACTCCGGTGTCCGAGCGGTGTCTTTTTTTTTTTTTTTTTTCCTTCTTCACTTATTCGACACGGTGGACACGCCAGCAGTAAAAAAAAGAAAAAAAAAGAAAAGAAAATCACAGATTTTGACAGTTGTCAGTGAAAGTTTAGAGTCTGAGAAGTCATTACCGTGAGAGTTGAAACCCATAGACAGTTGCCGGTGCTAGATTGGGCTGATTGGCAAGTCAGCGAGCTCCATAGACAGTCGCCGTTGACGTCGTGCCCTCTGTCCCTTCCGATCTCTCTCTCTCTCTCTCGATGTGGACAGGTTTGAGTCCGACCTCTTCTCTTCTCTCTCTCTGGGTTTTTTTTTTTTTTTTTTTTTTTTTTTTTTCAGATATGCTGTGTACTCTGTACTTTTAGTGTACTGTTATTTTTATTTTTTTATATTTTATCCCACTCTCACTACATATATATATTTTTAATTTTTTTTAATCCCAAAAGTTTAAAGCTTGTTTTCCTTTTATGTTTTTAGTTTGATGTTGAATGTAGCCTATTTAAACTTTTGGTTTTTATACTCTAAACATTTTATGTGTATTATTGTACTACTTTGGTTGTTAGTTTACTTATTTGTAGTTCTTACATAATTTAAATTCTAGACATAAAATACTAAAAAATATTAAATTCTAAAAATATTAAAAAATATGCCTAAATATAAATTTTAATTAATTATTTAATTGTCGTGTCCATGCCGTATTGTATCCTTATTTTTCAAAAATTACCTTATCCCCGTATCCGTGTCCATGTTGTATCCGTGTCCGTGTCCGTGTCGGTGCAACTTAGCTTCAGTGTAGTGGTCCTTAGGTCATAGCAGACCCTCCTCCTTGGTCACTGATGTAGCCTTCTTAGGCCCTTATTATCTCCTGGCAGTCTTTTATAGTCGTTCACTGTCATCTTCAGCAATTCACATGTTCATTATCTGGTCTATTTATAATCATCTTCATGGCCATTTTCAAGGTATCTTCGAGGGATCTTTCTTCATCTTCGCAAGTTACATTCTAAGCTCAAGGTTCCATCATACCTCCACCTTGAGTTTGAGAGGGGGTGTTAGAGGTTTTAGGTTTATGTGTGTAGGCCTAAGAGGCCCAATTCTATTGTGAGCCCATTTATGCCTAACACTTGCTCTTTCTTCCTATATAAACCCTACTTAGGGTTCATTGTAACTAAGTGACTTGATAGTATAGTGAAGATGTAGCTGTCAAGGATTACTCTTTGTGGATGTAAGCCATTAGGCCGAACCACATAAGCTAAGTTTTCTCTCTTCTCTCTATCCTCTTTTTCTCTACACTTTATAAAATCTAACAGGCTGTTTTGTCTACAATGACAATAACAAGCAAGTATCAAACCCCAAACTGTGGGGTCCACTTTGGATCCTCAACAAATTAATCAGGGTTGGCCACACACCCCAACTTGTATTTGTAATTCATTCATAAGAAAGTGACTAATTTTTATGTTGTTTTCCATCCTACAACAACTCTCTTATTTCTGGGCTTGGGATTGGTTGTGAACAATATATATGACACTATGCACAAACACGGGGGAGTTTATTGGTTTTTTTGTTTACTTCCCAAAATTTGAATTGAACCATTGGTTTGTCATTTGTGCCCTTCCTATGGCACGTGTGTTATTAAAGCCAATTTTCTGTAATAATGTAGCCTATTTATGCTGTGGCTAATGCTATGTTCTTTCACAGGAGAAACAAAAGAGACGCAACCTGAGCAGCCCCCAGAAAATTTTTTCACCCTAGTAAACCCTGGACTTCTTATCTGTAAAGATGTTCATATTTAGATGTAAAAGCATTTTCTGATAATGCTATTTGTGTGAACTATTTCTTGGTTATGGGAATTTTCAGGCAACACAAATGAGTCAAGATTCTTCTGTAAAGGCACTGTCTCCCATTCGTGACACTAAAAGAGGCAATAGTTCAACTTCAAGCCAATTGGGAGAAGTTCTTCCTGCTAATCGCTCATCTCTTTCTCCCTTTAAGAGTCAATCTTTAATTTTGAAGCATCTGAGTGATCTTATCAGCAATGAGAAAAAAATTTTGATGCCTGGAAGGAAAAATACGCAACATCAAGATCATGAAATAACTGATATGACTGGTTATTCTATATTAAATGAAAAACCAAGCAAAGAAAAACTTATAGATTCTTCTAGGAAGCGTAAATTAATAAACATAGAAAATGCTGCGATGCAACAAATTGAAGTTTCTCATGATCAGTCATTTGGTGCAAAGAAGTTTGAAACAACTGGCCCTTTGGGTATCAATTCAGTTAATCTCGAGAATTTGCAACATTCTGATGGCATCAGCACACAAAATACTCAATTTGGTTCATCAGTACTGCATAAAGATCAAGGAACTTCTCAAGAGAAGCAAGCTCAGTTTTTCAGGCAGAAGAACAAAGGTGTTCAGTCCAACCCTATGCCCAGTGGTAACGAGGAATCCAGGGGATCTGCTTTTCTGATTCAGGTTAAGTGTTTTGACAATATAAAGTAAATTATAGTTTATGTGATTGTTCCTTTGTTGTAAATGAGAAATATGTGGTAAGAAACTGGACAGGAGGCTGGCTTCTAACACAACAAGAAGAGCTTCCACTTGTTAACTATAGAATAATTGAACTTTTACATGGTTATTACTTACTGGTGACTTAAAATGTTTCTGATTATATGCCATTTGTCATCATTTTCTGTAATACTTCTAGAATCTTCCCTCCCTTATTTGCATGCCTCCTAAAAAAGCATTTCTCTAATGCAAGTGGTTTTCTTGGAATTTTGCATTGGATGCCAGAACCATATTAAAGCAGTCATGTTTGTTTGTGTTTCTTCTCTGAAACCAATGAGCTATAGGCAATTCTTTGACTCACCAAGTTTTTCGCATTGCTTTCTTGTTTAAAATGTCAATTAAGAAATTGGTTTTGGATTTTGTTCAAACCTATGCCTACAGGTTAAAGAGAAGCTCAGTGCCGAAGAGTATAAAAAATTTGTGGAATTTATGAAGGCACTTAAGTCTAAAGAAATGAAGATAAGTAAAGTTTTACAATCCATTGTGAGATTATTCTCTGGACCAGAGAGGCTTCATCTTCTTGAAAGGTACTCATTGCTATTTGATTTTAATACTATTGGCAGCAATTGCCTATGTGGCTATGCATCTAAAATTTGACTTGAAGGCTGAGGGTTCTTCATAAGATAGTACTTCTATTAGTGCCATGATTGACATTGATTATGGATGCTATTATTTATGGCATAGGTTGGGTGCTTCATTCAGATACTAGTGTTAATAAAATTCTTTTGGGTTACGATATTGATATTTTAGGACAAAAAAATTATTTACCCTATCATTTGTGTATTATGCTTTCTAAATGTTGCTAATATAGTATGATTGATAAATGTTTAAGCCTGAAAATGACAGATGTGACACCTTTTATTTGTTGTTTTTCTATTACATTATGCATAGAATGTCTCCCCTTCCCCTAGTCTTTTTTGAAAATTGAAATATCCAAATTTGTCTTCTTCATACATTTTGTTTCTTATATTCAATAATTGTAGCATTTCCGCTCTCACCCTTGCTATCGTCATTGTGAACAGGTTTAAGGACTATCTTCCTGCAAAGTATCATTCTCTGTATGAGCAGCATCTTGTAACAAATAATGACAAACTTTGACATGCAGTATCGTTCTCTGTATTTTATCCAAGTTTTTAATTTTTATCCAGTCTTAAGTAAACACATTGGGTTTCTAGAACAATATATGAGAGGGATTGGGTATTAGCAGTATAAAGGTTGAGTTTTTCAATCTTGAAAATTCTGGTATCTCTTGAAGGGGAAAGGTTAGTATTTTGCTTTTCATGTATACGGTGCAGCTCAAATAGTCAGACAACCTTAATATCCCCATTGTAAATTTGGCTTGGAAAGCCAAGGGATCCGTTTGATGCAGATGAATTGTGTGAGTAATTTTATAGTTGTGGAACTTTGTGTATTAATTGAGATTTGCAATTAGTAATTACATTTTGTGTTTGGTTAGTAATGTTTTGTTGGGCTTACCCACAGTTTTGATGGTTGCTTTTTGTCCAGGAGGAAAAGCATACTTGTATAAGCAACTCTTTTGTATCGTGGTGAGTCCAATCCTATGCTTTGTATGGCTTTAGAAGAAAGACTGTTAGCTAAAAATACGCATGGGAAAAAGGCAGCCTCAACTATTGCTTGTGGGCATCCACAATATTTAGTAGCGCAAGAGAGTTTGGATTGCGGAAGAGACGGTTTTCTCATATGCATGATTATACTAGCAATATTTCTCATCGAAGAGACGTTTTCTTTTGGTATTATTATTATTATTATTACTGTATAATGAAGGAGAGATACATATTATATACTATTTCAGCCCATACTTGTATAAAGCTTTCCTCTTGTTGTATTTTTAGATGTTATTCTTTTGACAATATACATAATTCCCTTTTGTTGTTCGTGGACTGATATAAATTAAACCAGCTTTGTCAAAAGTTTTGTAACTTAACTGGTTGTCAAATTTTGGTGTATCCATGGCATTTGGGGTTTAATCCTCTTCTTCGCTATCAAATTAAAAAAAAAAAAAAAAAAAAAAAAAAAACCATAGTTTTTAAAACATTCAAATTAAATTAAAATTAAAATAGTCTATTTAGAAAGTAAGGAAAAATCCAATTAAATTGTCCATGAGACTCATCTAAGGAGTTCTGATAGTCATAATAAGAAGATTAAGTTTGCATTAAATTTATGGACAAAGTTTAGTTACAAAATTGATTGTAGTCTTAAGCTAGTTTTATTCAATAAAATAAACATTACTACATACTAACAGGTGAATTGCATGTTCTTTATACTCTTAATACACATGTCAAATTTTGTGTTATTCAGATATTATTTACTATATGATTTATAAGTTTATATTTTATACACAATTTTAAACTACAAAATCCTACAATATAAACAATTTATTGATAATATAGTTATTGATCTTTAATTTTTTAGAAATTTTGCTAGTATGGAGGATATAAATTTTGTCTTAAATTTGTTGTAGCTATTAAAATTTATAACACAACTAATTTTATAATTAAACTTTGTCTTAAATTTTAAATAGCATTTACAATTTATAACAATTCTTTTCTGACAATCTGATGAGTCAAAGCCCATTTTAGAAAAGAAAAACAATAATATCTAGCCTCTATCTTTGTGGGCCGGTTATGGTGCTTATTGTGTCTCCAAGTAAGAAAGCCCCAAATTATCTGATTATTTAAAAAAAAAAAAAAAAAAAAAGTTTACCGACTTGCTGTGTGGAAAAGGAATTGTATGGTTTACAGTTTACGTTATGACTCACGAACAAGTCATGGGGCGATAGTATGTGGAAGAACTTTGGCTTACCGTGTGGGACCGTTAAAAACAAAAAGGGTAATTGACCATTGGAAAAAGGTATACCGAGTGGGAAAAAAAGAAAAAGAAAAAAAAAAAGGTTTGCATGAGCAATTGAGCATGACTAACGAAATAGGCGAAGTTCTTCCACTCACTTGAGTCATCATCATTGCCTGACCGGTGACCAGACCAATCTATCTAGATTCTAGACTACAGTTGGTTCAAACTTGAAAAAAATTTGAGTAATGCTAGAGACACATAAAATTGCATAATTTTATGTTATAACTCGCCATGGCGAGTTGTGAGTGGTGAAAGTGTCCTCACATGGTTCACCATCACACATCCACTAATCACAACTTACTTATAAAATCAAAGTAATAGAAAATGTTCACGGATGAACCAAATTAGCACTATTCAAACATTTTGATATAAAAATTGAATCTTGTAAATAGGGGGGGAAAAAAAACATTGATATCTCATAAGCGAACCTCTTTTATCTCAAAGAGATTGATTTTATTTGGAACTCATATTTATCAATTTTGTAATAAAAAATATGTAATGCAGATAACAAAAAAAAATGTTTATTCGTTTGGTACGTATGTTTAAATGACAATTTTTAATTTTTTTAAAAATACGTGTGGGTAAAAAAGTGTGTGAAAATACGTGTAATATTGTTTAAAAACTAAAAATATGTGTTTAAACACATGTACCAATCATACTCTAAATTTAAACTTGAAATTGAAACTTCTAGACAAAAATTAACAACTCTGCTTTTAAAAGGACACACAAAATCTCTTTAAATTAAAATAAAAAATAAAAAACCCATACCTTCAAAACACTCAACCTGTTAATTAACTACCCTTGGCTAAATCTCAAGTTCTACCACCGGAGTTGTGCAATCCCCAAGTAGCCTCCAACAAAAGCCATTATGGTCAAAGCAAATCAGCCACCATGGAATCTCAACCCAAGTATTAAAAACCTCCGATTCAACAAATTTGAACATTTTCCGCTTTTCCACCCTAATAATCACAGAAGAATACCATTAAAGTCACAAAATTTGAAAAAAAAAATTTAAAAGAGATTTTAATAATGTGAGAACTATACCTCATTGTACTATTTCTTCTTAGATATAGATTGCTTCAAGGATTTGCTTTTCCACCTACAAACCTAGAAAAGAAAAGAAAAATAAAAACCTAGTAATGTTTTATTACACAGTGTAATCAAGTTAGAAAAATAAAACTACAGATTTGGAATTGAAATCAATCAATGATACATAAATCCAAGAGAGAGTTAAATACACTTTTTTTTTTTGAGAGTTAAATACACTTTTCTTTTTTGAAAAGGGAGTTAAATACACTTAAATTGTCCTTTTTGCTAGAAGAATTTATAAATTTATCTCTCCAAAATAATAAAGAAGAATTTATAGATTTATCTCTTTGCAATAATTATATAAGTGACATAGAGAAAAAGTTGGGATAATGATAAATATTTCTTTCTTGAAGGAGCAGTAATTGTACGTGGCTAAGGTGAATTCAAATATAAAACACAAATATTGAATTCTAATGGATTGTAAGGTGAATTTTTTTTTTCTTTTAACGCGTATTTCAAAGTGATGTAGTGGGAGTATGAGTTTTATTTTACATATTTGTCCCTAATTTTTATCCATGCTTAAACTTAAGTCATAGGATTATTTTTGAACCAAATAAAATAACAAAGAGTCTAATATGGATAACAGGATTAAATGTCAGCCAAGTCTCCTAAGAAATGGAATTGTTTAAAAGAGATTAGGAATGAGATAAAGGAAAAAGAAAAAGTAGAAAAAGCAATATGAATCAGATGATTCCTGCAACGTGGAAAAAGTGAAAAAGTAGTCTCCGCCGAGTGGAAAATGGGTCCTAGTGTTTTTACGCATGACTCACGAGGCAGGTAGCTACTTCTACTCACTAGTCCATACCGTGTGTGGATTCTAACAAGAACTTTCCCTTACCGTGTTGGTCATCCTTGACCTGACCATTCCAATCTAAAGTTAGTTCACACTTCAGTGATATATATTCATCGTTAATGCACGGCTTTCTCCTCATAAAAATCCACAAGACTCATCATTTGCATTGCACTATCAGTAAAATACTTCATGATGATTAATTATAATCATACTGTTTTTGTATTTCTTCTTTTGTCCTTGGGGATATTCAAACTGGGTTCATGCTCTGAAAATCAGACTCAGACTAATAATGTGACAGTGAAATGCATCAAAAGTGAAAGAGAAGCACTTGTCAGATTCAAGGAAGGCGTAATTGATTTTCCAGGTAAGCTTTCTTCATGGGTCGGTGAAGATTGCTGCCAATGGAATGGCGTAGAGTGCGACGACTCAGGTCATGTTACCAATCTCACTCTTAGCAACCCAGCTGGACGCCACAGGCACTTTGATTATTACGAAAGATATCATTATTCCGTAGCACATCAAGCTTTATTTAGGAACCGTGTGGTTTGTACAGGTCCCTGTGGTACCGGTTCTAGGTATTCGAGGAAATTGCTCGGTAAGATAACTTTTACTTTGATTCAATTAAAATATTTAAAGGTATTCGAATTCCTGAACTTTTTGGCATGCTAAAGAACTGGATGTATCTAAATTTCTCTTATATATGCATCTTTTTCAGGGGATGTTAATTCATCTTGTTCAAGGGATTTCAATGCATCTCTTTCAGGAGAGATTAGTCCTTATCTAGGCAATTTGTCGAGCCTGACGCATCTTGACCTTGGAGGAAACTACAATTTGTCTACCCAAAACTTGGATTGGGTCTCAAGTCTCTCTTCTTTAGAGAACCTGTATATGGGGGGAGTGAAGATCAATCATACCAAAGCAAATTGGCTGCATGCAATTAACATGCTTCCTTCCCTTCGGGAGTTAAGTTTATATTCATGTGAGCTTAAACACCTTCCATCTTCCCTTAATTTGACCTCTCTTCGTGTCCTTGATTTATCATACAACCCATTTAACACCTCCATACCTAAGTGGCTGTTTAGTCTTACGAGCCTCACAAATCTTGATTTGACTTCTAGCAATCAAGGAGGAATAATCCTTGATTCATTTGGGAGTCTTAGAAGCTTGAAATACCTCTATCTCGGTGTCAACCGTTTTTATGGTTCAATTCCAGCTTCTTTTGGCAATTTGTCATCCTTGGAGGAGTTGGACCTCTCATATAATGAGATGAATGGAACCATTCCAAAAAGTTTTGGGCAACTCTCAAAGCTAGTCAAGTTGTTTCTACTAGAAAATTCTTGGGATGGCGTCATAACAGAAGCCCAATTGATGAATCTTAGAAGCCTAGAAGAGTTTATGCTAACAACTAATAAAAGTCAGTCTCTAGTTTTAAATGTGAGTCATGAGTGGCATCCTCCTTTCAAGCTCAAATCTCTTCATCTAGGAAGTTGTCGCATTATTGGCTCCAAATTTCCTGTATGGCTTCAAGTTCAAAGTAATCTCACCTATGTCACCCTAACAAACGGTGGAATCGAAGGCACCATACCTGAGGAATGGTTCTCTATGATATCTTCTAACCTCACCCACTTGGATCTATCCAACAATCAGATAAATGGGAGCTTGCCACACCAATTAGTATTTCCAAAAGTGACTAAGCTATTTCTGCAAAGCAATTTGTTTTCCGGCCCTATCCCATCAAATATTAGTGATCTAATGCCAAGCTTGCAATATTTAGATCTTTCAGAGAACCACCTCTATGGTAAAATTCCCCTGTCCATATCGAAAATGAAACAACTTAATATTCTTGTCCTCAGGAGAAATAATCTTTCAGGGGAGCTCCCTCATCATTGGAACGAGTCACAAATGGGCTTGCGCGTTGTGGATATTTCATACAACAACATATGTGGAAAAATTCCAAGCTCAATGGGTTTCTTAGGAAACCTTTCTATATTAGTGTTGAGCAACAACAATCTTAGTGGAGAAATTCCTTCATCCTTGCAAAATTGTTCTATTGTGAGCATGGATTTTGGGGGGAATCGTCTCTCGGGGAATCTTCCGTCATGGATAGAATCAGACATCTTCATGCTACGCCTACGATCAAATCTATTTAGCGGAACCATCCCTAAAAAATGGTGCAATCTTCATAAACTTTGCATCCTAGATCTTGCACAAAATAATCTCTTTGGGGGCATTCCAGATTGTTTCAACAATTTTAATGCTATGGTTGATCACAACACCTTTGGGTACCAGCATGTTGAGAACTATACAGAGAAAGCATACATAGTGACAAAAGGAAGAGAGTATGAATATGATCGTACTCTCCAATTTGTTACCTGCATTGATCTATCAGGGAATAGTTTGACAGGAGGAATTCCTATTCAAATAACAAGCCTCACGAGATTGGGTACATTAAACTTGTCAATGAATCATCTAAATGGAAGAATTCCCAAGAATATAGGAAACATGCGATGGCTGGAAACACTTGATCTCTCAAACAATAGACTTTTTGGACCTATTCCTGGAAGCTTGTCTTCTTTGACTTCCTTAGTACACTTGAACCTATCATTTAACAACTTGACAGGAAAAATCCCATCTGGTAATCAGCTCCAAACACTAAATGATGCAACCATATACAAGGGAAACCCTTTGTTGTGGGGGTCTCCTCTTTCGACCAAGTGCCCAAGAAATGAAACATGTGATGGCCTAACTATTACCGATGCTGATGACAAACAAGATGGAGATGATTATGAAAGGATATGGTTCTATGCTAGCATTGGACTTGGGTTTGTTGTAGGATTTTGGAGTGTTTGTGGAACCCTACTATTGAAGAAGTCATGGAGGCACTGTTACTTTCGTTTCTGTGATGACATCAAAGATAGGATAGCATTGCTAATTGCATTGAGAGTAGTTCATTTGAAAAGGAAATTTGGGTTGGAAAAAAATTGAAGTTTGTAGATTGGAAAGCTGGTTTAGTTCTAAATTTGAGGTATTCATGTGTTTTGTAAAATCTTAAATTAAATATTTTTTTATCTTGGTTTTTTTGTTTGAGTTTTTGGTTGTTATACATGTTTTTTCCTTTGTAGTTTACCTATTTCATGATTTGCTTATGTTCTTTTCCGTTTTGATTTTTGAGTTTACATTTATGAATTTTAGGGTTTTGATTCATTTGAAATTTATATTGGTATTCGAGATAAGATGTAGAAGATTATTTTAAATTTTTGTTCAATTCATTCTTTGTTTGCTTCTTTTGCATTTTGGTTGTGTAGGTAATATGTTTGATAATTTAGATCATCATCAACTTCTATTTCATAAACGATTACTAGTCCAATTTCTTTTGGGTAGTATCAGTATCTCAACGGGTGCACAGGAGTACTGGATTTGACACGTGTTTGCATCTTAACAGGTCCAAAGAAAAATTTTTAGGCATATTCCTATATTTTATGTGAAATTTACACTTTTACCCCTAAATAAAATGTTGCTGGTTGCTAAATAAACAAAGCAAGACTTTTACTCTCTATAGGCATAGGGAAACCCGTGTAATCAATGGACAAGGAAAAAAAATCAAGTGGTCAAAGGAAGTAATTCTGATCCAAAAGGTCACAAAAAAGAGAAAGAGAGTCTTATTTTGTTGAGTCTGTTGACTGAAAAGAATAAGGAGAAAGACTGAAAGAAGGACTTAATATTTTTTATAAGTTCATGCATGTATGATGCATGAGGTGTCATATTTTTCATATATATATATATATATATATATATTACCATTTTCCGGACATAACTGATGAGACAAAATATCAAGATTGTGTTTAGTTATTTGAATTTGGATTTGTATTTAAATTTGAATTTTAAAGTGATAAATTTAAAATGCCGAAATTTAAAATATAAATATTGAAACATATCTTATGGATTTCTAAAATTTTATGGACTTAGAAGTTATTTTAAATTCTATAATGGATTTGTCAAATCCAAATCTATGTGCCCAAATCTTGTCATCCAATCTCTCACGAAGTTATTCTGTGTATGTTGGATTGGAAAAAAAACCGTGCATGGTTCAATCTTCAATGGATTAGATTGTGCCACGTTGTCATCACACTGACATGTCCATCGGGAAAAGTTGATCCGCATGGTTCGTTAGGAATAGTTGCTTAGTTTTTACGTACTTGGCATGAGCTGATTTCGACTAGAGTTTATGGGGGTCTTTTCTATACGCTTCTTGTGTTAATATATACTCTATTGGTTGTCTCATCAAGGCAATTGTTCTATTCATTTGATACTTTTATCTTCACAATTTTATTTTTATTTTTTA
Source organism: Quercus cerris (assembly GCA_963669245.1). NCBI lineage: Eukaryota > Viridiplantae > Streptophyta > Magnoliopsida > Fagales > Fagaceae > Quercus > Quercus cerris. Next base: position 23,346,098 of record OY770008.1, on the reverse strand, counting down.
TTTTTGGTTGGAAGAAGCATAAAAATAGCCAGACAGTTATATAAGCATTACTTTGGCATTTTATTCTTTTGCCATTTAGTTACATCAAAAATTGAGAAAGAGACTTAAAGCTTTGTTACCATGCAAATTCCCAAAACAATTTCCCTTTATTAGGTTAAAAGTCATTGGTTAAGTAAAATATTAGACAATATGAAAATACACTATTGGTCTATAAAGTATCTTAGTCGACCCTACAACACTTGACAAATAAACTCCTAAAAAGAATCCCTCTCCTTATTTAAAATTCTTATTCTACGGCGTTGTAGCTAGCATCTGTTGCAGGCCTTTAGTCTCATTTGCACGCAATGACCCTCGGTTGCCATGATTGTTCAATTTAGGACTTTATATTAAATTTATTTTGTTCTGAATTGGGAGGACCTTGTTTCTAAAGGACTCGGTTTGGATCTATATTAGGTCATCATTTTTTTGATTTGGTAATACTGATGCCACATCACTTAAAAAAGTCACATTATTATTGTTTGTTTGTTGTGAAATTTTAAAGTACTCGCAAGTGTACGAATCATACCGAAATATAGTTTGACAAGAACGAGGATGAATCCAAAGGGACTTGGATGAACGTAGGAAAATTAATTAAACCTTAACCAAATTAATCCAATCTAGTTTAATAAAAATTGATTGTTTTGAAATTAAAATAAACTAAGCAAATAATTAAACAAAGCAAAAATGTGATATAAAACAGTAAAAAGATGAAAACAAACAAGAGAAAGGAATTAAGGTTTTGGAATCCACCTTGTAAGTCATATTAGTATATATTTATGAACATTAATTTTTCCCAACCCACTGCATAATAATCTAAAAATCAATCTTGCTATCATGGAAAATATTATCATTAAAATCTCTATTTAATATTTTAAAGTATGCTCTTCTTCGCTTCTTAGGTATAAAATCAAATATATTCGTCGTCAAACAAATCACAAAAGATATCTAATCTTATAATCAAACAATTACAAAACCAAGCATTAGATTAATTAAGATAAATCCAAAATCATGAGAAAAACATGATTGAACTCATATTAAGAATCCTATCTTAGTTAATTGTAATGAAGTAAGAACAATTTAAATCATGAAACAACAACTATTGTACGAAAAATCAAATCACATAAATAACACTAATAATCCTTAACAAGATTTCATCCTCAATCTTAATTGAAAATTTAGTTACTCATAATAGTTGACAAAATAACACAAAAACAAAATATTGAGCATTAAATTTGACAAATAAAATAAAGCTAGAGTGAAAGAGATAAATCACAGTGCTAGAGAAAAGCAGGAAGCCCCTGGCAGCATTGCCTCTTGCTCCTATTTCCTCTTTTTCGCTCCAGCCCTCCGTCGTCCTCTGCTTCAGCTTTCTTCTAGCCTGCGTTTCAGCTCTCTTCTAGCCAGCCCCCAATATTTTCTATTTTGCTCTATTTATACTTATATTCACATATGCGGCTGAGACCTAAAAGCTCTTTATTAAAACCAACGTGGCCCAAAAGTAAGTACTCCCATGTAGATGTTTTGGTGAACAAATGAAGAGGCCCACGTCAAACTTCCAAAGCCCATCTGTACATCTCCCACGCAAACAAGATTTTGTTTTCTTCTATCTACTTTTATTCACCACGTTAGAATAGATTAACATCGGCCTCACTCTTTATTTTTCCTTTTTCTTTTCTTCACTCCTTGTTGGACTTGCCAGCCCGTGCTTGTGTAAGTCATTCCCTTGGACTGCTTTTGTTCCTTTTTTTTTTTTTTTTTTTTTTTTGGTGCTTGCTTCACTTCACGCTTGGGTTGGATCTCTCAAATTGGCTTGACTTAATTGACCATTATTCTGCCTCAAATAAAGCCTACTAGCGTGTAAACCCTTTATTACTTATAAGAAAAAAATAATAGATAATTACTCACAAAATTACGGAAAAGTAATGCTAAATATAAAAATATGAGAATAATTTATTGTATATATTTTATGCACATCATTGTTCCTTTAGACTTGTATCCAAAAAATATAAAAAATAAAAATAATAGTACTCATTTGAAACTTAAAATTTGAAGGGACCAAAAATACTTGGCATGATAAATTTTAAGGGCTAATGGTGTATTTTAGCCTAAATTATAATTAAAGTTACTTTTATATACATAATGAGAGAGAGAGAGAGAGAGAGAGAGAGAGAGAGAGAGAGAGAGAGAGAGAGTGAATAGATATAATTAATTTACTGGTGCCAAGACATCCTCTGGTTCCTTACATATCTTTGATTATATACGATTAATTTAATTGTACCAAGAGACATCCTTAGTCCAATGGTATCCTCTCAGGTTCAAGACCCCGAGATTGGGGTGGGGTAATTTATTATTAGGATAATTTCTAACCATGATTAAAAAAAAAAAAAAAAGAAGATAGAATTTGCTGGTTATATATATATATATATATATATATATATACATATAAATAAATATTCTTTTTTCTTTTTAAATAACAGAATTTTCTGGATCTAATTAAGCATAAATTAGTAATTTCAGCCTTTAAAGAAATTCTAGCACCTTGTAAATGGAAATGGTAATAACAATTTCCAATTCCCAACCCTTAAATTGATCATTTTTCTAGGTTGTAGTTGTACATCCATCCTGATCATATGAGTACGTATACTCCTTTCATTTGACTCAAATAATAGAGCATCTGAGAAGCACGTCACGTCTCTCTAACTGTGTAAAGAGTCATTAATGCAAGATTATTGAAGATAAATCTCAATTAGTTTTTGGTTCTTGAGTCGAAACTTTTTCTCAAAGTGTGTGAAGTACTACTGTGTACTGCTCTAGCTAGAGAAGGAATGAAGGATATCAATGTGCACGTGCATATTATGATGTGAGAGAAGTGCAATGCACTGTACGTTGGAGAGCCCCGGGAGAATAGTTTGACCTATAATTCAACCGTCACAGGTCAAGATTGATTTATACTTGTGCATTACACACAATTGATGGGTCTTGAATTGAGCTAGAATGCATTGTCAAAATTTTAAATATTGGATAGACCACAAGTATTATTTTTTCTTCTTGATCTGTTACTTGTACTCTTATGACACATGTTGATTCTCAAATAATTTGTTCTTTTGAGGTTAGAGAGCTTGTTGTTATTATTGCTTTAGGTGAGTTTGAATGTTTGAACTTGCTAATATTTGATACACGAGCAGTCCCAAATTGGGATCTCTAGACAGGTACGGATCTATATATTGACTAGGGGGCAATGCCCCTATATATATATTTTTTAAATATTAGTATATTAATATGTACAAATTTTAGCAATTTTGTTCAATAAAATTACATTTTACCCTCCTTAACAATGCCATCAATATTCTTTTGAGGTTAATGTTATAGTCACACATTTTTTTACAATATTTTTACAACAAATTTTTATTGATTTGCCCACTTGTATCACTTTTTATTTATCAATAACTACTCATTACATTAGCAATTTGTATAAATTTTGTAGTTTTAGCATTTTACACCTTTTAAAGGCCATAAAAATTAATAGATTAAATCTAAAACAAAATATACAAGTCCAAAAAAATTAAACCAACAACAAAAATTACCAATAATAAAGCTAAAAAAAATTAAGCCCAATTAATCTATTTTACCCAAAACAAACAACTTGGCCATTTAAAAAGTTTTAAACAAAAATTTTTAGTGATAAAATAGTAGAGTCAAATGTTGAAACTACTGCACATAATTAACAGCAGAGTCACCCTCCCTAACTCCAAGTCCAAGTCGTGGAAAAACACAAACAAATTCCTGCCATTTGTTGTGTAGAAAGCGTACTTGTGCTAATTTTAAGATTATTTAATTTATTAAGTTGAAAATTTTTTTTTCTACTTTTTCGAGGAAGTTAAGAAGGATATTTCTTTTACCAATTAATAATCTATGTGAATAAAGAGACTACTCATGAGGGCTATCTATGCTAGAGGATACGGAAGATGATTCCAAAATTGCCTAATTTCAAGAATTTCAAAATGAAAAAGTTGGCTTCTTGATCAAGAAACTGCTAGAAGACACAAATTGTCAAGACAATTTAAAATATGAGACCCGCGTAAATAGACTTGGCAGATTTAAACAGTTGATGCCCCAAATCCATTGCATTCATTAAAAACAAAATTTTGAGTATTTGGTTTTTACAATTTGCGATAAATACTACCTCAAAATTTAGAAATTAAATTCACAAAATAACTCATTTGTCACAAAAAAATTAAAAACTTAGATGGAATTGTGACGTAAATTAATTGGCAATTCAATTAATAATCTATTTGAATTTTCTCTAAAGTTTGGCTTTATACATAGGGTAGTGTTAATGGGCACCTTTTGATGCCTGTTAATACCCAACTTTTACGATAGTTTTATGCACTTTATGCAGTCTTTTTACCAAATGTTGGGTCAGCTTCATAAAAAGAAAGAAAAATTAATAAAGTGACCAAAATACCTTTTTTCACATTTCTCATCAACTCAAGCCTTTAATCATATTTCTATGTTTATCCGTAAATTAAAAAAAAAAAAAAAACACTAAACTAAACTAAAATCACAATCCTCATACAGGAAACAACCAAAATCAATACATCCCAAAAAAAAAAAAAAAAAAAAAAAAACCCATCTCACAAGAAACAATTAACATTAGTACATCAGTATATCACTGAGAGGACAAATTCTATAATGAGATTATAAAAGTTACCAAGGTTTTTGGGTGAAATTTGTGGTGAATCTTTATATTAGAACTCATTTTCCTCTCCTTTGTGTGTGTGTTTGTTTCTAAAAAAAATTGATAAAATTTACCCTTTTAAAAATAAAATTTCAGTCAGTTGGCAGGCCTATAATATGTTCTTATTTAATGGTAAAGATCACTTTCAATGAATTAGGAATAATTTAGATTTTTCACATGTGGTGTAGTCTGTTTATACTTTACTTATCCATAGTTTAAAAAGTTTAACTGTGGTGTAAAAAGTTATAATTTAAACTGAGCAATTCATCACTTTGCTTTCTGTAATATATATATATATATATATATATATATATATATATATATATATATATATATAATTTGAAACTTTTGGTAGTTTTATGCAAAAGAAGTAAACCACAAGTTGGTAATATACATTTATCCCTAATTAAACTCATGTAAGTAAAGTTCTAAGAGTAATTAATAAATCAACGATGGCCCTTGCCGTAATTTCAAGAAAAAAAAAGAAAGATTCAAAGTTCTGACAGCCTGATGACTCGAAGAGTCAAAGCCCATTGTTTACGTTTAGAAAGGAAAAACAATGTGGAAAAAGCTAGTCTTTGCTGAGTGAAAAAGCGGTCATACCGTTTACGCATGACTTTCGTGAAGTTCATTCGATAAAGTCCATACACAAGTTTTGTGAGTGATTCTAATACCGCATAAAAGGTCATAATTTTATCAGAATGATGGCATGCAAAAGAAGTGTTCAACCAAAGAAACAAAGCACAAGACTGCAAACTAGAAGAAGGAGATAAACGACTGTAGTTTTTCTTATGATTGATATTGAACGACTTGTAGCTTGGATTAGTTGTAGATAATCTATTAGTTGATACACACTTAGCACGTGTAAGATTTAGTTAGAGAATTATTTAGTTGGTTAGTATAGTTTATTCTGTTATTTGCTTATATTAGCTAGTATATAAAGCTGTTGAAATCTCTTTGATTAGTTAATCAAGCTCATTTTTATTGAATATAATCTTTGACAATTTTTGTCATAATTATTCTATGTTGCAGATCATGATTAATTGCTTGTTATTTTTATATACAGTTACCACTCTTTCTCTACAACTCAATTTGTCATGTGCAGTAGCGGATTTAGAAATTATTCTTTAGGGGATAGCTAAAAAATGAGATGATTAATATTTTTTTTCCTATGTATATACAATATGTATACAATCAATAATATTTTAACAATTATTTTACAATCGTATATATTAAGAATTTGGCAGGGGTTGTGGTATAAAAGTTGGAATTTTTTTTTCCAAATAACCTTAAATATCAAACCATTTAGTTAGTTGTCATGTTTCAAAATAATGTGGAAAACTAGCATCTCGAGTATCTAAAACTCGAGTTCCAAGATAAAACTCAAGTTTCTAAGTCTCGATTTATCTCGATTTGTGAGTGGTGGCATATGATGTGGAAAAAAATCCACGTGGAACTCGAGTTTTTAAGACTCGAGTTTCACCCAGTGTTCTTCTTCTTCCTTGCATTCTTCTTCCTTCTTCTTCCTTGTGTTCTTCTGACCCAGCGTTCTTCTTCGTGCATATCTAAAGACCAGATTGTCTAATCACTCACCCAGCATTCAATCATCCAATCGGAGCTCCAGCGTTCTTCGTTATTCCTCTTCAGATCGTTCCTCTTCATATATGTTCTTCCTCTGTTCTTCGTTAGATCATTCTTCCTGTTCTTCTTCAGGACATTTCTTCAAGTACCAAAATCGAGTCTTAGAAATTCGGTTTTGCTTTTTAGAACTCAAGTTTATGAGACTCGAGATCTATCTGGCACCATATTTCCAACTCACCAACTGGGAATCGAGTATTTAACCCTCGAGTTTTAAATTGAAATCAAGTCTATAAAACTCGAGATGCTAGTTTGCAATTTTCTTCCAACCGCATGTTAACTTATGATATTATTTCTCCTCACTATGCTAGTTTGTAAATTCCCTATAAAAGTTGTGTCCATGACTTTTTCATAGTCTAAAATAAAATTATAAATATAATGCAACAATCATTCAATGCATATAAATAGTTTCAAATAATTAATCATATTATTTTATAATAATAATAATAATATATCTTTTGTTCATATGTTATATAATATATTTACCGATTTAATTAAAAAAAATACAGAATAGAAGAAGAAAAGACACGTAGTTGGCAGTAAATCAGTAAAATTTTATTTAATATTTTTTAAGAAGTAAATTAGTAAAATATATCAAATTATCTACTTTTTTTGCCTTTGAGCTTTTAGAAATATGTGTACGGTTTTTATGTATTCTGAAGAGAAATTTTGGCTTAAAAAAAGAGAGTCAAAGTACTACTTCAAGTAAAAAAATAAAGGTAAATCGGAAACAGTGAGAAGAATGAGAAAATATGAGAAAACTCAGAATGGAGAGAGATACAAAGCAAGGGGAGAGAATCTCATTTGTGGTACCAGTAGTGTTTCCTTTTTGAGGATGATGAAGAAGAGAGCAGAAACACAACCTCTTTCCCCTGTCAATTACTTCAATGATCTTCACGAAACCATATATCATATCAAGGATAGAATGAACTACGATAATTTGGATACCGGACGTGAATTCTATGTGGTCTAGAACCAAACGTCTTTTGGGCTCCATAGTTACCTTTGGTATCACTATGTAGCTGATTCCACATTCTCGTTTCCACCTTCATCATTATGACATTGATAAATGCCTTTAAAGAAAATTGAAAGAATTTTATTAATTGGAAATGCTGGGCCGAATATTAATTTTAGTGAAGGAACATACTAAGCCCATAAAATACTCTCAGTGTGGCAGCTGAACATCGGCTAGAAAATCAATACTAAGCCCATAAAATAACAAAAAAAAAAAAAAAAAAAAGGCCTGTAAACAGTAGGCCGTGATTCGTTTAACTTGGTAAAAGAGAGACACATGATTATTTAAATTAAAGAATACACTCGGGGGTACATGATAGACAGTAATAAACCGCGATTAATGTCAGTTGTTATATGATTATAAGAGGGTAGTGAGTGATAACAAATGTGAGACATATGAAAAAAAGAATGTGGTGCAGCATTTTAATATTATGTAATTAAAATGAATTAATATGACACCATAGTTATAGAGATATAAGAGTTAATATGGAATATAAGGAGTTAGTAAAATGTTTAATCTTACATTGAAAATGAGAGGTTTAAAGTTTTAAGATCGAGCCATGATTACGTTACAATTAATTTCATAATTATTTAAAATATAAATAAATACATTAAATTAGTAAAAATAGAAAAATTTACTAAAAAAGTCCAATTATTCAGCAAAAAAAAAAAAAGTCTAATTAAAAATAGAAATCTATCTTTCAAATATTTTTTATATCATAACTTTTACAAGACAAATAAGAAATGTCAAATCCTAATTAAGCAAATATTGTAGTCTTGAAATTATATAGTTCTTTTAGTAAAAAATTGTTTATGCAACAAAATTTGGGGATTTTAAGAATCTTTTTAGTGGTGATGAAAATCAAAGTCCCTCACAAAATAATAATTTTCTTAATTAAAATTAAAATGAAACCAAAGTCATAAGCGATATACTTTGTAATAATCAATTACTCAAGCATTTGGTTGACACACTCAAATGAATATATATATATATATATATATATATATATATATATATGAGAGACCTCACGTGGGAGAGCATGAGCCATGAGGTTTTGTTATGTGGCACTTTCCTTGAACATTGTCTTATAATAAAAGATATGATCTTTTAGTTATCTTTGGTTCATTGTTTTAAGACACACACACACACACACACACGCACGCACGCACACAAACACACACACACACACACACACACTTTGGGTTTTCACCTCTTGCACTTTTGCTTCTTTATATATACTTGCTTGTAGCTCTTTACGTTATCCCAATTCAAATGCACATATGAGATCCTCCAAAGTGGGAAAAATGTCCTTTAGCTTCTACCAACAACTACACATGTCTAACCTTATTAGGCTATCCCATCTCACCCTAGTTAACTTGTATAAGTTGGCTAAAACCAGAGTATAGGTCTTGCAGTTTTGATTTTGAGTGAAAACGAGTTGTGGTTATGATGTGGAGATTAGAGGTAATTGTGAGTTTTGTGAGGGTTGTGATTGGATAGGGGAAGAACTTCTTATGGGCTTTGGAAATTTTGATTTGATGGGTATGTCACTTTGGCAATATATATACTATTTTGTCAACCTTCAACCTGTATTCCACATATTTTTACCTATTCTTTGTTGGTCTTTTATAATTTTTTTACCTTTACTTTGATATTAATGTATCGTATTGCACACACATAAATGAAATAATTTTTTTCCCCTTATTAGCATGAACTATTAGAATTGTATTTGAAATTTTAAATGTGAGGTTTATAATTTAAATGATTTGAGAAAAAATTGTTATTAGTTAACCTAAAGTTATTAATTTATATGAATTTTAAAAATTGTATAAGATCTTTTAGAATTTTATCTTTTTGATTTGCCTTATATAATATTTGGGCACTTGGGAGCATGCTTCAGTTTTTTCAATAGTAGGACATGATTGTGTTTTGTGCTTCTAATTCTTATTTATAAATTTTATAATCAATTAATCAGTTTTTGAAATAAAGTCTATTGTTCCTTTAAATTTTATTTTTTCGGTTTAAATAGCAATTTTTTTTAACATTCGTAAAGCAAATCAATCAATAGTTAGAAACAACTTCTAGGATAACTTTTTTTTTTTTTTTTTTTAATATGAATTAAGATGATAGAGCTTCTAAGCGTTCAACAATGGTGTCGGAAGGCCATATATTCCAATTGCTTTCTTTCCTATGTCCAAGTTTTGCCCTCTCAAAATCAAGGGTTCTTCCATTTCTTCTTTTTGACTCTAATAAAATATTTTTTTAAGATATTGTAGCACTGTTGACATGGCCCTCCCAGTTGTATTGAATAATTTTTCCCATAGTAGAAAGTTACTTTCTTACCTCACACATTAAAATTGGCATGTAGAAACATTTTACAAAAATTATGGGTGTAAAAGGCATTGTATTATCTTAAAAAAAAAATAATAATAAACGGTAAACAATATACATTACTCCTTCAGATAAAAAAAAAATTTTGTTGAAGTTTATATCATACTAATTAGTTTTGTGATGTAATTTGGGACTTTTTTTTTTAATTATTATTTTTATTACAAAAAGAAAATATAAAAATAGAAAAGAATTCTAATTTGAAATTAAAAAGTATTCGCGCATTGTATGAAACATCAAATTTCCATGCAAAATAGAATATATTATTATATAAATTCAAATTTCCACTTCAAAAACAACTACTGATTAACCCAAACTAAAATCAAAACAATGATATAAGAGGAGAGGACATATAATGGAGAATCAATCTATCAAAATACCAAAACATATCAACCTAAATAATTGTGGCCAGCACCCCAAATAATTGGGGTAAGGTCATTGCCAACGTGATAAAATTTTATACTACTTTTTTTTTTTTTTTTTTGGAGAAACAAACATACATACATAGAGAAGAGAGAAAGGAGTTCTAGATTTTATACTATTTGAATGACTATAACCATCTCAAGTCAAAATATTACGTGCACATTCGGGTATTACAGATGCTAGCTGGAGCCTGGAATAAGGGAAAAAAAAGAAAAAGAAAAAAAAAAACCAATGGTGTCTATTAAAAAAGAAAAAAACAATAGTGATTTATCAAATGGCCAGGGCTATTTCCGTAATTCCATTACAAAAATTCTTTAAACTAAACCGCACGCATAAGGCAAAACCATTGTTTACGCTTTGGAAAGAAAAACGCTTGTGCACAAACAAACAAACAATTCTTGTGGAAAAACTTTCATCATTGAAATGTCAAAGTTTGTATCATACTAATTAGTTTTGTGATGGAATTTGGGACAGATTTTTTTTTCTTATTACAAAAAAATATAAAAATAGAAAAAGAATTCTAATTTGAAATTAAAAAGTATTTGCGCATTGTGTGAAACATCAAATTTCCACTCAAAATAGAATATATTATGATATAAATTCAAATTTCCACTTCAAAAACAACTATCAATTAACCCAAACTAAAATCAAAACAATGATATAAGAGGAGAGGACATATAATGAAGAATCAATCTATCAAAACACCAAAACATATCAACCTAAATAATTGTGGCCAACACCCCAAATAATTGGGGTAAGGTCATTGCCAACGTGATAAGATTTTATACTATTCAAATGAATATAATCATCTCAAGTCAAAATATTACGTGCACTTTCAGGTATTACAGATGCTAGTTGGAGCCTGGAATAAAGAAAAAAAAAACCAATGGTGTCTATTAAAAAAGAAAAAAAAAAGGTGATTTATCAAATGGCCAGGGCTATTTCCCTAATTCCATTACAAAAAATCTTTAAACTAAACTGCACGCATAAGGCAAAACCATTGTTTACGCTTTGGAAAGAAAAACACTCAATGCACAAACAATGCTTGTGGAAAAACTTTCATCATTGACCAAACCATTCAGTGGTTGTAAAATCTTCCAGATGAGTGATCCCATCCTCAAACATGGCTTTCGTTTCATAGAAATCACTCAAGACACATTTTTAGCAGCATGGATTTCAGTTTCGAGATTAACTCCATGAGTAATCTTACTACGCTATTTCTTCTACTGTCCTTGTTTGCGTCTTCCCCTTTGGGGATTATCAAACTCAGTTCATGCAGTGAAGTTCACACTAATGTCAAATGCATCCACACCGAAAGAGAAGCCCTTCTCAGCTTCAAGAAAGGCCTCACTGATCCTTCAGGTAGGCTTTCTTCTTGGGTTGGCGAAGATTGCTACCAATGGAGAGGCATAGAGTGCAACAACAAATCATTTCATGTTACCAAACTTGACCTTCGGAATGCATTGAAACTCTTTGCTTATGATGTCCAATATTGCAATTCGTGCCTAGGTGGTAAGGTAAATGCTTCTTTGATTCACTTGAAATATTTAAATTACCTGGATCTAAGCGCGAATGATTTTATAGGAATTCAAATTCCTGAATTTTTTGGCATGCTAGAGAACTTGATATATCTCAATCTCTCTTCCGCATCCTTTTCTGGGCGAATTCCTCCTCATCTTGGCAATTTGTCGAGCTTAATACATCTTGACCTTAAAGACAATGGCTACTACCTACATCCAAACTTTTCGGATGACTTCTCGCCACTCTCTTCCAGAAATATGGATTGGTTGTCAAGTCTCTCTTCTTTGAAGTACCTAGATATGACGGGAGTGAATTTCAGTGGTGTCGGAGTAGATTTGTTGCTAGTAGTTAATATGCTTCCTTCCCTCCTTGAGTTACATTTATCTTCTTGTGAGCTTGAAAGCCTTCCTCTTTCCCTTCCATTTGTTAATTTCACCTCTCTTTCTGTCCTTGATTTATCAGACAACCAATTTAACTCTTCCATACCTCAGTGGTTGTTTAATCTTACCAGCCTCACAAAACTTGATCTTGGTGGTAATGCTTTACAAGGTACCATTCCATACGATTTTGTGAACCTAAGAAATATTGAGGACCTAGATTTGGGTGGAAATAAAAAAATCAGTGGTCAACTGCCAAGCTTCTTTGGAATTTTTTGCAAATTGAAGACTCTAGATCTTTCAATGAACAATTTTAGTGGCAGTATTGATAGTTTCTTAGGTAATTTCTCAACTTCATTTAACAATAGCATGGAGTCCCTAGATTTGAGTTCTAACAGGTTGGCAGGGAAAATTCCCGATTCATTGGGGAGGCTTGGAAGCTTGACCAACCTCTTTCTCCATTCCAACTCTTTTTCGGGTTCAATTCCATCTTCTATTGGCAACTTGTCATCCTTGCAACTATTTTCCCTCTCTGGAAATGAGATGAATGGAACCATCCCCGAAAGTCTTGGACAACTCTCAAAGCTAGTCAGTTTGAGTCTTGAATGGAATTCCTAGGAAGGTGTCATAACAGAAGCTCATTTGATGAATCTCACAAGACTAGAAAATTTTGCAGTAACAACTGATAAAAACCAATCTCTAATTTTCAATGTGACATACGACTGGTTTCCTCCTTTCAAGCTCAAATATCTTACACTAGCAAGTTGTCTTATTGGCTCCAAATTTCCTATATGGCTTCAAGTTCAGAGTGAGCTTTCCGAAGTCATCCTTACGAACGTCGGAATCTCAGGAGCTATCCCTGAGGATTGGTTCTCTAAGATATCTTCTCAACTCACTTACTTGGATCTATCGAACAACCAGATCAGCGGGAAGTTTCCACAACACTTGGTATTTCCAAATGTAACTTATTTTGATCTAAGTTATAATCGCTTCAAGGGTCCTATCCCACTTTGTTTTAAAAATGTAGCCCAACTGTATCTTGAAAGCAATTTATTTTCAAGCCCTATCCCGTCAAATATTGGTGATCTAATGCCAAAGTTACAAGAATTAGATCTTTCAAAGAATCACCTTTTTGGTACAATTCCCCTGTCCATACCAAAAATAGAAATGCTAGAAATACTTTCCCTTGGGAAAAATCAGCTTTCAGGGGAGCTTCCCCATCATTGGAATGATTCAAAATTCCTAATGGCTGTGGATATTGCATATAACAACCTATCTGGAAAAATTCCAAACTCAATGGGTTTCCTAAATTCCCTTGAAGTATTAGTGTTGAGCAACAACAATCTTTATGGAGAAATTCCTTCTTTGTTGAGAAATTGTTCTCTTTGGAGCATTGATCTTGGTGGAAATTATCTCTCAGGGAACCTTCCATCATGGATAGGGTCGCATGTCTTAATGCTACGCTTACGTTCAAATCTATTTAGTGGAATCATTCCTCGACAATGGTGCAATCTTCCAAGTCTTCACATCCTAGATCTTGCACAAAACAATCTTTATGGTGGCATTCCAGATTGTTTGGACAATTTGATTGCTTTGATTTATGGCTACAACAATAGTTACTTTAGCTTTTACAATTATCAGGAGGAAACAATTTTAGTGACAAAAGGACAAGAGCTTTTATATGGTAGAATTCTTGGGTTTGTTAGTAGCATTGATCTTTCAGGGAATCATTTGACGGGAGAAATTCCCAATGAACTATCACGCCTCATAAAATTGGGTACAGTGAACTTGTCAATTAATCATTTGACTGGAAACATTCCTCAGAGTATTGGAAACTTGCGGTGGCTTGAATCGCTTGATCTCTCGAAAAATAGTCTTTCTGGACCGATTCCTAAAAGTCTGTCTTCTTTGACTTTCTTGGCACACTTGAACCTGTCTTTTAACAACTTGGTAGGAAAAATCCAATCTGGTAATCAGCTCCAAACACTAAATGATGCATCCATATACAAGGGCAACCCTTCATTGTGTGGGTCTCCCCTTCCAACCAAGTGTCCAGGAGATGAAACATTTGATGGCCCAACGATTACCAGCGGCAGTGTTGATGACAAACAAGATGGAGATGATTATGAAAGGTTATGGTTCTATGTTAGCATCGGACTTGGGTTTGTTGTGGGATTTTGGAGTGTTTGTTGCACCTTACTAGTGAAGAAGTCATGGAGGCATTGGTATTTTCAATTCTGTGATGACATCAAAGATAGGATATCACTTATAATTGCATTGAAAGTAGTTCATTTGAAAAGAAAATTTGGGTTGGAAAAAAATTGAAGTTTGTAGATGGAAAGACTTATTGAGTTCCGAATTGAGGTATGTATGGATTTCTACAAGATCTTAAGTAGAAAAACTTTGTTCTTTGTTTTTCTCTTTGTGTTTTTGGTTGTTATAAAATTGTTTTCCTTTGTAGTTGGCCTGTTTGATGATTTGCCCGCGTTTTGTTTCTTTTGGTTTCTAGGTTTATATTTTAGGATTATGGGGTTTTGATTTATTAATTTGAAGTTTATGCGGATATTTGGGATAAGATGTCGAAGACTGTTTTGAATTTTTGTTTAATTCATTCTCTGTTTGGATTTATGATTTTTTTTTTTTGGTTGTGTAGGTGATATGTTTGATTATCTAGATATCTTTCGGTCTATTTTTTCTTGCCTTTAGAATAATAATGAAGATTGTGGTTGATATGTTTCGCTAGTGGGATATATGTGTTCTCAATAGTACGAACCTATGCTTATCTCTGGCTCAGTATGCCGACATCCAAAATATTCGTCAAGGTTAAAATCTTTAAGCATTTTTCAGTTTCAAATGTAATTATTATTCAATATAAGGTCAGCCAAATACTTACCCCAAAAAACAAAGCATAAGTTCTGTTTAATGCCTTGTCTTAAAACGAGCATTGGTGTTAATCTTTATTGAAGCCGTTGGCTTGTGTTTTCTTTGCGAGAAACATCCTTAGTCAATTAACATGTGTGTTTGAGCTGAAAAGTTGTATTCTCAGCTCAATGCCTAATATGTGTCATGATTTTGTCATTTATAAAAAGCAAGCTGCTATGTGGTTTCCAGTATCCTCTTCATCTTTACAACGTCATGGATTGTTTGCGTCAAGGCTTAAATTTTTTATACCATCTCAAAAAATCAAAAACAAAAAAAGAAATGAAACGGGCTTGAAATTTTTATGTGTAGTTATTTTCTTCAATTGTTCACTTGATGGTTAAGAAAATGTATGTAGCTCGAAAGAATGACGTGATGTGTAGGTTTGATATTTTTGAATATGATTCTTTTAGGAAATAGTTTACCTCAAAACTGGTTTGGAATTTAATTTGTAATCTTTACTGTTATATTTGTAATGTCTGAGCATAAAATTAAAGAGGGTTTGGTTAGATTCTTTTCATACATTGGTTGGGATCCAGAAAATTGAAGGGATATTCAGTTCATTCATATTTCATAGAATGGGATCTAGTCTAATAGACATTCTCTCTTTTTTTTTTTTTTTTACTTAGAGATTAAAATGTTTTTGTTAAGTGTGTTAGCTAGACAAGGAAAATAGTTAATCAATGTTGGTACCTGGAACCTTGAAGTATATGTGAGAATATATATATATATATATATATTTTTATCGAAGATATAGTTTAATAAAAGATATGTGTAAAGAATGGTTTGTGATATTATTATTTATTATTTTTTTAATATTGGTTTCAGAAGATTGAGTTCATATGCTAAGATGGATAACTAAAAAGAACCTTTAAAATATAATATTGTTGATATGTCGAATGTGAACTATATATTCTACTATTAATGGTTCATTTTGATTTTGTGAGACAGACATGTGCCATTTAGTTTTTGAATATTTAGTATTTAAAATGATTTTGCTAAATTATTTTTGAACTCATGTTTTGATGTAGTCGCAATTGGATGATCTTGCTGAAGGTATCATGAATATGGATATCCACCAGTAGTGCAAGGATGACCCATCAGTGGACAATTGTTGTTATTATTATGAAATTTGGAATTGTAATAATAGTATTGTTATTATGATTATGGAGCTTGGCCCTTGGACTTGTTATATCTTCATTATATTTTGGACTTCATTTATGGAAGTACTTTATTAACTTTTGATGCTATTTTGTAATTTACATTTTCCGACGGACTCATGGTGGAGGCACCATAGAACTGTGGCATGACTAGGGTGAAGTGGTGTTAACTGTGGCATGACTAGGCAGCAATTGACTGCGGGGAGTTTTGGTTTCCAGGAATAAATCAAAGAGGAAAGTTTCAATCAAGCAAGAAATACATCCCACATAATTTCTCAAAAAAATTACATCCCACAATTGAGGCGGGTTAAAAATTAAAATTAAAATGCTATGTCCCAACATGTAAAATCTGAAATAATCCCAATATAGGAAAAACATCTTGGTGTCTGCATCTTATTGTCTCTCAAGGTTAGTTTGACATAATTATAGGAGGGCAACTTTTATCTGTTTGCATACATGCTTCAAATGGGAGGTTGCAGAAACATTTTGTGAACATATTTCTACTCTCTGGTTTGTTGTTTCTAATTGATTTAGAGGAAGACAGCTTGTTATATTGTCTGCTTAATTGCTGCTAAAATCAATAGGAGCTGTAGTGAATTGAAAAGAGGGGTGAAGGCCCATGAGATATGGCTTTATTTTTGTGTTGGTAAATAATGAGTGTAGCTTCATGATCATGTTGCATTTTTTGGAATGGAGAAGCCAGATGCCTACCACATAAAAGCTGAGTCTTCACTGAGGTCTTCAACCAACATAATCTGGGACCTAAGATTCGGTGTATGTTACAATTTAATGGCTGTTTAGCGTGCAGCAAGAAGAAGTCATTCAGTCTCTCCAACAAGTAAGCTTTTTCAATCCCCCCCAAACGTCACCGTTTTGGTAGCTATATGTATCATGTCATGGTAGTGTACTGAAAGTACTTTTCTTGCTTTTAAAAAACGTTTTTATTTTTTATTTTTTGGGAGAAAGAATTGAAATTGTTGACTGAAGCTGGGAAAGACTGTAGCTTTGTGTGTTTTTTTGATACTCAATTAATCAATTTGGTGTTTTTGTGAAATGGGGTTGTGGTTATTGGGTATATTAGGCCTTCATGGTTTCTGTATCCTTGTGGAACAAAAAATAAAATTCTCCCCCTTGAATTTACTCCTCATAGATGATAGAACATTGGGGTATGTTGTTCAAAGTGGGGTTTAATGCTTAAAACATAGTGTAAGTAGAAATCCTTTCGAAACGGAATATAAATCTCAGAAGAAAATCGTTGAAGTAAATTCTATTGTAAAAGTTTACAGATATCTAGTATATGACCTAAAACAATATAAGCATTTTTCTAACTGTTAATTATCAAAAAAAGATGTTAATAGTGTAACATATAGTCTGAAGCTCCACGGGTTTGGATTGTCTGATATGTACTCTATAAGCTGCATAGTGTCACTAGGCCTATACTCAATTCTATTATCTATTAACTTAACGATACAAAGTTTTCATAATTTCTTATCTCTATTAATACAATGTGCAGAAATGCAATGCACTGTTGGAGAGCCCTACAGGAACTGGGAAAACGTTGTGTCTTCTCTGCACCACACTTGCTTGGAGGAAGAGTTTGGGGGGGTTTCTCGACTGGTATGAGAGAAAGGAGCAGTCAGAGTGAAGGTAGCATATCAGATGTTTCTCCGTCACAGGGTGCTCGCTCAAAACTTTTTTTTTTTTTTGATAAGTAAGAAAGAAGTATATTCAAGAAACAACCTCATGAAAACAACATAAGGCAGTCAAAGGAAACAAGGGAGGAAACAAACAGAGAAACAACAACACAAACAACAACCAACAAAAAACTAAGAACAAAGAAGAGAATTGAGGAACAAAGGGAGAGAGTCACTAGAGGTGAGTCTCCAAGCCCTAGACCAATCAAAAAGAGAGCCACTAAAGAAAGCTAGCAACTGATCATCGGATTTATCCTTATCTTCAAAAGTTCGCCAGTTTCGCTCCCTCCAAATACACCACATTAGACAAAGAGGGACTAAGTTCCAAATGCTAGAGGAGTGCTTTCCCAACCAATTCCACCACCCAAAAAGCGTATCTGCAACTGATCTTGGCATAACCCAAGATATCCCAAAAGATCTAAAAACCAAGCTCCACAGTTGATGAGCTTTGACACAATGGAGAAGCAAATGATTCACCGTCTCCCCGCTACATCGACACATAATGCACCAATCAACAAAATCAAAGCCTCTACCCCGCAAATTGTCCCCTGTACGGATCTTCTCCCAAACTGCAGTCCAAACAAAGAAAGAGACGCGCGGGGGGGCCTTGACCTTCCAAATACCTTTCCAAGGAAAGATAATAGGCGAGGGACTCCGAAGCTTATCATAGAAAGAGCGGATGTTAAAATCCCCATTCTTCGACAACTTCCACCTCATACGGTATCCGTGCTCTGATTTAGGTAAATTAGAGCCCAAGGTTCGAAAGAAAGCCTCCACCTCACCTGTCTCCCAATCATTTGGGTCCCTGAGTAATCGAACATTCCAACTTCTCCTATCCGCAGACCCTAACCTTTCCAGAGAAGAGGCCACAGATGCCTCTCTATAATAAGCAATCCCATACACAGCCGGGAAGGAAATATAGAGTGGTGATTCCCCACACCACTGATCTGTCCAAAATTTCACTCTATCCCCCACCCCTACCTCGAACTGAATGAATTTTCTAAACACCTCCCAACCTTTCCGGATGCTTCTCCATAAGCCGCACCCGTGGACACCCCTACCCAACTTGGAAGACCAACCCCCCCACTCTTCCCCAAACTTCAGAGATACAACCCTCCTCCAAAGACGATTCTCTTCAACCCCAAACCGCCACAACCATTTTCCTTGGAGAGCTTGGTTAAAAGTAGTGATCTTCCTTACTCCCAAACCTCCGTTCGCCTTAGAAGCACACACCTTATTCCATCCCACCAAATGAGCTTTTGAATCCCCCCACAAGAAATCCCTTTGCATCTTCTCAATCTTATTAGCCACATGCGAAGGGATGGTAAAGAGAGATAGATAATAGGTAGGAAGGCTAGCAAGAGTGCTCTTAAGCAACGTCAGTCTTCCACCTTTTGACAGATACAACTTCTTCCACCCAGCCAACTTCCGCTTAATTTTCTCCAATATAGGGTTCCAGATAGAGGGGGACTTATGAGAAGCCCCTAGCGGCATACCGAGGTAGGTCATAGGCAATGTCCCAATCCTACAACCTAGAATTTCAGCCAAAGCTTGCAAATTATACACCTCCCCAATTGGAACCATCTCACTCTTCGAGACATTAACCTTTAAACCTGTCACTGCCTGAAAACAGACGAGAAGCATTCAGACATGAAGGATCTGCTCCACTTCAGCATCACAAAACAAAACAGTATCATCCGCGAACAAAAGATGCGATACACATTCCCCTTCCCCCCTTCTACCCTTAGCCTTGAAACCCCTGATCAGGCCGGCGCCTTCAATTCTCTTCAACATCCTACTTAAAACCTCCATAATGACCAGAAACAGCATAGGAGATAAAGGATCCCCTTGTCTCAGACCCCTCGAGCTCCTAAAAAAATCCGCTAGAGCCCCATTAACCAAAATAGAGAACTGAACAGTAGAGATGCAAGTGCGAATCCATCTACACCACTTCTCCCCAAAGCCCATTCTCTTCAAAAGATCTAGGAGAGCCTCCCAATTCACATGATCATAAGCTTTCTCAATGTCTAGCTTACAAATGACCCCCGGAATCTTGCTCTTCACCCGACTATCAACACACTCATTAGCAATGAGGACAGAGTCAAGAATCTGTCTACCGCCCACAAAACTATTCTGAGTCTCAGAAATTAGTTGATCTAGAACCGGCTTCAAACGGTTCGCCAAAACCTTAAACAAAATCTTGTACAAACTCCCCACCAAGCTAATAGGCCTGAAATCTCGAATATTGGAAGCATCATTCTTCTTAGGAATTAAGGCTATGAAGGTAGCGTTTAAAGACTTCTCAAACTTACTGTGAAGATAGAACTCTTCAAAAACTGCAAGAATGTCTCTTTCCACCACTCGCCAACAATGGTGAAAGAAGGCTAGAGTGAAACCGTCTGGACCTGGGGCTTTAATCCCCCGCCAACTCCTTGATAGCAATAAGAATCTCCTCTTGCTCAAACCTCCTCTCGATCCAGGCCCTCTCCACCCCGTCTATCTGATCAAACTCCAAGCCTTCCGCAAAAGGCCTCCACTCTTCTGACTCCTGATACAAATTTTTATAAAATTGTACCACTTGAGCCACCACCTCGGACTCCTCCTCATATATCACCCCATCTACCTCCAAAATGCTCAAATGGTTAAACCTTCTATGGGAGTTGGCCACCCTATGGAAGAATTTGGTGTTATGGTCTCCTTCCTTAATCCATAACATTCTTGATTTCTGTCTCCAAGAGATTTCTTCCAAAGAGAGAAGCTTCTCAACTTCAGATCTCACCTCAGCTCTCTCACAAGCCTCTGCATCAGAGAGGCCAAACTCCCCTTCCTTGGCATCTAGACTTTTCAACGTCTCCAATAATTGAGACTTCTTACGACCAACATGACCAAACTCCGAACGGTTCCACTGAATGATATCCTCTTTCAAAGCCTTCAACTTTTTGGCAAAGACAAAACTAGGAGTGCCAGAGAAAGAATGTCTATTCCACCAAGAATGGACTCTCTCAAGGAACCTATCCGTTTTTAATCACATATTCTCAAACCTAAACGGACTTTTTCCCCTCGCCATTCCCCCTACCTCCAATAGAATTGGGAAATGATCAGAAATTGGGCGAGGTAAAATCCGCTGGATCGCGTCCGGATAGTGCTCCTCCCAATCATGAGACACCAAAACTCTATCAATCCTAGACATCGAAGGCTGATCTGATCCGCTAGACCAGGTAAAACTCCCTCCCTCGAGAGGCAAATCAATCAAATTAAGGTCCTCAATAAACTCCGAAAAAAGCTCCATAGCTGGAGTGAGACGGGAGTTACCCGACCTTTCACTCGGAAAGCGAACAATATTAAAATCCCCGATGCAACACCATGGGACATTCCAATATTGCTGAATGCCAACCAACTCGTCCCACATTAGCCCCCTCGCGTTGTTATCCGTTGGGCCATAAACCCCAGTACACGCCCAGCTGAAACCATCCCCCACCCCTTTCCATCGCACAGACACAGAAAATGAACCCACAAGAAACTCCAGCCTCTCTAAGACCCTCCTATCCCACATCATCAAAACCCCGCCTGCCGTATGGACAGCATCTAAAGCCACCCAATCCACATAAGGACAACTCCACAGACTGCCAACCATTTGTCTGTCCAAATCGGTGAGCTTAGTCTCTTGAAGACAAATAACATCACACTTCCACTCACGCAATAAATTTTTCACAATCAAGCGTTTCCGACAGTCATTCAAACCCCTAACATTCCAAGTGAGAATTTTTAAATTCATAAAGACCAAAGAAGCCCAACTGATAAACTTGATCCGTAGCCGACACACTACCTTCCATCATACTTAACCGAAGAATGTAAATTCCTCAGCTCTCTCAACCCTTTTTCCTTGTTATTAGCAGCTTTTCTAGGAACTGTGGCTTTCTTGTTTAGCACTTTGGCTTCCTCCGTCTCCTTCTCGATCTTTTGAAGCAAAGCAATACATAACTTCTCATGCCGACTTAGAGGCAGCCCCACCAGTTTACTAAAACCAGGAGGTCTATTCCTCACCCATCTAGAAATATCCAATGTATTACCATACTCCAGTGCCTCATTAGCACAAGTCATCTCGGCTGACACAGGCAACACAGAAGGGGTAATAGACATCAAAGGGGTTTCAAGACTATCCTCTCCACCCAAGCCCATCTCCAAGTGACTCAAATCTCCCACCACCAAAGCACTCTCCCCTGGAACAATATACACAGCCTTCGTGGGTATCTCCTCTAATCTGGGCAAATCCTGCTCCAAGACATCAGGTGGCCTGAGGTTGTCCCGGCTGTCCCAGCCCCCATTGACCCCATCATAGACATCCAAAGCCACAAACCCAACCCTTGAAAGGCTCCAGAAAAAACCAGATAGGAAGAGCTCGACCAAAGGCCGCGAAAACACTGTGTCGGACTTACCCGGTGTCACCGTGAGCTCATCGGAGCTAGGACCGGCGGAGAAAGAGCCGCCGGCCACCGTCGGAGGCCTGGCGCTCCAGTCCGGCACCTCTGGCTGAAGGACGAAGGGTTGGGGAGGAGCCATGGGTCTCGCCTCTGAAGGTTGATCCTGGGTTACTCCTCCATCGCCCTTAACAGAGCACTCCCCCACTTCAAAGGTGCTAGGGCCCGTGAGAAAAGAACTAAAAGGAGCTAAAAAAGTCTCAGTCAGCAATGGGCTTGAGCCCAGGCCCAAAACATGGAGATTATCAGCCTTCATATTCTCGGTCAGCAGTGGGCTTGAGCCCAGGCCCAAACCATTCAAGTTTTCATTCTTTTTAAACCCACGTGCAACCCATTGAAGGGTCTTTGGAGCAGAGTAGTCCCTATCCTCTGCCCGTGATTTCCTTCTGAGCAGCAGATCTCCCTCTTTCTTTCTATCCTAGAAAACCCTTTTGCTCCCTGTCACGTCAACCACCACGATAAGACCACTGCCTGACCAGCAAGATCTTCTAGCTGCTCTCTTCTTCCCCTTAAAATCAGCTTTTGAATTCAAACTGGTGTTAGGACAGCTTATCTTAGAGTCTGCCAGGTATTGCTCACCTACCCCTTTCTTCTCATTAAAGCTCTGCTCCCTCCTGTCCCCTTCCACCACCTCCACCTTATCAGACTTGCCCACCGGAAATTCTCCCACTTTGGCCCCTTTAAATCTCTTATCCTTCTCTTCTAAATGTGTCCACTTCCCTTTGGCTGTGAAACCAAGCTGCTTTGGTTGCTTACTTTCAACTAATCTTTCATGAGAGCCTTGCACCACTTCAGCAAAGGTTCTAGAGTTTAGTGCCTCCAAGTTATACCTCCGCACCTGAGGAATAAATTTTGGAGGACCATTTCCACCCCCTGCATAGTGTGATGGATTCAACAACTTTCTAAGTTCAATACCAAAAGCCCTCCAGCCAATTTTCCCTTTACCTTCAGGGATGATGATTGATCTCCTAGACCCAGCAGCCTTGAGCTCGGTCAATAGCAAGAACTGACCTGAAGAATTGGAGCTCCTCTGAAGAGTAAGAGCTGTGCCACCTTCTCTGAAGAGAAAGAACTGTTTGGAGCTCTCCCCTAAAACAAGTTCTTCAATACTCTTCAACAGCCAGTGGACAGCATACTTGCCCATGAAAACTGAACTCATAAAGAACTTGCCCCTCTCATAAATTCGTAACAAGAAAAAACGTCCCCCTTCCTCTAAAATTAATTGGAAGAACTTGGACTCAATGAAGAAACTACGTACCCCCCCCATAGTTCACTATAAAGAACCCTAAAGCAAGAGAAACACAAAAAGTTAATCTATCTTTGTGTTGATTTTTTTGATGATGTCATCTCGCTCAAAACTTCCCACCATAGTTTATGCTTCACGCACTCACAGCCAGATCCGGCAAGTTATTCAAGAATTGAAGAGAACCTGTTACAGGTCAGAGTTGATTTATAGTTTGACCCCTTTTGCGGTGAGATTTTAAATATTTGATTTATATTAATAAATTACATTCACACTTGATGGGTCTTACAACCCATGGCCTCCCCTTCCATGTTGCTCTCACAAGGGGAGGAGGTTCCATTTGAGCTAGAGTGCATTGGCAAGATTTTGAATATTGGATAAACCATAGATATTGCTTTTCCTCTTGATGCATTACCTTTAGTCCATGACACGTTGATTCTCAATAACTTGTTCTTTTGTGATAAGAGCTTCGTGTTATTATTGCTTTAGGTGAGTTGAATGTTTGAACTTGCTAATGTTTAATATATGCAGGCCCAAAATGGTAGTATTAGGATCTCGTGAACAATTGTGCATTCATGATAAAGTGAGTTTGCTTCGTGGAAAAACATAAACAAATGCCTGCCGTATGCTGTGTAGAAAGCGTGGAAAGCGTACTTGTGCCCATTATTCTCATGTTGCTGGTAATTCTGTTAAACTCTAAGCACATGTTTGTCCCTTCATACGTATATATACATATATAATTGGGCTTACTAAAATAAGGGAATTTATAAGCAAGGTCTATTACCTCAACTATCTTCTGGAAACACGAGATTGAATATAAAACCATATATCATATAAAGGATAGAAGAGTGATTCCAGCTCAAAGATCAAGAGAATGAACTATGATAATTTGGATACCATGAATTCTAGATGGTCTAGAACCAAACATCTTTTGGGTGCATAATTACCTTTGCTATCACCATGTTGTTGATTCCAAATTCTTGTTTCCACCTGGATCATTATGACATTGATAAATGCCTTTAAATAAGGTTGAAGGAATTTTATTTTTTGTGGCATTTTGATTGGATTTTAAGTAACATTTAGTAAGAAGGGACTCATCCCCCTTAAATTATGGGGTCCTTGGCAATTCACACATTTTTAATCATGGGTAAGGCTCTTCGGATAATTGGTCTGGAGATTTGACACGGAGAGAGGGTTCCAAACAAAATTTATTCATTGGAAATATGATTCATACAGTTGGGTTTAGCTCACACCCTTCCATTGTAAAATTTGTTTTGTACACTATCATGATATTTGCATATAACATGCACCACAAGATTAATACTCAATGCTGATCCTTAATGTTATCCTAATTTAAAATTTGCTTGTGTTTCCTTCGGTGGTGGAGCCACAAGAGACCAGGCCATGACCCCACAAGGATTAGAAAAATCTTTGAGTATATATGCTTATATGGGATGCCTATATAAGCACATATCAAAATGGCCCTCCCACCATCAGATTTATGGAAAAAGGTAGTCCCATTCTTTTTATAGAAAACATGTCTAATCCCAACCATTTGTTTTTTTTTTTATAGATGAACCCCAACTATTCATCTTTTTCAAACCAAAACAAGATGGTCTTGCTTGTAGCAGACCATTCTTTCATTAAAATGGGTTTTGCGTGTAGCAGTGGCACTAGTAGACCTTATTTTTGCATGTAGGCTGTAGTAGAAGCTTTATTGTGTGTAGGCCGTGGCTGTAGATTTCTTCTTTTCATGTGTTTTTTTCTCACTGTTTTGAACCCGCACACACCACGCCCACTGGTACAAATGAAAAGGGACAAGACTCAAGGTAGCAGGCAGTGCACACTAATATACCACAAGAAAAGGCTCTGCTATTGTAGTTTCTTAGTGTTGAAAACCCCCCAAAAAAAATCCATCTTAATTTCAATTTTCATATCCAGCTTCGGTTGACATTGGAGAAGAAAATATTGAAATTCTCTCATTTCAAGGCTTTGGTAAAATATATATTTTTTGTAATACATATATTAGGTTATATAATTTTTCCTTTGCATCAAGATTTGTATTTATAAGGACTTCCCCCCAAACAACCACACCCCCCCCCCCCCCCCCCCCCAGTTCTATGATATATGATAAGAACATGGTATAAAAAAAAGGAAAAGAATACTTAATTGTCACAGTTGGTCCACCCACACAAATTCCTGGCTTTGCCACTAATTTCCTTGTCTAGCTTCCACGCTAATTACCACTCCGTTAGTTATATTTTTTATGAAATCAATATGCTTCAGAGGAATTCATTGTTTTAAAACACCCAATGCATTATCTCTCTAGTAATCTTATTTATGTTTTTTTTTTTTTTTTTTTTTTTTTTACAAATTGATAAACCATGTAGACTCCTTCCTCAATATTTCATCATTAAAATGCCACATAAGCTTGTCCATAACTGATGCAAATGTAAGGACTCCTGATTCTTCTCTAGTAAAAAAAATATATATATAAAAAAGAAAACATATATTGGCAAGAAACCTCTCTCTCTCTCTCTCTCATGCATGAAAACTTTTAAAATGAATGTGTAGATAAGGATAAAGTTGTCGGATTTGCTTGTTTAAGTTGAATAACCCGGTCAGGGTTATATTCATGTGGTTTTCCTACTACTATGCTTAATTTTGAATGGTTGTGAAGGGGTTGGAAATTATAATCTCTATTTTTGATTATCTACTAGAATCAATTGATTGATTGTAATTAGCATTTGTATTTATTTTTAACTTTCATGATCTGTGCTTCTATTGTAGACTACATGAAGAAAAATCCTCATCTTGGAGATGAACCTATTGACATTGAGGATTTGGTCAATGTTGGAAGAAGATTTGGGCCGTAGGTTCTTAATACCTTTTTTCCTTAAAAAAGAAATATCATAGTCAGTTGTTTGGACTTTAGTTGTGTGTTCAAGACTTAATGGGTGTTTGTGTAACCAATGAAAAAATCAAGTTGTATGGGTTTTGCCTCCTATTTACTTGCTACTTCTTTCTTGTAGGTGTCCTTATTATGTATCTCGAGAGCTCCACAAGGTTGCTGATATATTATTTGCTCCTTATAACTATCTTATTGATCGGAATCTTCGAAAAATTTTAAATGTTGATTGGAACAACAGTATTCTCATATTTGATGAAGCTCACAATCTGGTAAGGGAATATAATTGAAATCTGTGACAAAGGAAATCTAATGTCTTTATAGCTTTGGAACTATATGTGCTGGTTTTTGAATGTCTCTCTTCTTACTCAGTTGGCTATCAACTCTTGAAACTTGTTAGTGATTTAAAAAAAAAAAAAAAACCAAAAGTGATTGATATTTATGCAGATTAGCAACTTGATTCATTTGTTACATTGGATAGTTTCTTATTTAATGTGAATATAATGCAGGAAAGCTTATGTGCAGATGCAGCCTCTTTTGACTTGCCTTCTTGGCTTCTAACAGCTTGTATTTCTGAAGCAAAAAACTGTATTGACCTTTCTATAGCAAGGAGGGAAGAATCAAATGACAAGTCACACAATCCAGATAATTTTGCCATCCTTAGAGGTAAACTCTTTTTTTTTGGTTTTTTTTTTTTGTTTTTATTTTCATTATAAAGAATATTGCCACTATTCTAGCATTTTTTAGAGAGCGATTTGGCTGATCTTGATCCTACTTTTATTTAGTATTTTTCCTTGTAATCAATCACATGCATGTGAGACTTTCATTGTGTTGTAAAGTTTAAGTTAGCTTTCTACAGAACGTTATCAGTATTTTTGATGGGTGCTCTGGCATTCATACTCTACTTAGTCATGTTTCTTATGAGCTAATAAGACATATCTTGCAGCCCTTCTTTTGAAGCTTGAGAAGCGGATCGCTGAAGTGCCCATTCAGTCCAAAGAAATGGGATTTACTAGGCCCGGGCCTTACATCTATGAACTACTTGCTGATCTAAATGTCACGCATGAAACTACCTCTATGCTCACTAATATAATTGACGATGCTGCTGTGCTTCTTGAGGAAGAAAACCATAACAACGCAAAGGGAACTGTTTGCAGGCTGGAAAGCATTAATTACATTCTTCATATAATTTTTAGAGATAAGGGCAATGCTCATGCAAAATTTTATCATGTACGTAGAATTGAATAGGACAATGGTGAGATTGATTTCAAAATTTTTTTGGCTTTTGCTTTAAAGTGTGCGTGTTTCTATATCATATCTTTATTTTGCTATATAGGTATCTGAATTGGAACCCCCCACCCCCCCTTCTCCCTTTTTTTTTTCATTATAGGTTCATGTGCAGGAACTTGAAGCAAGTGTTGCAGACGGATTAAAGGGTAATTTGGAGATATTTGCTGTTGTTTGGGATAGGTCTTATTTATTTTATGTATGTGTGTGTGTGTGTGTGTGTGTGTGTGGGTTGTCATTCTCTATTAGGTATTGATCTTTTTATTTTTGGCTTATTAATCCATAATATCTCATTTGCATTATTGAAGTATTAAATTTAATATCCCATGCATAATGCGGGATGGGGTGAATGGTTGAGCACTTTTAACCAAGCCTAGTTGGGTGAATGGTTGTGGCTTTTTAGAGAGGAAAAGACTCATTTGTGGAGAGGGTGGTTTTATTGAAATATCTTGGTGAAGAATGGGGTTGATGGTCAATGAAAGGGGTAAGAGGTGTGCATGGTTGTAGCTTATGGAGGAGTGTAAGAGCAGGTTGGGATAGATTTGTGGAGGTTGTAAAATATGATGTTGGGGATGTTAAATGTAAGGTTTTTACATGATAAGTGGCATGGATAAATCTTTTTGAGAGAGCTATACCCAGAGTTGTATGCGATTGCCGAAGATAAGGAAGCCTCAGTTCATTTTTGTTTAGAAGGCAAGAAGGTAGGACCCACTCTTGGAATATTAGGTTTATTTGTGATTTCAACGACTGGGAGTTAGAGTCAGTGGTTTCTTTGATATTTTGTATGCCAACATCCCGAATAGGGCTGGTCCAAATTGAACGAGGTGGATGTTGAATGGCAATGGAAGAGTTTGATGTTCTGTCTTATTATGAGGTGTTGAGAGGCTCTAGTGATTTGCTATGGTGACATGGGGGAAGATGTGGACTTGGTGAGTCTCATGAGGAGTAGTATTCCTATGGTAGAATGGTTTTACATGTACAAGTGTAATAGGGAGACTGTGGACCACTGTTTCTATGTTGTGAAGTCACTTATAATCTCTGCGGCTTCATTTTCTTTGTAGTTGGGGTGGAATTGGTTCTGCAAAAATGCATGTTTGATCTTCTAACTGGATGGAGGAAAGTAATCTAATTTCTTGGGTCATAGAGAATTTCAATCTATAATTAATTTTATTGATTTTCTAAATCTCAGATTGTAATTCGTATATGTTGTAATTCTTTAGAGCTATCTCACGTTATCACCAAGTGTGGATGAGGCAGTTCATTTTTTTCAATAAAATTTTTGATACTGAAAGAAAGTATTAATCTGATAGCCCTAATTGTCATTCACAATTTATTGTGAGTTAGTGAAAATGTGCATTCCAAAAGATTGGCATAGTGTGTGATTGAACATATGCTATCCTGTCATAGTCTAATTTATATATCTTTATTTGTTTTGATTCTGCAGGTAAGGCATCAAGGACTCTCAGCTGGTGGTGTTTCAATCCAGGAATTGCCTTGGAAGAATTCCACAAGTTGGATGTGGGCTCAATCATATTGACATCTGGGACATTATCTCCCATGGATTCCTTTGCCCAGGAACTGAAATTGTAAGTGACTCTTATGCTAATTAGGTTATTCCATGTTTGACAATTTCTAAATAGAAAATGCTATATTGGTTATTCAGAGAATTTCCTGTTCGGTTGGAAAATCCTCACGTCATCACCCCAAGTCAGATATGGGCTGGAGTTGTATCAGCTGGTCCTTCTAGTTGCTCTTTCAATTCTTCTTACCGAAACCGTGATTCTGTAGAATACAAACAAGAGCTTGGAAATGCTATTGGTATGTAAGATAACCACTTCTAATGCTGCTTTTCATAGGCTGAAGGTGTTGTTATTTATTATGACGCCAATGATCGAAACACCACCTGTTTGATTAATGTAAAAGGTTTATTGTTTCTTCAATGAAGGGAAATCTTAGAACGCATGGTCCCTAGTTAAAAGGTGGGATTGTTTGATATTCAACTAACATATCTGTGTGGGATATGTTAAATAGCTTTGGCATGTTGATAACTCACAGTTGATGTGTAAACGATATGTTGGTAGTACAGTGAGGTTTCAATAGAACTTGTCATTCATATCAGCTAGGATATTCTTCTAGCTTGCTAGCATGAGCGCAGATAACCCTAGAAAGTTGGGGCTTTTGAGAAAAAAAAAAAAAGAATAGAATATTAAAAGAAGTAAAAGTCAAAACCAGCTATGTTTTAATATTTCTATATTCTGGAGGATGACTAATCTGTCAAGGATCCATAGCTGACCCCAAAATTTTGGGGATAAGGCTTTGTTGGTTTGTTTTTGTTGTGTTCTGGAGGACAACATAATTTTCTCCCTTAAAAACTCAAGTGGTTTATAACTTTTTAAAAATTTAGGCTTTGCACTGAATTTTAAGCATATTCCCTAATCAGAATTAGAAGTTTATTCAAATCGGTAGCCTGATAATTGTTGATGCTAATTTGAGAAGTTATGCTTATATTTTTGTCTTCCAGTAAACTTTGCTCGAATTGTACCCGATGGACTGCTTGTATTCTTTTCGTCTTACTACATAATGGACCAATGCATTGGGTGCTGGAAGAATATGGTAGGGGTTTGAATACTTGAAAGGGTGAAATCTATTTGCTTTTATCTCATGAAAAATCATGTTCCGTTTTTTGTAGAGTCATGCAAATTCAACTACAATATGGGAAAGAATCTGCAAAGATAAGAAACCTGTGATAGAACCTAGACAGTCTTCAATGTTTTCTTTGTCAATTGAGGTAATCAACATTACCTATATATCCAATTAATTTTGTCACATATATATAAGTATGCTGTCTTCTCTTTTAGTCTTTAGGTAATACATTTGGTTTGGTTTTGGCAGGACTATATGGCTAAGTTGAAGGACACCTCAGCTTCTGGTGCAATTTTTTTTGCTGTATGTCGTGGGAAGGTATGTTTTTGACTTGGGCTTTAAGGAAAATGTTTCTTTGTTTTGCGTTTGCTGACTTCTAAATTTTTTTGTGGACCAATTGGATTGGATGAAATTTGTTTTGCATGTTTTTGACTATCATACAACCACTAAGGGGTTTTGGAAGTTTCCAAACTTTATGTGTAGACAATGTTTTAAAATTGTTAAATAGAAAGCCTTTATGTCACTCATCTGGCATCATTGTCATTTGGGGGTATTTTCAAATAATTTTTTTTTTAATGATAGTCTCTGGAGTGCATGATACACATTTAAAATTGACTAGCTCCAAGATGGTAAGTAGAGAAGAATCATGAATCTGTCTTTGGCTTTAATGTTTATATAGACGTATGTGTATGTTGTAACACAAAATTTTTTATTACTAGGAAGTGCATATCTCGAATAAATGGCATGTTGCGCACACACACAAGGCAGTGCTGATGGATAATGTTTCATTTGTCATTCGCAAGTTCATTTGATGAGTCCTGTATTTGGCAATATTTATTGTCTACTACCCTCAAAATTTTGTGAATTGGTGCTTTTATTTATTTTTGAATCAATAAAGTAGTAAATGTTTTATCGGACAGAAAAAAAAAGTGAGGCCACAGTATGAAGGGAGTATGCTATGGAGCACTCAAACAGAGAAAAAAAATTAAAAAGATAAAAACAAGTCAATCAAGAAACGTGCTATCTAGGAAAGACAACAAGTCAAAACCTCAGTTGGGGAAGGAGAGAAAGCCTGGTTCAATGCT
Organism: Quercus cerris; assembly: GCA_963669245.1. Classification (NCBI taxonomy): domain Eukaryota; kingdom Viridiplantae; phylum Streptophyta; class Magnoliopsida; order Fagales; family Fagaceae; genus Quercus; species Quercus cerris. Next base: position 23,314,542 of record OY770008.1, on the reverse strand, counting down.
AATAAATTTTCCTTTAATTGCGATTTAAGCTGGGGTACTGAGGAATCTTTATTTTAAAAAATGCGAGAATTCCTTTCTCTTTTAACAATCCACATTAAACAAGATGGAATCACACTCCAAATTGCCAACCTATCATTCTTAACCAGAAGACCAGCCCAACGCAGCAGCAAATCCAACACCAGTTTATGCATCACTCAATTCACACTTAGAAGACACCACATGAAATCCCATTGCTCTCTTTGGTCCTTGTATTTTGAGGCAGTTGCAATATGTTGCCTTGAAATGTTCTGTTTGGTGGACTCCTTTGGTCTTATACTTTTGGTTACATGCTTGCTGAGTCACCCAATATTGTGAACAACACTGTTAGTATATATAAGTATCGGGAGCGATAAAACTAGTAATTTTGGTTGTTGTCTTCCTGGCTAGCAAGTAGTTTTAAAGTTAGATTTCAAGATCTTTCCCAAATTATTTAGCATTTCCTAGATTTTCAGAAAATGAACTTTTTCTTTGGTTGGCTGATGCTTCATTTCTTGATGCAAATTTGGCAAGCACAATAAAATATGAAGGTTACATATCTGCTATGTCTTTTTTTAGTTCAAGTCCATTTATCACAGCTGAGTCTTATCTGTTATTTAGGTAAGTGAAGGACTAGATTTCGCTGACCATGCTGGAAGAGCTGTAGTCATCACTGGTATGCCATTTGCTACGATGAATGATCCTAAGGTTTGATAATCTTTTTGACATTTTCTTTTTCTTGAGACTTGATTGTTCCTTGTACTTTTGCATATCATGCAAATCCTTTGCCATTTTATCTTTACTTAAAGAAGTTGCAGTGCGACATCTACTCTGTAAGGCATTTTTTGATTGATCTGAATTTGGTGACTTTGACTTGATACTTTATAATCAATACGTGACTTTCAAATATCTAGACTGGGTTTTGCTAGCATTTTGATTTCAATTTTTGGACTCTAAGTTAAACTTTTTAACGTCGAGATACATATATGTAATGCTTAGCTATAACCATTGCTGTTCCTGAAGTTAGCATTCATTTGTGATGGTGATAATTTATAATAGTTGACCCATTGCCTTAGACGGTGAAGCAAAAGTCTGGTTTCACCTTTTTGGCTTTCAACTACATTCTTATGTGTAATAATCGTATACTTATATATAAAAAAGAAAAAAAAAATAGTTGACCCATTGTTTGGGGGCTACGCCCTTCTATGTGTTTAACAAATCTTAATATTTATAAAGAAGGAAACAATAACAAAACCATTGATGTTTAAATCTTAGCTTCTTCGTAAGTGGCTGGTTACAACAATATATTTTCAATCTTAGTTACCTGAGCCTTCATCATTTGATCTTAATTATTTTCAAAATGTGGGATAGGATTATTGTGCATAAATTTCTTGTAGCATTCATTAATTGACAAGCAGGGATTTAAATTTCACTTTGTTATATTACATGGAGGTCTTTACATACACAATTAAAGTCATGTTAATTTATTATGGGTTCCCATTTCTTCTAAATTAATTAGTTTCACAGCATATATGTTCTTTATTACTCATACATCTATAGGGTTTGCTTTTTCATGTTCCTGCAAAGTTTATCCATTTTCTGGGACCGGGAATGCTAAAATTGTAACAAGTGAATGTCATGATTGATCTTTTTTGCTATGTAGTTACTTAAATAGTTCTGCCATGAATCTTATGCTTATTTTCACATATTAGCTTTGCTCAACTGATATGAGAAATAAATCAGGTTCATTTAAAACGTGAGTACTTGGATCAAGAGGGACAATCCCAAAGCAAAGTGTTTAAGGTAATCATTTTACTGCTTGATTGAGATGTCAATTTTAAGTACCTGATATTTTTCCTTAGGTTGTGTTCAGTTTGTAGGAATTTAAGGTGAGAATTTAAAGTTATTGAGAGTTATCAAAATTATGGGTGTTCGGTTAACTAATATTGTGGAAGTTCTGAAAATCTCAGGATATTGCCATTTCCAAAATTTATGGGATAATAAAGTCTCAACTTTTAAGAATTTTATTCTTCTGTCTTGCACTTAATTAGAATTGTAACAAATCATGCTTAAAACTAGTTAAAATTTCTTATCAGGTTTCACCTACTATAATGTGCACCTTATAAATCACATTAAAACTATTTTTCCTTATTAAGTTTTGCCTACGATAATGACCACGTGGGTTGTTTTCTCTACATCAAATGATCATTAAACTTTCTAGATTTCTAAAACTAGTTTTGAGCTACCAAACTCTGAGATCGAATTTTAAATTCTTAGGAATTTAAACTCATGAGAAGCTTAAATTCTAAAGAATAAAAAATCTTACCAACAGAACATGCCCTTTTTATTTTGACAATTGTTTTACCAATTTTTATTTGACTTTGACTTTGTAGGTTCTAACTGGAGAAGATTGGTATAATCAACAAGCATCACGAGCTGTGAATCAGGCCGTTGGACGCGTAATCCGTCATCGTCATGATTATGGAGCTATTATTTTCTGTGATGAAAGGTTTTTCTTTCTGTTGGTTCTGTCACTTTGGTCTTTAATTTCAACAGAATGCACAAGCATGTGACTTAGAAAGCAAAAATATCAGGAGATGATCATTTTCTCAACAAATTTTGTGACTTTTCTGGAGCTGAATTTTCTTTTGTCATTCTAATCTTTGTTGAATTTTAAGCTCTAGTTCAAATAGAATCTCCTCCACACGTAAAGTGCAAGGTGGAATTCTGCAAAAGATATTTAACAACCTGTTTGGAAAGTATGCAATACATAATTACATGCAAAATGCAAAATGATCATTATTGTTTCCAGTCATTGAGAAGGTTATGGAAATCCATCTTGGGCTTTGGCTTGCAACCAATTAATGCCTTTCTCATCATTATTATTTTTATTGATGTAACTATGTTAAATTTTAATCTTCACATTTATGTATATATGTATTTTTTAAATTATAATTTTTCTTGTGGGTTATAAACAGGTTTGCACAGCCATATCGACAATCCCAAATATCACTTTGGATACAGCCTCACATCAAGGTGTGTTGTCATCTTTTGGAACAACCTTCTGAATTCTGATCTCCAAAGCACTAGTGCTAACACATTTCACTCTTGCAGTGTTACTCCAAATTTGGGAATGTAGTTTTTACGTTGACCCGTTTTTTTCGGGATGCAGTAGCTAGATGTTCTACTCATCTAAGGTTAATACAAACTGAAAATAGAGGTAAGTATCTTCCTGCTAAGAACATGACTAGTTTCATTGTTTTTATGATTTTTATATCTACCTATGTATTCCCCTAGAATTGTTGGGGAAATAAATATGTAGGTTGGATCTTTTCTTCTCAGATATTTGAAGTTTATGTTGAGTAACTATGTGACACATTGTTTCATGAACGTTTTTAGAATGAGGGCTTTTTATACATTATGCATTGCAGACCCAAATTATATAGATGTGTCTGTGTGCTCATTTGGCTACCAATACATACACAATGTAAAAGATTCTTGCCTTTATGGGTATCAGATCTATTTAAATGGATTAGATCAAGAAATAATCTTAACAAAATATATTAATATGGGTACGTGCAGTGGGTTCACCATCGTGAACACATTGTTCTTTTCTCTTTAATAAAATTTCTATTATCTACCAAAAAAAAGGGTACTTTCCTATCAGTCTTTTGATATTGTACTCTCTCTCTCTCTCTCTTGCGTGTGCATGCGCGCACACACACACTTGAAAGAAAGATATCAATAAAGGGTCCAATGGCTATCTGTGACACTTTCTGTCGCCTGGCTGTTCAGTAGTTAGAAAGTAAAGCTATTTGCTCACAAAGTTATAGGTATGTGAACTCTTGGTGTTTCTAATGAAGACATCTAAGGTTCAATCCTCACATTCCCAACCATCAATGTATCAAAAAGTTGGACTTTATTCATTAAAAAAAAAGTTGTAGGTATGTGAACTAAAAAGAAATATCCAAACCCTGATCGGTTAGATTACTTGCATCAAATTGCAAGCTTCCCATTATCTGGGTCTGCCTTAAATTTTTTGGGTTAGCCAGAAATAATTTTAACAAAATATATAAAAATGGGTACTGCCCTATCAATCTTGATATCATACTCCCCCCCCCCCCCTCTCTCTCTCTCTCTCTCTCTCTCTCACACACACACACACACACACACACGAAACAAAGATATCAATTAAGGGTCCAATGGCTACCTGTGGACACTTTCTTTCTCCTGGCTGTTCTGTAGTTTGATAGTAAAGCTATTTGATCACCAAGTTATAGGTATGTGAACTGAAAAGAACTATCCTAAGCTTAATCTGTTAGATTGCTTGCATTTGACAGAAAATTACAGGCTTCCCATTTGCTGGGTCTACATTATATTTTTTTGGTTAGTAACGTCCTGATCCTGTTGCTTTTACTGGAATAAAGAAACCAGGAGCCAATCACTTACAAGCCAAGTCTTCACTTAGGTCCTGAACCTACTTCAATCTGGGAACTTAAAGATTAGGTTTAGGCGTCTTACAATTTAAAGGCTGTGTTAGAGGTATTAGGTTTATGTGTGTAAGCCCAAGAGGCCCAATTCTATTGTAAGCCCATGTATGCCTAACCCTAGCTCTCTCTCCCTATATAAACCCTACTTAGGGTTCATTGTAACTAAGTGAATTGATAATATAGTGAAGATGTAGCCGTCAAGGAATACTCTTTGTGGATGTAGGCTGTTAGGTCAAACCACATAAACCTTGTGTTCTCTCTCTTCTGTCTATACTCTCTTTCTCTACACTTCATAAAATCTAACATGGTATCAAAGCTACCTTCCTGTGGCCATGGTTTTCTGTCCTTACTGTGTGTTCAATAGCATTCTTTGTCTTCCTCAATGTTTCTCCGCTGCATTCGTCTTCTCCAGCCTCACACTACTGCAGTCAAAACTCTCCGGTATAGTCCAGTTGCTGTTAGAAGTCGCATCACACCACAAGACCACTGCCTTTCACAAGCCACTGTCATAGAGCCTCCTTTCAACCATCACATCAAAGAGTTGATCTTGACCCATTTTTTGTTTGTCTTACACTGCCATCAAAAGCCAAAACTCACTGCTGCTGCTTAACACACGACAATACCATCATCTAAACCCCGTGGCTGTGTTTCTATTGCATTCGACACCAATTATGTTGGAAGGGACCAACAAGTCTATCATTATTGTATTAGTGACATTCTGGCAGAATGATTTATCAATGACTTAAAGAATCCTCTTGGCTTGTGATAACAAGTATTGATCGCTGAATGTCATACCAATAGTTCACAGACTTGCTCTTGGGTTGTGAGAATTAGCAGGTTCAACGTGTCCTTTATGTATGCAATTCACTCAATCAAGAATGAGTTTGCATATTTAAATATACAAGGCACAGTTTGATTTGCAAGTTTTGGATCTTTTGAGATTATTTCTACTCTGCAAGTGGGTCTTTTGCCTTTAAATCCGTAGCACTAGTTGTTGTTTGCCAAAGTTCCTCAAGCCTTCAGTGCTAGGTTGCATGGACGCCATTTTTGGCAACGTACTGGTGTCTGACACAGATATTGGCATGACTCGTCAGACTTCGGTGTCCGAGCGGTGTTTTTTTTTTTTTTTTCCTTCTTCGCTTCTCCGACACGGTGGACACGCCAGCAGTAAAAAAAAGAAAAAAAAAAGAAAAGAAAATCACAGATTTTGACAGTTGTCAGTGAAAGTTTAGAGTCTGAGAAGTCATTACCGTGAGAGTTGAAACCCATAGACAGTCGCCGGTGCTAGATTGGGCTGATTGGCAAGTCAGCGAGCTCCATAGACAGTCGCCGTCGACGTTGTGCCCTCTGTCCCTTCCGATCTCTCTCTCTCTCTCGATGTGGACAGGTCTGAGTCCGACCTCTTCTCTTCTCTCTCTCTGGGTTTTTTTTTTTTTTTTCTTCAGATATGCTGTGTACTCTGTACTGTTAGTGTACTGTTATTTTTATTTTTTTATATTTTATCCCACTCTCACTACATATATATATTTTTAATTTTTTTTAATCCCAAAAGTTTAAAGCTTGTTTTCCTTTTATGTTTTTAGTTTGATGTTGAATGTAGCCTATTTAAACTTTTGGTTTTTATACTCTAAACATTTTATGTGTATTATTGTACTACTTTGGTTGTTAGTTTACTTATTTGTAGTTCTTACATAATTTAAATTCTAGACATAAAATATTAAAAAATATTAAATTCTAAAAATATTAAAAAATATGCCTAAATATAAATTTTAATTAATTATTTAATTGTCGTGTCCATGTCGTGTTGTATCCTTATTTTTCAAAAATTACCTTATCCCCGTATCCGTGTCCATGTTGTATCCGTGTCCGTGTCCGTGTCCGTGCAACTTAGCTTCAGTGTAGTGGTCCTTAGGTCATAGCAGACCCTCCTCCTTGGTTACTGATGTAGCCTTCTTAGGCCCTTATTATCTCCTGGCAGTCTTTTATAGTCGTTCACTGTCATCTTCAGCAATTCACATGTTCATTATCTGGTCTATTTATAATCATCTTCATGGCCATTTTCCAGGTATCTTCGAGGGATCTTTCTTCATCTTCGCAAGTTACATTCTAACCTCAAGGTTCCATCATACCTCCACCTTGAGTTTGAGAGGGGGTGTTAGAGGTTTTAGGTTTATGTGTGTAGGCCTAAGAGGCCCAATTCTATTGTAAGCCCATTTATGCCTAACACTTGCTCTTTCTTCCTATATAAACCCTACTTAGGGTTCATTGTAACTAAGTGACTTGATAGTATAGTGAAGATGTAGCTGTCAAGGATTACTCTTTGTGGATGTAAGCCATTAGGCCGAACCACATAAGCTAAGTTTTCTCTCTTCTCTCTATCCTCTTTTTCTCTACACTTTATAAAATCTAACAGGCTGTTTTGTCTACAATGACAATAACAAGCAAGTATCAAACCCCAAACTGTGGGGTCCACTTTGGATCCTCAACAAATTAATCAGGGTTGGCCACACACCCCAACTTGTATTTGTAATTCATTCGTAAGAAAGTGACTAATTTTTATGTTGTTTTCCATCCTACAACAACTCTCTTATTTCTGGGCTTGGGATTGGTTGTGAACAATATATATGACACTATGCACAAACACAGGGGGAGTTTATTGGTTTTTTTGTTTACTTCCCAAAATTTGAATTGAACCATTGGTTTGTCATTTGTGCCCTTCCTATGGCACGTGTGTTATTAAAGCCAATTTTCTGTAATAATGTAGCCTATTTATGCTGCGGCTAATGCTATATGTTCTTTCACAGGAGAAACAAAAGAGATGCAACCTGAGCAGCCCCCAGAAAATTTTTTCACCCTAGTAAACCCTGGACTTCTTATCTGTAAAGATGTTCATATTTAGATGTAAAAGCATTTTCTGATAATGCTATTTGTGTGAACTATTTCTTGGTTATGGGAATTTTCAGGCAACACAAATGAGTCAAGATTCTTCTGTAAAGGCACTGTCTCCCATTCGTGATACTAAAAGAGGCAATAGTTCAACTTCAAGCCAATTGGGAGAAGTTCTTCCTGCTAATCGCTCATCTCTTTCTCCCTTTAAGAGTCAATCTTTAATTTTGAAGCATCTGAGTGATCTTATCAGCAATGAGAAAAAAATTTTGATGCCTGGAAGGAAAAATACGCAACATCAAGATCATGAAATAACTGATATGACTGGTTATTCTATATTAAATGAAAAACCAAGCAAAGAAAAACTTATAGATTCTTCTAGGAAGCGTAAATTAATAAACATAGAAAATGCTGCGATGCAACAAATTGAAGTTTCTCATGATCAGTCATTTGGTGCAAAGAAGTTTGAAACAACTGGCCCTTTGGGTATCAATTCAGTTAATCTCAAGAATTTGCAACATTCTGATGGCATCAGCACACAAAATACTCAATTTGGTTCATCAGTACTGCATAAAGATCAAGGAACTTCTCAAGAGAAGCAAGCTCAGTTTTTCAGGCAGAAGAACAAAGGTGTTCAGTCCAACCCTATGCCCAGTGGTAACGAGGAATCCAGGGGATCTGCTTTTCTGATTCAGGTGAAGTGTTTTGACAATATAAAGTAAATTATAGTTTATGTGATTGTTCCTTTGTTGTAAATGAGAAATATGTGGTAAGAAACTGGACAGGAGGCTGGCTTCTAACACAACAAGAAGAGCTTCCACTTGTTAACTATAGAATAATTGAACTTTTACATGGTTATTACTTACTGGTGACTTAAAATGTTTCTGATTATATGCCATTTGTCATCATTTTCTGTAATACTTCTAGAATCTTCCCTCCCTTATTTGCATGCCTCCTAAAAAAGCATTTCTCTAATGCAAGTGGTTTTCTTGGAATTTTGCATTGGATGCCAGAACCATATTAAAGCAGTCATGTTTGTTTGTGTTTCTTCTCTGAAACCAATGAGCTATAGGCAATTCTTTGACTCACCAAGTTTTTCGCATTGCTTTCTTGTTTAAAATGTCAATTAAGAAATTGGTTTTGGATTTTGTTCAAACCTATGCCTACAGGTTAAAGAGAAGCTCAGTGCTGAAGAGTATAAAAAATTTGTGGAATTTATGAAGGCACTTAAGTCTAAAGAAATGAAGATAAGTCAAGTTTTACAATCCATTGTGAGATTATTCTCTGGACCAGAAAGGCTTCATCTTCTTGAAAGGTACTCATTGCTATTTGATTTTAATACTATTGGCAGCAATTGCCTATGTGGCTATGCATCTAAAATTTGACTTGAAGGCTGAGGGTTCTTCATAAGATAGTACTTCTATTAGTGCCATGATTGACATTGATTATGGATGCTATTATTTATGGCATAGGTTGGGTGCTTCATTCAGATACTAGTGTTAATAAAATTCTTTTGGGTTACGATATTGATATTTAAGGACAAAAATTATTTACCCTATCATTTGTGTATTATGCTTTCTAAATGTTGCTAATATAGTATGATTGATAAATGTTTAAGCCTGAAAATGACAGATGTGACACCTTTTATTTGTTGTTTTTCTATTACATTATGCATAGAATGTCTCCCCTTCCCCTAGTCTTTTTTGAAAATTGAAATATCCAAATTTGTCTTCTTCATACATTTTGTTTCTTATATTCAATAATTGTAGCATTTCCGCTCTCACCCTTGCTATCGTCATTGTGAACAGGTTTAAGGACTATCTTCCTGCAAAGTATCATTCTCTGTATGAGCAGCATCTTGTAACAAATAATGACAAACTTTGACATGCAGTATCGTTCTCTGTATTTTATCCAAGTTTTTAATTTTTATCCAGTCTTAAGTAAACACATTGGGTTTCTAGAACAATATATGAGAGGGATTGGGTATTAGCAGTATAAAGGTTGAGTTTTTCAATCTTGAAAATTCTGGTATCTCTTGAAGGGGAAAGGTTAGTATTTTGCTTTTCATGTATACGGTGCAGCTCAAATAGTCAGACAACCTTAATATCCCCATTGTAAATTTGGCTTGGAAAGCCAAGGGATCCATTTGATGCAGATGAATTGTGTGAGTAATTTTATAGTCGTGGAACTTTGTGTATTAATTGAGATTTGCAATTAGTAATTACATTTTGTGTTTGGTTAGTAATGTTTTGTTGGGCTTACCCACAGTTTTGATGGTTGCTTTTTGTCCAGGAGGAAAAGCATACTTGTATAAGCAACTCTTTTGTATCGTGGTGAGTCCAATCCTATGCTTTGTATGGCTTTAGAAGAAAGACTGTTAGCTAAAAATATGCATGGGAAAAAGGCAGCCTCAACTATTGCTTGTGGGCATCCACAATATTTAGTAGCGCAAGAGAGTTTGGATTGCGGAAGAGACGGTTTTCTCATATGCATGATTATGCTAGCAATATTTCTCATCGAAGAGACGGTTTTCTTTTGGTATTATTATTACTGTATAATGAAGGAGAGATACATATTATATACTATTTCAGCCCATACTTGTATAAAGCTTTCCTCTTGTTGTATTTTTAGATGTTATTCTTTTGACAATATACATAATTCCCTTTTGTTGTTCGTGGACTGATATAAATTAAACCAGCTTTGTCAAAAGTTTTGTAATTTATCTGGTTGTTAAATTTTGGTGTATCCATGGCATTTGGGGTTTAATCCTCTTCTTCGCTATCAAATTAAAAAAAAAAAAAACCATAGTTTTTAAAACATTCAAATTAAATTAAAATTAAAATAGTCTATTTAGAAAGTAAGGAAAAATCCAATTAAATTGTCCATGAGACTCATCTAAGGAGTTCTGACAGTCATAATAAGAAGATTAAGTTTGCATTAAATTTATGGACAAAGTTTAGTTACAAAATTGGTTGTAGTCTTAAGCTAGTCTTATTCAATAAAATAAACATTACTACATACTAATAGTTGAATTGCATGTTTTTTATACTCTTAATATACATGTCAAATTTTGTGTTATTCAGATATTATTTACTATATGATTTATAAGTTTATATTTTATACACAATTTTAGACTACAAAAACCTATAATATAAACAATTTATTGATAATATAGTTATTGATCTTTAATTTTTTAGAAATTTTGCTAGTATGGAGGATATAAATTTTGTCTTAAATTTGTTGTAGCTATTAAAATTTATAACACAATTAATTTTATAATTAAACTTTGTCTTAAATTTTAAATAGCATTTACAATTTATAACAATTCTTTTCTGCCAATCTGATGAGTCAAAGCCCATTTTAGAAAAGAAAAACAATAATATCTAGCCTCTATCTTTGTGGGCCGGTTATGGTGCTTATTGTGTCTCCAAGTAAGAAAGCCCCAAATTATCTGATTATTTAAAAAAAAAAAAAAAAAAAGAAAGTTTACCGACTTGCTGTGTGGAAAAGGAATTGTATGGTTTACAGTTTACGTTATGACTCACGAACAAGTCATGGGGCGATAGTATGTGGAAGAACTTTGGCTTACCGTGTGGGACCGTTAAAAACAAAAAGGGTAATTGACCATTGGAAAAAGGTATACCGAGTGGGAAAAAAAAAAGGTTTGCATGAGCAATTGAGCATGACTAATGAAATAGGCGAAGTTCTTCCACTCACTTGAGTCATCATCATTGCCTGACCGGTGACCAGACCAATCTATCTAGATTCTAGACTACAGTTGGTTCAAACTTGAAAAAAATTTGAGTAATGCTAGAGACACATAAAATTGCATAATTTTATGTTATAACTCGCCATGGCGAGTTGTGAGTGGTGAAAGTGTCCTCACATGGTTCACCATCACACATCCACTAATCACAACTTACTTATAAAATCAAAGTAATAGAAAATGTTCACGGATGAACCAAATTAGCACTATTCAAACATTTTGATATAAAAATTGAATCTTGTAAATAGGGGGGGAAAAAAAAAACATTGATATCTCATAAGCGAACCTCTTTTATCTCAAAGAGATTGATTTTATTTGGAACTCATATTTATCAATTTTGTAATAAAAAATATGTAATGCAGATAACAAAAAAAAAAAATGTTTATTCGTTTGGTACGTGTGTTTAAATGACAATTTTTAATTTTTTTAGAAATACGTGTGGGTAAAAAAGTGTGTGAAAATACGTGTAATATTGTTTAAAAACTGAAAATATGTGTTTAAACACATATACCAATCATACTCTAAATTTGAACTTGAAATTGAAACTTCTAGACAAAAATTAACAACTCTGCTTTTAAAAGGACACACAAAATCTCTTTAAATTAAAATAAAAAATAAAAAACCCATACCTTCAAAACACTCAACCCGTTAATTAACTACCCTTGGCTAAATCTCAAGTTCTACCACCGGAGTTATGTAATCCCCAAGTAGCCTCCAACAAAAGCCATTATGGTCAAAGCAAATCAGCCACCATGGAATCTCAACCCAAGTATTAAAAACCTCCGATTCAACAAATTTGAACATTTTCCGCTTTTCCACCCTAATAATCACAGAAGAATACCATTAAAGTCACAAAATTTGAAAAAAAAAAAATTAAAAGAGATTTTAATAATGTGAGAACTATACCTCATTGTACTATTTCTTCTTAGATATAGATTGCTTCAAGGATTTGCTTTTCCACCTACAAACCTAGAAAAGAAAAGAAAAATAAAAACCTAGTAATGTTTTATTACACAGTGTAATCAAGTTAGAAAAATAAAACTACAGATTTGGAATTGAAATCAATCAATGATACATAAATCCAAGAGAGAGTTAAATACACTTTTTTTTTTGAGAGTTAAATACACTTTTCTTTTTTGAGAAGGGAGTTAAATACACTTAAATTGTCCTTTTTGCTAGAAGAATTTATAAATTTATCTCTCCAAAATAATAAAGAAGAATTTATAGATTTATCTCTTTGCAATAATTATATAAGTGACATAGAGAAAAAGTTGGGATAATGATAAATATTTCTTTCTTGAAGGAGCAGTAATTGTACGTGGCTAAGGTGAATTCAAATATAAAACACAAATATTGAATTCTAATGGATTGTAAGGTGAATTTTTTTTTTCTTTTAACGCGTATTTCAAAGTGATGTAGTGGGAGTATGAGTTTTATTTTACATATTTGTCCCTAATTTTTATCCATGCTTAAACTTAAGTCATAGGATTATTTTTGAACCAAATAAAATAACAAAGAGTCTAATATGGATAACAGGATTAAATGTCAGCCAAGTCTCCTAAGAAATGGAATTGTTTAAAAGAGATTAGGAATGAGATAAAGGAAAAAGAAAAAGTAGAAAAGCAATATGAATCAGATGATTCCTGCAACGTGGAAAAAGTGAAAAAGTAGTCTCCGCCGAGTGGAAAATGGGTCCTAGTGTTTTTACGCATGACTCACGAGGCAGGTAGCTACTTCTACTCACTAGTCCATACCGTGTGTGGATTCTAACAAGAACTTTCCCTTACCGTGTTGGTCATCCTTGACCTGACCATTCCAATCTAAAGTTAGTTCACACTTCAGTGGTATATATTCATCGTTAATGCACGGCTTTCTCCTCATAAAAATCCACAAGACTCATCATTAGCATTGCACTATCAGTAAAATACTCCATGATGATTAATTATAATCATACTGTTTTTGTATTTCTTCTTTTGTCCTTGGGGATATTCAAACTGGGTTCATGCTCTAATAATGTGGCAGTGACATGCATCCAAAGTGAAAGAGAAGCACTTGTCAGATTCAAGGAAGGCGTAATTGATTTTCCAGGTAAGCTTTCTTCATGGGTCGGTGAAGATTGCTGCCAATGGAAAGGCGTAGAGTGCCACAACGAATCCGGTCATGTTACCAAGCTCAATCTCAGCAACCCAGCTGGACGCCACAGGCACTTTGATTATTACGAAAGATATCAATATGCTACCTCTCGTAACCCGAACGGCCCCTGTAAAGCTTGCTCGAATAGTTGTCCTACCGGTGCTCCTTACATTCGGAGGCGTGAATGTAGGACATTGCTCGGTAAGATAACTTCTTCTTTGATTCACTTGAAATATTTAAAAAAGCTATTCGAATTCCTGAACTTTTTGGCATGCTAAAGAACTCGATGTATCTAAATCTCTCTTATATATGCTTCTTTTTCAGGGGATGTTAATACATCTTTTTCAGGGGATGTCAATGCATCTCTTTCAGGGGAGATTACTCGTTATCTCGGCAATCTGTCGAGCCTGACGCATCTTGACCTTGGAGGAAACTACAATTTGTCTACCCAAAACTTGGATTGGGTCTCAAGTCTCTCTTCTTTAGAGAACCTGTATATGGGGGGAGTGAGGATCAATCATACCAAAGCAGATTGGCTGCATGCAATTAACATGCTTCCTTCCCTTCGGGAGTTAAGTTTATATTCATGTGAGCTTAAACACCTTCCATCTTCCCTTACTTTCCTTAATTTCACCTCTCTTCGTGTCCTTGATTTATCATACAACCCATTTAACACCTCCATACCTCAGTGGCTGTTTAATCTTACGGGCCTCATAAATCTTGATTTGAGTTTTAGCAATCAAGGAGGAATAATCCTTGATTCATTTGGGAGTCTTGAGAGCTTGAAATACCTCTATCTCGGTGGTAACTATTTTTATGGTTCAATTCCAGCTTCTATTGGCAATTTGTCATCCTTGAAGGAGTTGGACCTCTCATATAATGAGATGAATGGAACCATTCCAGAAAGTTTTGGGCAACTCTCAACGCTAGTCAAATTGTATCTCTTAGAGAATTCTTGGGAAGGTGTCATAACAGAAGCTCAATTGATGACTCTCACAGGACTCGAAGAGTTTGTACTAACAACTAATAATAAAAGTCAACCTCTAGTTTTCAATGTGAAAGACGACTGGCGTCCACCTTTCAACCTCAAAATTCTTCATCTAGAAAGCTGTCTCATTGGCCCCCAATTTCCTAAATGGCTTCAAGTTCAAAGTGAGCTTACCTATGTCATCCTAAAAAGCGTTGAAATCAATGGCACCATACCTGAGGAATGGTTCTCTATGATATCTTCTAACCTCACCCACTTGGATCTATCCAACAATCAGATAAATGGGAGCTTGCCACACCAACTAGTATTTCCAAATGTGACTAAGCTATTTCTGCAAAGCAATTTGTTTTCAGGCCCTATCCCATCAAATATTGGTGATCTAATGCCAAGCTTGCAATATTTAGATCTTTCAGAGAACCACCTCTATGGTAAAATTCCCCTGTCTATATCGAAAATAAAACAACTTAATATTCTTGTCCTCAGGAGAAATAATCTTTCAGGGGAGCTCCCTCATCATTGGACCAAGTCACAAATGGGCTTGCGCGTTGTGGATATTTCATACAACAACATATGTGGAAAAATTCCGAGCTCAATGGGTTTCTTAGGAAACCTTTCTATATTGGTGTTGAGCAACAACAATCTTAGTGGAGAAATTCCTTCTTCCTTGCAAAATTGTTCAATTGTGAGCATGGATTTTGGGGGGAATCGTTTCTCGGGGAATCTTCCGTCATGGATAGAATCAGACATCTTCATGCTACGCCTACAATCAAATCTATTTAGTGGAATCATCCCTCGAAAATGGTGCAATCTTTATAAACTTCGCATCCTAGATCTTGCACAAAATAATCTCTTTGGGGGCATTCCAAATTGTTTCAACCATTTTACTGCTATGGTTGATCACAACACCTTTAGGTTCAAGCCTATTGAGAACTATACAGAGAAAGCATATATAGTGACAAAAGGAAGAGAGTATGAATATGATCGCACTCTCCAATTTGTTACTTGCATTGATCTTTCAGGGAATAGTTTGACAGGAAGAATTCCTATTCAAATAACAAGCCTCACAAGATTGGGTACACTAAACTTGTCAGCGAATCGTCTAATTGGAAGCATTCCCAATAATATAGGAAACATGCGGTGGTTGGAAACACTTGATCTCTCAAACAATAGTCTTTTTGGTCCTATTCCTGGAAGCATGTCTTCTTTGACTTCCTTAGTACACTTGAACCTATCTTTTAACAACTTGACAGGAGGAATCCCATCTGGTAATCAGCTCCAAACACTAAATGATGCAACCATATACAAGGGAAACCCTTTGTTGTGTGGGTCTCCTCTTCCGACCAAGTGCCCAAGAGATGAAACATCTGATGGCCTAACTATTACCGATGCTGATGACAAACAAGATGGAGATGATTATGAAAGGATATGGTTCTATGCTAGCATTGGACTTGGGTTTGTTGTAGGATTTTGGAGTGTTTGTGGAACCCTACTATTGAAGAAGTCATGGAGGCACTGTTACTTTCGTTTTTGTGATGACATCAAAGATAGGATAGCATTGCTAATTGCATTGAGAGTAGTTCATTTGAAAAGGAAATTTGGGTTGGAAAAAAATTGAAGTTTGTAGTTTGGAAAGCTGGTTTAGTTCTAAATTTGAGGTATTCATGTGTTTTGTAAAATCTTAAATTAAATATTTTTTTATCTTGGTTTTTTTGTTTGAGTTTTTGGTTGTTATACATGTTTTTTCCTTTGTAGTTTACCTATTTCATGATTTGCTTATGTTCTTTTCCGTTTTGATTTTTGAGTTTACATTTATGAATTTTAGGGTTTTGATTCATTTGAAATTTATATTGGTATTCGAGATAAGATGTAGAAGATTATTTTAAATTTTTGTTCAATTCATTCTTTGTTTGCTTCTTTTGCATTTTGGTTGTGTAGGTAATATGTTTGATAATTTAGATCATCATCAACTTCTATTTCATAAACGATTACTAGTCCAATTTCTTTTGGGTAGTATCAGTATCTCAAAGGGTGCACAGGAGTACTGGATTTGACACGTGTTTGCATCTTAATAGGTCCAAAGAAAAATTTTTAGGCATATTCCTATATTTTATGTGAAATTTACACTTTTACCCCTAAATAAAATGTTGCTGGTTGCTAAATAAACAAAGCAAGACTTTTACTCTCTATAGGCATAGGGAAACCCGTGTAATCAATGGACAAGGAAAAAAAATCAAGTGGTCAAAGGAAGTAATTCTGATCCAAAAGGTCACAAAAAAGAGAAAGAGAGTCTTATTTTGTTGAGTTTGTTGACTGAAAAGAATAAGAAGAAAGACTGAAAGAAGGACTTAATATTTTTTATAAGTTCATGCATGTATGATGCATGAGGTGTCATATTTTTCATATATATATATATATATATATTACCATTTTCCGGACATAACTGATGAGACAAAATATCAAGATTGTGTTTAGTTATTTGAATTTGGATTTGTATTTAAATTTGAATTTTAAAGTGATAAATTTAAAATGCTGAAATTTAAAATCTAAATATTGAAACATATCTTATGGATTTCTAAAATTTTATGGACTTAGAAGTTATTTTAAATTCTATAATGGATTTGTCAAATCCAAATCTATGTGCCCAAATCTTGTCATCCAATCTCTCACAAAGTTATTCTGTGTATGTTGGATTGGAAAAAATACCGTGCATGGTTCAATCTTCAATGGATTAGATTGTGCCACATTGTCATCACACTGACATGTCCATCGGGAAAAGTTGATCCGCATGGTTCGTTAGGAATAGTTGCTTAGTTTTTACGTACTTGGCATGAGCTGATTTCGACTAGAGTTTATGGGGGTCTTTTCTATACGCTTCTTGTGTTAATATATACTCTATTGGTTGTCTCATCAAGGCAATTGTTCTATTCATTTGATACTTTTATCTTCACAATTTTATTTTTATTTTTTATTTTTGGTTGGAAGAAGCATAAAAATAGCTAGACAGTTATATAAGCATTACTTTGGCATTTTATTCTTTTGCCATTTAGTTACATCAAAAATTGAGAAAGAGACTTAAAGCTTTGTTACCATGCAAATTCCCAAAACAATTTCCCTTTATTAGGTTAAAAGTCATTGGTTAAGTAAAATATTAGACAATATGAAAATACACTATTGGTCTATAAAGTATCTTAGTCGACCCTACAACACTTGACAAATAAACTCCTAAAAAGAATCCCTCTCCTTATTTAAAATTCTTATTCTACGGCGTTGTAGCTAGCATCTGTTGCAGGCCTTTAGTCTCATTTGCACGCAATGACCCTCGGTTGCCATGATTGTTCAATTTAGGACTTTATATTAAATTTATTTTGTTTTGAATTGGGAAGACCTTGTTTCTAAAGGACTCGGTTTGGATCTATATTAGGTCATCATTTTTTTGATTTGGTAATACTGATGCCACATCACTTAAAAAAGTCACATTATTATTGTTTGTTTGTTGTGAAATTTTAAAGTACTCGCAATTGTACGAATCATACCGAAATATAGTTTGACAAGAACGAGGATGAATCCAAAGGGACTTGGATGAATGTAGGAAAATTAATTAAACCTTAACCAAATTAATCCAATCTAGTTTAATAAAAATTGATTGTTTTGAAATTAAAATAAACTAAGCAAATAATTAAACAAAGCAAAAGTGTGATATAAAACAGTAAAAAGATGAAAACAAACAAGAGAAAGGAATTAAGGTTTTGGAATCCACCTTGTAAGTCATATTAGCATATATTTATGAACATTAATTTTTCTCAACCCACTGTATAATAATCTAAAAATCAATCTTGCTATCATGGAAAATATTATCATTAAAATCTCTATTTAATATTTTAAAGTATGCTCTTCTTCGCTTCTTAGGTAAAAAATCAAATATATTCGTCGTCAAACAAATCACAAAAGATATCTAATCTTATAATCAAACAATTACAAAACCAAGCATTAGATTAATTAAGATAAATCCAAAATCATGAGAAAAACATGATTCAACTCATATTAAGAATCCTATCTTAGTTAATTGTAATGAAGTAAGAACAATTTAAATCATGAAACAACAACTATTGTACGAAAAATCAAATCACATAAATAACACTAATAATCCTTAACAAGATTTCATCCTCAATCTTAATTGAAAATTTAGTTACTCATAATAGTTGACAAAATAACACACAAACAAAATACTGAGCATTAAATTTGACAAATAAAATAAAGCTAGAGTGAAAGAGATAAATCACAGTGCTAGAGAAAAGCAGGAAGCCCCTGGCAGCATTGCCTCTTGCTCCTATTTCCTCTTTTTCGCTCCAGCCCTCCGTCGTCCTCTGCTTCAGCTTTCTTCTAGCCTGCGTTTCAGCTCTCTTCTAGCCAGCCCCCAATATTTTCTATTTTGCTCTATTTATACTTATATTCACATATGCGGCTGAGACCTAAAAGCTCTTTATTAAAACCAACGTGGCCCAAAAGTAAGTACTCCCATGTAGATGTTTTGGTGAACAAATCAAGAGGCCCACGTCAAACTTCCAAAGCCCATCTGTACATCTCCCACGCAAACAAGATTTTGTTTTCTTCTATCTACTTTTATTCACCACGTTAGAATAGATTAACATCGGCCTCACTCTTTATTTTTCCTTTTTCTTTTCTTCACTCCTTGTTGGACTTGCCAGCCCGTGCTTGTGTAAGTCATTCCCTTGGACTGCTTTTGTTCCTTTTTTTTTTTTTTTTGGTGCTTGCTTCACTTCACGCTTGGGTTGGATCTCTCAAATTGGCTTGACTTAATTGACCATTATTCTGCCTCAAATAAAGCCTACTAGCGTGTAAACCCTTTATTACTTATAAGAAAAAAATAATAGATAATTATTCACAAAATTACGGAAAAGTAATGCTAAATATAAAAATATGAGAATAATTTATTGTATATATTTTATGCACATCATTGTTCCTTTAGACTTGTATCCAAAAAATATAAAAAATAAAAATAATAGTACTCATTTGAAACTTAAAATTTGAAGGGACCAAAAACACTTGGCATGATAAATTTTAAGGGCTAATGGTGTATTTTAACCTAAATTATAATTAAAGTTACTTTTATATACATAATGAGAGAGAGAGAGAGAGAGAGAGAGAGAGAGAGAGAGAGAGAGAGAGTTACTTACATATGTTTGAATAGATATAATTAATTTACTGGTGCCAAGACATCCCTTGTTCCTTACATATCTTTGATTAGATACAATTAATTTAATGGTACCAAGAGACATCCTTAGTCCAATGGTATCCTGTCAGGCTCAAGACCCCGAGATTGGGATGGGGTAATTTATTATTAGGATAATTTCTAACCATGATTAAAGAAAAAGGAAAAATAAAAGACAGAATTTGCTGGTTATATATATATACTAGTTGAATGCCCGTGCGTTGCACAGTTTTTATCAATAACTTATTAAACACAATATATAATAATGCATTTGAGAAATAATAAATTAAATGAATTATTTTTATTCATAATTCTCTTCAACAATACCTATTATCTAATAAAACTAAACAATAAAAATTAATATCAACTTTTAACAAAATAATATGTCCATATAAATTAATATTTAAGCATTAAATCAGTATCAACATAAAATTCACAAATTATAAGCTATCCAAATGTATAAGCATTAAAAAAATAAAAATAAAAATTTCATTTTCTATATATATATATATTTATAATATAATATTATATAAGAGAATTGATTGAGTATCACAACTCTTAGCCTACTTGATAATGTAGTCGAAATTCTACATTGTATTATACTTGGGTGATGCACGACTTATTTCAAATTTATATGGAAATAAATTATAATCATGTTGATAATAAGTGAGCCATATGATAAAATGAATTAATTTTATAATATATGTAACTTCGTGCAAGTATGGTATATAGTATATAAATTTTATTATATATATTGAATTAAATTTATTTAAATTGCCACAAACATTTAGTAATAGAATTACAGTTGAAGAGAATTTATATTTTAGATGATAGAGTTTTATGTAGAGTAAATTATTGGTAATATTTTTTTAATTTTCAATAACCAAACAGTTTAAACACTTGTCACAAAGAAAAAAAAAAGTTAAAATGCATTCTATGAAACCCAAGAAATAGCCTTGGTGTAGTTATCCAATTATAAAAAATAAAAAAATAAAAACCAAAGAAATAAAATGGGAATCGACCTCAAAATCCGATATTAATAATAAGTAAAAAGACGAATATTAAAACTGAGTTAAAAAATGAAATTGAGATAAAATGGGAATCTACCTTAAAAGCCTATACAAATTTTCTTTACATCCTTGGGATTGAGTGTCAAGAGTCTTCAACAATCTTAGAACCCATGGAATCTTCCACGATAACACTGAAAAAGAAGAGAAAAGAAAATATAAAATAAAATTTATATAGCAATAACTAAAATTGAAAATACAAATTAGAAAGAAATTAAAATCTAAGTTAAAAAAATAGAATAACATAGATTACAACCTTTGAATTGTATGTCAATTTAGGAGTCTTCAAAAATTTTATAGGATGCTTGCTTGGAATCACCTATGAAAAAATCGAAAATAAATTTTAAGAAAAAAATATTACAACATATAACAAATGGAATGAAACATATACCAATAGCTAAAATTGAAAATATAAATCAGAAAGAAAAATAAACTAAATTAAAAATAGAACTGTATATTATACAACCTTTGAATTTAATGTCAATTTAAGAGTTTCCTATGACAAAACTGAAATAAAAATAAAATAATAGATCTAAAACTATATAAAAGAAAGCGAATGGAACATGAATTTCATCGATCCTTTAAGAGATCCGATCCCCTAATGAAAAACAACAATATTTGGCTCCATAATGAAAAACAACACTATTTCAAAAGTACTAAGAATTAGCTTTCAATTCCTATTAAAAAAAAAAAAAAAGTATGAGAATCACTAACCTTTGTTGTTTGTTGTTGGACTGAGATTGTGATAGGGTGATAGATCGAACATATTAATAACAAATTTCCTTACCTTTCCATCTTAATGTTACAAATTGCATCTAGATTGTACTTACCTTTTGTGATGGCATAACATCTATTATCTTAGATTCACTAGATACAATAAACAATTTTTGCCCATGCATAGTAGATGGAACATAACCTAATTGATATAGAATTTTAAGATAGAGAAACCGTACAATTTTTTTGGAAAAGATTATTACAAATTAGTTGTACTTTTCTTTAGTTGCTTTATAACTTCTTTGGATAAAGTTATGTTGATAACAACTTCTTCTTCTTTGTGGGTTTTTATTTTATTTTAATTACAATGATTTTTTAGATAAATATAACATATTATTTGTTCTTATCAACCTTTGTTCTATTGTTTTATCACTTCTTACAATAAATTAGTTTTATTCTTTGTGTATTTATTTTATTTTGTTTTCAAATTTCTGCGTTTGATAAATAGGTTTTAATAAAAAAAATATCATATCCTATTTCCTTACAGAACAATCACGTTTTTTTTTTTTTTTTTAGTTTTTGCCTTTCATTCTATTCATAATTTCATATGACTTTTTTTTTTTTTTTATTCTTTTTTTTTTTGTTTGGTAATATAACACATTGATTAAAAATTCTATTTTCAATAGCATTTAAATTTTACGTCAAATGGGACCATAACAATATATATTCTTAAAAGAAAAAAAAGAAAAAAAAACTCTATCTTATCTCCTTATTGCCTCATTCACGTGTTTTTATTTATTTATTTATTTATTTTTTTTTTACATTATGTTGATATCAACATTTTTTTTCTTCATTCTATCCATAAAAATATGACATTTTTCATTCTATTTTTTTCATGGGATAACTACAAACATGTTAATTAGAAATCCTAATTATAATAAGATATAGTGATATACATAATATTTAATTTTTATTTTTATTTTTAATTTTTTTTAATTTTTCTTGAATTTTACAGCAAGTGTAATTCAACTTTAATCAAATTAAGATTTTTATCTACTTAGAAATTATAGTTGAAGAAAACTTATATATACTTGTGGGGTCCATGGGCCTGATAGCCTCGGCCCATCTTATAAGGGGCCCAAGGCCCATGCCGAGGATGTCAAGCTATTTCTGAGGGACAGGGGGGGAAGCCTCTTCTCCTGGATCCACGCCGAGGATACCTTGTCCTCGGCCTGACAAAAGTGTTTTCAGGGAGTGGCTAACCCCAAAGTAAGCTGTCACTCTCGCATTTAATGCGCTCAACTAACCCTCCTGGCCGCATTAATGGGGAGGTAACCCCTTGGCAGGAGAACGTTGATCAGAGTGAGCCACTTGAGTACCGATAAGGCCTCTGATGGGATGGACGACCAGAAAAAAAGCGAATAGGCAATCAACAGATGGAAGCAAGAGATAGGAAGATGAAAACTATAAAAGAAGAGCTAGTAAAGCCAAGGAGGGGAGGGGGAAAAAAGGAAGGCCTCCTCGGCCACAGTTCGAGGAGTATTCCCCCATTTGTAAGAAAACACTTAGCCATTTTTTGAGGTAAGTTTGGCCATGGTGACCAACGGCCAGCACCTAAACCTTTCAGCCCACTCTCTATAAATGTATTGTTTGGGCTTGTTGGGCTGAGAACCTAACATTCAATTCAAATTGAGTCCTTACAATTGGCGCTGTCTGTGGGGAGGATTAGGGTGCTGGCCGGTGCACCAGGTAAATGTTCCACGTTCTAAGTATTTGTTTTACAGTAGACTGAATAAGATAAAGTTCTAAGTTCTAAGTGTTTGTTTTACGATAGATTGAAAAAGATAATGTTCCAAGTTATAAGTATTTGTTTTACAGTAGGCTGAATAAGATAAAGTTCTAAGTTCTAAGTGTTTGTTTTACGATAGATTGAAAAAGATAATGTTCCAAGTTATAAGTATTTGTTTTGCAGTAGATTGAATAAGATAAGAGTTCTAAAGTTTAAGTATTTATTGTACACAAAAAAAAAAAAAAAAAATGAATGAACAAAAAAAAAAAAACGAAAGAGGAAAACAAAAGATCTTGATATTATTAATTCAAACATAAACAATTACATATTACAATCAGAGGCTCAGGTAGGCCTGTGTTACAAGAAAATTTACAAGCTAATAGCCACCTGCTATTCCTAGCTACTCCTACAAT
This sequence comes from Quercus cerris, assembly GCA_963669245.1. Lineage (NCBI taxonomy): Eukaryota > Viridiplantae > Streptophyta > Magnoliopsida > Fagales > Fagaceae > Quercus > Quercus cerris. Next base: position 23,291,051 of record OY770008.1, on the reverse strand, counting down.
CAGAGGCCCAGGTGAAGCCGCCCCGAGGGAGAACTAGCCGGAGGGAAGTGTCAACTTGTGCTTTTACTTGGCATCAAAAGAATGGGAGAGCTTGACACGAGGTGGAGGAGGTGAAGGACAATCATGCTCTCAGGCCCCCAACCACTCCCTCCTCGGCTGGGCAGAGCTGGAACAAAGAGAGGAGCAGACGCAGGGGCTCGGGGGTACCCTCCCCCATGATGTTCCCTCGATTCTCTCCATTCCTCTCGAGTGTTGGCCATTGGAGACGGCAACACTCGAGCACCGCCCATGAGGTGAATTCATGCGCCTTCCTCGTCGGGGGTGTGTTCCGAGGAGAGACATGAGGTTTTCTAACAACACCCCTCTGGGATACCTCGAAGGGCACCACCAGGATTACGCCTAGACTCTGCCGCACCGAAAGCCCAGTGGGGGCTGCGGCCATACCGGTTCTTTTCAGTCCCGGCGACAATTCCGGCGGGGTTATTAAAAGGGCATGTGAAGTTGGAAGAAGGTGTTTTGCTCTGTTTGTGTTGAGAGGTTCATGGGTTGTGGGGTAACCATCTACTTACTTTATATAGGGGATGAGAGTTTGGTGAGAATTAATTCGTGCAGAATTCGAAAAGGGTATTATCAGCTGGATCAGTAATGAAGTCCCCAATTTCCAAGGAGGCCACGGACGGTTGGACTCGTGTCAATTTACGAGGGCATTAATGAAGGCGTGTTTCGCGCATCGGAGCGTTGAGCGCGGAACACGAATAAACAGGGGGCGCTTCTTAAATAAAAAAAAAAAAATGGGGCCTCAATTTAAGAGGTGAGATCAATGCCACATGTAAAGATTGTGATCTGACGCAAGGAATAATCATATCCAGTACAGCGATCTGAGGACAAACCTGTACTTACAAAAAAAAATTGAAGTGGTAGACAGAACCAAGGTATTGCATGGTCCTCGGACCCAAACCTATGGTAAAACTGCACACACCATTATACTTGGGTACTAGACAGAACCAAGGTATTGCATGGTCCTCGGACCCAAACCTATGGTGAAACTAGGTACTTACAGGAAAAATTGAAGTGGTAGACAGAGCCAAGGTATTGCATGGTCCTCGGACCCAAACCTATGGTAAAACTACGCACACCGATTATGTTTAATATTTACAAAAAATTGAAGTGGTAGACAGAACCAAGGTATTGCATGGTCCTCGGACCCAAACCTATGGTAAAACTACACACACCGATTATGTTTAATGTTTACAAGAAAAATTGAAGTGGTAGACAGAACCAAGGTATTGCATGGTCCTCGGACCCAAACCTATGGTAAAACTACACACACCGATTATGTTTAATGTTTACAAAAAAAATTGAAGTGGTAGACAGAGCCAAGGTATTGCATGGTCCTCGGACCCAAACCTATGGTAAAACTACACACACCGATTATGTTTAATATTTACAAAAAAATTGAAGTGGTAGACAGAACCAAGGTATTGCATGGTCCTCGGACCCAAACCTATGGTAAAACTACACACACCGATTATGTTTAATGTTTACAAGAAAAATTGAAGTGGTAGACAGAACCAAGGTATTGCATGGTCCTCGGACCCAAACCTATGGTAAAACTACACACACCGATTATGTTTAATGTTTACAAGAAAAATTGAAGTGGTAGACAGAACCAAGGTATTGCATGGTCCTCGGACCCAAACCTATGGTAAAACTACACACACCGATTATGTTTAATGTTTACAAAAAAAATTGAAGTGGTAGACAGAGCCAAGGTATTGCATGGTCCTCGGACCCAAACCTATGGTAAAACTACACACACCGATTATGTTTAATATTTACAAAAAATTGAAGTGGTAGACAGAACCAAGGTATTGCATGGTCCTCGGACCCAAACCTATGGTAAAACTACACACACCGATTATGTTTAATGTTTACAAGAAAAATTGAAGTGGTAGACAGAACCAAGGTATTGCATGGTCCTCGGACCCAAACCTATGGTAAAACTACACACACCGATTATGTTTAATGTTTACAAAAAAAATTGAAGTGGTAGACAGAGCCAAGGTATTGCATGGTCCTCGGACCCAAACCTATGGTAAAACTACACACACCGATTATGTTTAATGTTTACAAAAAAAATTGAAGTGGTAGACAGGGCCAAGGTATTGCATGGTCCTCGGACCCAAACCTATGGTAAAACTACGCACACCGATTATGTTTAATATTTACAAAAAAATTGAAGTGGTAGACAGAACCAAGGCATGGTCCTCGGACCCAAACCTATGGTAAAACTACACACACCGATTATGGTAGACAGAACCAAGGTATTGCATGGTCCTCGGACCCAAACCTATGGTAAAACTACACACACCGATTATGGTAGACAGAACCAAGGTATTGCATGGTCCTCGGACCCAAACCTATGGAAAACTAAATAAGTATTATGCATTACCAGGGTAGTGTATGGTCTTCGGACTCGAACCCACAAAGAAAATAACTGCACTAAGAAAAGCCAAAGCGTTACTCAATGTCAGGCTATAATACCATCCTTCGATTTATATTTGGATGATAATAGATGGTCCCATGATGCCAACTCGAGAATGGAATACAAATATTGAGTAGAATACAATAGCAAAGCAAACAAAATAAAGTATCATTAAATGAAAGCAAAATCTCAAGTATTCGATTCAAAAAGAAAGTACACGACTCCCTTACAATGCCACTGAGACAGGAAACGAGATAATATCAAAGGAAAAAATGAACAAAGCTATCCTAGGCCGTATACTGGTTCCTTCAACTCAGTAGATAAATCAAAAGGCTAGGGCCAAAGCTCAAGAGCTAGATCTCTAAAAGTCCATCGGAGGACTAGCCACGTCCTGAGGTCTTTCCTGACCCTCGGTTACGACTTCCCCCAACGCTATCTGGGGCTCGACCTCCTCGGATGGTTGACCAGTTAACGAAACATCCTCGGCGGTCTTGTCTTGACTTTCAACCAATGGTAAGGAAGACTCCTCCTCAGGAGCAGCAGGCACAATCTCGCGAATGGCAGTAGGGTAATATACCCTGTCTTCCCTTCTAAGATCAGACGAAGCATCAATCCCTGCTTGGTTGAGGGCTTCATGCCAAGTTTGAGAGCAATAATGCCTGCACACAGCAGGAACTTGAGCCTGAAGGGTGGCTTCAGTCTTAGCCACCCCTTCTGTGAAAGCCTCTTCTTTTGCCTCTTCCACAGAGCGCTCAGCGTCCGTTTTAGCGAAAATTGCCTCGTCTCTGGCTCTCATAGCCTCGTCCCTGGCATACTCGGCAACACCTTTGTCGTGGATTGCTTTGGTCAAACTTTGTTTTATGTAGGAAAAGTCTTATTTGGCCTTTTGTAATTGGCTTTCAACCTCTTGCAAGTGGACAGTTTGATCCTCAGCTTGCTTCCTGACCACGGCTAGGTCAGAAACAGCAGTATCCCTGGCCTTCGCTATTTCTGCCAGATCCTCGGTCACCTTTTTCAGGTCGGCCTCAGATCTCTTAAGAGTTTTAGCCGCTTCTAGGAACTTATTGCGCTCCTGCGCTAAGGCCTGACTATGGTCGTCAACCTCTTCACCCAACCTAAAAAGGGCTTGGATAGCCTGCCAGCAAAAATAAGCAGTTTTATAAAGAGAAAGAAAAGTACTAAGTAACAAAAATTTCTAGTAAAAAGAACGGCTGCCAAAGGACCTACCATGCCTAGATATTTCTTAAGGTCGAGGACAACCTCTACCCCAGTCATCTTCTTTAACTCAGCCATATCAACAGGAAGAAGAAGAGATTTCTCTAGGGCCTCGGCTACGAGAGCCCCCTCGTCTCCTTGAGACTCTCGTATTGACGCGTTGTCCGTGAGGGGCTGGTCATGGAGCATGGCAGCAGGCAGCCATGCTTGAGCCTGGGGCTGCTGGATGACCTTCTTGCCTTTCTTTTGATCACCGAGCTTCAATTGCTTTGGGGGTCTACGAGTCTTACCCTCCTCGGGCGAAGAATGAGATTTGCTCCCATCTATTGGATCCTTGCCCTTAGAAAGCCTTTTCCTTTTCGGATCAGGAGACTCAGTAGAAGGGGCAGTTACTATAGGGGTGGAGGACGACCTGGTTTGCATGGTTGAAATCTGGGGCTGAGATGCTGGGGGCTGGGACTGTAACTCCCCTGGTACGTCCTTCTTGGAACCGCCTTCGAGCAGGTCAAGAAGACTTGTTTGGGGCTGTCTCTTTAAACCCATCTCAGCCTGGGTACCAACTCTTAAAGACTGAAGATCGGCTTCGGATAAGTGAGGATCCCCTAGATCACCGGGAGGATCCTCGGGCTGATCAGCCAAGTTAAATACACTATACTCGTCCTCAGAGGAACTCAATTCAACCACCTCCTTTGCTTTCTTAGATGGTCCTTTCTCGGCCACTGTTACTTGCTGGGATGAAGAAGGACCTGATAACGGAATACCTTCAGGTATGTAAGACCCCCCAGTAAAAGAAAAACCGCTCTCCACCACGGTAATCTGCGTGAGCCGAGGATCACGAGCTCTAATTACGTGCTGCGGAACAGGGAATGACGTCTGAGCCGGGTCACACCCGAGGATTTTATGAGCAGCTCTGACTTGGTTGTCAGGTTCGTTCAAGAAGAGGTCCGACCTGAGAACGGTTTCCAAATCCGCCTTATTAACTAGGTGGAAGTGACGTGCAAAAGCATGTGGATCTGCGAAAAGAAAGACAAAACTCCCATGGTTAGTCAACCAAATCAAATATACAGACATAAAACTTGAAGGTGCTGAGACCTAGATTATCTTGTACATCGGATGCCCTACCTGGCTCCCCCTCTACAGTTGGGCAGTGAAAGCCGTCGTGCCACTCTCCCGACACTATGAGGAAGTCTTGGTTCAACCCTTTATTAGAATCAGGAAGACACTAGATAAGACGAACCCTATCGTCCCTTGTCTTCATATAATATGTCTTACTCCTCAGGTGATGAAGGTTATAACACCAATTCACATCATGGTGAGTCAGTCTCAGCCCCATTTTCTCATTCAGGGTATCTACACACCCTAGTATCCTAAACACATTCACAGCACACTGAGTGGGAGCCAGGCGGAAATGCCTAAGGTAATTGAGGGTCACCGGCCTCATAGGGATTCTCATCCCTCCTTCTACAAAAGCAACTATTGGAATTACGACCTCACCCTCTCTCCTCCTAAGGTACCACTCTCCTTCTTCGCAGTACTTCAAATTTACATTATTGGGTATTCCATAGTCAACCATGAATTGGTTCATCATCTCGTCGGACTCGACCAACTTCTTAAACTTACCCATTCCCCAAAGACAACTAAAAGCTCTAAAAAAGGAAAGGGAAGAGGGAAATCAAGGAAATTTGGGGTCACTAGAAAAAGAAAACTTACAGAAGTATGACGATACTCTTCAGATAGTGTGCCAGTCGAGTCAAATTCAAACTATGTGCATCAACGATGATAAGCGTAAAAATGGTGACACCAGGCAAGTCAAACAGGTATTTATACTCTCCCTTAATTTCCCCAAATGAAACCGCTTGCTCATAAAGGCAGGAGATCATGCCACTGAAAGTGGGAAACGTGGTGCCGCCAAAAATTTAATGTGGGCACCCATTAATTCTCGAAACGCTAAAAACGCGCATCGGGCAGTCAAGAAGCCGCCAGCATCAGCGTAAATTAAAATGAAACCATTCGTCCAATGGGTCTGCATGTATCAAAACCCTCCTCCCCGTTCGAGGGAACGTGCAGCAGAGTTTTGAGGGGCTATTGTGGGGTCCATGGGCCTGATAGCCTCGGCCCATCTTATAAGGGGCCCAAGGCCCATGCCGAGGATATCAAGCTATTTTTGAGGGACAGGGGGGGAAGCCTCTTCTCCTGGATCCACGCCAAGGATACCTTGTCCTCGGCCTGACAAAAGTGTTTTCAGGGAGTGGCTAACCCCAAAGTAAGCTGTCACTCTCGCATTTAATGCGCTCAACTAACCCTCCTGGCCGCATTAATGGGGAGGTAACCCCTTGGCAGGAGAACGTTGATCAGAGTGAGCCACTTGAGTACCAATAAGGCCTCTGATGGGATGGACGACCAGAAAAAAAGCGAATAGGCAATCAACAGATGGAAGCAAGAGATAGGAAGATGAAAACTATAAAAGAAGAGCTAGTAAAGCCAAGGAGGGGAGGGGGAAAAAAGGAAGGCCTCCTCGGCCACAGTCCGAGGAGTATTCCCCCATTTATAAGAAAACACTTAGCCATTTTTTGAGGTAAGTTTGGCCATGGTGACCGACGGCCAGCACCTAAACCTTTCAGCCCACTCTCTATAAATGTATTGTTTGGGCTTGTTGGGCTGAGAACCTAACATTCAATTCAAATTGAGTCCTTACAATACTTTTTCTTAAAATCTAAAAATTTAAGAAAATTTTTGCAATTTAGTGCCGCCACTTGGTTCAACCACGACATCTAAACCCAACTTTTATTATATTTAATATGATATATATATATATATTCTTTTTTCTTTTTTAATAACAAAATTTGCTAGATCTACGCATAAATTAGTAATTTCAACCAGCAAAGAAATTCTAGCATCTTGTAAATGGAAATGGCAATAACAATTTCCAATTCCCAACCCTTAAATTGATCATTCATTTTTCCAGGTTGTAGTTGTACATCCATCCGGATCATATGAGTACGTATACTCCTTTCATTTGACTCAAATAATAGATCATCTGAGAAGCACGTGACCAAATCACGTCTCTCTAACTGTGTAAAGAGTCATTAATGCAGGATTATTGAAGATAAATCTCAATTAGTTTTTGGTTCTTGAGTCGAAACTTTTTCTCAAAGTGTGTGAAGTACTACTGTGTACTGCTCGAGCTAGAGAAGGAATGAAGGATATCAATGTGCACGTGCATATTATGATGTGAGAGAAGTGCAATGCACTGTACGTTGGAGAGCCCTGGGAGAATAGTTTGACCTATAATTCAACCGTCACAGGTCAAGATTGATTTATACTTGTGCATTACACACAATTGATGGGTCTTGAATTGAGCTAGAATGCATTGTCAATATTTTAAATATTGGATAGACCACAAATATTATTTTTTCTTCTTGATCTGTTTCTTGTACTCTTATGACACATGTTGATTCTCAAATAATTTGTTCTTTTGAGGTTAGAGAGCTTGTTGTTATTATTGCTTTAGGTGAGTTTGAATGTTTGAACTTGCTAATATTTGATACACGAGCAGTCCCAAATTGGGATCTCTAGACAGGTACGGATCTATATATTGACTAGGGAGCAATGCCCCTAAATATATATTTTTTAAATATTAGTATATTAATATGTACAAATTTTAGAAATTTTGTTCAATAAAATTACATTTTACCCTCCTTAACAATGTCATCAATATTCTTTTGAGGTTAATGTTATAGTCACACATTTTTTTACAACATTTTTACAACAAATTTTTATTGATTCGCACACCTGTATCACTTTTTATTTATCAATAACTACTCATTACATTAGCAATTTGTATAAATTTTGTAGTTTTAGCATTTTACACCTTTTAAAGGCCATAAAATAGATTAAATCTAAAAAAAAATATACAAGTCCAAAAAAATTAAACCAACAACAAAAATTACCAATAATAAAGCTAAAAAAAATTAAGCCCAATTAATCTATTTTACCCAAAACAAACAACTTGGCCATTTAAAAAGTTTTAAACAAAAATTTTTAGTGATAAAATAGTAGAGTCAAATGCTAAAACTATCGCACATAATTAATAGCAGAGTCACCCTCCCTAACTCCAAGTCCAAGTCGTGGAAAAACACAAACAAATTCCTGCCATTTGTTGTGTAGAAAGCGTACTTGTGCTAATTTTAAGATTATTTAATTTATTAAGTTGAATTTTTTTTTTCTACTTCTTCGAGGAAGTTAAGAAGGATATTTCTTTTACCAGTTAATAATCTATGTGAATAAAGAGACTACTCATGAGGGCTATCTATGCTAGAGGATACGGAAGATGATTCCAAAATTGCCTAATTTCAAGAATTTCAAAATGAAAAAGTTGGCTTCTTGATCAAGAAACTGCTAGACGACACAAATTGTCAAGACAATTTAAAATATGAGACCCGCGTAAATAGACTTGGCGGATTTAAATAGTTGATGCCCATCCATTGCATTCATTAAAAACAAAATTTTGAGTATTTGGTTTTTACAATTTGCGATAAATACTACCTCAAAATTTAGAAATTAAATTCACAAAATAACTCATTTGTCACAAAAAAATTAAAAACTTAGATGGAATTGTGACGTAAATTAATTGGCAATTCAATTAATAATCTATTTGAATTTTCTCTAAAGTTTGGCTTTATACATAGGGTAGTGTTAATGGGCACCTTATGATGCCCGTTAATACCCAGCTTTTACGATAGTTTTATGCACTTTATGCAGTCTTTTTACCAAATGTTGGGTCAGCTTCATAAGAAGAAAGAAAAATTAATAAAGCGACCAAAATACCTTTTTTCACATTTCTCATCAACTCAAGCCTTTATCATATTTCTATGTTTATCTGTAAATTAAATTAAAAAAAAAAACACTAAACTAAACTAAAATCACAATCCTCATACAGGAAACAACCAAAATCAATACATCCCCCCCCCCCCCCCCCCAAAAAAAAAAAAACCATCTCACAAGAAACAATTAACATTAGTACATCAGTATATCGCTGAGAGGACAAATTCTATAATGAGATTATAAAAGTTACCAAGGTTTTTGGGTGAAATTTGTGGTGAACCTTTATATTAGAACTCATTTTCCTCTCCTTTGTGTGTGTGTTTTTTTCTAAAAAAAATTGATAAAATTTACCCTTTTAAAAATAAAATTTCAGTCAGTTGGCAGGCCTATAATATGTTCTTATTTAATGGTAAAGATCATTTTCAATGAATTAGGAATAATTTAGATTTTTCACATGTGGTGTAGTCTGTTTATACTTTACTTATCCGTAGTTTAAAAAGTTTAACTGTGGTGTAAAAAGTTATAATTTAAACTGAGCAATTCATCACTCTGCTTTCTGTAATATATATATATATATATATATAATTTGAAACTTTTAGTAGTTTTGTGCAAAAGAAGTAAACCACAAGTTGGTAATATACATTTATCCCTAATTAAACTCATGTAGGTAAAGTTCTAAGAGTAATTAATAAATCAACGATGGCCCTTGCCGTAATTTCAAGACAAAAAAAGAAAGATTCAAAGTTCTGACAACCTGATGACTCGAAGAGTCAAAGCCCATTGTTTACATTTAGAAATGAAAAACAATGTGGAAAAAGCTAGTCTTTGCTGAGTGAAAAAGGGGTCATACTGTTTACGCATTACTTTCGTGAAGTTCATTCGATAAAGTCCATACACAAGTTTTGTGAGTGATTCTAATACCGCATAAAAGGTCATAATTTTATTAGAATGATGGCATGCAAAAGAAGTGTTCAACCAAAGAAACAGAGCACAAGACTGCAAACTAGAAGAAGGAGATAAACGACTGTAGTTTTTCTTATGATTGATACTGAACGACTTGTAGCTTGGATTAGTTGTAGATAATCTATTAGTTGATACCCATAAAAGTTGTGTCCATGACTTTTTCATAGTCTAAAATGAAATTATAAATATAATGCAACAATCATATATTCAATGCATATAAATAGTTTCAAATAATTAATCATATTTTTTTTATAATAATAATAATATATCTTTTGTTCATATGTTATATAATATAATAAAAACCTAGTAATGTTTTATTACACAATGTAATCAAGTTAGAAAATTGAAACTACAGATTTGGAATTGAAATCAATCAATGATACATAAATCCAAGAGAGAGTTAAAAACACTTAAATTTTCCTTTTTGCTAGAAGAATTTATAAATTTATCTCTCCAAAATAATAAAGAAGAATTTATAGATTTATCTCTTTGCCATAATTATAAAAGTGACATAGACAAAATTGTGAAAATGATAAATATTTCTTTCTTAAAGGAGCAGTAATTGTATGTGGCTAAGGTGAATTCAAATAGAAAACACATATATTGAATTCCAATGGATTGTGAGGTGAACTTTTTTTTTAATGTGTATTTGAAAGTGATGCAGTGGAAATAGTGAGTTTTATTTTATGTATTTGTCCCTAACTTTTATCCTTGCTTAAACGTAAAGTGTAGGAGTATTTTTAAACCACATAAAACAACAAAGAATCTAATATCTATAACTGGATTAAATGCCAGCCAAGTCTCCTAAGAAATGGAATTGTTTAGAAGAGATTAGGAATGATAAAGGAAAAAGAAAAGTAGAAAAAGCAATATGATTCCTGCAAATGGAAAAAGTGAAAAAGTAGTCTCCGCCGAGTGGAAAATGGGTCCTAGTGTTTTTACGCATGATTCATGAGGCAGGCTACTTCTACTCTCTAGTCCATACCGTGTGTGGATTCTAACACGAACTTTCGCTTACCGTGTGGAAAAAAATAAAACATTAAACAATGACTTCTATGTTAGTTCACACTTCTATGTTAGTTCACAAGTCAGTAATATACATTTATCCCTAATTAAACTCATGTAGGTAAAGTTCTAAGAGTAATTAATAAATCAACGATGGCCTCTGCCGTAATTTCAAGACAAAAAAGAAAGATTCAAAGTTCTGACAGCCTGATGACTGATGAGTCAAAGCCCATTGTTTACGTTTAGAAAGGAAAAAACAATGTGGGAAAAGCTAGTCTTTGCTGAGTGAAAAAAGGGGTCATACCATTTACGCATGACTTTTGAGAGGTTCATTCGATAAAGTAAAGTCCATACACAAAAGTTTTGTGAGCGATTCTAATACCGCATAAAATGTTATAATTTTATCAGAATGATGGCATGAAAAAGAAGTGTTCAACCAAAGAAACAGAGCACAAGACTGCAAACTAGAAGAAGGAGATAAACGACTGTAGTTTTTCTTATGATTGATACTAAACGACTTGTAGCTTGGATTAGTTGTAGATAATCTATTAGTTGATACACACTTAGCACGTGTAAGATATAGTTAGAGAATCATTTAGTTGGTTAGTATAGTTTATTATGTTATTTGCTTATATTAGCTAGTATATAAAGCTGTTGTAATCTCTTTGATTAGTTAATCAAGCTCATTTTTATCAAATATAATCTTTGAAAATTTTTGTCATAATTATTCTATGTTGCAGATCATGATTAATTGCTTATTACTTTTATATATTGTTACCACTCTTTCTCTACAACTCAATTTGTCATGTGCAGTAGTGGATCTAGAAATTAATCTTTAGGAGATGGCTAAAAAATGAGATGATTAATATTTTTTTTCCTATGTATATACAATATGTATACAATCAATAATATTTTAACAATTATTTAACAATTGTATATATTAAGAATATGGCAGGAGTTGTGGTATAAAAGTTGGAATTTTTTTTCCAAATAACCTTAAATATCAAACCATTTAGTTAGTTGTCATATTTCAAAACAATGTGAAAAATTAGCATCTCAAGTGTTTAAAACTTGAATTCCAAGATAAAACTCAAGTTTCTAAGCCTCGATTTGTAAGTGGTGGCATATGATGTGGAAAAAAAATCCACATGGGACTTGAGTTTTTAAGACTTGAGTTTCACCCAGTCTTCTTCTTCTTCTTCCTTGCGTTCTTCTTCCTTCTTGTTCCTTGCATTCTTTTGACCCAGCGTTCTTCTTCGTGCAGATCTAAAGACCAAATCGTCTAATCGCACACCAAGCATTCAATCATCCAATCAGAGCTCCAGCATTCTTCGTTCTTCCTCTTTAGATTGTTCCTCTTCAAATTTGTTCTTCTTCTGTTCTTCGTCAAATCATTTTTCCTGTTCTTCTTCAGGTCAATTCTTCAAGTACCAAAATCGAGTCTTATAGACTTAGTTTTGCTTTTTAGAACTCGAGTTTATAAGACTCGAGATCTATCTGGCATCATATTTCCAACTCATCAATTGGGAATCGAGTCTTTAACCCTCGAGTTTTAAATTAAAATTGAGTCTATAAAACTCGAGATTAGGAATGGTAACGGGTCGGGTTCGGGCCGGGTTTTTTCATACCCGGACCCGACCCGCGGGCCAAGACCCACGGCCCGAACCCGGCCCGTTTAATAATCGGATTTTTTTTCCGGGGCCCGGACCCGCCCCCGCCGGGCCCCGTCCCTCATGACCAGCCCAACCCAAAATCAGAAACAAAAATTTTGATTTAGGATTTTTCGGCCGAAATCACAAACACAAACATAAATCCAAACACAATCACAAACATAAACACAGAATCACAAATACAGATTTCAGATCTACAATTTTCCCTTTCAAAATCACAAACCAAACACAAATTTCAGATCTATGATTTTCATTTTTCCCTTTCAGAAATCATAACACAGATTTCAGATCTACAATTTTCCCTTTCAAAATCACAAACCAAACACAAATTTCCCTTTCAGAAATGATAAACACAAACACAAACCGAGGCGAACTGCAAAACTGAACCCATAAAAAAAGAAAAAGAAAAGAAAAAAAAGTAAAAAAAATGGAGAATGTCGTGGAGTGAGGCTGTGTCACGCTTGTAGTTGTGGCCATGGGCGAGGAAGATGAAACGGAGTTGAGAGAGTAGACTCTAGAGAGCCTGTGCGGCGGCGGCGTGGGGTAAAGCATGTGCGGCGACGGCGTGAGGAAGATGAGAGGGGCGGTGGCGTAAGGAAGATGAGAGGGGTAGAGGACTGTGGCCGTGTGTGTTGTGGACTTGTGGCCGTGAGTGTGAGAGAGCAGAGCCAGAGAGATGAAGAGGGAGAGGCGGATGTGTGAGCTGATGATTTAGTCGAAATGAGGAGAAGAAGAGAAGAGTGTAGGGTTTACTATATATATATGGGGGGTAATTTAGTAATTATATATATATATATATATATAACCGGGTCTTATCCGGGTCAGGTTTCGGGTTTTTTTTATAAAACCCGGACCCGACCCGAACCCGCTTCGGATTTTAAAAAAAAAAACCCATACCCGACCCAATTCTTTATCGGACTGGGTAAAATCCGGCCCATTAGGATCGGGTCGGGCCGGGTATCCGCGGGTCGGATTTAAATTGCCATCCCTACTCGAGATGTTAGTTTGCAATTTTCTTCCAACCACATGTTAACTTATGATATTATTTCTCCTCACTATGCTAGTCTGTAAATTCTCCCATAAAAGTTGTGTCATGACTTTTTCATAGTCTAAAATAAAATTATAAATATAATGCAACAATCATATATTCAATGCATATAAATAGTTTCAAATAATTAATCATATTTTTTTTATAATAATAATAATATATCTTTTGTTCATATGTTATATAATATATTTACCGATTTAATTAAAAATAATACAGAATAGAAGAAGAAAAGACACGTAGTTGGGAGTAAATCAGTAAAATTTTATTTAATATTTTTTAAGAAGAAGTAAATTATTAAAATATATCAAATTATCTACTTTTTTTTGCTTTATGTGTACGGTTTTTATGTATTCTGAAGAGAAATTTTGGCTTAAAAAAACAAGTCAAAGTACTGCTTCAAATTAAAAAAAAAAAAAAAAAAATCGGAAACAGTGAGAAGAATGAGAAAATATGAGAAAACTCAGAATGGAGAGAGATACAAAGCAAGGGGAGAGAATCTCATTTGTGGTACCCGTAGCGTTAACTTTTTGAGGATGATGAAGAAGAGAGCAGAAACACAACCTCTTTCCCCTGTCAATTACTTCAATGATCTTCACGAAACCATATATCATATCAAGGATAGAATGAACTACGATAATTTGGATACCGGACGTGAATTCTATGTGGTCTAGAACCAAACGTCTTTTGGGCTCACAGTTACCTTTGGTATCACTATGTAGCTGATTCCACATTCCTGTTTCCACCTTCATCATTATGACATTGATAAATCCCTTTAAAGAAAATTGAAAGAATTTTATTAATTGGAAGTGCTGCGCCAAATATTAATTTTATTGAAGGAACATACTAAGCCCATAAAATACTCTCAGTGTGGCAGCCGAACGTCGGCTAGAAAATCAATACTAAGCCCATAAAATAACCAAAAAATAAAAATAAAAAAGAAAAGAAAAGAAAAGAAAGGCCTGTAAACAATGGTGTCGGAAGGCCATATATTCCAATTGCTTTTTTTCCTGTGTCCAAGTTTTGCCCTCTCAAAATCAAGGGTTCTTCCATTTCTTCTTTTTGACTCTAATAAAATATTTTTTTTAACATATTGTAGCATTTATTGGTTATAGGGCTGCTAGGCACTGTTGACATGGCCCTCCCAGTTGTATTGAATAATTTTTTCCATAGTAGAAAGTTACTTTCTTACCTCACACATTAAAATTGGCATGTAGAAACATTTTACAAAAATTATGGGTGTAAAAGGCATTGTATTATCTTAAAAAATAAATAAATAAATAAATGGTAAAAAATATACATTACTCCTTCAGATAAAAAAAAAAAAAATTGTCGAAGTTTATATCATACTAATTAGTTTCGTGATGTAATTTGGGACTTTTTTTTTAATTATTATTTTTATTACAAAAAGAAAATATAAAAATAGAAAAGAATTCTAATTTGAAATTAAAAAGTATTCGCGCATTGTATGAAACATCAAATTTCCATGCAAAATAGAATATATTATGATATAAATTCAAATTTCCACTTCAAAAACAACTACTGATTAACCCAAACTAAAATCAAAACAATGATATAAGAGGGGAGGACATATAATGGAGAATCAATCTATCAAAATACGAAAACATATCAACCTAAATAATTGTGGCCAGCACCCCAAATAATTGGGGTAAGGTCATTGCCAACGTGATAAGATTTTATACTATTCAAATGACTATAATCATCTCAAGTCAAAATATTACGTGCACTTTTGGGTATTACAGATGCTAGCTGGAGCCTGGAATAAGGGGAAAAAAAAAATGGTGTCTATTAAAAAAGAAAAAAAAAAGTGATTTATCAAATGGCCAGGGCTATTTCCATAATTCCATTACAAAAAATCTTTAAACTAAACTGCACGCATAAGGCAAAACCATTGTTTACGCTTTGGAAAGAAAAACACTCAATGCACAAACAATGCTTGTGTAAAAACTTTCATCATTGACCAGACCATTCAGTGGTTGTAAAATCTTCCAGATGAGTGATCCCACCGATTAATATCCATCCTCAAACATGGCTTTCGTTTCATAGAAATCACTCAAGACACATTTTTAGCAGCATGGATTTCAGTTTCGAGATTAACTCCATGAGAAATCTTACTACGCTATTTCTTCTACTGTCCTTGTAATAAGGACCTTGTTTGCGTCTTCCCCTTTGGGGATAATCAAACTCAGTTCATGCAGTGAAGTTCACACTAATGTCAAATGCATCCACACCGAAAGAGAAGCCCTTCTCAGCTTCAAGAAAGGCCTCACTGATCCTTCAGGTAGGCTTTCTTCTTGGGTTAGCGAAGATTGCTGCCAATGGAGAGGCATAGAGTGCAACAACAAATCATATCATGTCACCAAACTTGACCTTCGGAATGTTGACGACTCAAAGACGACAAGATATTGCAATTCGTGCCATTTAGTTTTTGAATATTTAGTATTTAAAATGGTTTTGCTAAATTATTTTTGAACTCATGTTTTGATGTAGTCGCAATTGGATGATCTCGCTGAAGGTATCATGAATATGGATATCCACCAATAGTGCAAGGATGACCCATCAATGGACAATTGTTGTTGTTATTATGAAATTTGGAATCTATATATTACTAAAAGCTAAAGCATGGCGTTTAATGCTGCTACTCTCACGTTGCGCTACATCAGCTGCCACATCATTTTTTTTTTTTGTAATATAATTTTTCCTACAATTTTAAAGTGGTTTTTACAATTTTCAGTCCTATAAATCCCAGCCCTATAAATGCAGTCCACTACTTATTTATTTACTTCCACTATCAACCTATAATAAATCTAACCCACTACTTATTTATTTACTTCTACCACATCATTATCCTTTTTTTTTTCCTTTTTTTTTTTCTATTTTTCTTTTACATTTACTTCTTTTTTTTTAAATATTTTCACTTACTCCAAACTTTCTCCCTCCCTTACCTTTTCAACTCCCCCTTACCTTTTCATCTCCCCACTACCATCTACTTTAATATCACCCTTCATCTTTCCTTTCATCTTCTCTCATTTTTGTCTCTTCTTATTCACACCATTTCACTATAAATTTGTCATTCTCTTCCATTCTCTACATAGTTTTTTTCTCATAAAAAAAGGTTATTTCTCTCTCCCTCTCTCTCTCTCTGTTGATTTTTTTTTTTAGTTTACTTGCATATATACTTTAGGTTTATAATTCTTAACTAATTTTCATAACTTTTTGGAATTAACGTTTGGTCTGTATGATGTCATTAATAAATCTTTGTTGTAGAAAGGATATGATGGTGAAAGACTTCAGATCCCTAGGATTTCTTGTAGATGTGTTCAGCCTTGTACCTATAGAAGGCCGATGTAGCTGTGTTAAGAGAGATGACCTCGCTGTTAAAGAAGATTTTGAGGTACTAATGCACCCTAAATTTGCCGCTGCTATCATTGAAGAGGATGTAATTGTTATGGTTCATAGCAACTGACGATGCTTGAAGTGTGCATGAAATTAAAGGCTATAGGGGAGAGATGGCCTCGCTGTTAAAGATGATTTTAAGTTACTAATGCAACCTAAAATTGCCGCTACTATCATTGAAGAGGATGTAATTATTACGGTTCATACCAACTGACCATGAATCATGTATATATCATGTATATGTTGTAAATGAAATACTAATATCATGTATATACTCTTGCAATTCTGCACAATTAATCTCTTTGTTTATGTGTTTCAGTGTTTTTCGAATATAAAGGATGTCAACAATATTGATCTTATGGGAAAAGTTACATAAAGTATTGAGATTTTTTTTTCTTTTTTTATATTACAATCTACTAAAAATGATTTTTAAATATTTAAAACCTTTCTATTTTTTATATTACTAACATTCTATTTTTTATATTACTAACGTGTTTAACAAAAAAATATAAATAGATTATTGACTTTATACATTCATCTTCAGTGGTTTAATATTATATATAATTTTACCTTTACATATTTGTCTACTTTAATTTAGATGTTTATAACTGAATAATATTATCAATGAAGAGTAAAAAAACCAAAAATAATGTCTATACATATCTATACTATATATAATAATGGAGTTTTGTAATAAATTTTATAAAGTTCTTTATGCACTACATCTTTAGCATCTTTTCTTTTCTTTTCTTTTTCTTTTTTTGTTTTTATTTGGAATTCTTACTTTGTTCAACTTTTCATCTTCTTTAATTATTGTTTTTTAGTTCAATATTTCATCTCCTCCAATAATTTTATTTTTTTTTAATTTTCATTTGATTTTCTTTAGATTTTAAAAAAATTTCCATTATATCTTCTTAAATTCAATAGTTTCACTTCATTCAACCTTTCATCTACTTCCACCCTTTCTCTTCCATCTTAATTTTCATATAAATTTCTTCTTAATTACTTCATTTATACCTCTCTCCCCTATTTTTTCCAAGTTATCCACGACAAAAAGGTCAATAATCTCTCTCTTTCTCCAATTTTGTTTCTCTTTTGGTTGATTTTTTTTTTTTTTTTTTTTATTGTTTCAACCACTTTTTTTTTCCTACTAATGGTTCTTTTTGTTATTGTTGTATTATTCTTATTATTTATTTATTTTCATCTCATTACTAGAAAAAAAATGTAATTCAATTTTGGGATTTCATGATTAATGAGTTTGAGTTTTCATGGTCTCAAAACTATTTAAATATGTTTTTTCTTTTTCAAAATTGATTTGAATTGAGCATTTGATCATGTTTGTTATAAATTGCTTTATGGTTGCCCTTCTCTAGATTGCAGGAATGTTACTTTTAATATGTTTGCCATAAAGTTTTTTTGTTTGATAATTAACTTCAATGTGATGTTTTCCGTTTTGGTATTTATTTTATAGTAAATGTGTTATTCATTTTTATCAAAGATAAATCGTTATTGTTCTCCTTTTCCTATCGTTTTATGTGTTGACCTAAATTTCATTTTTATCTTTGTTTTGTTTGTCAATTTCTTGATAGATATCAACAATTAAGCCTTGCAATCACTGGAAGCTTTTTATTCTATTGAAGTTCATACCAATCAATTGATCATTATTTTTTTTCTTAGAACCTTTTGAAGGAAAGGGGAATAAATTTGTTGTTTTTCTTGGGTGGTGCTTGATAATTTGCTTTTTATTGTTCAACACACATTAGCTATATAAGATTTCTCTTTCTTTATATTAATAATTTGTTGTTTATTATTTAATTGGACTGTTTGGTGTCCCATAAATTGTGGGCCAATGGAAGAGAAAGCAAAGTACAATTTGAAGCTTAAATTTTTTTTGTTGTATAAAACTTGGGATGTAACAATTTAAATCTTTTTATCTCAACTTTTTTAAATGAAACTCTAATTCTTCAAAGCACACCAGCTTAAGTAGATTGTTGTGATGTGGCTGGAATTTTTGTGTTTTGGACCTTAGTTGGCCTATTTGGTTGACGAACAACTTTGGGGATTGTTTAGATTTTGAGAAATAGTTTGGGATTTTAGGAGTGAGGAAATTCAAAAAACTGAATTCTTTTAAAATTCCATTAGTATCTAGCTTTAAGCTAATTGTTATGCGAATGGAGAAACTAATTGGTTTTTAATTCTTGAACATCTATCTATAATATTGTGTACATGAACAACAATTGGGATTTTAGTTTTAGATTTTGGATTATGCTACTTTCTTTCAACTACTTGATTTTCTTTTTGTAATTGTCTCCTATTGAAGGTCTAGAATATTGTGTACATGAGTTTTAGACAAAACTTAACAATACTCCTATACTTGAGTTTTAAATTTCATATTTTTCTATTTCTTTCCTTATTAAACATAATATGATATAGTTGATGTGATGCAATGAAGGTAGGAGCAACTGCTATTTTTGGGGCATAGCAGCTGATACATCATGATAATTTCCCATAGCCATTTAAACTTCATGACTTGGAATGCTAATAGCCATCTTCTCTGAGGCAAAAACAATTGGTCGAGTTCAATAAGTTTGCCACTAACTTTGACCACAACATCATGATAATATAAGTGACTCATACACTTACAATTCGTATATGCACTTGTAAGGACTCAATTTGAATTGAATTGAGTGTTGGGTTCAGCCCCATAAGCCCAAACAATAAATTTATAGAGTATGGGTCCAAGAACTAGTGCTGTTTTCAGGAAAGGTTATACTCTTCAAGGAATAAGGGATGCTATTGATTCGTTCTTTGAGAAAAACTCTCCTCGGCTATCTTCCAATTGGTTTCTCTTTCTTTCTCTCTCTTTTTCTTTCTTTTTTGGCTAGAAGTCCTTCCTGTCTTCTTCGTTTCTACATTATATACTTCGTTTCTTTTCTTGTTTCCTTCGAACACGTGTAGTTCTTATCCTGGGGGCTCCTTTCTGTCCCATCCAGTCCTTACCGGAACTTTCAGCTTAGTGGTCATAAAGCTGCTTAGTTACTATTCAGGTATCACCTCCACATTAATGCGGCCAGAGTGTTAGGTGGACAGCATTTAATGAGGAGGTGATAGACTTTAGAAGATATTTTCTACCTTCTCCGACGCCTCATTAAGCTATATCCAACTTCCAGTTCAGCTACAACCTGGCGGAATCTTTCAGTCAGTACGAAGGTTACCTTTACCTCGGAATTTGGCGTCCTCGGACGTGTGCCATACCATTGTATATAATACCTGTTTATTCCTTTCATATCACCTATTTGACATGAACGACATGAACAAAACTTCTTTATGCTGTCCTCGGACAACCGCGCGTTCTCGGATCGGGCCTTTGGGCCCTGAGCCCAATTCTAAGGACTACTATACCTTTTTTAGTTAACAGGCCCCACAATAGCCCCTCAAAATCTCGTTTTTTGCCATCTCGGAAAAAAAGGAGATTTTGATATCCAACCCTCATTTAATTCGTAGGTTTCCCCTACTTTTAGAATGTCTTTTTGTTTGCCCAAGGCGCGTTCCTGACGCTTCGGCGTCATGGGCACGCCATCATTAAATGGTAACTGCTCTGCTGTCCCACACGTTCAACGACCTGATGCAAATCTAACGGTGGGGGCTCCTTTACATTTATGGGCGGGGCTTTTCCCGCTTCTTTTTTCTGTGCCCTTGTAAAGCGCCTTTCAAATCAAATCTTTCTTCAGTTACACATTACTCTATCTCTCAGCACGTATTCATTGAATCTGTCTTTCTCTCATTATTCTACACTCTCATAAATACCAAGAGTCCATCCGAGGAGCTTATTTTCCACACCTGTAAGTTTCTTTAACTCCCTCTACTTTTTCATTTTCTGTATCAATTTTTTCCTATTGCTAGAAGATGGGTAGATTTAAGTATCTGGTCGATTCCGAGGAGCAAATGGAATTATTTAGGGCTAAGTACAAGATTCCCTCGACAGTGGGTATGAGATACGCTTCCTCCCAAGTCTGGCGGCGTAATAGAAAAACGGGGGAGGTAGTCATTCCCATGGTGGCGTTTGTTGAAGGGGGGATGACTATCCCAATGGGTAATTTGACGAGAGATTACCTTAGGTTTTTCACGTTATCTCCCACACAGTGCGCCTCGAATATGTTCAGGGTGCTTGGGAGTATAGAGGCTTTAAACGCCTTATACAACCTAGGTCTAACACACCATGATGTGAATTGGGTATACAACCTCAATCATTTGAAGGCTCAGGGGTATTACCTTAAGTCTAGGTACCCTGCGGTAAGACTAATTCAGTGCCTCCCTACTTCGAACAAAGGTTTTAAAGACGACTTCCTTATTCTGTCCGGGGAATGGCACGATGGTTCGCCTTGCCCAACTGAAGAGGGACAACCAGGTGGGATTCTCAGGATATATGTCCCTGATAAGTCAGACTAATTGACTCATTATTATTTTTTATTTTATTTATTTTTTAATTTTTTTTTTTTTTTTTTTTTTTTTTTTTTAGCGCAGTTTTCATTTCTAATGGAATTTTATGTTTAAATTACTCTGTAGACAAGCGCGCAACTAGGCGTCGTCTCAGGTTGATCAACAGGGAAAGCCTAGATAGAATTCTGCGGTCCGAGGTATTCGTGAATCCCTCTGACGGCCAATTACGAGCCGCACACCTAATACTTAAGTATACGCCTGCATCAGCCACAGCCTTTCAGGCTCCTAAGTACGTAATAAAAGCAGAGGATCCTCGGCTCCGTCGTATCAGTGTACTTTTTGAGGGATTCATCGTTCCTGAGGGCGAACCTATTCCTGAAGGTGAGCCCTTTACTGAACCTTCATCGGAGGTTAATCTTTCTATAGGAGCTTCGTCATCACGCTCTACTCCCCAAAAAGTGGGAGAAGAAGACAAAGAAGAAGAAACCGCAGAAGAAGAAGAAGGAGAAGAGGAAGAAGAAGAAGAAGAAGGAGAAGAGGAAGAAGAAGGAGAAGAGGAAGAAGAAGAAGAAGAAGAAGAAGTTCTCGGAGGATTTGTTGAGTTGCTTGATTCTGCCGACGAGTTTGAAGTTTTTGATCGCCCTCAGTCTCCTGAAGCGACTTCTAGGAAGATGGTCATCCAGAGGAGAAGTCAGAGGAGCTTGAGAGAAGTAATTGAGGGTCAGCCTGGCAGGGTGGTGGAGAAGCAAGTTCAGGTCCAATCTTCATCTCTTCCACCTCCGCCTCCCCAGTCATCCCAATCGACGCCAAATGAGCCCAGTGAACCGAAGAGAAGAAGAGAGTCGAAGGGTAAAGAAGTGATGGGCGCTGGGCGGACTTCTACTACCAGCGAGGATGGAGACCAAAGAGCTGCTAAGCAGCAGAAAACAGGTCATGGAACCCAGCTAGGGGTGGATAAAACAACCACCCAGTCCTCGGATCCCGAGGTGTGGCTCCCCACTCCTACGCTCGACAAAAAGCCCATAAGAGAAGATGCTTCAATTAGGAATTTCAACGGCGGGCTTGGGTGCCGAGTTGCCTCAGCGTTAGAAGAAACACTTCTTCTTCCCAAGGATATGAATGAGCTGAGAGCGATTAAGAAGGACGAGGTCTTTCAAAATACCAAGAGATACTTGGGCATGGTACGGCATTACAATTGTTGCCTTATTCTTTTTAATCGACTGTTATCGTACGTATAGATATATTTCTTACTGTTGCATATTTTTAACTTTCTTTTTCTCTAGGCCGTACAAGCCACCTTTAGATTGGAAGAGATAGCCAAATCCTACTATGACCAAATAGACGATGAGAAGAAGAAAAGGATATCGGCTGTACGCACTCTGAATGTTTCCGAGCAAAACATTGCGCAGCTAAAGAAGAAGCTATCAGCCAAAGAGGAAGCTCGGAAAAAAGCTGATTTGGCCCTAGAGGGGTTCCAAACAAAGTCCGAGGAACAGGGGCGGCTTTTACATGACGCCAACGCCCAGTTGACATCCTCTAAGGAACAGGTGCTGGCCTTACAAAAACAACTGGAGGAAGTCCAAATGCTCAGAGATCAGGCTGAGAAGGCCAAAGCCGAGGCTGAGAGGGGGAGAGATGCCGCTGAGCAGCAGGGTTACAATATGGGAGTAGCCGAAACAGAGGATAATTTTCGAGCCCAGGTTCCTGTCGTGTGTCGGGAATATTGTGCCCAAACTTGGCAAGAAGCCCTTGACCGAGCTGGGGTTGAATCTTATTCAGAGTTATGGAAGCTTGAAAACATTTATTTCCCCCCAGCTATTAGGGCCCCCGCTCACTCTACCCCTATAAGGGAGGTATCTGTCATCGTTGCTGAGTCTCCTGAGAAAATTCAGACTCAGGCTCTTCCCACACTCAGCCAACAGGAACCACCATCAGTGCCTGTCAAAGAGAAGGATCTATCTTCGGCCGAGGACATAGCAGGGCTCAAAGATGGAGCAGCCTCCTCCGCTTTTGAACAGGCCTTAGCCTCGACTACCCAGCCTACTGAAGATACTCCCACAGCACAAGAAAAAGATGCTCCCCAAGAGGTAGCTGGCAAAGCCCCTTCCAAGCTTCAAATAAAGTTGACCAAATAGCTGCTTGTAATTAATTTTCTTATTAGTATTTTCTTTTCTTCTTCTTTTTCTTTTTTGTTGTTGTTGTTGTTTTTTTTTTTTTTTTTTTTTTTTTTTTTTTTTTTTTTTTTTTTTTTTTTTTTTTTTTATAAGAGACCTCCAAAGTTTTCATCCATCATCTATATAATTTTATGCATGATTGCTCTTTATTGCTTTCGTTTGTCTATCCATTGGTCTTATGGTCTCGGGTTGTAAGAAGGATAAAAGTTGATACGATAAAGAAGAATCAAAACTTCATACCCAGAATCATAGTAATGACCTTCGCAATTTTATAAAGGCTCTTTATAATATTCTTTAGAAGAGTATGCATACCCAGGATAGTACTTTTACGATTCATAGTGTAATCAATTTCCACTAAGCTGTGGTCCAAGGACCTGACATAACTTAGTTTCTGTTTAATACTTCCATTCATAGTGTACTTAATTTCCACTAAGCTGTGGTCCGAGGACCTGACATGACTTAGCTTCTGTTTAATACTTCCATTCATAGTGTACTTAATTTCCACTAAGCTGTGGTCCGAGGACCTGACATAACTTAGCTTCTGTTTAATACTTCCATTCATAGTGTACTTAATTTCCACTAAGATGTGGTCCGAGGACCTGACATGACTTAGCTTCTGTTTAATACTTCCATTCATAGTGTACTTAATTTCCACTAAGCTGTGGTCCGAGGACCTGACATGACTTAGCTTCTGTTTAATACTTCCATTCATAGTGTACTTAATTTCCACTAAGCTGTGGTCCGAGGACCTGACATGACTTAGCTTCTGTTTAATACTTCCATTCATAGTGTACTTAATTTCCACTAAGCTGTGGTCCGAGGACCTGACATGACTTAGCTTCTGTTTAATACTTCCATTCATAGTGTACTTAATTTCCACTAAGCTGTGGTCCGAGGACCTGACATGACTTAGCTTCTGTTTAATACTTCCATTCATTCTATAAACACATATCGCATAAGCAGAATAAATTAAAGGGAAAGTAAAATACAACTCGTTAATAATAATACCTTCTTAAGTTACTTACATTCCAGGGATGGAGTACGGTTTTTTCATCTAAATCTTCTAAATAGTAAGCCCCTATCCCCGCAACAGATGTAATACGATATGGCCCCTCCCAATTGGGTCCCAACTTTCCCCAGGCTGGGTTTTTGGTATTTCCCAAGACCTTCCTTAACACTAAGTCACCCGGAGATAACGGCCTTAGTCTGACATTGGCATCATAACCCTGCTTCAGTTTGTGCTGGTAGTATGCTAGCTGAACCATAGCTTTTTCTCGTCGCTCATCTATTAAGTCTAGACTTTTTCTTAGCAGCTCATCATTCCCGTCTGGGGTGAAATTACTGGTTTTCAATGTCGGAAAGCCAGTTTCAATAGGTATCACCGCCTCAGCCCCATACGTCATCGAAAATGGGGTCTCCCCTGTTGATCGTCGGGGCGTCGTCCTATACGACCAAAGAACATGCGGGAGTTCTTCTACCCATTTTCCCTTCGCCTCATCCAACCTTTTCTTAAGTCCGCCCACTATGACTTTGTTGACGGCCTTAGCTTGCCCATTTCCCTGTGGATAGGCTGGGGTAGAATACCTATTTTTTATCCCTAAGTCGGCACAGTATTTCCTGAAAGCTTTGCTATCAAACTGCAGACCGTTGTCCGAGATAAGAGCTTGAGGGACCCCGAACCGGGTAATGATGTTCCTTAGCAGGAATTTCTTGACGTCAACATCCCTGATGTTAGCCAAAGGTTCAGCTTCAACCCACTTCGTAAAATAATCCGTTCCAACCAGCAGATACTTCTTATTTCCCACTGCTCTAGGGAAAGGGCCAACAATATCTAAGCCCCACTGAGCGAAAGGCCAAGGACTAGAAAGAGGATTAAGGACTCCTCCAGGCTGATGAATATTCGGTGCGAACCTTTGGCATTGGTCGCACTTCCTCACGTACTCTTGCGCTTCCCTCTGCATGCCTGGCCACCAGTAACCTTGGGTGATCGCCCTATGAGACAAAGACCTCCCTCCAGTATGACTGCCACAAATTCCTTCATGCAGCTCTTCTAACAGACCCTCTGACGCTTCAGGGTGTACGCAAAGTAGATAAGGCCCAGAATAAGAGCGTTTATACAATTTCTTATCCTCGGATAGCCAGAATCGGGGGGCTTTTCTTCGTATCTTTTCGGCTTCTGACCTGTCCTCGGGCAGTGTATCCTTCTCGAGGAATAGTATTATGGGATCCATCCAGTTACGCGCCGAATTGACCTGATTAACTTGTAGCGTTTCTGTTGTTCCTCGGGTAGGTGTGCCTAAGTCCTCGATCATGATCATCCGAGGTAAATGCTGAGTCGAGGAGGTGGCCAGAGTAGCCAGAGAATCTGCATGGGCATTTCCACTCCTAGAGACATGGGTTACTTTAAAAAATTCAAACCTAACCTGTATACGCCTAACCTGGCTCAGGTATTCTTGCATTCTTGTATCTCGAGCTTCTAGCTCCCCTTTTACCTGGCCCACCACAAGTCCTGAGTCCGAGAAGATCTCCACAGCCTTTCTGCCCAGTTTATCAACCATTGCCATTCCTGCTAGTAAGGCTTCGTACTCCGCTTCATTATTAGTAGCTGAGAATCCCAGCCTAAGAGATTTTTCGATAATGACTTCCTCAGGAGATATCAATACAAGTCCTACTCCAGACCCCCGCTGATTTACCGCCCCATCTACATACACTGTCCAAAGTAAAGCAGGTTGAGTGGAAATGAGGCCAACCGATTTTTCATCCATGCCACCTGGGCCAGTCTCTGTCTCCTCGGGGCTCTCAGTAAACTCGGCTACTAGATCGGCGAGCACCTGACCTTTCACGGAAGTGCGGGGCATGTACTTAACATCAAAAGCTCCTAAAATTGTACCCCACTTGGCGACCCTACCCGTATAGTCTGCACTTCGAAGTACTGCTTTGATCGGATATTGGGTCAGAACAACCACTGTGTGCGCCTGAAAATAATGAGGAAGTTTTCTGGTGGCGTGCACTACTGCTAAAATGGCCTTTTCTAATGGCAGGTAGCGTACCTCAGCCTCGTGAAGAGATTTACTCACATAATAGACCGGCCGCTGTATTCCGTTGTCCACCCGTATCAGAACAAAACTAATCGCATAAGTGGTGATCGCTAGATAGGAAAAAAGAACTTCATCCACCTCGGGGCTAGACATGATGGGTGGCCGAGATAGATACTCCTTCAGCTGTTGAAATGCTAAGTCACACTCCTTGGTCCATTCATATCCTTTCCACTTGTGGAGCAATAAGAAAAAAGGCCTGCACCTATCCGCCGATCTGGATATGAATCTGTTCAAGGCAGCGGTCATCCCGGTCAGTCGCTGGACCTCTTTGGGGTTCCGAGGTGGTTGCAAGCTAGCAATGGCTCTAATCTGGTCGGGGTTGACTTCGATTCCCCTATGAGTTACCATGTAACCCAGGAATTTACCCGAACTTACCCCAAATGAGCATTTAGATGCGTTCAGTCGCAATTTATGCCTTCTTAATATCTCAAAAGTGCGGTTAAGGTCCGCCACGTGCTCAGCCACTACCTTACTCTTCACGACCATGTCATCAATGTAAATCTCAATGTTTCTACCCAATTGCTGCTCAAACATTTTCGTCATCATTTTCTGGTAGGTAGACCCTACGTTTTTCAAACCAAAAGGCATTACCTTATAATGGTAGTTTCCAGTGGGAGTGAGAAAGGCAGTTTTCTCCTGGTCGTCCAACGCAAGGGGGATCTGGTGATAGCCCTGAAAGGCGTCCAAAAAACTCATCCGAGGATGACCCACCGTAGCATCCACCAACTGATCTATACGGGGCATGGGAAAAGGATCTTTCGGGCACGCTCTGTTAAGATCCGTAAAATCAACACACACCCGCCACTTTCCATTTTTCTTCTTCACTACAACTGTATTGGCTAGCCACTGAGGATAAAATACCTCCCTGATTGCCCCAGCCTGCTTCAACTTAGTCACTTCATCCTTAATAGCCTCGACATGTACCCTAGATGGACACCGAGGTGGTTGCTTCTTCGGAATACACGAGGGGTTGACATTAAGATGATGACAAATGAACTCCGGGTCCACCCCTGGGGCCTCATAGGCACTCCATGCAAACACATCAACGTTTTTTCTAAGAACCTCGATCAACTGCTCTTTCTCTACCAGAGGCAATTGAGCCCCAACCTGAAAATACTTCTCTGGATCATCACCGACGTTCACCCTTTCCAAGTCTTCACACCTCGTCTCCTCCGGGGACGCGCCAAATTGGGCTCCCTGACCCCTTGATTGCTATAGATCACCTTCAGCTACTGCCAAATTGCTTATTTCTGGCCGATGTTGAATGGCCATTATCATGCACTGCCTGGCCATATTCTGGTTTCCCAAAATCTCCGAAACCTCGCCCCCCGAGGGATACTTCACTTTATGATGAAGAGTGGAAGAAACAGCCCCCAAGGCATGCAACCATGGTCTTCCCAGAATCGCTGTATACGGAGAAAAAGCATCCACCACGATAAAATCTACCTCCACCATATCTAACCCAGTCTGCACGGGTAATCTAACCATTCCCAACGGGGTGACCGATTTACCTTCGAATCCCACCAATGGGGAACTATATGTCATCAGGTCTTCAGGTTTCAAATTCAGCCCCTTGAATAGATCAGGGTACATTACCTCGGCGGCACTTCCATCGTCGACCATCACTCTCTTAACGTCATATCCTCCGATCCTAATCGTAACCACCAGAGCATCATCATGCGGCTGCATGGTTCCTCTCTTATCCTCCTCTGAAAAACCCAACACCAACGAAGTGCCAGGTCTGGCCCTCTTCGGCCTCGTGCCGGAGTCATCCTCCGAGCATTGAGATACAGACATTACCCTAGAAGGGCAAGACCCGGTCCTCCCTGGAGCAGCGAATATAACGTTTATCGTGCCCAAGGGAGGTCCTCTCGTGGCGTCCGCCTGAAACGCCGAGCCTACGTGATTTCCCCGGCCACCGGTATGATGCAGGAGTTGGGTCAACTTTCCATCTTGCACCAACTGCTCTAAGTGATCCCACAGATTATTACAATCTTCGGTGATGTGCCCGTGGTCTTGATGATACTGACAATAAAGATTCCTATTACGCTTCGCGGGATCCCCCGCCATCTTGTTGGGCCACCTAAAGAACGGCTCGTTCTTTATCTTCTCCAAAACTCGTTGCACTGGTTCTCGAAACACGGCGCTAACCACCTGGGAGTTGGCAGGTCCCGAGTGCCCCCCAAAGTCCCTCCGAGGTCGGTTGTTGTTGTACCGGTCCGGCCTGAAATCCCTCCTCTCTTGCGTTACCGCCTTAGCTTTCCCTCTGCCTTGCATCTGATCTTCCTCTACTCTTCTATATTTATCTATTCGATCCATAAGCTGACGTACACTAGTGACAGGCTTGCCAGTCAGGGACTTCCTCAGACCGTGCTCAGTTGGAAGACCCTCCTTAAATGTATTCATAGCCACGTCATCGTGAGCCCCATCCACCTCGTTGAACATCTCCCAGTACCTGTCCGAGTAAGCTTTTAGGGTTTCCCCTTCTCGCATAGACATGGACAGTAGTGACCCCAAGGGTTGAACAACCCTTCTACAGGTAATAAAGCGGGCGCCAAAAGCCTGAGTAAGCTTCTTAAAAGAGTCAATAGTATTAGTTCTCAAGCCATTAAACCATCTCATCGCCACCAGGCCCAGGCTAGACGGGAAAACCTTACACATCAAGGCTTCGTCCCTGGCATGAATAGCCATTCTCTGGCTGTAGTGACTAACATGTTCCACTGGGTCTGTTCGACCATTATAAATGGTGAATACAGGCTGGTGGAATCGTCGAGGGAGACTAGCGTCTTCAATATGTCGTGTGAAAGGTGATTTAGAGACTTGATTCAAAGCCTTGTTCAAGGCATCGTTCCCCTGACCCTGGCGAGTCGGACTCTTACTCCTTCGCCTACGGTAGTGCTCTTCCTCGCATGAGAAAGACTCGCTGGGGGGAGTTCTCGACCTCTGCCTGTAACTGGTATCATCTGACTCCTCAGAAGAATGCTTAGAGTTATGGGCCTTACGCCTCCGTCGTTCATATCGCAACTCCCTCTTCAACTTGTTAATCTTACGCTGTAAATTTCCTCCGCTCTTTACAGGGCCTTTCCCCCGAGAAGGACTTCTATCAGCATGGGTGGTTCGGGTACTCCCCTCACGATCCCCCTCGTGTTCGTAGTCTGCCAACGGATTACTGTGCTGAGAGCCCCTAGACTCTGCCTGGTGCTGATTAGCATCTGCCTGTTGTGGGCCCACTAACGGTTGTTACGGTACTCCCTCTTCCATCGTGAGTGTCACACCTGCCCTTCCTTCTCAACAGATCAAGTTCTTCCCACAGACGGCGCCAATTGTAAGGACTCAATTTGAATTGAATTGAGTGTTGGGTTCAGCCCAATAAGCCCAAACAATAAATTTATAGAGTATGGGTCTAAGAACTAGTGCTGTTTTCAGGAAAGGTTATACTCTTCAAGGAATAAGGGATGCTATTGATTCGTTCTTTGAGAAAAACTCTCCTCGGCTATCTTCCAATTGGTTTCTCTTTCTTTCTCTCTCTTTTTCTTTCTTTTTTGGCTAGAAGTCCTTCCTGTCTTCTTCGTTTCTACATTATATACTTCGTTTCTTTTCTTGTTTCCTTCGTACACGTGTAGTTCTTATCCTGGGGGCTCCTTTCTGTCCCATCCAGTCCTTACCGGAACTTTCAGCTTGGTGGTCATAAAGCTGCTTAGTTACTATTCAGGTATCACCTCCACATTAATGCGGCCAGAGTGTTAGGTGGACAGCATTTAATGAGGAGGTGATAGACTTTAGAAGATATTTTCTACCTTCTCCGACGCCTCATTAAGCTATATCCAACTTCCAGTTCAGCTACAACCTGGCGGAATCTTTCAGTCAGTACGAAGGTTACCTTTACCTCGAAATTTGGCGTCCTCGGACGTGTGCCATACCATTGTATATAATACCTGTTTATTCCTTTCATATCACCTATTTGACATGAACAAAACTTCTTTATGCTGTCCTCGGACAACCGCGCGTTCTCGGATCGGGCCTTTGGGCCCTGAGCCCAATTCTAAGGACTACTATACCTTTTTTAGTTAACAGGCCCCACAGCACTATTTTGAACACTTTGTGGAAATTCAAAACATTGATAAAATGAATGTAATGGCAAGTGCGTGATTTGTATATAGACACGTTGATGAATGTGTGTAGTGGACATGAGTAGAATCAATGGCATGTGTTTGACAATTTGGTCTTTGATGGAAATTAGTATAAGTGAGGGTCTATTAAATTTTTACCTCTTTATCTCCCCACTATTCTCTACTTGATTGTCTTTATCTTCCCACTACTCTCTACTTTATTGTCATACTTCCTTTATCATTTTCTCTGTATTATATTTTGACTCTTCTTCTCCCTATTTTATTTTGTATAAATTTGATATCATCTCTTCCATTCAATCCATATTTCCCCCCCAAAAAAAATTGTAAATACTCTCTCTCTCCCTCTCTTGTGGATTTTTTTTCTTTCTTATAATTCTGATTAAGGTTGATGGTTTTTTATATTTACATATGTGTTTTGGGTTTTTTTTTTTTTTTTTTTTTTTTTTTTTTTTTTTTTTTTTACAAAGTCTTCTCTCTCCCTTTTAAAGCTTTTGTTGAATTTTGATTTGGGTTAATACTTAGTTTTTTAGAAATAGGAATTTGAGTTTATGTCAAAACACATTCTACATGGCTTTTATTCCTTTTGTTTCATTTTAATTTTTGTTAAGATAACATTGTAATTTTGTGATGAATTTTTATTATTATGATAATCTCATTATTCCTTAAAAGATGAGAAATTTGAATAATGAATTTGAAACTTATAAAGTTTAGTTGTATATCAAATATAACACACTACAACAGAAGTTAGAAAAATATAGTTCATCTTTAAAAAAAATATTAATCAAACATACAAAATATAATAGTATGATATATTTGTACTTTGTAGATATAAAAAGATGAAAAATACTTGTAGCAATTTTTTAAAAAATAAATAATATTTGAAGTAATTGTTAATTTTTATATATTACACCCCATTACAAATATTTATATATTCCCACACATCGCGTGGGTCTGCGGCTAGTTGTAATAATAGTGTTGTTATTATGATTATGGAGCTTGGCCCTTGGACTTGTAATATCTTTATTATATTTTGGACTTCATTTATTGAAGTACTTTATTAACTTTTGATGCTATTTTGTAATTTACATTTTCCAACGGACTCATGGTGGAGGCACCATAGAACTGTGGCATGACTAGGGTGAAGTGGTATTAACTGTGGCATGACTAGGCAGCAATTGACTGTGGGGAGTTTTGGTTTCCAGGAATACATCAAAGAGGAAAGTTTCAATCAAGCAAGAAATACATCCCACATAATTTCTCAAAAAAATTACATCCCACAATTGAAGCGGATTAAAAATTAAAATTAAAATGCCGTGTCCCAACATGTAAAATCCGAAATAATCCCAATATAGGAAAAACATCTTGGTGTCTGCATCTTATTGTCTCTCAAGGTTAGTTTGACATAATTATAGGAGGGCAACTTTTATTTGTTTGCATAAATGGGAGGTTGCAGAAACATTTTGTGAACATATTTCTACTCTCAGGTTTGTTGTTTCTAATTGATTTAGAGGAAGACAGCTTGTTATACTGTCTGCTTAGTTGCTGCTAAAATCAATAGGAGCTGTAGTGAATTGAAAAGAGGGGTAAAATCAATGGGAGCTGTATGTATCATGTCATGGTAGCGTACTGAAAGTACTTTTCTTGCTTTTAAAAAAAGTTTTTTTTTTTTTTTTTTTAATTTTTTTTTGGAGAAAGAATTGAAATTGTTGACTGAAGCTGGGAAATACTGTTAGCTTTGTGTGTTTTTTTGATACTCAATTAATCAATTTGGTGTTTTTGTGAAATGGGGTTGTGGTTAAGAAACTTGTAAGTATATATTTGGACTAAATTGGTATTGATTCGTTAGATTGTGGTTATTGGGTATATTAGGCCTTCATGGTTTTTGTATTCTTGTGGACAAAAAATAAGATTCTCCCCCTTGAATTTACTCCTCATAGATGATAGAACATTGGGGTATGTTGTTCAAAGTGGGGTTTAATGCTTAAAGCATAATGTAAGTAGAAATCCTTTCGAAACGAAATATAAATCTCCGAAGAAAATCGTTGAAGTAAATTCTATTGTAAAAGTTTACAGATATCTAGTATATGACCTAAAACAATATAAGCATTTTTCTAACTGTTAATTATCAAAAAAAGATGTTAATAGTGTAACATATAGTCTGAAGCTCCACGGGTTTGGATTGTCTTATATGTACTCTATAAGCTGCATAGTGTCACTAGGCCTATACTCAATTCTATTATCTATTAACTTAACGATACAAAGTTTTCATAATTTCTTATCTCTATTAATACAATATGCAGAAATGCAATGCACTGTTGGAGAGCCCTACAGGAACTGGGAAAACGTTGTGTCTTCTGCGCCACACTTGCTTGGAGGAAGAGTTTGGGGGGTTTCTCGACTGGTATGGGAGTAAGGAGCAGTCAGAGTGAAGGTAGCATATCAGATGTTTCTCCGTCACAGGGTGCTCGCTCAAAACTTCCCACCATAGTTTATGCTTCACGCACTCACAGCCAGATCCGGCAAGTTATTCAAGAATTGAAGAGAACCTGTTACAGGTCAGAGTTGATTTATAGTTTGACCTCTTTTGCGGTGAGATTTTAAATATTTGATTTATATTAATAAATTACATTCACACTTGATGGGTCTTACAACCCATGGCCTCCCCTTCCATGTTGCTCTCACAAGGGGAGGAGGTTCCATTTGTGCTAGAGTGCATTGGCAAGATTTTGAATATTGGATAAACCATAGATATTGCTTTTCCTCTTGATGCATTAACTTTATTCCATGACACGTTGATTCTCAATAACTTGTTCTTTTGTGATAAGAGCTTCTTGTTATTATTGCTTTAGGTGAGTTGAATGTTTGAACTTGCTAATGTTTAATATATGCAGGCCCAAAATGGTAGTATTAGGATCTCGTGAACAATTGTGCATTCATGATAAAGTGAGTTTGCTTCGTGGAAAAACACAAACAAATGCCTGCCGTATGCTGTGTAGAAAGCGTGGAAAGCGTTCTTGTGCCCATTATTCTCATGTTGCTGGTAATTCTGTTAAACTCTAAGCACATGTTTATCCCTTCATACATATATATACATATATAATAGGGCTTACTAAAATTAGGGAATTTATAAGCAAGGTCTTTTTACCTCAACTATCTTCTGGAAACACGAGATTGAATATAAAACCATATATCATATAAAGGATAGAAGAGTGATTCCAGCTCAAAGATCAAGAGAATGAACTATGATAATTTGGATACCATGAATTCTAGATGGTCTAGAACCAAACATCTTTTGGGTGCATAATTACCTTTGCTATCACCATGTTGTTGATTCCAAATTCTTGTTTCCACCTGGATCATTATGACATTGATAAATGCCTTTAAATAAGGTTGAAGGAATTTTATTTTTTGTGGCATTTTTCTTGGTTTTCAAGTAACATTTAGTAAGAAGGGACTCATCCCCCTTAAATTATGGGGTCCTTGGCAATTCACACATTTTTAATCATGGGCAAGGCTCTTTGGATAATTGGTCTGGAGATTTGACACGGAGAGAGGGTTCCAAACAAAATTTATTCATTGGAAATATGATTCATACAGTTAGGTTTAGCTCACACCCTTCCGTTGTAAAATTTGTTTTGTACACTATCATGATATTTGCATATAACATGCACCACAAGATTAATACTCAATGCTGATCCTTAATGTTATCCTAATTTAAAATTTGCTTGTGTTTCCTTCGTTGGTGGAGCCACAGGAGACCAGGCCATGACCCCCCAAGGATTAGAAAAGTCTTTGAGTATATATGCTTATATGGGATGCCTATATAAGCACTTATCAAATTTGCCCTCCCACCATCGGATTTATGGAAAAAGGTAGTCCCATTCTTTTTATAGAAAACATGTCTAATCCCAACCATTTGTTTTTTTTTTTTTTTTTAGATGAACCCCAACTATTCATCTTTTTCAAACCAAGACAAGATGGTCTTGCTTGTAGCAGATCATTCTTTCATTAAAATGGGTTTTGCGTGTAGCAGTGGCACTAGTAGACCTTATTTTTGCATGTAGGCTGTAGTAGAAGCTTTATTGTGTGTAGGCCGTGGCTGTAGATTTCTTCTTTTCATGTGTTTTTTTCTCACTGTTTTGAACCCACACACACCACGCCCACTGGTACAAATGAAAAGGGACAAGACTCAAGGTAGCAGGCAGTGCACACGAGTGTACCGCAAGAAAAGGCTCTGCTATTGTAGTTTCCTAGTGTTGAAAACCCCCCAAAAAAAAAATCCATCTTAATTTCAATTTTCATATCCAGCTTCGGTTGACATTGGAGAAGAAAATATTGAAATTCTCTCATTTCAAGGCTTTGGTAAAATATATATTTTTTGTAATACATATATTACGTTATATAATTTTTCCTTTGCATCAAGATTTGTATTCATAAGGACTTCCACCACGGCCCCCACCCCCCCCCCCCCCCCCCCCCCCCCCCAAATTCTATGATATATGATAAGAACATGAGAGAATATATATCATTGAAGTGTGAACTAATATTAACGATATTAAATAACTGATATGACTGGTTATTCTATATTAAATGAAAAACCAAGCAAAGAAAAACTTATAGAACCTTGTTCTGCTAGGAAGCTGGCTTCTAACACAACAAGAAGAGCTTCCACTTGTTAACTGCAGAATAATTGAACTTTTACACGGTTATTACTTATTGGTGACTCGAAATGTTTCTGATTATATGCCATTTTGTCATCATTTTCTGTAATACTTCTAGAATCTTCCCTCCCTTCTTTGCATGCCTCCTAAAAAAGCATTTCTCTAATGCAAGTGGTTTTCTTGGAATTTTGCATTGGATGCCAGAACCATATTAAAGCAGTCATGTTTGTTTGTGTTTCTTCTCCGAAACCAATGAGCTAGAGTCAATTCTTTGACTCACCAAGTTTTTTGTATTGCTTTCTTGATTAAAATGTCAATTAAGAAATTGGTTTTGGATTTTGTTCAAACCTATGCCTACAGGTTAAAGAGAAGAATATAAAAAATTTGTGGAATTTATGAAGGCACTTAAGTCTAAAGAAATGAAGATAAGCCAAGTTTTACAATCCATTGTGAGATTATTCTCTGGACCAGAGAGGCTTCATCTTCTTGAAAGGTACTCATTGCTATTTGATTTTAATACTATTGGCGGCAATTTCCTATGTGGCTATGCATCTAAAATTTACTTGAAGGCTGTGGGTTCTTCATAAGATAGTACTTTCTATTAATGCCATGATTGACATTGTTTATGGAAGCTATTATTGATGGCATTGGTTGGGTGCTTCATTCAGATACTAGTGTTAATAAAATTCTTTTGGGTTAAGATATTGACATTTAAGGACAAAAAAATTATTTACCCTTTCATTTGTGTATTATGCTTTCTAAATGTTGCTAATATAGTATGATTGATAATTGTTTAAGCCTGAAAATGACAGATGTGACACCTTTTATTTGTTGTTTTCTATTACATTATGCATAGAATGACTCCCCTTCCCCTAGTCTTTTTTGAAAATTGAAATATCCAAATTTATCTTCTTCATACATTTTGTTTCTTATATTCAATAATTGTAGCATTTCCGCTCTCACCCTTGTTATTGTCATTGTGAACAGGTTTAAGGACTATCTTCCTGCAAAGTATCATTCTTTGTATGAGCAGCATCTTGTAACAAATACTGACAAACTTTGACGTGCAGTATCGTTCTCTGTATTTTATCCAAGTTCTTAATTTTTTTCGAATCTGAAGTAAACACATTGGGTTTATAGAACAATATATGAGAGGGATTGGGTATTAGCAGGATAAAGGTTGAGTTTTTCAATCTTGAAAATTCAAGTATCTCTTGAAGGGGAAAGGTTAGTATTTTGCTTTTCATGTATACGGTGTAGCTCAAATGGTCAGACAACCTTAATATCCCCATTGTAAATTTGGCTTGGAAAGCCAAGGGATCCTTTTGATGCAGATGAATTGTGTGAGTAATTTTATTGTTGTGGAACTTTGTTTATTAATTGAGATTTGCACTTAGTAATTACATTTTGCGTTTGGTTAGTAATGTTTTGTTGGGCTTACCCACAGTTTTGATGGTTGCTTTTTGTCCAGGAGGAAAAGGATACTTTATAAGCAACTATTTTGTATCGTGGTGAGTCCAATCCTATGCTTTGTATGGCTTTAGAAGAAAGACTGTTAGCTAAAAAAATGCATGGGAAAGCGGCAACCTCAACTATTGCTTGTGGGCATCCACAATATTTAGTAGCGCAAGAGAGTTTGGATCGCCATGAATTGGAAGAAGAAAGGAATTGAGTAACATATGCATGATTATACTAGCAATATTTCTCATCGAAGAAACAGTTTTCTTCTGGTATTATTAGTACTAGTCGCAGACCCGCGCATTGCGCGTGATTATTTTTTTAAGGGAGGTCTCATTGTTATCATTATTTTGTAATTTGAACTAACTTAATGAAGAGAAATGCATTTCATAATCATGTTCATCGCAAAATAATTTTTTATTATTGTAGAATTGTTTTATTTAAATTTTGAAACCTTAATTCTACTATAGTTGGTTGACTAATTTGTACATCTCTAAGTCAATTGTACACATTTTGCATGCTACATGTAAACCCTATTTTCCATAAGGTTGAAATAATGTGGGAAACATTTGATTCTATGGAAGTTAAAAACTAAAATTCTTATATCTTGTCTTAATGTTGCCTCAATAATGTTAAATGAAATGTCAAAAATGGGATTTTGAAAATTTCCATCTTTATTTTTTATATATTTCTATTATTATTGAAGAATATCTTCTTTTTAGTTTTGATAAGAAATATGGTTTTCCATATTAGATTTTGATTAGTTTTAAATTTAAATTTTGTATGATTGTATTTAATTATATGATTTAATTAAGTGAATGTAACAATTGACTTTATTGTTACTTCTATCAAGCTCTTTGTTTTCCAAGTA
The DNA here is from genome assembly GCA_963669245.1 of Quercus cerris. Lineage (NCBI taxonomy): Eukaryota > Viridiplantae > Streptophyta > Magnoliopsida > Fagales > Fagaceae > Quercus > Quercus cerris. The sequence continues at coordinate 23,253,595 of OY770008.1, read as the reverse complement.
ATGGTTACTAATTGACATTTGATTTCTTGATGATAATTCTAATGTACTAAATATGCATTGTAACGTTTATTTTTATTTTTATTTTTTTCATTCCAATTTACTGCCATTAACTTAGTGTATCCATAACTATTAGTTTGTTTATGATATGTTTGGTATGATATTCTATTGTTGTTGTTGTTGTTGTTATTATTATTATTATTATAAATTTATTGTTTCTAAAATACCATGTGTTTTGTATTTTATTCTTCTATTGATGCATTGTAGCATTTCATGGGAAGACTTTATGAGAACAATTTTTATTTATTTGAATTTAAGTAAAATATTTTATGTTTAATTTTTTAAAATAAAAAAAAAAAGATAGAAAATATAAATAATTTAATAATATGAAGGACATGGCTAAATTTAAATTTTGAATAAAATAAGATGAAAAGAAAAATAGTAAAAATGAAATGTATATCAATAAACACCAAATTATTCTAAAGAATACAAAAAAAGATAACAACTTGAAACACAAAAATAAATTCACTTTAAACATTAAAAAAATTATAGGAAAATTTGGAAAGAAAAAGGATAATAACTTGGTCGCGTGACTACAATGAAGCATAGTAAAAATAAATGCTACAATTGATTTTATTACACTATAAAGTTTTTAATGTCCTCCGTAAGGTCATCTCTATTTTTTTTTTTTTTTAACTCCTCCCATCACATACTCGTTGGCCTCTTTATTTTCTAGATAACAGTTACAAATTGACGTTTATTTTTCTTTTTCTCTCTACACTTTATTACCTATAAATCTCTATCTCTTTTTGTTTATTTGTTGGCATCCTATTGTTTTCCCAAATTTGATAATAATTCTAATGTACTAAATATGCATTATAATGTTTATTATTATTTTTTTTCATTCCATTTTGTTGCCATTAAATCAGTATAGCCATCACTATTAGTTTTTTCAGTTATGTTTGGTTTGATATTCTATTATTATTATTATTATTATTATTATTATTATTATTATTATTATTTAATTTAGTGTTTCTAAATTGGTATTTGTTTTGCATTTCATTTTTCCATTGTAAGATTTCATGGCAAGACTTTATAAGAACAAATTTTATTTATTTGAATTTAAGCAAAATATTATATGTTTAATTTTTTTTTTTAAATGAGACAAAATATAAATAATAAAGCAAAAGATTCGAGGATAGCCTTTATGTGCTATATTTGCAAGAAGCTTTCATGATATGAATGGATTCACTATAATCTATGAATTAAAAAATTATACCAAGAAAATCACATGGCAATATCGACAAAAGAATTGTCGTGCAATACCATGTTAGGAATATCTGTGGTTGCACTCTATTGGAAGCCGAAGATGAAATGGAGTATTCAATAATACATAATAAGCAATGGTTTCCAAGTGAAGAAGTTTGGGGTCAACCTGATTTATGACAATGATGAAAAGAATTACCTATCTTGTTTTGAACCAATAATCGAAAATGCATGTCTTCCTTGCAATGATGATTATATACTATTTTTATATTACAATAAGATAATATTCTACAATCAAATAAGAATTAAAAAGATAACAGCAAAAAACACAAAACTAAATCATATCAATTCAAAGTAGAATTGTAAAGATAGAATACAAAAGTTCAAAATTAAAAAATACACCAAAAACAGAGAGAGAGAGAGAGAGAGAGAGAGAGAGAGAGAGAGAGAGAGAGAGAGAGAGAGAGAGAACTTTTTGTGTGTGGAAAAACAAAAAATTATGCATGGAATGATTGAGAGAACAACAAATTTATAGCAAGAGGTTAAGAATAAGAAGAGTCAAAAATAAAAGAAGATAAAGGGGTAGGGGAATAGTGATATTAAGTTAGAGAGTAGTGGGGATATGAAAAGTTAAAATGGAATGAGCAAAGTTGAAGAGGGTATAATAATAGATAAGAATAATTAAAAATAAGATTAATATGATATTTTGATTTTAATAAAATGGAGTTATTAATTCACTTTAAATATTAAACAATTATATGAAAAATTGAAAAGAAAAAAGATGATGGCATGGCTGCTGATGTGGCTTAACGGGAGCGTAGCAACATTAATTGCTACGCTTCAGCTTTTAGTAATATATAGATTACTGTATAATGAAGGTGAGATACATATTATATACTATTTCAGCACATACTTGTATAAAGCTTTCCTTTTGTTGTATTTTTAGATGTTATTCTTTTGACAATGTACATAATTCCTTTTTATTGTTTGTGGATGGATTTAAATTAAACCATAGCTTTGCCAAAAACTTTGTAACTTAACTGGTTGTCAACTTTTGATGTATCCATAGCATTTGGGGTTTAATCTTCTCTCTTCGTTGTAGTTATTGAACTAAAAAAAAAAAAACCATAGTTTTCAAAACATTCAAATTAAATTAAAATTAAAATAGTCTATTTAGAAAGTATGGAAAAATTGAAGTAAATTATCCATGAGACTCTTCTGAGGAGTCCTGACAGTAATATTAAGAAGATTAAGTTTGCATTAAATTTATAGACAAAATTTAGTTACAAAGTTAGTTGTAGTCTTAGGCTACAATTTTACTTAATAAAATAAACATTACTACATATTTTGAAAATTTAATCGTTGAATTGCATGTTCTTTACGATCTTAATACACGTCAAATTTTGTGTGAATTAAATATTATTTATTATATGATTTATAAGATTATATGTTATATATAATTTTAAACTACAAAAACCTGTAATATAAACAGTTTATTGATGACATAGTTATTAATTTTTAATTTTTTTAAAATTTTGCAAGTATGAAAGATATAAACTGCCTTAAATTTGTTGTAGCTGTTAAAATTTATGACACAACCTAAAGTTTACTAACTTGCCGTGTGGAAAAGGAATTGTATGGCTTACCGTGTGGGACCGTTAAAAACAAAAAGAGTGATCAACCATTGGGGAAAGGCAAACTGAGTGGGAACAGAGAAAAAAAAAAAGGCTTGCATGAGCAATTGAGCATGACTAACGAAATAGGCGGAGTTCTTCCACTCCCTTGAGTCATCATCATTGACTTGACCACTGACCAAACCAATCTATCTAGATTACAGTTGGTTCAAACTTGAAAAAAATTTGAGTAATGCTAGAAACGTATAAAAGTGTACAGTTTTAGAGATACATAAAAGTGCACAATTTTGTGTCATAACTCGCTATATGGCAAGTTGTGAGCAACGAAAGTATATTTTCACATGGCCCACCACCATATATCCGTCAATCACAACTTATTTATAAAATCAAAGTAATAGAAAATGTTCACAGCTGAACCAAATTAGCAATATTCAAACATTTAGATATAAAAACTGAAGCTTGTAAATTGGGAAAAAAAAACTTTGATATCTCATAAGAGAACTTCTTTATCTCAAAGAGATTGATTTTATTTGGAACTTGTATTTGTCAATTTTTTAATAAAAAATATGTGATGCACGTAACTAAAACAAATGTTTAAATTTGAATTTGAAATTGAAACTTCTAGACAAAAATTAACAACTCTGGTTTTAAAAGGACACACAAAATCTCTTTAAATTATAATAAATAAATAAATAAAAACCCATACATTCAAAATACTCAACCCGTTAATTAACTACCCTTGGCTAAATCTCAAGTTCTACCACCATAGTTGTGCAATCCCCAAGTAGCCACCAACAAAAGCCATTATGGTCAAAGCAAATCAGCCACTATGAAATCTCAACCCAAGTATTAAAACCCTCTGATTCAACAAATTTGAACCTTTTCTGCTTTTCTACCCTAATAATCATAGAAGCATACCATTAGAGTCACAAAATTTGGAAAAAAAATTTAAAAGAGATTTTAATAATGTGAAAACTATACCTCATTGTACTATTTCTTCTTAGAGATAGATTGCTTCAAGGATTTGCTTTTTCACCTACAAACCTATAAAAGAAAATAAAAATAAAAACCTAGTAATGTTTTATTACACAATGTAATCAAGTTAGAAAATTGAAACTACAAATTTGGAATTGAAATCAATCAATGATACATAAATCCAAGAGAGAGTTAAAAACACTTAAATTTTCCTTTTTGCTAGAAGAATTTATAAATTTATCTCTCCAAAATAATAAAGAAGAATTTATAGATTTATCTCTTTGCCATAATTATAAAAGTGACATAGACAAAATTGTGAAAATGATAAATATTTCTTTCTTAAAGGAGCAGTAATTGTATGTGGCTAAGGTGAATTCAAATAGAAAACACATATATTGAATTCCAATGGATTGTGAGGTGAACTTTTTTTTTAATGTGTATTTGAAAGTGATGCAGTGGAAATAGTGAGTTTTATTTTATGTATTTGTCCCTAACTTTTATCTTTGCTTAAACGTAAAGTGTAGGAGTATTTTTAAACCACATAAAATAACAAAGAGTCTAATATCTATAATTGGATTAAATGCCAGCCAAGTCTCCTAAGAAATGGAATTGTTTAGAAGAGATTAGGAATGATAAAGGAAAAAGAAGAAGTAGAAAAAGCAATATGATTCCTGCAAATGGAAAAAGTGAAAAAGTAGTCTCCGCCGAGTGGAAAATGGGTCCTAGTGTTTTTACGCATGATTCATGAGGCAGGCTACTTCTACTCTCTAGTCCATACCGTGTGTGGATTCTAACACGAACTTTCGCTTACCGTGTGGAAAAAAATAAAACATTAAACAATGACTTCTATGTTAGTTCACACTTCTATGTTAGTTCACAAGTCAGTAATATACATTTATCCCTAATTAAACTCATGTAGGTAAAGTTTTAAGAGTAATTAATAAATCAACGATGGCCTCTGCCGTAATTTCTAGACAAAAAAGAAAGATTCAAAGTTCTGACAGCCTGATGACTGATGAGTCAAAGCTCATTGTTTACGTTTAGAAAGGAAAAAACAATGTGGGAAAAGCTAGTCTTTGCTGAGTGAAAAAAGGGGTCATACCATTTACGCATGACTTTTGTGAGGTTCATTCGATAAAGTCCATACACAAAAGTTTTGTGAGTGATTCTAATACCACATAAAATGTTATAATTTTATCAGAATGATGACATGAAAAAGAAGTGTTCAACCAAAGAAACAGAGCACAAGACTGCAAACTAGAAGAAGGAGATAAACGACTGTAGTTTTTCTTATGATTGATACTAAACGACTTGTAGCTTGGATTAGTTGTAGATAATCTATTAGTTGATGCACACTTAGCACGTGTAAGATTTAGTTAGAGAATCATTTAGTTGGTTAGTATAGTTTGTTCTGTTATTTGCTTATATTAGCTAGTATATAAAGCTGTTGTAATCTCTTTGATTAGTTAATCAAGCTCATTTTTATCAAATATAATCTTTGACAATTTTTGTCAAAATTATTCTATGTTGCAGATCATGATTAATTGCTTATTACTTTTATATATTGTTACCACTCTTTCTCTACAACTCAATTTGTCATGTGCAGTAGTGGATCTAGAAATTAATCTTTAGGAGATGGCTAAAAAATGAGATGATTAATATTTTTTTTTCCTATGTATATACAATATGTATACAATCAATAATATTTTAACAATTATTTAACAATTGTATATATTAAGAATATGGCAGGAGTTGTGGTATAAAAGTTGAATTTTTTTTCCAAATAACCTTAAATATCAAACCATTTAATTAGTTGTCACATTTCAAAACAATGTGAAAAATTAGCATCTCAAGTGTTTAAAACTTGAGTTCCAAGATAAAACTCAAGTTTCTAAGCCTGGATTTGTAAGTGGTGGCATATGACGTGGAAAAAAATCCACATGGGACTTAAGTTTTTAAGACTTGAGTTTCACCCAGTCTTCTTTTTCTTCCTTGCGTTCTTCTTCCTTCTTGTTCCTTGCATTCTTTTGACCCAGCGTTCTTCTTCGTGCAGATCTAAAGACCAGATCGTCTAATCGCACACCCAGCATTCAATCGTCCAATCAGAGCTCCAGCATTCTTCGTTCTTCCTCTTTAGATTGTTCCTCTTCAAATTTGTTCTTCCTTTGTTCTTCGTCAAATCGTTTTTCTAGTTCTTCTTCAGGTCAATTCTTCAAGTACCAAAATCGAGTCTTATAGACTTAGTTTTGCTTTTTAGAACTCGAGTTTATAAGACTTGAGATCTATCTGGCATCATATTTCCAACTCACCAACTGGGAATCGAGTCTTTAACCCTCGAGTTTTAAATTAAAATTGAGTCTATAAAACTCGATATGTTAGTTTGCAATTTTCTTCCAACCACATGTTAACTTATGATATTATTTCTCCTCACTATGTTAGTCTGTAAATTCTCCCATAAAAGTTGTGTCATGACTTTTTCATAGTCTAAAATAAAATTATAAATATAATGCAACAATCATATATTCAATGCATATAAATAGTTTCAAATAATTAATCATATTTTTTTATAATAATAATAATATATCTTTTGTTCATGTGTTATATAATATATTTACCGATTTAATTAAAAATAATACAGAATAGAAGAAGAAAAGACACGTAGTTGGGAGTAAATCAGTAAAATTTTATTTAATATTTTTTAAGAAGTAAATTATTAAAATATATCAAATTATCTACTTTTTTTTGCTTTATGTGTACGGTTTTTATGTATTCTGAAGAGAAATTTTAGCTTAAAAAAACAAGTCAAAGTACTACTTCAAATTAAAAAAAAAAAAAATCGGAAACAGTGAGAAGAATGAGAAAATATGAGAAAACTCAGAATGGAGAGAGATACAAAGCAAGGGGAGAGAATCTCATTTGTGGTACCCGTAGCGTTAACTTTTTGAGGATGATGAAGAAGAGAGCAGAAACACAACCTCTTTCCCCTGTCAATTACTTCAATGATCTTCACGAAACCATATATCATAACAAGGATAGAGGGATCAAGAGAATGAAGTATGATAATTTGGATACCGCACGTGAATTCTATATGGTCTAGAACCAAACGTCTTTTGGGCTCACAGTTACCTTTGGCATCACTATGTAGCTGATTCCACATTCCTGTTTCCACCTTCATCATTATGACATTGATAAATGCCTTTAAAGAAAATTGAAAGAATTTTATTAATTGGAAGTGCTGGGCCAAATATTAATTTTATTGAAGGAACATACTAAGCCCATAAAATACTCTCAGTGTGGCAGCTGAACGTCGGCTGGAAAATCAATACTAAGCCCATAAAATAACAAATATAATTAAAAAAATAAAAAAGCCTAGGCCGTGATTTGTTTAACTTGGCAAAAGAGAGGCACATGATTATCTAAATTAAAGGATACACTCTGGGGGCACAAGATAGACAGTAATAACCGCGATTAATGTCAGTCATTATATGATTATATGAGGGTAGTGAGTGATAACAAATGTGGGACATAAGAAAAAAAGAATGTGGTGTAGCATTTTAATATTATTTAATTAAAGTGAATTAATATAACACCATAATTATAAAGATATGAAAGTTAATGTGGAAGATAAGGAATTAGTGAAATGTTTAATTTTACACTGAAAATGAGAAGTTCAAGGTTTTAAGATCAAACCATGATTACTTTATGGTTAATTTCATAATTATTTAAAATATAAATAAATACATTAAATTAGTAAAAATAGAAAAATTAACTAAAAAAGTCCAATTAAAAATAGAAATCTATCTTTCAAATATTTTTTATATCATAACTTTTACAAGACAAATAAGAAATGTCAAATCCTAACTAAGCAAATATTGTAGTCTTGAAATTATATAGTTTTTTTTATTAATAAATATTTATGCAACAAAATTTGGGGATTTTAAGAATCTTTTTAGCAGTGATGAACTATTAGAATTGTATTTGAAATTTTAAATGTGAGGTTTATAATTTAAATGATTTGAGAAAAAAAATTGTTATTAGTTAACCTAAAGTTATTTTATATGAATTTTAAAAATCGTATAAGATCTTTTAGAATTTTATCTTTTTGATTTGCCTTATATAATATTTGGGCGCTTGGGAGCATGCTTCAATTTTTTCAATAGTAGGACATGATTGTGTTTTGTGCTTTTAATTCTTATTTATAAATTTTATAATCAATTAATCAGTTTTCGAAATAAAGTTTATTGTTCCTTTAAATTTTATTTTTTCAGTTTAAATAGAATTTTTTTTTAACATTCATAAAGCTAATCAATCAATAGCTAGGATAATTTTTTTTTTTATTAATTTTTTTAAATATGAATTAAGATGATAGAGCTTCTAAGCGTTCAACAATGGTGTCGGTTGGAAGGCCATATATTCCAATTGCTTTCTTTCCTATGTCCAAGTTCTACCCTCTCGAAATCAAGGGTGCTTCCATTTCTTCTTTGCGACTCTAATAAAATATTTTTTTAACATATTGTACCATTTATTGGTTAGAGGGCTGCTAGGCATGGTTGACATGGCCCTCCTATTTGTATTGAATAATTTTTCCCATAGTAGAAAGTTACTTTCTTACCTCACACATAAAAATTGGCACGTAGAAACATTTTACAAAAATTATGGGTGTAAAAGGCATTGTATTATCTTTTTTTTTTTTAATTAAAAAAAAATTAAATGATAACCAATATACATTTCGCCTTCGGATAAAAAAAAAATGTCAAAGTTTATATCATACTAATTAGTTTCGTGATGTAATTTGGGACAGATTTATTTTTTTTATTACAAAAAAATATAAAAAAGGGAAAAAAATTCTAATTTGAAATTAAAAAGTATTTGCGCATCGTATGAAACATCAAATTTCCACTCAAAATAGAATATATTATGATATAAATTCAAATTTCCACTTTAAAAACAACTACCAATTAACCCAAACTAAAATCAAAACAATGATATAAGAGGAGAGGACATATAATGGAGAATCAATCTATAAAAACACCAAAACATATCAGTGATTTTTAAAAGAAAAAAAAAAACCATTGGTGTCTATTAAAAAGGAAAAAAAAAAGTGATTTATCAAATGGTCAGGGCTATTTCCTTAATTCCATTACAAAAAATCTTTAAACTAAACTGCACGCATAAGGCAAAACCATTGTTTACGCTTTGGAAAGAAAAACACTCAATGCACAAACAATGCTTGTGGAAAAACTTTCATCATTGACTAGACCATTCAGTGGTTGTAAAATCTTCCAGATGAGTGATCCCACCGATTAATATCCATCCTTAAACATGGCTTTCGTTTCATAGAAATCACTCAAGACACATTTTTAGCAGCATGGATTTCAGTTTCGAGATTAACTCCATGAGTAATCTTACTATGCTATTTCTTCTACTGTCCTTGTTTGCGCCTTCCCCTCTGGGGATAATCAAACTCAGTTCATGCAGTGAAGTTCACACTAATGTCAAATGCATCCATTCCGAAAGAGAAGCCCTTCTCAGCTTCAAGAAAGGCCTCAATAATCCTTCAGGTAGGCTTTCATCTTGGGTTAGCGAAGATTTCTGCCAATGGAGAGGCATAGAGTGTAACAACAAATCATTTCATGTTACCAAACTTGACCTTCGGAATGCATTTAAACTCTTTACTTATGTCGACGACTCAAAGACGACAAGATATTGCACGAAGACAAGATATTGCAATTCGTGCCTAGGTGGTAAGGTAAATGCTTCTTTGATTCACTTGAAATATTTAAATTACCTGGATCTAAGCGCGAATGATTTTATAGGAATTCAAATTCCTGAATTTTTTGGCATATTTAAATTTACTCTTGATTATCACACACATGTACACAATTGATTTCAAAACTCTCAATGGTCTCCAAATGATGCAACTATGTAATACATTATCTGCTATTCCAAAATTTTCATTCTTCATATAAAACCCAAAGATTTCCCACAAATTTAAGATCAGAAAAGTTGGAAGTAAACCACATCAATAAATAACCACAAAGCAACTGGAAAAAGATTATGATTGGCAAGCATACACGTTGAAAGCATACAGCATGGACATAGTTAAAGAAAATCACCAAGTTTTTCAAATCATTGCTTTGGTTTGGAATTAAAATAGGGGAAAAGATAATGGATGTCTCATGAGCTTTTTATATTTCCATGAAAATTTTTCTAAAATAATCCATATATACCTTTTCGTGGTGAAATTCACAGAAATGAAATCACATCCAAATCAAATTTGAACCAATAATTAAACTGTGACATGGTTCGAAATTCCAAATGCGGTATCAAACCCCAACACTAATTTCCCACTAGAATCCACAATAACAGGAAATTCATTAGAGAGAGAGAGAAACGTACGGGCAGTAGGATTTCGAGAAAAAGGCAATCTTGTTGGAGTAGATGACGTTCTGTACGAAGGCCGAAGCCGAAGTCAATTCCCAAACGACACCGTTTATCAGCAGTACCCCTCACACTACACTACAGTGTAAGTTGGCGGGAAAACACATTACCTATTACATCTTTTTTTATATATCATTCATTTTCTAGGGTTTTAACTTTTAAGATCAAAACCCAACGTTCTCAATTTTTTCTTTCTCGGGAAAATTTCCCCTAATATTCCCGAGAAAAAAAAAAAAATCCGAACGGAGAAATAAGAAATGCCGACGTACAAGATCAGAGGCATCGATGTGGATTTTCCATTCGAGGCCTACGATTCTCAGCTTGTTTACATGGAAAAAGTCATTCAGTCTCTCCAACAAGTAAGCTTTTTCAATCCCCCCAAACGTCACCGTTTTGGTAGCTGTATGTATCATGTCATGGTAGCGTACTGAAAGTACTTTTCTTGCTTTTAAAAAACGTTTTTTTTTTTAATAAATTTTTTTTTTTTTGGAGAAAGAATTGAAATTGTTGATACTCAATTAATCAATTTGGTGTTTTTGTGAAATGGGGTTGTGATTACGAAACTTGTAAGTATATATTTGGACTAAATTGCTATTTGATTCGTTAGATCGTGATTATTGGGTATGTTAGGCCTTCATGGTTTTTGTATTCTTGTGGACAAAAAAATAAATTTCTCCCCCTTGAATTCACTCCTCATTGATGATAGAACATTGGGGTATGTTGTTCAAAGTGGGGTTTAATGGTTAAAGCATAATGTAAGTAGAAATCCTTTCGAAACGGAATATAAATCTCCGAAGAAAATCGTTGAAGTAAATTCTATTGTAAAAGTTTACAGATATCTAGTATATGACCTAAAACAATATAAGCATTTTTCTAACTGTTAATTATCAAAAAAAGATGTTAATAGTGTAACATATAGTCTGAAGCTCTATGGGTTTGGATTGTCTGATATGTACTCTATAAGCTGCATAGTGTCACTAGGCCTATACTCAATTCTATTATGTATTAACTTAACGATACAAAGTTTTCATAATTTCTTATCTCTATTAATACAATGTGCAGAAATGCAATGCACTGTTGGAGAGCCCTACAGGAACTGGGAAAACGTTGTGTCTTCTCTGCGCCACACTTGCTTGGAGGAAGAGTTTGGGGGGATTTCTTGACTGGTATGAGAGAAAGGAGCAGTCAGAGTGAAGGTAGCATATCAGATGTTTCTCCGTCATAGGGTGCTTGTTCAAAACTTCCCACCATAGTTTATGCTTCACGCACTCACAGCCAGATCCGGCAAGTTATTCAAGAATTGAAGAGAACCTGTTACAGGTTGATTTATAGTTTGACCTCTTATGTGGTGAGATTTTAAATATTTGATTTATATTAATAAATTACATTCACACTTGATGGGTCTTACAACCCATGGCCTCCCCTTCCATGTTGCTCTCACAAGGGGAGGAGGTTCCATTTGAGCTAGAGTGCATTGGCAAGATTTTGAATTTTGGATAAACCATAGATATTGCTTTTCCTCTTGATGCATTACCTTTATTCCATGACACGTTGATTCTCAATAACTTGTTCTTTTGTGATAAGAGCTTCGTGTTATTATTGCTTTAGGTGAGTTGAATGTTTGAACTTGCTAATGTTTAATATATGCAGGCCCAAAATGGTAGTATTAGGATCTCGTGAACAATTGTGCATTCATGATAAAGTGAGTTTGCTTCGTGGAAAAACACAAACAAATGCCTGCCGTATGCTGTGTAGAAAGCGTGGAAAGCGTTCTTGTGCCCATTATTCTCATGTTGCTGGTAATTCTGTTAAACTCTAAGCACATGTTTGTCCCTTCGTACGTATATATACATATATAATAGGGCTTACTAAAATTAGGGAATTTATAAGCAAGGTCTATTACCTCAACTATCTTCTGGAAATACGAGATTAAATATAAAACCATATATCATATAAAGGATAGAAGAGTGATTCCAGCTCAAAGATCAAGAGAATGAACTATGATAATTTGGATACCATGAATTCTAGATGGTCTAGAACCAAACATCTTTTGGGTGCATAATTACCTTTGCTATCATCATGTTGTTGATTCCAAATTCTTGTTTCCACCTGGATCATTATGACATTCATAAATGCCTTTAAATAAGGTTGAAGGAATTTTATTTTTTGTGGCATTTTGATTGGATTTTAAGTAACATTTAGTAAGAAGGGACTCATCCCCCTTAAATTATGGGGTCCTTGGCAATTCACACATTTTTAATCATTGGTAAGGCTCTTCGGATAATTGGTCTGGAGATTTGACACGGAGAGAGGGTTCCAAACAAAATTTATTCATTGGAAATATGATTCATACAGTTGGGTTTAGCTCACACCCTTCCATTGTAAAATTTGTTTTGTACACTATCATGATATTTGCATATAACATGCACCACAAGATTAATACTCAATGCTGATCCTTAATGTTATCCTAATTTAAAATTTGCTTGTGTTTCCTTCGGTGGTGGAGCCACAGGAGACCAGGCCATGAACCCCCAAGGATTAGAAAAATCTTTGAGTATATATGCTTATATGGGATGCCTATATAAGCACATATCAAAATGGCCCTCCCACCATCAGATTTATGGAAAAAGGTAGTCCCATTCTTTTTATAGAAAACATGTCTAATCCCAACCATTTGTTTTTTTTTATTTACAGATGAACCCCAACTATTCATCTTTTTCAAACCAAAACAAGATGGTCTTGCTTGTAGCAGACCATTCTTTCATTAAAATGGGTTTTGTGTGTAGCAGTGGCACTAGTAGACCTTATTTTTGCATGTAGGCTGTAGTAGAAGCTTTATTGTGTGTAGGCCGTGGCTGTAGATTTCTTCTTTTCATGTGTTTTTTTCTCACTGATTTGAACCCACACACACCACGCCCACTGGTACAAATGAAAAGGGACAAGACTCAAGGTAGCAGGCAGTGCACACTAATATACCACAAGAAAAGGCTCTGCTATTGTAGTTTCTTAGTGTTGAAAACCCCCCAAAAAAAAATCCATCTTAATTTCAATTTTCATATCCAGCTTCGGTTGACATTGGAGAAGAAAATATTGAAATTCTCTCATTTCAAGGCTTTGGTAAAATATATATTTTTTGCAATACATATATTAGGTTATATAATTTTTCCTTTGCATCAAGATTTGTATTTATAAGGACTTCCCCCCAAACCAACACCCCCCCCCCCCCCCCCCCCCCCCCCCCAATTCTATGATATATGATAAGAACATGGTATAAAAAAAAGGAAAAGAATACTTAATTGTCACAGTTGGTCCACCCACACAAATTCCTGGCTTTGCCACTGATTTCCTTGTCTAGCTTCCACGCTAATTACCACTCCGTTAGTTATATTTTTTATGAAATCAATATGCTTCAGAGGAATTCATTGTTTTAAAACACCCAATGCATTATCTCTCTAGTAATCTTATTTATGTTTTTTTTTTTTTTTTTTTTTTTTTTTTTAATTTTAAATTTTTACAAATTGATAAACCATGTAGACTCCTTCCTCAGTATTTCATCATTAAAATGCCACATAAGCTTGTCCATAACTGATGCAAAAATATAAGGACTCCTGATTCTTCTCTAGTAAAAAAAAAAAAAAATAGAAAAAAGAAAACATATATTGGCAAGAAACCTCTCTCTCTCTCTCTCATGCATTAAAACTTTTAAAATGAATGTGTAGATAAGGATAAAGTTGTCGGATTTGCTTGTTTAAGTTGAATAACCCGGTCAGGGTTATATTCATGTGGTTTTCCTACTACTATGCTTAATTTTGAATGGTTGTGAAGGGGTTGGAAATTATAATCTCTATTTTTGATTATCTACTAGAGTCAATTGATTGATTGTAATTAGCATTTGTATTTATTTTTAACTTTCATGATCTGTGCTTCTATTGTAGACTACATGAAGAAAAATCCTCATCTTGGAGATGAACCTATTGACATTGAGGATTTGGTCAATGTTGGAAGAAGATTTGGGCCGTAGGTTCTTAATACCTTTTTTCCTTAAAAAAGAAATATCATAGTCAGTTGTTTGGACTTTAGTTGTGTGTTCAAGACTTAATGGGTGTTTGTGTAACCAATGAAAAAATCAAGTTGTATGGGTTTTGCCTCCTATTTACTTGCTACTTCTTTCTTGTAGGTGTCCTTATTATGTATCACGAGAGCTCCACAAGGTTGCTGATATATTATTTGCTCCTTATAACTATCTTATTGATCGGAATCTTCGAAAAATTTTAAATGTTGATTGGAACAACAGTATTCTCATATTTGATGAAGCTCACAATCTGGTAAGGGAATATAATTGAAATCTGTGACAAAGGAAATCTAATGTCTTTATAGCTTTGGAACTATATGTGCTGGTTTTTGAATGTCTCTCTTCTTACTCAGTTGGCTATCAACTCTTGAAACTTGTTAGTGATTTAAAAAAAAAAAACCAAAAATGATTGATATTTATGCAGATTAGCAACTTGATTCATTTGTTACATTGGATAGTTTCTTATTTAATGTGAATATAATGCAGGAAAGCTTATGTGCAGATGCAGCCTCTTTTGACTTGCCTTCTTGGCTTCTAACAGCTTGTATTTCTGAAGCAAAAAACTGTATTGACCTTTCTATAGCAAGGAGGGAAGAATCAAATGACAAATCACAGAATCCAGATAATTTTGCCATCCTTAAAGGTAAACTCTTTTTTTTTTGTTTTTTGTTTTTTGTTTTTATTTTCATTATAAAGAATATTGCCACCATTCTGGCGTTTTTTAGAGAGCGATTTGGCCGATCTAGATCCTACTTTTATTTAGTATTTTTCCTTGTAATCAATCACATGCATGTGAGACTTTCATTGTGTTGTAAAGTTTAAGTTAGCTTTCTACAGAACGTTATCAGTATTTTTGATGGGTGCTCTGGCATTCATACTCTACTTAGTCATGTTTCTTGTGAGCTAATAAGACATATCTTGCAGCACTTCTTTTGAAGCTTGAGAAGCGGATTGCTGAAGTGCCCATTCAGTCCAAAGAAATGGGATTTACTAGGCCCGGGCCTTACATCTATGAACTACTTGCTGATCTAAATGTCACGCATGAAACTACCTCTATGCTCACTAATATAATTGACGATGCTGCTGTGCTTCTTGAGGAAGAAAACCATAACAACGCAAAGGGAACTGTTTGCAGGCTGGAAAGCATTAATGACATTCTTCATATAATTTTTAGAGATAGGGGCAATGCTCATGCAAAATTTTATCGTGTAAGTAGAATTGAATAGGACAATGGTGAGGTTGATTTCAAAATTTTTTTGGCTTTTGCTTTAAAGTGTGCGTGTTTCTATATCATATCTTTATTTTGCTATATAGGTATCTGAATTGGAACCCCCCACCGGCCCGCCCCCCCCCCCCCTTCTCCCTTTTTTTTTTTTTTTTCATTATAGGTTCATGTGCAGGAACGTGAAGCAAGTGCTGCAGATGGATTAAAGGGTAATTTGGAGATATTTGCTGTTGTTTGGGATAGGTCTTATTTATTATATGTGTGTTGTCATTCTCTGTTATGTCTTGATCTCTTTATTTTTGGCTTATTAATCCATAATATCTCATTTGCATTATTGAAGTATTAAATTTAATATCCCATGCGTAATGCGGGATGGGGTGAATGGTTGAGCACTTTTAACCAAGCCTAGTTGGGTGAATGGTTGTGGCTTTTTAGAGAGGAAAAGACTCATTTGTGGAGAGGGTGGTTTTATTGAAATATTTTGGTGAAGAATGGGGTTGATGGTCAATGAAAGGTGTAAGAGGTGTGCATGGTTGTAGCTTATGGAGGAGTGTAAGAGCAGGTTGGGATAGATTTGTGGAGGTTGTAAAATATGATGTTGGGGATGTTAAATGTAAGGTTTTTACATGATAAGTGGCATGGATAAATCTTTTTGAGAGAGCTATACCCAGAGTTGTATGCGATTGCCAAAGATAAGGAAGCCTCAATTCATTTTTGTTTAGAAGGCAAGAAGGTAGGACCCACTCTTGGAATATTAGGTTTATTTGTGATTTCAACGACTGGGAGTTAGAGTCAGTGGTTTCTTTGATATTTTGTATGCCAACATCCTGAATAGGGCTGGTCCAGATTGAATGAGGTGGATGTTGAACGGCAATGGAAGAGTTTGATGTTCTGTCTTATTATGAGGTCTTGAGAGGCTCTAGTGATTTGCTATGGTGACATGGGGGAAGATGTGGACTTGGTGAGTCTCATGAGGAGTAGTATTCCTATGGTAGAATGGTTTTACATGTACAAGTGTAATAGGGAGACTGTGGACCACTTGTTTCTATGTTGTGAAGTCACTTATAATCTCTGCGGCTTCATTTTCTTTGTAGTTGGGGTGGAATTGGTTCTGCAAAAATGCACGTTTGATCTTCTAACTGGATGGAGGAAAGTAATCTAATTTCTTGGGTCATAGAGAATTTCAATCTATAATTAATTTTATTGATTTTCTAAATCTCAGATTGTAATTTGTATATGTTGTAATTCTTTAGAGCTATCTCACGTTATCACCAAGTGTGGATGAGGTAGTCCTTTTTTTCAATAAAATTTTTGATAATGAAAGAAAGTATTAATCTGATAGCCCTAATTGTCATTCACAATTTACTGTGAGTTAGTGAAAATGTGCATTCCAAAAGATCGGCATAGTGTGTGATTGAACATATGCTATCCTGTCATAGTCTAATTTATATATCTTTATTTGTTTTGATTCTGCAGGTAAGGCATCAAGGACTCTCAGCTGGTGGTGTTTCAATCCAGGAATTGCCTTGGAAGAATTCCACAAGTTGGATGTGGGCTCAATCATATTGACATCTGGGACATTATCTCCTGTGGATTCCTTTGCCCAGGAACTGAAATTGTAAGTGACTCTTATGCTAATTAGGTTATTCCATGTTTCACAATTTCTAAATAGAAAATGCTATATTGGTTATTCAGAGAATTTCCTGTTCGGTTGGAAAATCCTCACGTCATCACCCCAAGTCAGATATGTGCTGGAGTTGTATCAGCTGGTCATTCTAGTTGCTCTTTCAATTCTTCTTACCGAAACCGTGATTCTGTAGGATACAAACAAGAGCTTGGAAATGCTATTGGTATGTAAGATAACCACTACTAATGCTGCTTTTCATAGGCTGAAGGTGTTGTTATTTATTATGACGCCAATGATTGAAACACCACCTGTTTTGATTAATGTAAAAGGTTTATTGTTTCTTCAATGAAGGGAAATCTTAGAATGCATGGTCCCTGGTTAAAAGGTGGGATTGTTTGATATTCAACTAACATATCTGTGTGGGATATGTTAAATAGCTTTGGCATGTTGATAACTCACAGTTGATGTGTAAAAGATATGTTGTTAGTACAGTGAGGTTTCAACAGAACTTTTCATTCATATTAGCTAGGATATTCTTCTAGCTTGCTAGCATGAGCGCAGATAACCCTAGAAAGTTTGGGCTTTTGAGAAAAAAAAAAAAAGAATAGAATATTAAAAGAAGTAAAAGTCAAAACCAGCTATGTTTTAATATTTCTATATTCTGGAGGATGACTAATCTGTCAAGGATCCATAGCTGACCCCAAAATTTTGGGGATAAGGCTTTGTTGGTTTGTTTTTGTTGTGTTCTGGAGGACAACATAATTTTCTCCCTTAAAAACTCAAGCGGTTTATAACTTTTTAAAAATTTAGGCTTTGCACTGAATTTTAAGCATATTCCCTAATCAGAATTAGAAGTTTATTCAAATCGGTAGCCTGATAATTGTTGATGCTAATTTGAGAAGTTATGCTTATATTTTTGTCTTCCAGTAAACTTTGCTCGAATTGTACCTGATGGACTGCTTGTATTCTTTTCGTCTTACTACATAATGGACCAATGCATTGGGTGCTGGAAGAATATGGTAGGGTTTTGAATACTTGAATGGGTGAAATCTGTTTGCTTTTATCTAATGAAAAATCATGTTCCATTTTTTGTAGAGTCATGCAAATTCAACTACAATATGGGAAAGAATCTGTAAACATAAGAAACCTGTGATAGAACCTAGACAGTCTTCAATGTTTTCTTTGTCAATTGAGGTAATCAACATTACCTATATATCCAATTAATTTTGTCACATATATATAAGTACGCTGTCTTCTCTTTTAGTCTTTAGGTAATACATTTGGTTTGGTTTTGGCAGGACTATATGGCTAAGTTGAAGGACACCTCAGCTTCTGGTGCAATTTTTTTTGCTGTATGTCGTGGGAAGGTATGTTTTTGACTTGGGCTTTAAGGAAAATGTTTCTTTGTTTTGCATTTGCTGACTTCTAAATTTTTTTGTGGACCAATTGGATTGGATGAAATTTGCTTTGCCTGTTTTTGACTATCATACAACCACTAAGGGGTTTTGGAAGTTTCCAAACTTTATGTGTATACAATGTTTTAAAATTGTTAAATAGAAAGCCTTTATGTCACTCATCTGGCATCATTGTCATTTGGGAGTATTTTCAAATAATTTTTTTTTTATGATAGTCTCTGGAGTGCATGATACACATTTAAAATTGACTAGCTCCAAGATGGTAAGTAGAGATGCTGTAAGGTATCATGAATCTGTCTTTGGCTTTAATGTTTATATAGACGTATGTGTATGTTGTAACACAAAATTTTTTATTACTAGGAGGTGCATATCTCGAAGAAATGGCATGTTGCACACACACAAGGCAGTGATGATGGATAATGTTTCATTTGTCATTAGCAAGTTCATTTGATGAGTCCTGTATTTGGCAATATTTATTGTCTACTACCTTCAAAATTTTGTGAATTAGTGCTTTTATTTATTTTTGGATCAATAAAGTAGTAAATGTTTTATTGGACAGAATAAAAAGAGGCCACAGTATGAAGGGAGTATGCTATGGTGCACTCAAACAGAGAAAAAAAATTAAAAAGATAAAAACAAGTCAATCAAGAAACATGCTATCTAGGAAAGACAACAAATCAAAACCTCAGTTGGGGAAGGAGAGAAAGCCTGGTTCAATGCTAATAAATTTTCCTTTAATTGCGAGTTAAGCTGGGGTACTGTGGAATCTTTATTTTAAAAAATGCGAGAATTCCTTTCTCTTTTAACAATCCACATTAAACAAGATGGAATAACACTCCAGATTGCCAACCTATCATTCTTAACCAGAAGACCAGCCCAACGCAGCAGCAAATCCAACACCAGTTTAGGCATCACTCAATTCACACTCAGAAGACACCACATGAAATCCCATTGCTCTCTTTGGTCCTTGTATTTTGAGGCAGTTGCAATATGTTGCCTTGAAATGTTATGTTTGGTGGACTCCTTTGGTCTTATACTTTTGGTTACATGCTTGCTGAGTCACCCAATATTGTGAACAACACTGTTAGTATATATAAGTAAGGGGAGCGATAAAACTAGTAATTTCGGTTGTTTTCTTCCTGGCTAGCAAGTAGTTTTAAAGTTAGATTTCAAGATCTTTCCCAAATTATTTAGCATTTCCTAGATTTTCAGAAAATGAACTTTTTCTTTGGTTGGCTGATGCTTCATTTCTTGATACAAATTTGGCAAGCACAATAAAATATGAAGGTTACATATCTGCTATGTCTTTTTTTAGTTCAAGTCCATTTATCACAGCTGATTCTTGTCTGTTATTTAGGTAAGTGAAGGACTAGATTTCGCTGACCATGCCGGAAGAGCTGTAGTCATCACTGGTATGCCATTTGCTATGATGAATGATCCTAAGGTTTGATAATCTTTTTGACGTTTTCTTTTTCTTGAGACTTGATTGTTCCTTGTACTTTTGCATATCATGCAAATCCTTTTGCCATTTTATCTTTACTTAAAGAAGTTGCAGTGCGACATCTACTCTGTAAGGCATTTTTTGATTGATCTGAATTTGGTGACTTTGACTTGATACTTTATAATCAATACGTGACTTTCAAATATCTAGACTGGGTTTTGCTAGCATTTTGATTTCAATTTTTGGACTCTAAGTTAAACTTTTTAATGTTGAGATAGATATATGTAATGCTTAGCTCTAACCATTGCTGTTCCTGAAGTTAGCATTCATTTGTGATGGTGATAATTTATAATAGTTGACCCATTGCCTTAGACGGTGAAGCAAAAGTCTGGTTTCACCTTTTGGCTTTCAGCTACATTCTTATGTGTAATAATCGTATACTTATCAAAAATAAAAATAAAAATAATAGTTGACCCATTGTTTTGGGGCTACGCCCTTCTATGTGTTTAACAAATCTTAATATTTATAAAAAAGGAAACAATAACAAAACCATTGATGTTTAAATCTTAGCTTCTTCGTAAGTGGCTGGTTACAACAATATATTTTCAATCTTAGTTACCTGAGCCTTCATCATTTGATCTTAATTATTTTCAAAAGATGGGATAGCATTATTGTGCATAAATTTCTTGTAGCATTCATTAATTGACAAGCAGGGATTTAAATTTCACTTTGTTATATTACATGGAGGTCTTTACATACACAGTTAAAGTCATGTTAATTTATTATGGGTTCCCATTTCTTCTTTCACAACATATATGTTCTTTATTACTCATACATCTATAGGGTTTGCTTTTTCATGTTCCTGCATTTGGTTTAGGAAATATCCTTGGGTGCTTGCCACATTGGAGTTGGCTATCAATTTTTTTATAATTATAACACAGTGTGTTTTCCACAAATAATGCAAAGTTTATCCATTTTCTGGGACCAGGAATGCTAAAATTGAAACAAGTGAATGTCATGATTGATCTTTTTTGCTATGTAGTTACTTAAATAGTTCTGCCATGAATCTTATGCTTATTTTCACATATTAGCTTTGCTCAACTGATATGAGAAATAAATCAGGTTCGTTTAAAACGTGAGTACTTGGATCAAGAGGGACAATCCCAAAGCAAAGTGTGTAAGGTAATCATTTTACTGCTTGATTGAGATGTCAATTTTAAGTACCTGATGTTTTTCCTTAGGTTGTGTTCAGTTTGTAGGAATTTAAGGTGAGAATTTAAAGTTATTGAGAGTTATCAAAATTATGGGTGTTCAGTTAACTAATATTGTGGAAGTTCTGAAAATCTCAGGATATTGCCATTCCCAAAATTTATGGGATAATAAAGTCTCAACTTTAAGAATTTTATTCTTCTGTCTTGCACTTAATTAGAATTGTAACAAATCATGCTTAAAACTAGTTAAAATTTCATATCAGGTTTCACCTACTATAATGTGCACCTTATAAATCACGTTAAAACAATTTTTCCTTATTAGGTTTCACCTACGATAATGACCACATGTGTTGTTTTCTCTACATCAAATGATCATTAAACTCTCAAGATTTCTAAAACTAGTTTTGAGCTACCAAAATCTGAGATGGAATTTTAAATTCTTAGGAATTTAAACTCATGAGAAGCTTAAATTCTAAAGAATAAAAAATCTTACCAACAGAACATGCTCTTTTTATTTTGACAATTGTTTTACCAAATTTTATTTGACTTTGACTTTGTAGGTTCTAACTGGAGAAGATTGGTATAATCAACAAGCATCACGAGCTGTGAATCAGGCCGTTGGACGCGTAATCCGTCATCGTCATGATTATGGAGCTATTATTTTCTGTGATGAAAGGTTTTTCTTTCTGTTGGTTCTGTCACTTTGGTCTTTAATTTCAACAGAATGCACAAGCATGTGACTTAGAAAGCAAAAATATCAGGAGATGATCATTTTCTCAACAAATTTTGTGAATTTTCTGGAGCTGAATTTTCTTTTGTCATTCTAATCTTTGTTGAATTTTAAGCTCTAGTTGAAATAGAATCTCCTTCGCTTGTAAAGTGCAAGGTGGAATTCTGCAAAAGATATTTAACAACCTGTTTGGAAAGTATGCAATACATAATTACATGCAAAATGCAAAATGATCATTATTGTTTCCAGTCATTGAGAAGGTTATGGAAATCCATCTTGGACTTTGGCTTGCAACCAATTAATGCCTTTCTCATCATTATTATTTTTTATTGATGTAACTATGTTAAATTTTAATCTTCACATTTATGCATATATATATTTTTTAAATTATAATTTTTCTTGTGGGTTATAAACAGGTTTGCACAGCCATATCGACAATCCCAAATATCACTTTGGATACAGCCTCACATCAAGGTGTGTTGTCATCTTTTGGAACAACCTTCTGAATTCTGATCTCCAAAGCATGCTAACTCATTTCACTCTTGCAGTGTTACTCCAAATTTGGGGATGTAGTTTTTACATTGACCCGGTTTTTTCGGGATGCAGGAGCTAGATGTTCTACTCATCTAAGGTTAATACAAACTGAAAATAGAGGTAAGTATCTACTTATCAAAAAAGAAAAAGAAAATAGAGGTAAGTATCTTCCTGCTAAGAACATGACCAGTTTCATTGTTTTATGATTTTTATATCTACCTATGTATTCCCCTAGAATTGTTGGGGAAATATATATGTAGGTTGGATCTTTTCTTCTCAGATATTCGAAGTTTATGTTGAGTAACTATGTGACACATTGTTTCATGAACGTTTTTAGAATGAGGGCTTTTTATACATTATGCATTGCAGACCCAAATTATATAGATGCGTGTGCTCATTTGGCTACCAATACATACACAATGTAAAAGATTCTTGCCTTTATGGGTATCAGATCTATTTGAATGGATTTGATCAAGAAATAATCTTAACAAAATATATAAATATGGGTACGTGCAGTGGGTTCACCATTGTGAACACATTGTTCTTTTCTCTTTAATAAAATTTCTATTATCTACCAAAAAAAAGGGTACTTCCCAATCATTCTTTTGATATTGTACACTCTCTCTCTCTTGCGTGCGTGTGTGCCCGCACACACACTTGAAACAAAGATATCAATAAAGGGTCCAATGGCTATCTGTGACACTTTCTGTCGCCTGGCTGTTCAGTAGTTAGAAAGTAAAGCTATTTGCTCGCAAAGTTATAGGCATGTGAACTCTTGGTGTTTCTAATGAAGACATCCAAGGTTCAATCCTCACATTCCCAACCATCGATGTATCAAAAAGTTGGACTTTATTCATTAAAAAATAAGTTGTACGTATGTGAACTGAAAAGAAATATCCAAACCCTGATTGGTTAGATTACTTGCATCAAATTGCAAGCTTCCCATTAGCTGGGTCTGCCTTACATTTTTTGGGTTAGCCAGAAATAATTTTAACAAAATATATAAAAATGGGTACTGCCCTATCAATCTTGATATCGTACTTTCTCCCTCCCCCCCCCCCCCCCCCTCTCTCTCTCTCTCTCTCACACACACACACACACACGAAACAAAGATATCAATTAAGGGTCCAATGGCTACCTGTGGACACTTTCTTTCTCCTGGCTGTTCTGTAGTTTGATAGTAAAGCTATTTGATCAGCAAATTATAGGTATGTGAACTGAAAAGAACTATCCTAACTTTAATCTGTTAGATTGCTTGCATTTGACAGAAAATTACAGGCTTCCCATTTGCTGGGTCTACCTTATATTTTTTGGGTTAGTAACGTCCTGATCCTGTTGCTTTTACGGGAATAAAGAAACCAGGAGCCAATCACTTACAAGCCAAGTCTCCACTTAGGTCTTGAACCAACTTCAATTTGGGAACTTAAAGATTAGGTTTAGGTGTCTGTTACAATTTAATGGCTGTGTTAGAGGTATTAGGTTTATGTGTGTAGGCCCAAGAGGCCCAATTCTATTGTAAGCCCATGTATGCCTAACCCTAGCTCTCTCTCCTTATATAAACCCTACTTAGGGTTCATTGTAACTAAGTGAATTGATAATATAGTGAAGATGTAGCCGTCAAGGAATACTCTTTGTGGATGTAGGCTGTTAGGTCGAACCACATAAACCTGGTGTTCTCTTTCTTCTGTTTATACTCTTTTTCTCTACACTTCATAAAAATCTAACATGGTATCAAAGCCACCTTTCTATGGCCATGGTTTTTTGTCCTTACAGTGTGTTCAATAGCATTCTTTGTCTTCCTCAGTGTTTCTCTGCTGCGTTCCAGCCTCACACTACTGCAGTCAAAACTCTCCGGTATAGTCCAGTCGCTGTTAGAAGTCGCATCACACCACAAGACCAATGCCTTTCACAAGCCACTGTCACAGAGCCTCCTTTCAACCATCACCATCAAAGAGTTGATCTTGACCCATTTTTTGTTTGTCTTACACTGCCATCAAAAGCCAAAACTCACTGCTGCTGCTTAACACATGACAATACCATCATCTAAACCCGTGGCTGTGTTTCTATTGCATTCGGCACCAATTATGTTGGAAGGGACCAACAAGTCTATTATTATTGTATTAGTGACATTCTGGCCGAATGATTTATCAATGACTTAAAGAATCCTCTTGGCTTGTGATAACAAGTATTGACCACCGAATGTCATACCAATAGTTCACAGACTTGCTCTTGGGTTGTGAGAATTAGCAGGTTCAACGTGTCCTTTATGTATGCAATTCACTCAATCAAGAATGAGTTTGCATATTTAAATATACAAGGCACAGTTTGATTTGCAAGTTTTGGATCTTTTGAGATTATTTTCTACTCTGCAAGTGGGTCTTTTGCCTTTAAATCCGTGGCACTAGTTGTTGTTTGCCAAAGTTCCTCAAGCCTTCAGTGCTAGGTTGCACCGACACACCATTTTTGGCGACGTATTGGTGTCTGACACGAATACCGGCACGACTCGCCGGACTCCGGTGTCCGAGCGGTGTCTTTTTTTTTTTTTTTCGCACGCCAGCAATAAAAAAAAAAAAAAAACAGAAAATCACAGATTTTGACAGTTGCCGGTGAAAGTTTAGAGTTTGAGAAGTCATTATCATGAGAGTTGAAACCCATAGACAGTCGTCGGTGCTAGATCGGGCTGATCAGCAAGTCGGCGAGCTCCATAGACAGTCGCCGTCGACGCTGTGCCCTCTGTCCCTTCCGATCTCTCTCCCTCTCTCTCGGTGTGGACAGGTCCGAGTCTGACCTCTTCTCAATTCTCTCTCTGTTTTTTTTTTTTTTTTTTTTTTTTTTTTTCAGATATGCTGTGTACTCTGTACTGTTATTTCTATTTTTTTTTATATTTTATCCCACTCTCACTACATATATATATTTTTAATTTTTTTTTAATCCCAAAAGTTTAAAGCTTGTTTTCCTTTTATGTTTTTAGTTTGATGTTGAATGTAGCCTATTTAAACTTTTGGTTTTTATACTCTAAACATTTTATGTGTATTATTGTACTACTTTGGTTGTTAGTTTACTTATTTGTAGTTCTTACATAATTTAAATTCTAGACATAAAATATTAAAAAATATTAAATTCTAAAAATATTAAAAAATATGCTTAAATATAAAATTTAATTAATTATTTAATTGCTGTGTCCAAGCCGTGTCGTATCCTTATTTTTAAAAAATTGCCGTATTCCCGTAGTATCCATGTCCGTGTCCGTGTCGGTGCAACTTAGCTTCAGTGTAGTGGTCCTTAGGTCATAGTAGACCCTCCTCCTTGGTCACTGATGTAGCCTTCTTAGGCCCTTAGTATCTCCTGGCAGTCTTTTATAGTCATTCGCTGTCATCTTCAGCAATTCACATGTTCATTATCCGGTCTATTTATAGTCATCTTCACGGCCATTTTCAAGGTATCTTCGAGGGATCTTTCTTCATCTTCGCAAGTTACATTCTAACCTCAAGGTTCCATCAAAACTCCACCTTGAGTTTGAGACGGGGTGTTAGAGGTTTTAGGTTTATGTGTGTAGGCCTAAGAGGCCCAATTCTATTGTAAGCCCATTTATGCCTAACTCTTTCTTCCTATATAAACCCTACTTAGGGTTCATTGTAACTAAGTGACTTGATAATATAGTGAAGATGTAGCCGTCAAGGATTACTCTTTGTGGATGTAAGCCATTAGGCCGAACCACATAAACCAAGTTTTCTCTCTTCTCTCTATCCTCTTTTTCTCTGCACTTTATAAAATCTAACAGGCTGTTTTGTCTACAATGACAATAACAAACAAGTATCAGACCCCAAATTGCGGGGTCCACTTTGGATTCTCAACAAATTAATCAGGGTTGGCCACACACCCTAACTTGTATCTGTAATTCATTCATAAGAAAGTGAATAATTTTTATGTTGTTTTCCATCCTACAACAACTCTCTTATTTCTGGGCTTGGGATTGGTTGTGAACAATATATATGATGACACTATGCACAAACACGGGGAGTTTATTGGTTTTTTTGTTTACTTCCCAAAATTTGAATTGAACCATTGGTTTGTCATTTGTGCCCTTCCTATGGCATGTGTGTTGTTAAAGCTAATTTTCTGTAATAATGCAGCCTATTTATGCTGCGGCTAATGCTATATGTTCTTTCACAGGAGAAACAAAAGAGACGCAACCTGAGCAACCCCCAGAAATTTTTTTCACCCTAGTAAACCCTGGACTTTTTATCTGTAAAGATGTTCATATTTAGATGTAAAAATATTTTTTGATAATGCTATTTGTGTGAACTATTTCTTGGTTATGGGAATTTTCAGGCAACACAAATGAGTCAAGATTCTTCTGTAAAGGCACTGTCTTCCATTCGCGACACTAAAAGGGGCGATAGTTCAACTTCAAGCCAATTGGGAGAAGTTCTTCCTGCTAATCGCTCATCTCTTTCTCCCTCTAAGAGTCAATCTTTAATTTTGTCAGCAATGAGAAAAAAATTTTGATACCTGGAAGGAAAAATACGCAACATCAAGATCATGAAATAACTGATATGACTTGTTATTCTATATTAAATGAAAAACCAAGCAAAGAAAAACTTATAGAACCTTGTTCTTCTAGGAAGCGTAAATTATTAAACACAGAAAATGCTGCGATGCAACAAATTGAAGTTTCTCATGATCAATCATTTTGTGCAAAGAAGTTTGAAACAACTGGCCCTTTGGGTATCAATTCAGTTAATCTTGAGAATTTGCAACATTCTGATGGCATCAGCACACACAATACTCAAGTTGGTTCATCAGTACTGCATAAAGATCAAGGAACTTCTCAAGAGAAGCAAGCTCAGTTTTTCAGGCAGAAGAACAAAGGTGTTCAGTCCAACCCTTTGCCCAGTGGTAACGAGGAATCCAGGGGATCTGCTTTTCTGATTCAGGTGAAGTGTTTTGACAATATAAAGTAAATTATTTAGTTTATGTGATTGTTCCTTTGTTGTAAATGAGAAATATGTGGTAAGAAACTGGACAGGAGGCTGGCTTCTAACACAACAAGAAGAGCTTCCACTTGTTAACTACAGAATAATTGAACTTTTACATGGTTATTACTTACTGGTGACTTGAAATGTTTCTGATTATATGCCATTTGTCATCATTTTCTGTAGTACTTCTAGAATCTTCCCTCCCTTATTTGCATGCCTCCTAAAAAAGCATTTCTCTAATGCAAGTGGTTTTCTTGGAATTTTGCATTGGATGCTAGAACTATATTAAAGCAGTCATGTTTGTTTGTGTTTCTTCTTTGAAACCAATGAGCTATAGGCAATTCTTTGACTCACCAAGTTTTTCGTATTGCTTTCTTGTTTAAAATGTCAATTAAGAAATTGGTTTTGGATTTTGTTCAAACCTATGCCTACAGGTTAAAGAGAAGCTTAGTGCTGAAGAATATAAAAAATTTGTGGAATTTATGAAGGCACTTAAGTCTAAAGAAATGAAGATAAGTCAAGTTTTACAATCCATTGTGAGATTATTCTCTGGACCAGAGAGGCTTCATCTTCTTGAAAGGTACTCATTGCTATTTGATTTTAATACTATTGGCAGCAATTGCCTATGTGGCTATGCATCTAAAATTTGACTTGAAGGCTGAGGGTTCTTCATAAGATAGTACTTTCTATTAATGCCATGATTGACATTGATTATGGATGCTATTATTTATGGCATAGGTTGGGTGCTTCATTCAGATACTAGTGTTAATAAAATTCTTTTGGGTTACGATATTGATATTTACGGACAAAAAAATTATTTACCCTATCATTTGTGTATTATGCTTTCTAAATGTTGCTAATATAGTATGATTGATAAATGTTTAAGCCTGAAAATGACAGATGTGACACCTTTTATTTGTTGTTTTTCTATTACATTATGCATAGAATGTCTCCCCTTCCCCTAGTCTTTTTTGAAAATTGAAATATCCAAATTTATCTTCTTCGTACATTTTGTTTCTTATATTCAATAATTGTGGCATTTCCGCTCTCACCCTTCCTATTGTCATTGTGAACAGGTTTAAGGACTATCTTCCTGCAAAGTATCATTCTCTGTATGAGCAGCATCTTGTAAAAAATAATGACAAACTTTGACGTGCAGTATCGTTCTCTGTATTTTATCCAAGTTTTTAATTTTTATCCAGTCTTAAGTAAACACATTGGGTTTCTAGAACAATATATGAGAGGGATTGGGTATTAGCAGGATAAAGGTTGAGTTTTTCAATCTTGAAAATTCTGGTATCTCTTGAAGGGGAAAGGTTAGTATTTTGCTTTTCATGTATACGGTGCATCTCAAATAGTCAGACAACTCCATTGTAAATTTGGCTTGGAAAGCCAAGGGATCCGTTTGATGCAGATGAATTGTGAGAGTAATTTTTTAGTTGTGGAACTTTGTTTATTAATTGAGATTTGCAATTAGTAATTACTTTTGTGTTTGGTTAGTAATGTTTGTTGGGCTTACCCACAGTTTTGATGGTTGCTTTTTGTCCAGGAGGAAAAGCATACTTGTATAAGCAACTCTTTTGTATCGTGGTGAATCCAATCCTATGCTTTGTATGGCTTTAGAAGAAAGACTGTCAGCTAAAAAAATGCATGGGAAAAAGGCAGCCTCAACTATTGCTTGTGGGCATCCACAATATTTAGTGGCGCAAGAGAGTTTGGATCGCCATGAATTGGAAGAAGAAAGGAATTGATTAACATATGCATGATTATACTAGCAATATTTCTCATCGAATAAACGGTTTTCTTTTGGTATTATTATTATTATTACTGTGTAGTTAAGGAGAGATACATATTATATACTATTTCAGCCCATACTTGTATAAAGCTTTCCTCTTGTTGTATTTTTAGATGTTATTCTTTTGACAATATACATAATTCTCTTTTGTTGTTCGCCGACGGATTTAATTTAGACCATAGCTTTGTTAAAAGCTTTGTAACTTAACTGGTTGTCAACTTTTGGTGTGTCCATGGCATTTGGGGTTTAATCTACTTCTTCTTTATCAAATTAAAAAAAAAAAAAACCATAGTTTTTAAAACATTCAAATTAAATTAAAATTAAAATAGTCTATTTAGAAAGTAAGGAAAAATCCAAGTAAATTGTCCATGAGACTCATCTGAGGAGTTCTGACAGTCATAATAAGAAGATTAAGTTTGCATTAAATTTATGGACAAAATTTAGTTACAAAATTGATTGTAGTCTTAAACTGTAGTCTTACTCAATAAAATAAATATTACTACATATTTTGAAAATATAACCGTTGAATTGCATGTTCTTTATATTCTTAATACGCATGTCAAATTTTGTGTGAATCAAATATTATTTACTATATGATTTATAAGCTTATATTTTATGCATAATTTTAAACTACAAAAACCTTCAATATAAACAATTTATTGATAACATAGCTATTGATTTTTAAATTTATTGCAATCATGGAGGATATAAACTTTGTTATAAATTTGTTGTAGCTATTAAAATTTATAATACAACTAATTTTGTCTTAAATTTTAAATAACATTTACAATTTATAACAATTCTTTTCTGACAGTCTGATGAGTCAAAGCCCATTTTAGAAAAGAAAAACAATCATATCTCGCCTCTATCCTTTTGGGCCGCTTATGGTGCTTCTTGTGTCTCCAAGTAAGTAAGCCCCAAATTATTTGATTATTAAAAAAAAAAAAAAAAAAACTAAAATTTACCGACTTGCTGTGTGGAAAAGGAATTGTATGGTTTACAGTTTACGTTATGACTCACGAACGAGTCATGGGGCGATAGTATGTGGAAGGACTTCGGCTTACCGTGTGCGACCGTTAAAAACAAAAAGGGTAATCAACCATTGGAAAAGGCAAACTGAGTGGGAAAAGAGGAAAAAAAAAAAAAAAAAAAGGTTTGCATGAGCAATTGAGCATGACTAACGAAGTAGGCGGGGTTCTTCCACTCACTTGAGTCATCATCATTGACCTGACCACTGACCAGACCAATCTATCTAGATTCTAGACTACAATTGGTTCAAACTTGAAAAAAAATTTGAGTAATGCTAGAGACACATTAAAATGTATAATTTTATGTCATAACTTGTTACATGGCGAGTTGTGAGTGGTGAAAGTGTCCTCACATGGCCCACATGGCCCACTATCACACATCCACCAATTACAACTTACTTATAAAATCAAAGTAATAGAAAATGTTCACAGATGAAACAAATTAGCACTATTCAAACATTTAGATATAAAAACTGAAGCTTGTAAATTGGAAAAAAAAAACATTGATATCTCATAAGCGAACCTCTTTATCTCGAAGAGATTGATTTTATTTGGAACTCATATTTATCAATTTTGTAATAAAAAAAAATATGTAATGCACATAACAAAAACAAATGTTTATTCGTTTGGTATGTGTGTTTAAATAACAATTTTTAGTTTTTTTAGAAATACGTGTGGGTAAAAAAGTGTGTGAAAATACGTGTAATATTGTTTAAAAATTGAAAACATGTGTTTAAATACATGTACTAAACATGCTCTAAATTTGAACTTGAAACTGAAACTTCTAGACAAAAATTAACAACTCCGCTTTTAAAAGGACACAAAATCTCTTTAAATTAAAATAAAAAATAAAAAACCCATACCTTCAAAACACTCAACCCGTTAATTAACTACCCTTGGCTAAATCTCAAGTTCTACCACCATAGTTGTGCAATCCCCAAGTAACTTCCAACAAAAGCCATTATGGTCAAAGCAAATCAGCCACTATGAAATCTCAACCCAAGTATTAAAACCCTCTGATTCAACAAATTTGAACCTTCTCCGCTTTTCTACCCTAATAATCACATAAGCATACCATTAAAGTCACAAAATTTGAAAAAAAAAAAAAAATTAAAAGAGATTTTAATAATGTGAAAACTATACCTCATTGTACTATTTCTTCTTAGAGATAGATTGCTTCAAGGATTTGCTTTTCCACCTACAAAC
Organism: Quercus cerris; assembly: GCA_963669245.1. Classification (NCBI taxonomy): domain Eukaryota; kingdom Viridiplantae; phylum Streptophyta; class Magnoliopsida; order Fagales; family Fagaceae; genus Quercus; species Quercus cerris. The sequence goes on along the minus strand of OY770008.1, from coordinate 23,222,019 downwards.
CTAGAAAAGAAAAGAAAAATAAAAACCTAGTAATGTTTTATTACACAATGTAATCAAGTTAGAAAAATGTAACTACAGATTTGGAATTGAAATCAATCAATGATACATAAATCCAAGAGAGAGTTAAATACACTTAACTTGTCCTTTTTGCTGGAAGAATTTATGAATTTATCTCTCCAAAATAATAAAGAAGAATTTATAGATTTATCTCTTTGCAATAATTATAAAAGTGACATAGAGAAAAAGTTAGGATAATGATAATATTTCTTTCTTAAAGGAGTAGTAATTGTATGTGGCTAAGGTGAATTCAAATATTAAACACATATGTTGAATTCTAATGGATTGTGAGGTAAACTTTTTTTTAACATGTATTTGAAAGTGATGTAGTGGGAGTAGTGAGTTTTATTTTACATATTTGTCCCTAATTTTTATCCATCCTTAAACTTATGTCATAGGATTATTTTTGAACCACATAAAATAACAAAGAGTCTCATATGAATAACAGGATTAAATGTCAGCGAAGTCTCCTAAGAAATGGAATCGTTTAGAAGAGATTAGGAATGAGATAAAGGAAAAAGAAAAAGTAGAAAAAGCAACATGAATCAGATGATTTCTGCAACGTGGAAAAAGTGAAAAAGTAGTCTCCGCCGAGTGGAAAATGGGTTCCAGTGTTTTAACGCATGACTCACGAGGCAGGTAGCTACTTCTACTCACTAGTCCATACCGTGTGTGGATTCTAACAAGAACTTTCACTTACCGTGTTGGTCATCCTTGACCTGACCAATCCAATCTAAAGTTAGTTCACACTTCAGTGGTATATATTCATCGTTAATGCATGGCTTTCGCTTCATAAAAAACCACAAGACTCATCATTAGCATTGCACTATCAGTAAAATACTCCATGATGATTAATTATAATCATACTGTTTTTGTATTTCTTCTTTTGTCCTCGGGGATATTCAAACTGGGTTCATGCTCTGAAAATAATGTGACAGTGATGAAATGCATCAAAAGTGAAAGAGAAGCACTTGTCAGATTCAAGGCAGGCGTAATTGATTTTCCAGGTAAGCTTTTTTCATGGGTCGGTGAAGATTGCTGCCAATGGAAAGGCGTAGAGTGCGACAACGAATCAGGTCATGTTATCAAGCTCAATCTTACCAACCCAGCCTGGCGCCACAAGCACTTTGATGATTACGAAGGAGTTTGTACAGGTCACTGTGGTAAAGATTCTAGGGATTCGAAGAAATTGCCCGGTAAGATAACTTTTACTTTGATTCACTTAATATATTTAAAGCTATTCGAATTCCTGAACTTTTTGGCATGCCAAAGAACTCGATGTATCTAAATCTCTCTTATATATGCATCTTTTTCAGAGGAAGTTAGTTCATCTGTTTCAAGGGATGTCAATGCATCTCTTTCAGGGGAGATTACTCGTTATCTCGGCAATCTGTCGAGGCTGACGCATCTTGACCTTGAAGGAAACTACAATTTGTCTACCAAAAACTTGGATTGGGTCTCAAGCCTCTCTTCTTTAGAGTTCCTGTATATGGGGGGAGTGAAGATCAATCATACCGAAGCAGATTGGCTGCATGCAATTAACATGCTTCCTTCCCTTCTGGGGTTAAGTTTATATTCATGTGAGCTTAAACACCTTCCATCTTCCCTTACTTTCCTTAATTTGACCTCTCTTCGTGTCCTTGATTTATCATACAACCCATTTAACACCTCCATACCTCAGTGGCTGTTTAATCTTTCGAGCCTCAAAAATCTTGATTTGACTTTTAGCAACCAACGAGGAACAATCCTTGATTCATTTGGGAGACTTGGAAGCTTGAAATACCTCTATCTCGGTGGTAACCATTTTTATGGTTCAATTCCAGCTTCTATTGGAAATTTGTCATCCTTGAAGGAGTTGGACCTCTCATATAATGAGATGAATGGAACCATTCCAGAAAGTTTTGGGCAACTCTCAGAGCTAGTCATGTTGGATCTCTTAGAAAATTCTTGGGAAGGTGTCATAACAAAAGCTCAATTGATGAATCTCACAAGACTAGAAGAGTTTGGACTAACAACTAATAATAAAAGTCAACCTCTAGTTTTCAATGTGAAAGACAACTGGCGTCCACCTTTCAAGCTCAAAATTCTTCATCTAGAAAGCTGTCTCATTGGCCCCAAATTTCCTAAATGGCTTCAAGTTCAAAGTGAGCTTACCTATGTCATCCTAAGAGCATCCACAGCAGTGGAGCTAAAAATTTAGCTTTTTAGCTCCACCAAAAGTTACTTTATCTATTATACCTACACACATGCTGCAGCAGTGGATCTATTTTAGCTTTCAACATAATAAAATAATATAAACATCACAATAAAATAATATATCTACTACAATAAAATAAAATATCTACTACAATAAATAACAATCACAACCACCTGTAACCGTCACCGCCACCGCTACAGCCGCCGCCGCCCCGCCGCCGCCGCCCCACCGCCGCCGCCCCGCCGCCGCCATCAACTCTTCCACCACCGCCACCGTCGCCGCCACCACACGATAACAAATAATCATCTAATGTTAATAAGTAATTTTTTTAACCCCAAATTATACTTAATACATTTTTATTTTACTAAAACAATTTTTCAATCATCATGATAGCCTATTATCGTCTCAATTGTCTGGAAGTAATCTTGGAACAATGTGAACTATAAAATGCAAGAACTTTATAAAAAAACATATAAAATAAAACACATATTATAATAAGAACAATGTAGTCCATACATTACACACGTACATAACTCAAACTAAATTACAATAAAACTCACACACTCGCACAAATTCCTATGACTCATGTTTCTCAACATACAAAAAATAAAGTTTCTACGACTCGCCTTGCAATTGCCATAAATGTTCAATGAGGTCCGACTGGAGTTGAAAATGAATTTTTCGGTCTCTAATGCGTCCATGCCCCTCAATGTATGACATAAATCCATCACTTTGTTCACGTAACACTTGCAGAGGAGGATTATCCACTTCATCAATTTGTTCATAATCCAAGTCTACCACTTCATTATCATCCCGCTCATCTTCAACAATCATGTTATGGAGAATTATACACGCTTTCATGATTTTTTGGAGTGTTTCAAGATGGAAAAATCGTGCAGGTCCACGGACAATTGCAAAACGTGCTTGAAGCACTCCAAATTCACGCTCAACATCCTTCCTACACGCCTCTTGGGCTGCTGCAAATAATTTATACTTATGTCCTTGTGGAGTTGGGATTGTTTTAACAAATGTTGCCCACTTTGGATATATGCCATCAGCAAGGTAATATCCCATTGTGTAGTCATGACCATTGATTGAGTAATGTACTGCAGGAGCACGTCCTTCAGCAAGTTCATTAAATACATGAGACCGCTCTAACACATTAATGTCATTATTTGACCCAGGTAACCCAAAAAATGCATGCCATATCCAAAGATCATATGATGCTACTGCCTCTAAAATAATAGTAGGTTCACGAATATGACCACAATATTGACCTTTCCATGCAGATGGACAATTTTTCCACTTCCAATGCATGCAATCAATTGAACCTAACATACCTGGAAAACCTCGGCGTTCTCCATGAGCTAACAGTCTAGCAACGTCTTCATTGTTTGGCTTTCTCAAGTATTCCTCAGAAAAAACATCAATTACCGCAGTAACAAATTTTTTCAAACTTTCTAATGCAGTAGTTTCTCCAATTCGCACATATTCATCTATCAAATCACCCGATACTCCATATGCAAGCATTCTAAGTGCAGCAGTTATCTTTTGTAATGAAGATAAACCAAGTTTGTTGGCACTATTTCCTTTTTGAACAAAGTAAGAGTCATGAGCTTCTACCTTAGATTGAATACGGAGAAAAAGAGAACGCTTCATCCGAAACCTCCTACGAAATAAAGCAGGTGGATATACTGGTGTGGGAGCAAAATAATCCAGAAAAAGCCTCTCATGACCCGCCAAATGATTACGTTGGATAGAACGTCGACGTTTAGGTTGTGATGTTTCCACAAATTCTTCGATGATCTCATCTTCATCTGAGTCATCAAAAAGAAACTTGCGAACCAAATAGTTATCCATGGATGCAACCTTCAAGACAATTAGAAAACAATTATTACTATAAATGCAAGATTAAAGCTAAATGATATAAGCCACAACAAAATGAATATAACCAATTCACGCACATTACTATAAATGCAAGATTAAAGCTAAATGATATAAGCCACAACAAAATGAATATAACCAATTCACGCACAAGTTACAACATAAACACAATTTTGTGCTTACTCTCAAGCATTAAAAAGATAAGTAAAATAAAAAATACTATGAATGCTCATTGTTCATAGATTTATTCTAAGACTTGTCATCTCAAAACCAAACTTATGATACTAAGAATGTTCAATGAATAGAAATAATTATATCAATGCCTATCACAAGACCAAATGAAACTTAACAAAAGAAAAAAAAAATTGCACTTCAAAGTCTTCGTTAAATTGCACTTCAAGTCACAACACAAATACATACATCTAGTTTAAGATTAAAGTCAAGTGACATAAGGCACTATTGAATACATAAAATTACTACCAAAATACATAAAGGCCTACATAAGCCATTACAAAATACATTAAAGCCTAAATTACATCCAAAATGCAATCAAACTCATTAATGACGTGATCTTCGTTTTGCCATGATTTCCTCTTGGAGTTGTTCATAAAAAGCTTTTTGCGCTTCGGTCAAGCCACTTGTATCTTTCATCATGATTCTCTCCTCCTCTAACCTTTCCGTTATCTCAAATTTTTTCTTCTCAATCATGATTTTTTCCCTCTCAATCTTAAGTTTTTCATCATTTTTTTCCTTCTCAACCACAAGTTTTTCTTTCTCAATAAACATTTTCTCCTCTTCCAATCGAGTTACATCCTCAATCAATTTCAATTTCTTGTTCAAATATTCCCCTATATCTTTTCCGGTAGCTTTGTTCTTTCGAATGGCCTTTTCCGCCTTCTTACCAATAGGTCTCTCAAAATTAGAAGAGGCACCAAGTCCGGACCCACAATCCCCTTCGCCAATAGATATTGACTCTGGAGTTAAAGGCACAGATGATCTTGATTTAGCATTGCTAGGATCGGCAAATTTTGGTTGGTCCTTTAACATGAGCCAACAATGGTCAAGAAGAAAAGGTTTCTCGTGCTTCTCTACAAACAAAGCCTTTGCATCTTTAATCTAAAAAAATTAAAAGAAACATAACATAATTAATATCTTCAAACTATTGGTGAATGGACATGTTAACACTATTGTAATATAATTTATACCTTATCTTCTTCGGTTGTACCACTTTGATGAAGTGCATTAACTTGAGCCATACACCCAGCAAACTTATTTACCCTTTCACTAATCGTTCCCCAACGACTTAGTAAAGAGACAACAGTACGTGTAGTACCGGATGTATTGTACTTCTGAAAATACTCCCAAACTTTTTTACGAAATGTATGTTGTGTTTGTTCATTACTATCTACGGCATCAACACTAGTATTGAGCCATGCTGCCACTAAGAGTTTATCTTCCTCTACACTAAAGTTAGAGCCTCGTTTTCCTTTTGCAGAAGAGGCATTTTCAACTTGAGGTTGAGGTGGAGGTGGAGAATCAGAAATTGACAAAGGAGTATTTTGAGCCGTTCCCAAAAATTGCGAGTCAATTTCTATATCCCCATTCATAATACCCGTAAAATATGATAGGTCTGTACGTAACTCAGTGTCTCTACGTGACCCCATAAAATTAGAAAAAAAAAAAATGTAGACTCCCCCTGCACACAGAAAATTCCCAAACTTACATTTATATCAAAACTTAAAATACTTAGAATTATAACAATAGATCATGATTATGCATATCAAAACTCAAAATTTCCCTGCACACAGAAAATTCCCAAACTTACATATCCAACAAAATCCACCCAAAACAGAGAACACCATCTTACCAAATCCATATCACAAAATCCATAATCATCATAATCATCAATGAGAAACAGAGCACTTACCAAATCCATATCACAAACATTAATCATCATCATCATATCACAAAATCCATATCACAAACATTAATCATCATCATCATCACTCACACTTACCAAACCATAATCATCATCAATCTACCAAAATAATGTACCAAAATCACCAAGCCAATAATCCAAAACAACAACAAAAAATCATATATCAAAAATAAAAAACAGAGACAAAGCATCAAAGAACCCGGCGGATCGGCGGAAGATTATACCCAAATCAAAAAACCCAAAGCATCAAAGACCCAAACCCAAAAAACCCAAAGAATGAGAGTGAATGATACCGGATTTGATAAAATGAAAACAAAAAAAAGAAAAGAAAAAGGAAGCAAGTTTTACCGGAGTGAGGTGGACGGAAGCTTGAAGCTTGAGGTGGACGGTTGAAGCTTGAAACTTGAGGTGGACGGTTGAGGTGGACGGAAGCTTGAGGTGGACGGTTGAGGTGGACGGAAGCTTGAGGTGGACCGGAGTGAGCTTGAGGTGGACCGGCCAGCAACGAGAGAGAGAGGAACCAGCAACGAGAGAGAGAGGCGCTGAGTGTTTGAGAGGGGCTGTGTTTGTGCAGTGGCTGAGTGAAATGAAGAGAGTGGCTGAAGTGAAATGAATAAAAAAAAGGAGAAGTAGCACGGGCTGGGTGGGCTGTGATTAAAATATATATTTTTTTTTTTAGCTTCAAGCTACAGTGCACATCTATTTTTAGATGTGCACTGTAGCAATTCATCTATAAATTATAAGTTTACCTCCACTACTGCATGAGGTTTTTTGTGTTTGTGAAGCTAAATTTTAGCATTTTAGCATTTTAGCTCCACTGCTGTGGATGCTCTAAAAAGCGTTCAAATCAATGGCACTATACCTGAGGAATGGTTCTCTATGATATCTTCTAACCTCACCTACTTGGATCTATCCAACAATCAGATAGAAGGGAACTTGTCGCACCAATTAGTATTTCCAAATGTGACTAATCTATTTTTGCAAAGCAATTTGTTTTCAGGCCCTATCCCATCAAATATTAGTGATCTAATGCCAAGCTTGCAATATTTAGACCTTTCAGAGAACCACCTCTATGGTAAAATTCCTATGTCCATATCGAAAATAAAACATCTTTATATTCTTGTCCTCAGGAGAAATAATCTTTCAGGGGAGCTCCCTCATCATTGGAATGAGTCACAAATGTTCTTGCGCGTTGTGGATATTTCATACAACAACATATGTGGAAAAATTCCGAGCTCAATGGGTTTCTTAGGAAACCTCTCTATATTAGTGTTGAGCAACAACAATCTTAGTGGAGAAATTCCTTCTTCCTTGCAAAATTGTTCTATTTTGAGCATGGATTTTGGGGGGAATCATCTCTCAGGGAATCTTCTGTCATGGATAGAATCAGACATCTTCATGCTACGCCTACGATCAAATCTATTCAGTGGAACCATCCCTCGAAAATGGTGCAATCTTCATAAACTTCGCATCCTAGATCTTGCACAAAATAATCTATTTGGGGGCATTCCAGATTGTTTGAACAATTTTACTGCAATGGTTGGTCACAACATCATTGTGTACAGTCCTATTAAGATCTATGTAGAGAAAGCATCCATAATGAGAAAAGGAAGAGAGATGGAATATGATCGCACTCTCCCATTAGTTACTTGCATTGATCTTTCAGGGAATAATTTGACAGGAAGAATTCCTTTTGAAATAACAAGTCTCACAAGATTGGATACGCTAAACTTGTCAATGAATCATCTCTCTGGAAACATTCCCAAGAATATAGGAAACCTGCAATTGCTGGAGACACTTGATTTCTCAAACAATAAACTTTTTGGACCTATTCCTGAAAGCATGTCTTCTTTGACTTTCTTAGTATACTTGAACTTATCTCTTAACAACTTGACAGGAAGAATCCCATCTGGTAATCAACTTCAAACAATAAATGATGCAACCATGTATAAGGGAAACCCTTTGTTGTGTGGGTCTCCTCTTCTGTCCAAGTGCCCTGGGGATGAAACATCTGATGACCCAACTATTACTAGTGCTGAAGACAAACAAAATGAAGATGATTATGAAAGGATATGGTTCTATGCTAGCACTGTACTTGGGTTTGTTGTAGGATTTTGGAGTGTTTGTGGCACCATACTATTGAAAAAGTCATGGAGGCACCGTTATTTTCGTTTTTATGATGACATCAAAGATAGGATAGCATTGCAAATTACGTTGAAAGTAGTTCATTTGAAAAGGAAATTTGGACTGGAAAAAAGTTGAAGTTTGTAGATTGTAAAGCTGTTTCAGTTCTAAAGTTGAGGTAGACATGTGTTTGGTGAAATCTTAAGTTAAATATTTTTGTTCTTGGTTTTGTGTTTGAGTTTTTGGTTGTTATGCACGTAATTTCCGTTGTAGTTGACCTATTTGATGATTTGCCTATGTTCTTTTTCTTTTTTATTTCTGAGTTTACATTTATGAATTTTAGGGTTTTGTTTCATTTGAATTTATATTGGTATTAGAGATAAGATGTAGAAGATTATTTTAATTTTTTTTTTCAATTCATTATTTGTTTGCATTTTTGGCATTTTAGTTGTGTAGGTAATATGTTTAATAATTTAGATTGTCAACTTCTATTTCATAAATGATTATTTGTCCAATTTCTTTTGGGTATATATCTGTTAGGATTGGTGCCCTTAAATCCTATTGTAAGATGCTATGTATAATATTAAGTGTGACATTGTGTTTGACATTATGTATGACTTAATATTATGTTTAATAAATTTGTTTTATTATTATCTGAAATAATTGTAACATGAATATTTAGACATTATCATATAGTCCATGAGATGCATAGTATGTGATTTATGTGAAGAGTCACAGAAGATATAAATCACAAGTTCTTTGTAAACTCAAAATTATAGTTCGTAGTCGGTGATGAAATTGGGCATTTCATCTGCGAAGACTATAACATATCAACTACGATGATTTGTCTTGATCATGGAAGTGGAGACTTCTAGTTGATGTGTTAATATGTTTTAAGAGTTAAGACATATTGAACTGGACCGCTGTGAGATTTATTATTCTTCTAAAGACTGTCAAATGAATAATAAATCTCACGACTTGTATTTGCATGAACTCTTAATCCTGAGAGAATAATGAACCTGATCATGAGGTGTAGGTTGCTTTGATATATCAGGAGTGAGATCTACAGTTATGGTCAAAACCTCAGTATGTTGGGCAGCCACATTTAGTGTTGATGGAACATGTATTCTCAAGATGGAATTTGTTAGGTTCTAAGGTCTTAGGATTTTATGTATTTAGAACTCTAATTTGTAATGTTGGCAAACCATGATCAAAACATTGTATGGTATCTTCTTTAGACTTGCTCAAAGTTGGTTTAATATTGTAAAGTTGGAATCGAGTGGCTGCAGAAGTATTTGGGACTCTCGGCCTGGCTCGATCGATCGAAGAATAGACTCGATCGATCGAAAATCGCACAGGTTGAATTTTCTGCAGAATTTCCAACTCAGCCCTACTTCATTAAACGTTTAGGGTTTTATGTTTTTACCCTAGGTATATAAATAAAACCCTAGCCACGTTTTTGAAGGTGGTCCATATTGTATTGTTGCTCATACATTGCGGTTTTGTGTGAATCTCTTGTGAGATCTTTGAGGAGCTTTCCTTTACACAAAACTTAGGGTTTTCATGGTGAAGATTATTTCAACATCTTGAAGATCATTATTGTTGCAACCATTGGAACTTAAAAGAAAAGCAAGCGGGGAGCTTGTAGCTGATTGAGGAATTCAAGAAAGAAGTAGTCCGTGGATTCGGAGCCTGCGCGTGGTCGTGTCAGGAAGTTCTACTGGTGGGTAGCATTAGGAAGTCGAGCGGGGAGCTTGTAGTCCTTTTGTACGAACTTCAATTCTTTCATAGTGAATTCAGGTTAGCCTTGAGGATCGGTGGGTCAAATCCTCCCCAGGTTTTTACCGTGTGGTTTCCTGGGTGATCATATCTTGTGTTCTTTATTTTCCGCTGCATTATATCTTGATATGATTGTTTGGATTGTTTTAACCTAGAATTGTTTAATTTGACTAAGTAATAACTTGGCTAATTAATCTAGGCTACGCAATCTGTGTGTTTTAAGGGGTCTAAAACCGTTCAAGTGGTATCAGAGCTTGGTAGCTCTTTGTGCTTGAGAATTTTAATCTCTGAGCTGATCCTTGACCCCTGTTGTCATGGAGCATGGACACTCTCTGTTTGTTCCTCCTCATTTTGATGGGAACAACTATGCCTATTGGAAAGTAAGGATGAAAGCATTCCTGAAATCCATTGATGAAAGGGTTTGGAATTCCGTTGAATACGGATGGGAGAAGCCCGCTACTCCTGTGAGTGAGTGGCAAACTTCTGAAAAAGAAGCAGCAAGCTTCAATAGCAAAGCTATGAATGCTATCTTTAATGCTGTTTCTATGGAGGAATTTAAGAGAATCTCTAATGTTGAGGTTGCTCATACTGCTTGGAAAATCCTCCAAACTGTGCATGAAGGCACAAAGGCAGTTAAGATAAACAAACTGCAGCAATTAACTTCTAGGTTTGAAAACATTAGGATGTCTGATGATGAATCCTTTGATGAATTTTATGCCAAACTGAATGATATTGTTAATTCTGCTTTTAATTTGGGTGAAATCTATGATCAACCTAAGATTGTTAGGAAGATTCTTAGATCTTTAACTGAAGACTTTAGACCCAAAGTGACTGCCATAACTGAAAGCAAGGATGTGGACTCCATTCCTGTTGATGAGCTTGTAGGATCTCTTCAATCCTATGAGTCTGACCTACCTAAAGTAAACAAATCCAAATCAATGGCTCTTAAGTCAGTTGATGATGTTGATGGTGGTGGATTTGATGATGAGCTCTCTGCTACAGAGATTGCCTATCTTGCCAAAAATTTTAAGAACTTTCTTAGGAATACAAATAGAAAGGCAAGAGGTACTTACACTGCTGAACCTAGAAATTTTAGGAAGAATGATCCCACTAAGGTTAACAATTTTGAAAAACCTAGAGAAAATTCTGGTCAATCTTCTAATAACTCTCTGGGTCCTCAATGTTTTGGCTGTCAAAGGTATGGTCATGTGAAGTCTGAATGTCCTACATTCTTAAGGACTAAGGGTAAAGCTATGGCTGTAACCCTTAGTGATAATGAGGTTTCTGATGATGAGTCCGGTGGTGACGAGGATGGAAACTTCATTGCCTTCACGGCTACTGCTATAGTCAATGAAGGCATATCTGCTGAAGAGAACCCTTCTGATGGGGAACTCTCTGAAGATGCAGATCTTCAAGAGGCCTATAACAAACTTTGCAAAATTGCTGCAAAGGATGCTATGAAAGTTGAACTTGGCCTAAAGAAAATTGATTCTCTTGAGCTTGAAAAGAGAAATTTGCTTGTTAAACTGTTTGATGCAAATGAACTTTTGAACAATGTTAAATCTGAGAATATGCTTTTACTTGATAAAGTTAGAACTTTGGAACATGATTTATCTGTTGCTAGATCTGCTAGTTCTAAACTTGATCACATGCTAAATGTTCAAAAGTATCCTTCTGATAAAACTGGGTTAGGATATGTTGAAAGCATCTTTGATACTGGACCACATTCCACTACTTTTGTTCCTTCTTCTTCTTCTAAACCTTCCATGAGTGAGGGTGTGAGTGAAACTGTCAAACCTTCTGCGAGTGAGGTAGTTAAACCTGTAGAAGCTTCACCACCTAAGAAGACTAGGGTAGACTTAAGAGAAGCTAAACCTAAGGAGCCTACCAAATCTAAGGACAAGATGCATGGTAAACCTGCGTGGGTTTGTCATTATTGTGGTAAGTCTGGACATATTCGTCCTAACTGTTACAAGCTTCAAGCTGATAAGAGAGCAAATAAACCAAAAGTGCCTGTGCCTCAAGCACAAGATCCTATGGCATTAATTGGTGAATTGGTAAAGGTGTTAAACCTTTATTCCAATCATGGAGTTGGGAATCACTCGAATGTGAATAAGAACTCCATTGCTCATGGTGCATCTAAAAAGTTTTGGATGCAAAAGACTCGAAATACTTGAGTCTTTCTGACATGGTCCTTGTGCTTCATTGCTCTATTCTTTTGTGACCATTGTTCTTTGTTTTTTTTGTGTTTTCTTTGTTCTAGGACTTGCATTGCATTACATTCATGCATTTCATTCTAGGATTTATTTGTTTTCCTTTAAATAAATAAAAAAAAAAAAAATAAAAAAAAAAAAAAAAAAAAAAGAAAGAAGGAAGAAAATTTATGTTGAACATATTGTTCTTGATTTTTGAAAAACAAGGTTGGTCAATTTATTTACACATAACATGTCTTATGTACCTTGTTTAACTTGGATGAGCTTACTTTATTGCACTTTACTAGTTTGAGCTTTGTAGTGCATGTTGTGTGGGAAAGATGTTTATGGTGTTTATCACTTTGTCTTAATCTTGAAGTCACATGTTATTTGACTGTCGGACTTGATTCTTTTGAGAAAGGCATAAATAACCATCTCACCACTGTTCACTAGTCAATCATGAACACCTTAGTGCATATCATAAGATTCTGTGCTCGAGAAAGTGTAGCACATGCACAAAAAGAACATAAGGTGTAGCCTCAAAATAAATTAAAACTGGTGTGTACTATTAGGCTTGATGCCATTTCACTTAATTCAAACCGGTGTGTACTATTAGGCTGAATGCCATCTCATGCAAATAAGAGGCAAAAATACAAGAAACTTACATGATTGCAAGCTTTTGTTCTAGGAGATGTGGGAGTTATAGGATGTAACTCTTTAGGTGATAGTCTCTTTTAAATTCTATGTGATGAATTTTGTAGACTTTGTGATTGATTACTATTCACATATCACCTCACATGTATCTCAAGTTTTTGCTAGCATCACACACGACACAAGTTACTCTTAGTTAAACACTGTACATGCTAGTGTGTGTTTTTGGTCTGACCAACCAAGTTTGAAAATATCTTGAGATTTATGCACAACATATTTGTTGCTTGAGAAAATATAATGGGAGGTTGATTGCAATTTGTTTAAAAAATATTGGGTTCAAAATTTTGGGTTTTTGAAAAAGCATTCCATCTCATACTCATGCATTTTGTTTCTTCAATTTAATGCTTTGAGGAGTTATTTTCAAAATTCGGCTTGTGTCTTTCAAAAACTGTGATTTTTTCCAAAATTTAGTGAGCCTCTGCCCATTTCGATCGATCCAACCTATTTTTCGATCAATCGAAAAAGTGCTCTCATTTGTCTTAAAATGACTGTGCTTTTCGATCGATCGAATGTGTTTTTTCGATCAATCGAAAAAGTGCTTTCATTTGTCTTAAAATGACTGTGCTTTTCGATCGATCGAATGTAATTTTCGATCGATCGAATATCGTGGAAAAGCTTTTTAAAAAGATCAAATCTGACTTTTTCAAACACTTTTCAAATCTTTGTCAAACTTTTCCTTTCTCTCTCCGACAAGGCAAGCAAACTTTTTCCAATTTTTGTCGTTTTCCTCCGAAGTTTTTGCAAAGAATCTCTTTCCTCAAGCCGGTAAGACTCTTTTGCCCTTCCTTTTGATTTTATTTTCATTATTTCATGCATTAATCCATGCATTTAAGGGTAATTTTCGGACTAGTTTCTTTTTGGATTTTCTGTTGATTCACACCTTATTTTATGAAATTGATCATTGGGTTTTTGTGGGGACACATTATATTAATGATCCTTGGTGGTTAATTTGATCAATTTGGTGTTTTGTGAAAAATTGAAAATTCTAGGGTTTGTTCTTGATCCGAATTGGGGATTTTGTTGAATTGGATTGAATTTGATGAAATTGGCTTGTTGTGTTGGTGTACTTAAGCATTATAATCTATGTGCTGTGTTTTGTAATGCTTAATTCATCAATTTGTTACAAAATTTTCAAGTGGTTTTTCAAATTTTGGGATTTTTTGATAGAAATTCCTTGTTCAAGCCAATTTTGTCCAATTACTCTCAATTAAACTTAATTTGTCACTGCATTTAGATCATGCATCACAACATGTTATTGTTCATGCATCATATAGATTTTTGTTCTATATTCTTTATTGTGCTAATTTGCAGTCTGCCTTTGGTTTTGTTTTCTCTTGTTTCTTTGTGTTTTTCTCTTTGTGTCTCTGTCCTTTCCTTAGCATTATGCCTAGGAAAACTAGAGCCCGTAGGAGTGTTCCCTCACCTTCTCCCTCACCCCCTCCATCCTTTGATAGTGAGAGGTTTCCGCGTGAGGAAAACCAAGAGATTTTTGAGAAACTGACCGTTAAGAGAAAGATTTGGGCTGAGCGTTCTGTGCTTTTAGATGAGCTTGATCCTGCCATTAGGGCAAATTTTGAGCGTCGGGGTTGGTTACCCTTGGTGGAGATTTCTGATCCTCCTCCACCTTCAGCCTTGATTAGAGAGTTCTATTCGAACATCTCTATCCGCGTCTATGATTCCAACACTCTTGTTAGGAGTTGGATACGAGGCGTAGAGTACACCATTACTCCTCGGGTAGTGGCTGATGCTCTTGGGGTACCATTGGTCCAGCATCCTGTCTATCCTTATGCTGAGTCTCCCGAGATTAGCGATGTTTTGTCATACGTCACTGGTACTACTGTCCAGTGGGGTTCTGATCCTCGGATCACTTCTGCTGAGCTTTCTGGGTTGCACTATCTGTTCTTTCGGATAGCTTGTCATTCGATCTGGCCTATTTCCCATGTTCACACCATTCCTCTTGAGAGGTGTGTTTTTCTATACGCTCTTGTTACTGATGCTCCTATTAGTTTTCCCCATCTTTTTCTTCGTTCTTTGAACGAAGTTTATAGGAGTTCATCGACTGCTCATGCTCTAGTTCATCCTATTTTCATTCATAGGATTCTTCTCTTTCTTGGTCTTGATGACTTTCCTGCCTCTGAGCCCGTCCATGTGATAGGACCTATAGGTGCGTCTTTTCTTAGACAGAGGGCCGCTCATCTTCGAGCTGGTTCTAAACACCCTAGATCTGAGCCCTCTAGTAGTGCACCTCCTCCTCCTTCTTCTTCTGCAGGTATGGCTGGTGAGGCTATCCCTATTCCTGTTGGTGATGATGATGCTGCTGCTGATGTTCCTCCACCTCCTTCGGCCGACTTTGATGTTCGTCGTACTTTGGAGACTGTCATGACTGTTCAGCAGGCTCATGGTCAGATTTTGGTGGACTTGCTGGATGAGATGCGTGCTCTCCGAGCTGATCTTGCGCATCTTCGTTCACCCTCACCACCTCCTTTTGATGGCGACTTGTGATTGTCCTTTGGCATTCCGTCACAAAAAGGGGGAGTGGAGTTTTGACCTAGTGGTGTTTTGACCTTGTAGTAGAGTTTTTGTTGTTAGGGGGAGATTTTTTTTGTTTTAGAGGAGCTTGTGGAGTTTTAGATTGTATCTTGTGCTTCACTTTGTATATCATTTTTGGGGATATTCATGTTAGGGGGAGTAACATTGATTGATATACTTGATCTTTTTTTTATTCTTGTTGCTTTATGATTCACTGCGTATTGATTTATATTTATGACTTGTTCATTTTTATATGTCTTTATTTTGTGTTGTGTGGATCTTACAAGAATGTTATACCTGTTATTTTACTCTTTACTGTCACACATGCGTTTATGCGTTTGTTGAGTATTTCAGGATTATACAGGTTGATTCAACTAAGCTGCTGTCTACACTTGCAACTATGGATAGTAGTTAGGCTGAATTGAATTTTATGAGCATTATCTTTGTAAAGGGCTTTTTATTTGTAACACTTTGAGCTGTTAATTAGGGTTTTGTCACGGATTGCCAAAGGGGGAGTTTGTTAGGTTCTAAGGTCTTAGGATTTTATGTATTTAGAACTCTAATTTGTAATGTTGGCAAACCATGATCAAAACATTGTATGGTATCTTCTTTAGACTTGCTCAAAGTTGGTTTAATATTGTAAAGTTGGAATCGAGTGGCTGCAGAAGTATTTGGGACTCTCGGCCTGGCTCGATCGATCGAAGAATAGACTCGATCGATCGAAAATCGCACAGGTTGAATTTTCTGCAGAATTTCCAACTCAGCCCTACTTCATTAAACGTTTAGGGTTTTATGTTTTTACCCTAGGTATATAAATAAAACCCTAGCCACGTTTTTGAAGGTGGTCCATATTGTATTGTTGCTAATACATTGCGGTTTTGTGTGAATCTCTTGTGAGATCTTTGAGGAGCTTTCCTTTACACAAAACTTAGGGTTTTCATGGTGAAGATTATTTCAACATCTTGAAGATCATTATTGTTGCAACCATTGGAACTTAAAAGAAAAGCAAGCGGGGAGCTTGTAGCTGATTGAGGAATTCAAGAAAGAAGTAGTCCGTGGATTCGGAGCCTGCGCGTGGTCGTGTCAGGAAGTTCTACTGGTGGGTAGCATTAGGAAGTCGAGCGGGGAGCTTGTAGTCCTTTTGTACGAACTTCAATTCTTTCATAGTGAATTCAGGTTAGCCTTGAGGATCGGTGGGTCAAATCCTCCCCAGGTTTTTACCGTGTGGTTTCCTGGGTGATCATATCTTGTGTTCTTTATTTTCCGCTGCATTATATCTTGATATGATTGTTTGGATTGTTTTAACCTAGAATTGTTTAATTTGACTAAGTAATAACTTGGCTAATTAATCTAGGCTACGCAATCTGTGTGTTTTAAGGGGTCTAAAACCGTTCAGAATTCATAGTCTCTTAACGGAGATATAAAATATTCCCTTGAGATAAGTTTAATGGGTTTGTTATTCAAAGAGTTAGGCCTAACCACTTTAGTAAGACTAAAGTATATATTTATGGAATTGGATTTCATAAATATATAATGAATAACATTAAAGGATTAAACCGGGTACTCAAGGATTAAGATGTAGTATTTTACAAAGTGGCAGTCGACATTAATGATTTTGTATTACTACGAATATTTTATGAAGGGGTTGCATGTACAATAAAGTCTTGGGATATAATTTATAGATAAGACCTAGAGTGCAACTATTTTTATATAGTGGTATTAACAATAGTTAATGGTAACTTTGGACTTGTCAAGAGTTGACAGAAAAGCCCAAGGCCCATTGGAGCTAGTGTCTTATTGGTCCCTTTTGGTCCCACTCCAAGCCACACACTTAAGCCCAATTGGTAAGGCCCAAAAGGCCGGCCCAATTAGATAAATTGGTTAGATACAAAGGGAAAAACGTACAGAAAAATATAAGTGAGAAAAACATCATGAAAATGGTGTGGATGTGAGTTTTTGTCACTCACAAGTTATCCCTTTGTTACCAATTGAGAGACCACACATCTTGGGCGTTAGTGGAATTGGAGTGAAGATTAAAAGTAGTCCCAAATACTTCAATCTTTGTTTTGAAATTCACCGCTTCAAGGTACGATCTCTTGTTTCTCTAATTCTGAAATTTACTTTGTGCATGTTATCAATATTGAATGAAGTAGATCCGTTTAAAACTTATTTTCCGCTGCATTTATCTTTATAACCATCAGTATCATCATCTCAATGAGTCCTAAGAAAAATTTTCAAGCATATTCCCATATTTTATGTGAAATTTACACTTTCACCCCTAAAGAAAAGGTTGCTAGTTGCTAAATAAATGGAGCAATTCTTTTACTCTTTATTAGTAGAGGGAAACCAAGTAATCACTGCTGAAGAGCAAGGTGATTTCTTTGGACGACCATTCTGGATGCCCTCTATTGAAGATGATGATCACTTGGATCGATTATTTCTTTGGACAATCTCTTGCCATCAAAGTTATTTCCTTGGCAACCATCTGGATTGCCTTTTACTGAAGATGATCATCACTTGGATCGATTATTTCTTTGGACGATTTCTTGCCATCGGAATTATTTCCTTGGCAACCATCTGGATTACCTTTAGTGGGCATTTCGCCTATGATTGGGCCTTTGCCTTTTTTTTGAATAAGTAACTTTTTAGTTTTGACTTATCCATGTATAAATGTTTTATTGCTTTAAATGATTTTATTCTTGCGTGAAGAATTAATCATTGCTGTTAGGACAATTTTATTCTTGTATGAAGAATTTATCGTTGAATGATTTTATTCTTGTATTTATCATTGAACTATTTTACTCTTGCATAAAGAGTTTATCGTTAAATGATTTTATTCAATTATATGAAGAATATTATCGTTATTGCTTTAGACAATTTAATTCTTGCACAAAGAATTTACAGTTGAACGATTTTACTCTTGCATGAAGAATTTATTGTTGAATGATTTTACTTTTACATGAAGAGTTTATTGTTAAATGATTTTAATCTTGCATGAAGAATTTTATCATTATTACTGTGGATGATTTAATTCTTGCACAAAGAATTTACCATTGAATTATGATATTACTCTTGTATGAAGAATTTTATCGTTGAATGATTTTACTCTTGCATGAAGAGTTTATCGTTAAATGATTTTACTCTTGCATGAAGAATTTTATCATTATTACTTTGGCCGATTTAATTCTTGCACAAAGAATTTACCGTTGAACGATTTTACTCTTGCACGAAGAATTTATCGTTTGAACACTTATACTCTTGCATAAAGAATTTATCATTGAATGATTTTACTCTTGCATGAAGAATTTTATCATTAAATGATTTTATTCTTATATGAAGAATTTTATCATTATTGCTTTGGACGATTTAATTCTTGCACAAAGAATTTACCCTTGAACTTTTTTACTCTTGCACGAAGAATTTATAGTTGAGCAATTTTACTTTTGCATGAAGAGTTTATCGTTAAATGATTTTATTCTTATATGAAGAATTTTATCGTTCTTACTTTGGATGATTTAATTCTTGCACAAAGTATTTACCGTTGAATGGTTTTACTCTTTGCATGAAGAATTTATCGTTGAATTTTTGGGATGGTTACTTCTCGAGTGGACTGACGATCATGCGGATCAGTCTTGTAGCTTCTTTGGAAATTTTGTAGCTTTAGGCCTCCATGAGACCATGTCACCTTGGACCTTCTTGAGATCATGCTTCTATAGTAAGTAGTACATGCACCTGCCAAAATTTGTTTAAACAAAAATTTCAGAATAATTCATACATGAATAATGAGCTACCAATGGCCTAGTTGGGCATTTTTCTTATCGTGCTAATATTTTGATTGGACCAAATATTCTCTTGTAATCCTATAGCTTTACCTATTTTGTAATTCCTCTAGTAGAACAAACATTTTTGCATGAAACTTTATGACATTTACAAAAATAAGCTTTGTGACTATAATATTTCATGTGAATAGTTAGTTGTAAAATGCTAGGGGGTAAGAGTTACACAGTTGCTAATCATAGTACATAAACATTATCAAGAGAATAATTAACTTACCATAATACCTTTCCTCTTGTTGCTTTCCATTTAATTCATTCAAAACTGGACTTTTTAACAATTAAGATCCATTTGAATATAACTTATTTTGTTGAAACTGAAAACTGAAAACATTGTAGCAAAATAATTTTTAAATGTGTGAATAGTATCGTGAGACCCATTTTTAATGAAAAGTTACTGAAAAGTGTGTGAACTGTACATGAACGGTGCGTGAATAGTAACCGCATAGTGTGAACAGTAACTTTTGTCCCCCAGCTAAAATGAGTGCAAAGGAAAAAAAAATAAAATAAAAAGGCTGAAACGTATCCCTCCCAAAACGTAGACGCTATATATGTGGATCCAAACCCACAATAATTCTAATTGTCAATATTCCAAGAATATTGATAATCTTAAATATTCAGGTATAACATTCATCACAATTGTTGTGCTTTATGCATTTGATGGGTTTTTTGAAAATTTCATGAATTTTGCAAACCCAAAAAACTATATACCTTTTTTTATTTATTGATTATTTATGCAAGATTGGTTTGTACTCGATTTTAATAAGATAATCATTCACATTTCTAATTAGGTGCACATGAATATAAGAAATAAATAAATGTGCTACCTTATGCATCACCATAGTGTGCATATAGAATCTGGTTCTCTCTTTTGGTTGAGAACAAGTTGATGATTATAACTCGTGACCGTTTCCCTTTTTCTTTTATGTCCTACGGACTTTAAGTCATTTTATCCAGTTGAAAACCACTACAAGAAGAGTCAAGTGATTAGACATACCTGAGTGGAAATAATTAATGTGCGGATCAGTGGGATGAGCCATGCGGATTGCATCCATGGCTTTTTGTTTGTGTCCTTGACTTTTTCTTTGAGTGAATTTACCTTAGCTCTTGATTCCTCTTCTAAACCAAGGTTCTTTTTGGCTGAATCAATAATCACTAGTTCAAGTCCTTGACAAAATGAAACATATCCAGGCTCGCCGACCCACGGTAGCATGACAAAATTTTGGCCAAATTTCGTTAAGATGATTCGAATTGGCTTCTAAATTTATCATGCCTGTTCTTTGGAGAAGGGAGAGTTGCTGCAAGACTGCTTCTATGAACCCAAAAACTAAGTTTCTTATTATTATTTTTTTTTTAATGTGAACTGAGAAGATTTTAAACTCGTGACTATATTATGAACACAATCATTTAGCATTTCAAGTCTATGAGACTCAATTGATCTTCTCATAATCATGATAATGAAATATATGCTACCAATAATATAGCCATATTAGCTGTGATAATTGTAACAATTTTATAGCAATATTTTCAACATGTTCTACATATTTGTAAATAATCATGCAAGCTTGATATGTATTTAGTTCCAATAAAGAAAGAAAGAAATGAGTTACCTCAATAGAAGACCTTAAATCTCGATACTATTTTGTACATACCTTAATTTTTTCATTGTTGTAGGCTAAATGTTCAAATAGCGTGTAAAACACCTATGAACGTTTAGACCCCCAATTTACAAATTACCAACACTAGCTTATAATCAAACAATATATGTGCAAAATATGAAAATAAGCTAAAACAGAATTGGTAAAACAATCTAAAACATAATTAATCACAATCACAGTAGTAATTAAATGGTAAAGATTAAGAGAAGAGAGATGTAAACACAAATACAACACATCGATGTGTTATCAAAGAGGAAACCAAAGTCCTCGGCGAAAAACTTTTCTGCCGCCCTCCAAGCGGTTAATAATCCACTAGAGAATAAAGTTAGGATACATGAATCGCAGAAGACCTTCCAAGCCTATTCTACCCAGTGCACCTAAGCCCTCTACGCTTCTTGCTCTAACAGGGTTACATCGAACCTTGTCTTCTCTAGCTTACCGGATCCCGTAATCGTCCATTGCATCAACCAAAATTAATTGGTCCCTTCTGAACTGCTTCCCAAGCACCAAAAAACCTTCTCACAGGTATGGGTATGGTGAGATAAGGATTTGGCTAATGTACCTCTCAAGGATATATCAATGGACAGGTCGAGAGTAGAGGAATTTGGAGAATCAAAGGATGAAGATTGTGGATGAGTCAATCTTATTTTTCTTTAGGGTCTCTCTCTCAATATTCTTTCTGGAAACTCTTTACATTTCGTGAGTATAAGGGTATTTATAGTAGTGTGTATGAGGAATACAAAGAGTCAGTTTTAACCAAATAGGGCATTCTGGTGACTCGAACTCACGACTGGAACGAGTCACGAGTTTGAGTTGCGAGCTAACGGTCTAGCAGACTGGAAGTTTCGTCCTTTAGTGCAACGGCTGGCGTGACTCTTCAGCTCCCCCTACATGCTTCACAGGTGTGCCATTCTAGCAACTCATCAGTTGCGAGATCCAGTTGCGAGGCTCTTTTTGATTGCACACTCTTGAGCTTTGTTCACACTCTCTCACACACTACTCTTACATGATTCCCACCTAAATACAAGGCTTCTAAATGCTGAATTATAAGCAAATTTAGCACGGAATAAAGCTAACAAAATGATTGAATAAATTCAACCTTACAATCTCCTCCTTTGGCTATTTCGTGATAAAAGCCTAAAACAAACTCTAAACTTAACGTTTAAGTTGGGAATAGTTGAACAAAACTCACTCACACCTAACTCTAGAATCTGTGAAACTCTTGAACCATACGAACAAGTATTTCCTGAAAACAATAACACAATATGATCATTGTAAACAGAAAACTTGAAATGCATATGGAGCAAGCACAATGCAATCAAGCAAAAAGGAATGAAACAATAAAGCATGGCTTGACCAAAAATGAACAATCACTATAAATAGTGACCACAATGATCATTCACACAAGGAATGAACATCCGGACATGCAAACTAATAAGCTCAATGCAAAGTATCATTTGCATGTCCAATACTCAACCGATACAATAACACAAGGTAATTGTATCAAGGATAAAAATCCAATAAGGGCACAAGAGTGATGTACTTAAAGAAATGCATAACATTAATAAAAAGTACTAAGCTACTAAAGCATGGGTACAAATAAACACTTCCCCTTTCAATATGCACACTTCTCTTCTTGTGATGCACTTGGAACATATAAACATGTAACATGAAACACTTGCACAAAACACATTAGTCGTTTAAGGTAAAGCAAGTAATAAAAGGACAAGTATAATATAACAAGTAAATTGCGATCAAGTATTCATGATGTGAAACATATTAACAACTTGATCATACACCAAAATAGTCATAAAGAAATTATTACAATAATCACATAGTAAAGCAAATGATCATCCGAACATGTATTCAATGAAGCACAATAACATAAGGATGTATGCATGTCCAACACACAAACACGATGCAATGAGAACAACAAAGCATAGATACTAAACATAACTCAAAGCATCATATAGCAAACAAGAAAACAAACATAAAGAAACACAAACAATACAAAGTTTTCTTATTTACACAAAATCTTCTCCCCCTTGGTATATGCATCTCCCCTATGGAATATCTCTCCCCTTACAAATGTGCACAAGAAATAGAATTTCTCCCTTTAAGAATGTACACAAGAGTCATATAGAAATGACAAAACACTCTAGTATACTATTCTAGAGTATACTCTCCCCATTTTTTACACGAATAGACAAAGGGTCAAGGAGAAATGAGGGCAAGAGATGAAGGTATGAACAAGAAGAATGATGCATGAGGGGTGCAAGGTGAATAAAAAATGAAGCTCAAACACAAGCAAAACAAAATGCTACAAAGCACAACGTAAACATGACATGTTAGGATGAAGAAACAAGGTATAAACCAATGCATGACTAGGGTAGCAAGGTGTGTGCAAGAGGTGGCTATGTGCAATGCATGACCAAAGCATGGAAAGTGCACATGTGGGGTAAGGTGTGTTAAATACACAACCAATAATCCAAACATGTTCCTAATAAGGAAACGTGAGAAATCCCAAAGTTTGGTACTCATCGAAGTCCAAACAAGTGAGAAAATGCCTAAGAGGCATTTTATCAAACACCTAGTGTGCACACTATGAATAACAATGTAAAACAATGCATGAATATCATGAAATCCACCCTTAATACATGTTCTTTTTGCCATAAGGGGCCAACATCCAAAGCAAATCATCAAAAGAAACCAATCTCATACAAAAATTTGACAAAAATTAAGTTTTCCCAACCCCTATGATGAACATCCCAACCAAGAGCACAAAACTCTCCAAAACATAATTTAAGGATCCAAATCAATGAAAAGAGTTTAAAATTACCTTAGAGATGTTAATGGAATGAAAAACCATTCGAATTGATTGGGTTTTGATGTAAAAATATTGAAAGAGGGGTTTAAGAGAGGAAGGGAGAGGTTTAAAAACAGGTTTCCCACGAAAAACCCTTTAAAAGGCTGTTTTTGGGCGTTTCGCGATTGGCGAGTCGCGAGATGAGTTGCGAGTGAGTTGCGAAACCATTC
This sequence comes from Quercus cerris, assembly GCA_963669245.1. NCBI lineage: Eukaryota > Viridiplantae > Streptophyta > Magnoliopsida > Fagales > Fagaceae > Quercus > Quercus cerris. The sequence goes on along the minus strand of OY770008.1, from coordinate 23,198,080 downwards.
TGTGTAAACTCGCGACTGGCCGAGTCGCCAAAACAAGTAGCCAAAACTTGCTACTCGCGAGAGTAGCCAGAATGAGTAGCCAAAAATTCCGACACCTGTTTTTCAACACAGAACATGTTTAAACAATGAAAAACAAGTAAGCACTAAACATGAACACAAAGAGTGATAAAAATCACTTTCAAATACATATAAAATGATCAAATTTTTTTTTTGATTTGATCCATATATAGTTAAGCACACACATATCATATTTAAACAAATACAATTGAACAAATGAATAAGACATTCATTGAACATTAGGCATGTGTGTTGTGTGTGTGTATCAAATGTGGAATAGTCCTTAATCTAGAGTGAAACTTTAATGATCAATTCAATCAAGTCATACACAACTAGTATTAAGTCAAGTGGTCTATCTCAATTATAGAAATGAATATATATGACCTTCTACAAGAAAATGATTACATATCTTTGAAGCATTTTGTTTGGCTTCTTTACAATTCATAACATTTGATCATTTTTGATCTTTGCATCTCCTTTTTGAGATCGATGCTAGAAACTTTTGATATTTCAATTTGATGAACAAGCCTTTGACTTTTGGGCATCATACATTTTCATAAAAATCGTTTTCCCTTTTTCTTAGTCAAATACTAGTATGTGCGATGGCTTTTACAGCTCATTATCTCTTTTCATTTTGAGATTTACATTTGTTGAGCTCTTTAAGCAAAAAAAAAAAAAAAAAGAGTGAGAAGATATATAGGTACAAGTCTACGCATGTATTAAAACCAACATGACTATTGACTAATAATTCATGACAAGCTTAAATATCGATTTACAACAATCATACATAGATGTCAAGATTTTTCCCACAATGATATAAGTATATAAAGAACAAGTTATGCTCGTAAATGCACATAGCCATTTATACGAAAGTATTAGGCCAAACACATATGTGATATGTGTTCAAACATATAGAATCAAACTTTTTGAAATTTTCACTTTTTATGTGGTTTTGGATTTTTACTCACACAAAACTAAAACAAAAAAGTAAAATCAAAATTAAACAATGCATATAAAGAAATGCAAGATGCACAAAATGCATGACAATAAAGCATCTAATGCATGAAGGGTTCTACAAAGATCGAAAGAATTAGATCAATGACTAAAAAAATCAAGAGTTCAACCATAGGAATTCTTCCTCATCCAAATGGAATGATTGTTTGGAATGGGTGTCTCACAAGAAGTGAAACAAGGGTTGGAAGACTGAGAATCGGAGATGCACATAGACAAGGAGTTAAGAGCATTAAACACGTTCTTTAACAACATGCTATTATTACTCAAATCCGGTTTACTCTTTTTAGCACAACTTCCAAGAAGCTCAAGTTTCTTTTTTCTTTTAATTCTTTTAAGAGCATGAAACTTAAAGTAATGAGGTCTTAGATGACCAAAAACACCACAATGGTGACAAACAATGTGTTTAGATCCACTAGGCTTTTTGGGAAGGGATTTAGCAACATGGGTTTGTTCTCTCTTCAACTTATAACATTGAGATCTTATATGACTAATCACACCGCAATTGTGACAAGTTGGAACAAACTTAGATCCATTCAAAACCTTAGGTTGAGACTTAAACAGAGACTTTGACTTAAGAGTCTTTCTCTCTACCTTTTGATTTCTTTAATGTGGAGAAATGTATACCTATTTGTCCTTTGAGGTAGAACACACAGTAGGCACAAAATCGGGTTTTACAACATGATTGCACCAAATATTTTCATCCTTTTAGCAATAGGTTCAGTAATCAAACACTTGGCATGCATCTTAAGAGATTCATTTTCACATTTTAACTCATTAACAACTTTGTTAGACAAAATAAGTTTAGCATCCAAGTCCATATTCAAACATTTAAACTCTTTCAGCTTTTCAAGAGAATTTTCAGTAAGTTTCTTATATTTTTCAACCAATTTGTTGGATTCATTGAGCTTAGCAATCAAATCATCATTTTCACAAAATAACTTGTTCAAATCCTAATGAAACTTTTTAGCCTTCTTATTTAAGAGTTTAATGTCAGGAATATCAACACCTAAGGATTCATGTAACATAGCATCACAATTATGAGGATTATCACTCATAGAGGCATTTTCACAAACATGTCGCATGTTACATTCATCAACATCTAAAACATGCATAGAAGCATACAAAACACTATCCATGGTAAATAACACAAGGAGTCAAGGATTATACTTAGGTATTTAAATTACAATAAGTGTACTCGCTCTGATACCAATTGAATGTTCAAATAGTGTGTAAAACACCTATGAACGTTTAGACCCCCAATTTACAAATTACCAACACTAGCTTATAATTAAACAATATATGTGTGGAATATGAAAATAAGCTAAAACAGAATTGGTAAAACAATCTAAACCATAATTAATCACAATCACAACAATAATTAAATGGCAAAGATTAAGGGAAAAGAGATGCAAACACAAAGACAACACATCGATGTGTTATCGAAGAGGAAACTGAAATCCTCGGCGAAAAACTTCTTTGCCACCCTCTAAGCGATCAATAATCCACTAGAGAATAAAGTTGGGATACATGAATGGCAAAAGACCCTCCAAGCCTAATCTACCTAGTGCACCTAAGCCCTCCAACTTTCTTGCTCTAACAGAGTTACGCCGAACCTTGTCTTCTCTGGCTTACCAGATCTTACAATTGCCCATTGCATCAACCAAAATTAATTGGTTCCTTCTGAACTGCTTCCCAAGCACTAAAAAACCTTCTCACAGATATGAGTAGGGGTGTTCACTAAACCGCATAAACTGCACAAATTGCAAAAATCGCACCAAAACCGCCCGCAAAATGGCATAACCGCACCGCACCGCAAGTAATATTGCACCGCACCGCACCACACCACATGGTGTAGTGCGGTTTGCGGTTTTATAATAAAAAAACCACACAAACTGCACCGCACCGCACCCTCTCTATATATTAATATGTTTAATTATTTTTAATATTAAATATATTATTAATAGTTTAATAACCCTAGTTTTCAAAAAAAAAAAAAAAGGTTTGATAATCCTAGCAAGTGTTGATTATGAAAGCCAACCCAAAATAAAGAAAAACTAGCTCAATAATTTAAAACTTGGACCAAAACAAAGGGAAAAATTAGTTTTCGGCTGGGTAGAAAAAGCCCAAAATTTGAAAATATATCAACTTCAAATCATTCAAATCGCATCTTATACATCGCACCGCATATGTGACACCGCATATGTGACCGTAAAAATGAGATGCGATGCGGTTATGGTTTTGGCTAAACTTTAAACCGCACCGCATATCACATGTAACCGCAAAAATAAGGTGCAGTGCAGTTATGGTTTAGCTAAACCACGCCGCAAAATGCGGTGCTAAAAATGATCCAAAACCGCACTGCACCGCACCACGAACACCCCTAGATATGAGTATGGTGAGATAAGGATTTGGCTAATGTACATCTCAAGGATATATCAATGAAGAGGGTGAGAGTAGAGGAATTTGGAGAATCAAAGGATGAAGATTGTGGATGAGTCAATCTTGTTTTTCTCTAGAGTTTCTCTCTCAATATTCTCTCTGGAAGCTCTCTACATTTTGTGGATATAAGGGTATTTATAGTAGTATGTATGAGGAATACGAAGAGTCAGTTTAACTAGACAGGGCATTTTGGCGACTCGAGCTCGTGACTGGAACGAGTCGCAAGTTTAAGTCATGAGCTAACGGTCTGGCCAAACTGTAAGTTTTGTCCTGTAGTGCAATAGCTGACGTGACTTTTCAGCTCCTCCTGCATGCTTCACATGTGTGCCATTCTGGCGACTTGCCAGTCACGAGCCAGTCGCGAGATCCAGTCACTAGGCTCTTCTTGATTGCACATTCTTGAGCTTTTCTTCACACTCTCTCACACACTACCCTTACATGATTCCCACCTAAATACAGGGTTTCTAAGTGCTGAATTGCAAGCAAATTTGGCACGGAATAAAGCCAAAAAAATGATTGAATAAATTCAACCTTACATATTCTTCTTGATGAGCTCTTTCTCTTTTTAGATCTCTTTTGTTAGGCTTAACGTGTTTGAGGCCTAGATCGATTTTGCTTTTTTTTTTTGTAGGTGCAAGAACTAGGCCACATTGTTTCCCCCATTCAAACATAAAAGGTGTAGTTCCTGTTTGTTGATGACTAGAGGAATGGCCTTTCATGGATTGAACCTATTTGCCTTGAGGGCTTTTTCTAGAAATTGAATATCCAAGCCCACCTTTGCAATGACCCTAGAACAAGCATGCTTGGCTTGGAACCACTTTTCTCACATGGTTCATGATTTAGATATGTGTGTGGTAATTTTGGTACCCTTCTAAGCTGATTTCTTATCAACGAGCTCTTCTTTGTTGGCTTCAAAGCTACTGGGGCTTGACTTGCCATTTGTGATGTCAAAGGAATTTTCACAACCTTTGGTTGTATTTCCCTTTTCCATTTAAGAGTTTTTGATCTTTTCCTTAGTTGTTTCATTTTGACAAGTTCTCATTCTAAATCTTATAGACTTAAGAATATAGGTACATTCAAATTAGTCTAGTTACACTAGTGAATAGTCTAGTACTTTTACTACACAAAGTGTTAGATTTGTAGTAGCATTAATCGTCAAGTAAGAAATTCACAAATATTAATAACCACAAATGTGTAGAATTTTTTGTAGCTTATGGGCGGTTGATGCATCCATAACATAGTCTTTAGCATAGTATACCTTAGCATGTTTGCATAACACAAGTATGTATGTGCATAACATAAAGAAAATGTAATTTAATTCATACTGAGCACTAAAATAATGGCTTAATTTGTGAATGTATGATGCTCAAACATATAGAGACCACTAAAGTTTTCATGAAACCATGTGGTGGATTTGTGTATAAATGGAACAAATTTCATGGTTCAAGTCTCAAAGACGGTCTAAGGTTGACAGTCTAAGTTAGATCCACCTTGCATTCACTCTGGAAATTATTATCTTTGTAAGGTCGAATAGGCCATCCTTGTGTTTTATCTCCAAAGCTTTCTTTATTTTGGATTTTTTAAGCTTAACATGATAGTTTTTGCCAAAAGCATGTGTAGCAAAAAATCAGAATTTTCATTATTCTCATTTCTCAGCTTCCAGCTACGTAAAAATAATTAGCAGGTTTGGCCGGGCTTGTTGGACTTTCACTTATATCCAAATTTAGCATTTTTAAATTTGGTAAGATAGTAAAATTTGACCTTAGCCTCTTTAATGTCTAAAATTATGATATAACTTTGGTAAGATAACAAAAAGTTTCAGCTCCATTTTTCTTAAATGACGAAAATTATGATACATTATCTTGCACAATAATATTTGACTCCCTTATTTGCAATCTTATCAAGATGCATTAGGAAAGAAAAGTAGTGATATAAAAAGCCATAATTAGGATATCAAGGCCATAAAATTTGCCAGTAACTAATCCCTTTAATTTTTGAATTGTGTAGTCTGTAACTATAAAGTCTCACAGTTGTATAGTTGTTCAAATTAGACTTTAACACCCAAAATTGGACTCTTAAATTCATCAATCAAGGCTATTTTAAAGCTAGTATATTTTTTCTTGAAATATTCTAGACTTTATATCTCAAATTGATTACCATATGACATTTTCCATCAATGCTTAACGTGGAACTTGGGAATTATAATTATTGTCTAATGTTTTGCATTTAAGGATGGGAAAGTGTTATAGTAATATATTTTGTTAATTATTATTTCCTTCATCCACATGTGTCTTTTGAGAGTAGTGTAGCGTGAAATAAATTTAAATTCCATTTGCGAATAATGAGATGAAAATAACTCATCTGACCTGAAGACCTAAGAATTGGGTCACGCTGTTGTGATTTTTCCAGGTTTCTTCTAGAAATTTGGGGATGAAAAGGGCTATGTTTCTTCCTCAAGTACGAAGGTCATCCATTGGACAAAGGTCATCTAGTGCTCCTCTTGATGGGGCACTTGCTTCTTGATGACGACTAAAGGGATTTGTCTTCGTTTGAACTTGAAAGGCACAATCACTTCTTGATGACGACTAGAGAAATGACCTTGCATGAAAGACATTTTTGGCCATTGCTTTTCTCTTATCTCTTGGTATGTACCTTGTGTTTTCTTCCCTTCGACTTAAAACTTCGATTTAAACCTTTTTTAGGGAACACTGTGGCTAAGGTTATTGCCGCTCAAATTGGCAATTCTCCTCAAACTTTGTCGAATTTTTTATGATCCTTATTTCTTGATTTCTTCCCACATGAGGGAAAAATAACAACCCCCAAAAGAGAACGATGAAAGGGGTTTCATGGATGAGATCTTGCAAATTTTGGACTAAGAGACCCTTTTTTTGTAGGAAGAGCTAGATGACTAGTCAAGTTCCCCACAAACGGCGCCAAACTGATGAAACCAAAAATCGTCAGTTGGGTCACTTGTCCAATCTAGAGCTTTTGACGGGCTTATGAGATTTGCAAGAGAAATAAAACTGGTCAAAAAGACCACCGGGGTGAGCTCCAGTTGGGAAGCCTCTGATGCTTGATTCAGTATCCACCCATATATTTTGTATATAGATAGAATTTTGTACTCTTTTTGACGTACCTTAGCAAATGGAAAGATTGTCCCTTTTATAGGTAGCTTGGGTAGCTGTTGTGCTCATAAATGTCTTCATGTACACAATTGCAGGTAATTATTTCCCTGTGTGTAACTGTCTCTATCTTAATGGGAGTTTAAGGTTAATGAGTAATGGTTGTCATTAATGTGTTGAATGTGCTTTAGCAGTTACATATTTTTCCATGGCATCGGAGGCTCCTCTACTAGAGCTCACCTCAGTGGTCTCTTCGACTAGCTTTATTTCTCTTGCAGATCTTAGAAGCCCGTCAAAAGCTCTAGATTGGGTGAGTGACCTAATTGACGATTTTTGGTTTCATTAGTATTATTTTGTTGAGTCTGTTGATTGAAAAGGATAAGGAGAAACACTGAAAGAGGGACTTAATATTTTCTATAAGTTCATGCATGATGTATCATCTTTATTTATTTATTTTTTTTACCATTTTCTGAACACAAGAGATGTGAAAAAACATCAAGGTTGCGTTTGAATATTTAAATTTGAATTTGAATTTTAAATTGAAATGCCTAAATTCCTAATTTATAAATATTGAAGTTGAAGGATAGTGATAAAATGGTCGTCCATATTTGCAAACCGTCCATGTTAATGATGAGTAAAAGTATGGACGAGCGTAAGCACATTAATTCCAGACAACATTTATTGACCAAATGATAAATGAGCATGGAGCCGTTACTGCTATCCAATGATATGCATTTAATGGCCATTACAGACGTTAAAGGGCTGGGATTAAATGGTCATTATTGAGCCATAAATCGTCCAGCTATGGTACAACGTTAGAAAGGCCAACAGATTGAGCATTTACTCACACAAAGGCTATATAAAGCCAAGAGAGACAAGTAAGTGATTCATACTGAACACACACACAAATTACTCTACAGATTATAGATTTCTAAAGAGTTTAAGCTAATTTAAGTATCATAGGGTCCTTGGCAGGCCTCAAACTAGTGTCATCATCTGCTTAGTGTCTTCTTTGATATAAGATCTCAAGGTCGTCCATCGTACTAATGAGGAACATACTGACGAGGCAAAATCGAGCTTTATCAATATGGCGCCGTCTGTGGGAAATTGACAATAAACCATTGGATTCTCTACTGACTAAGTTCCTTAGAATCAATGGACTCAACCACAACTGCACCGCCGGACTCGGTGGTGATGGCTCAACAAATTCAAGCATTGACAATCAATGTGCAAGAATTGATGAAACAAAATGAAGACTTGAAATGAAAAGCATGCTTAGAGGGCACAAATATGTCACAGTCACGGCGTAATCGCAATGATAATGACAATGAAGCCCATAGCCTTGAAAATAGCAGAAGCGAAACTTCTGAGCACACTTCACAGTTAACTCGTGGCAATGACTAGATGATGAAGAGCATGAGGAAGGAGTTAGATAAAGTCAAGAATGCCATGAAGGGAAAGACAATGATAAATCTTGATGGCATGATGCCTCCCAAATTTCGTCTACCATAGCTGGAGGCATACGATGGCACAAAGGATCCCCTAGATCAAATAAGGGCATTCAAGACAATATTATACCTCCAGCAAACCCAAGATGAAGTAATTTGTAGGTCATTCCTAGCAACCCTTAGAGGAGCAGCAAGGGTATGGTTTAGCAAGTTGCTCGAGGCATCTATCGTGAACTTTGACCAATTGAGCGACTCTTTTGTTTGCCATTTCATTGGGGGCCAATGCCACAAGAGGCCCTCATTCTACCTGCTAATTGTGAAGCAACAGGAAGGGGAAACCCTGAGAGAGTATGTAAAACGCTTTAACAAATTAGAGTTAGAAATTGACGAAGTTGACGATCAGGTGATAATGACGATCTTTCAAGTGGGGTTGAACAACCCTGACCTCGTTTTCTCTTTAGGCAAGTCCCCACCAACCTCGATGATGGATTTCTTATTCAAAGCATAGAAGTATATGAATGGAGAAGATGCACTAACTGCAAAAGGACTGACGAGCAAGTGTAAGAAAGAAGAGATTATTGAGTCCCAGGGCAAGAAGAGGGATCGCAAGGACAATCCCTCAGAAGCAAAGGCCAACAAAAGTGGTTTGGAGGCACCGTAAAAGAAAAAGCTGAATTTCACTCCTTTCCTGATAATCGTGGACAAAATCCTCATGCAAATAAAGGACGACCCTGCTCTAAAATGGCCCAAACCATTGAGTTCATCCTCAAAGTGGAGAGATTCAAAGAAATACTGCCGCTTTCACAAGGATCATGGTCATTATAGTAACGAATGCTGGGATTTGAAAGAACAGATAGATGAGTTAATCCAGAGGGGAAAACTCCAAATATTTGTCAAAAAGGACTATCAGACCTACCACTGGACGGAAAAGAAGTCTACTAACAACCATAAAGAAGAAGATCAAGATAATCCCAAACAGGTCATAGGAGAAATAAGGACAATCACTAAAGGACCAGTCACTGGGGGATCGTACAAGTCCTTGAGAAAGGCAATCCAAAGACAAGTCAATAGTGTTCATGTCAAGCACCGATAGCCAAACATCATCGCATTGGAGATGACGACATTGTTTTTTCCAAGCGAGATGGTTTACAGTTTATGAACGAGTCATGGGGCGATAGTATGTGGAAGAACTTTGGCTTAACGTGTTGGAAATTATATATATATATATATATATATATATATATATTTGAAAGAAAAACCTTTATTTATTATTATGTCGACCGTTAAAAACAAAAAGGGTGATCAACCATTGGAGAAAGGCATACCAAGTGGGAAAAAAGAAAAAAAAGGTTTGTATTATTTATTTATTTATGCATACATGAGCAATTGAGCATGACTAACGAACTAGGCGGGGTTCTTTCACTCACTAGAGTCATCATACTTGACCACTGACTAGACCAATCTATCTAAGACTAAAGTTGGTTCAAATTTAAAAAAAAAAAAATTGAGTAATGCTAGAGACACATAAAAATGCACAATTTTGTGATACAACTCACTGCGTGGCGAGTTGTGAGCTGTGGAAGTGCGTCCCCACATAGGCCACCATCACACATTCACCAATCACAACTTGTTTATAAAATCAAAGTAATAGAAAATGTTCACTGATGAGCCAAATTAGCACTATTCAAACATCATATACTATATATAATAGCAGAAGCTTTTACCAGGTGCTGACACGTAAGCAAAATGACACCCTTAAAACGCTGACACGTGTACAACTTACCCTTTAAAAAAAATCGCACGGTGCGATTGAAGAGACTCAGTTTTAGAGACAAATGTAGACCTTTATAAAAAAAAAAAAAAAGCCGCTTATATTGGTTGGCAATGCTACGACACCGTTTTAAAGCCTCTGGGTTTAAAAGGAAACCTAACCAGTTAAAATTAAATTAAAAGGGCTTACAATACTCCCAAAAAAACCTTGCGATATTGAGAACGACGAAGGAGAGAGAGATCGAGAGATCAAAAACTGAAACCCAAAACTCTCTCTCTCTCTCTCTCTCTCTCTCTCTCTCTCTCTCTCTTCTCACGAACCCTAATCTTTTTCTTCAAGATGAAGAAGAGCCGTACAAAGGAAGGGAAAAACTTGCGATCCATTGAAGATTCGTAGGGCCGGCCATCACCATACAGCAGAGAATTGTGCGATTAAAGGTTTCTCTTCTTTCTTTTTTTCGTTTCCTTTTGGATTTTTCTTTCTTCGTTTTGAATTTTCCATTCTGATATGTGTGTATATGGATTTGCACAGGAGAGTTGGAAGTTAGGGTGAATTTGAACTTCCGATCGAGGACTTTCTCCTTCTCTCTCTGTATCGCTAGGTTTTTTTAGTTGCAAGCATTTTGTTTATTTTGCTTAAACCGTTTTTAATAAAAAATTTATATATATATACACACACAAAGCCCATATGTTCTGTTTTTAATTTTAGACAGTGGGGTTTTTTTTTTTTTTTGAAAGATCCATTTGGGCATTATTTATGATTCACATATTTTGGTTTGATTGGTTATGATTTAGGTTTTTTGGTTAGGAGTAGTTTTGTTTAATTTATGTAATTAGACGGGTTAGGATTGGTTTAATCTCTTACTCTATTGTCTTCTTTAGGTTTTCTGTCAATTTAGGGATTTGAGATACGGAGATAGAGTTCGGTGCAACTCCGTGACTAACATAATCGGAACTAAACACAGACCAACGAAAGGTACGTATCAATTCTCTGTGTTCGAATATGAACTTAAATTCAGATGTTCATTCTCGTTCTTTAGATGTTTTGTTGTGAATATTATTTCTTACGGCATGATCTGCATTCAGAAATGCATAATAGTGAAAGCTTTTCAAACTTGACAGAACCAAATCACAAATGCATCCTATATAGATCCCTATCACTTTTTAAATCTCTGTGCTTCTGAACGTTCGTTTATTTAATTAATGACTTTTCAAGCTCTTTGAATTGCTGCCTCTCCTCTCTTTTTACTGTTTTCTCTACCAGAAAATGAAAAACCCATTTCTTTTTAATTGTTTCTCTACCAGAAAATGAAAATCCCTTTTCTTCTTTGATTTCTAAAATTTCAAATACAATTATAAATAATTTTAGATGTATTAATAAATATATTTTTTAACAACTTAAACCGTTTCACACCATTTAATAAAAGTTCTAAATTGCCACATCCTCAAACGAATGGCACCTCTGTCAGTTTTTTGATTTGTCCGTAGATCTTTATTTTTATAGTTTGCTTGAATGCTGATTTTCTTTTTATTTATCTCATACTTCGTTTTACATTTTGTTCATTTACTCTATTCCTGTTTCAATTGGCTTTGATTTGCATGTTTTAGCCAGCTTCTATCTTTACAAATTGATTTCTTCAGCCAATTCTCTCTTCTACTTAATTTACATCCTTACTGCTGCTTTTTGTTATTAGAATTTGAATTAAAATCCGGATGTTTATTCTGTCTCTTTCAATGTTTTGGCCTCAGAATAAAATTTTTGTTTTTCCTACTTTACTAATATTATAATCTTTTCAAAATTGGAATTATTATATTCTTTGATTATTTACTACCTTCTTTGAAATTGAAAATTATAGGTAATACTAAACAAAGGTGCACAATGTCATCAGAGACAATCTAAGTCATTTTTTGTTCTACATTCATAGGGATAGGTAGTTGGTAAAAGAAAAAATGGCCAAATAAAACCTCTCCCTCCTTCCAATTGTTAATTTGACACCCATTCTGTTTCGCTTCTTTTCTGCAGCACCTATACCCAAGGTCAGCATTTTGTTACTTGACGTGTTATACACTTTATTTTGATGCTTTCTTTTTGATTTATTGTAATCCTTTTTTTTTTTTGGGAGTGGCATCATGGGGTTTAGTCCTTGAGTATGTGTAGGAAAAAATACGTTTGTCGTTCAATAATGGTTGATTTCTTAGCATTTTATTTTTTTTAATGTTTGTAGGTTTTGCTATTTTGGGCTGCTCTGAATAAGTATATGATTCATAAAGTATTTCATGTTCACATAATTTTTCATATGTGCGTGCATCCAGCCTTGGTGTTAGTTTTTGAGTTTTTATTGAAAATTTTGCTTTGCAACCCAATGAAAAGATAAAAAGAAGGTAGTGGGCTGATTTTATATTGATGAGTAAATACTGTATTGCTGCATTACTAAATCAAGATTTAAGGTTTGGCTAACTTTTTCCCTAATTTCCTTCTTTTTTTTCCCAATTTCTTGAGCTCTGTTTTGTTTAGTTTCTTGAACTGATTATGTTCTATCGATGGCTACATGCTAAAGGATTACTAAATCAAATTTTTTTTTTTTCCCGGAGTGACATGATTTGGAGGTAACAATAGATGAAGCTTTGCCTTTGCTGTTTTCCTTCTTGACATTTAATTTTACTATTATTTTTTTATTGGTATATATCCTTGATTTACTAGAATGCTTATTTTGTTTTTGTTTTATTTTTTTGGAGCATCTTACACTTTCCTTTTGCTTTAATAATAATTTCTCATATATTTTAAAATTGTTCTATTAGACTTTGTTTCTTTTAATTTCTGTACTGCTCAGGCTAATAGACTTAATTTATTGGCAGGTTTTCTTAAATGTTATTGTGGTTAGCTTTGTTTATTTTCTTAATTCATTTGTTTTTATTGTGTATGCCTGTGTGTTTTGGATTGAGTGCTTATAGATGCTTTAATTTTATTCATTTATTTTATGAATAGAAGATTACATAATAATGGGTGAAAAGCTTCATGAATTCCATAACTTGGATGTGTGTATAATCTAATTTATCTCTGTGTAATTTTGAAGCAAATCCTAAAAAATTTGAGGAACTTAAGTGTAATTAATCTTGATTCTTGCTATCTTATTGAGTGCTTATGTTTAGGTGCTTTTGTTTCTTTATGATTTGGCTTTTATGAAAGTGTTAAGAAAAATTTCAAGAGGAAGGATTATTTGATTAAATGAAGGGTTTGCTTTATTTATTACAAAAGACAAACCATAGGTGAAAATTTAAAAATTTCATAATTGGTTGGACACTTCTTATTCCTTCAGTTCCACATTGTAGAATACATTCAAAGATTATGTGTGCAGCAGCCAATGTGGCATGACCACAAAACTGAAGCTGCAAAGGGGTATCTAACATTTGCAGTGTTAATTACTCTCTAATCAATATTTAATTTTAGTATAAAACTTCATAAATTAACTGTGACTAAGATTACCAATTGAAAATCAGTCTTATAAAGAAAGATTGGCTATATCAATGACGTATATTAGTACTTTATTAATGTGTTTTAGATATGATCAGACGTCAAAAGGGTACTAAGCAAAATGCATCAAAGAAGGAAAAAATCTGAACTCTAATGTATATACTACCTTATTCTATGAGTCTTTATGTATTTCATTATATTGTTAAATTTTTTTAAAATTTCTTTAGAAGAGTAAACTGAATGTGCTGTTAAGTTACTATGACTGCCATATTTTCTTTACAAATTATCATATTAAATCTCCAATATACATATGTTTTAGTTTTTAAACTGTTTAAAATCTGAAAAATTGGTAATTTTAACAGACTTTCTTATCCTGTTATTTTGTTAAAATTCAGATTTGTAACAATCACCAAGTGTTCTCAAGAAACATTGCTGGATAAAGCTGACGGGTTAGGACAGCCTTACTATCATTCTTATCCTTTTGACTCCTACTCTCTTCAGTTCCATATTAATATGATAAAATTTATTCAATTTGTCATTGAAGTTGGTTCCATTTTTGCCTCCGCTGGTGAAAGAAAAATCGAAATAGATAGTTATCAAAGAACATTGAACCATATTTAAGAGCTGATAGGTGTTGGTGGTCACAATGACAAGATGGAGAATTTTCTTTTTCATATTAATCTATATTAGTGCTTTTTAAGTATTTTCTTTTGGTTCCAACACAAGCTTCTGATATGTGAGTGTATATTTACGTTAAAGCTCCTGCTATATATTGATCATAGAATAAGAAAGGTGAATGAAGAAAAGCACCAGCTATATTGACCAATGTTGTTGATAGATACTTTAATAAAGAAAGGAGGGTAATGATTGTTGTTTATCGATTTTTGCTGAAAAGTTTACTGAGTATTAAAGTAATTGCATTTTCTTCAATGATCAAATTGAGACTCATGTTTTCAAATTGAAAGATAGAAGCTTTGGAGATTTACAAAATATCCATCCAGCTTGGCTTCTCTCAAATTTGCTTTAGGCATATGTAAGGTAGTACACTTCCAAAGTTTCTTATTGAGTTAAAATAAAGGAAAACATTATGAAAGTGTATGTAAATGATGCTGTATTGAGTCATTTTGGTGAATAGGTATAGTTTTGCTGCTGATTCAATTAAAATCTGCCATTTTAGAATCTCAAGGGAGTCTATTACCTCCACAAGCAGCATTTAATTTAGTTGAAATTGAATGTTACAGTTTTTTTTTTCTTTGATTTGGTTATGAACTAAAAAATATGAGTTAGTTTTGATTTAAGCTTTTGGGTTGGGTTAGTTGTATAGTGAAAAGGCATGTTTGTTTTATTTCAATGTAATTTGTCAGGCTCCTAAGTAAATACCACCAAATTTCAAAATGTGAAGTTGTATTTCTATTGTATAATTTTATATTTTCACTTTGACAATTGATTTGCTGTCATTTTTAACAGCATGATCAAATGATTAAAATAAATAGAGTGAGAAGTATGATGTGTTGAGATTTGAGTACAAAGTAGATTTACCTGCTAGGCTGACCATTATTTTAAGTTATGTGTGTTCGGCTATCTACATAAGCTCATTAGATTATTGTATATGTAAAAAATGTTGTATAGAGTCATTTTGGTGAGTAGGCACAGTTTTTCTGCTAGCAAAATTGAAATTGAATGTTACAATTTTTAATTTTTTAATTTTTTTTTCCCTGGGTTGTGATGACTAAGAGTCTTTAGAATATATAGTAATAATAATTTCTCTTCTACTTATGAGATTTCAAATGATCCTGCGCATTGCGCGGGTTAAACACTAGTTTAGATATAAAAACAGAAGCTTGTAGATAGGAAAAACAAAAACTTTGATATCTCATAAGCAAATCTCTTTCTCAAAGAGATTCATTTTATTTGGAACTCATATTTAATAATTTTGTATTAAAAAATAAGTGATGCACATAACAAAAACAAATGTTTAAATTTGAACTCAAAATTGAAACCTTTAGACAAAAATTAACAAATCCGCCTTTAATGAACGCACAAAATCTCTTTAAATTAAAATAAATAAATAAAAAATTAAAAACCCATACCTTCAAACGTACTCAACCCGTTAATTAACTACCCTTGGCAAAATCTCAAGTTCTACCACCATAGTTGTGCAATCCCCAAGCAGCCTCCAACAAAAGCTATTATGGTCAAAGCAAATCAGCCGCTATGAAATCTCAACCCTCCGATTCAACAAATTTGAACCTTTTCCGCTTTTCGATGCTAATAATCACAGAAGCAATCCATTAAAGCTACAAAATTTGAAAAAAAATTAAAAAAGATTTTAATTATGTGAAAACTATACCTCATTGTACCATTTCACAATGTAATCAAGTTAGAAAAATAAAAACCTAGTAATGTTTTATTAATGTAATCAAGTTAGAAAAATGAAACTACATAATTGGAATTGAAATCAGTCAATGATACATAAATCCAAGAGAATTATCCTAGTTACCAGAAGAATTTATAAATTTATCTCTCCAAAAACATAAAGAAGAATTTATAGATTTATCTCTTAATTTGCAACAATTATAAGAGTGATATAGAGAAAAAAATGGGATAATGATAAATATTTCTTTCTTAAAGGAGAAGTAATTGTATGTGGCTAAGGTAAATTCAAATAGAAAACACGTATATTGAATTCTAATAGATTGTGAGGTGAACATTTTTTTTTTGTGTATTTGAAAGTGGTGCAATGGGAGTAGTAAGTATTAGTTTATGGGTCCGTTTGGATACAACTTATTGTTGCTGAAAGTTATTGAAAACTGATGCTGAAAACACTGTAGTAAAATAATTTTAAAATATATGAATAGTACCGTGAGACTCATTTTTAATATTTTTTAATGTGTGAACAGTGCGTGAACAGTGTCGCACTGTTTATGCACAGTAAAAATTGTCTCCAACTGTCGTCAAATCCGGGCCAAAAAAAAAAAAAAAGGGAGAAAACGCAACTCACAAAACGCGCCGCAAGTGTCATTGCTATCCAAACTGGTACTATATATTTGTCCCTAAGTTTTATCAATGTTTAAAGGTAAGGTGTAGAGATATTTTTGAACATGATAAAGAGTCTAATATGGATAGTTGGATTAAATGTCAGCTAAAGTCTCCTAAGAAATGGAATTGTTTAGAAGAGATTAGGAATGAGATAAAGGAAAAAGAAGAAGTAGAAAAAGCAATACGAATCATATGATTCCTGCAACGTGGAAAAAGTGAAAAAGTAGTCCCCGTAGAGTGGAAAATGGGTCGTAGTGTTTTTACGCATGACTCACGAGGCAGGCTAATTCTACTCTCTAGTCCATACTGTGTGTGGATTATAACAAGAACTTTCACTTACCGTGTGAAAAAAAAAAAAAAAAAAATACATTAAACAATGACTTCTATGTTAGTTCACACTTCAGTGATATATATTCATCGTTAATGCATGGCTATCGCTTCATAAAAATCCACAAGACTCGTCATTAGCATTGCACTATCAGTAAAATACTCCATGGTGATTAATTATAATCATACTGTTTTTGTATTTCTTCTTTTGTCCTGGGGGATATTCAAACTGGGTTCATGCTCTGAAAATAATGTGACAGTGAAATGCATCAAAAGTGAAAGAGAAGCACTTGTCAGATTCAAGGAAGGCGTAATTGATTTTCCAGGTAAGCTTTCTTCATGGGTCGGTAAAGATTGCTGCCAATGGAAAGGCGTAGAGTGCAACAACGACTCGGGTCATGTTACCAAGCTCAATCTTAGCAACCCAGCTTGACGCCCCAGGCACTTTGATAATTACGAAAGTAATCAAAACCGCCCCTGTGAAGTTTGCTCGGCTAATTGTCCTCCTGGTTATACTTACTTTCGGGGTGGATGTTCTAGGTCTTCGAGGTGATTGCTCGGTAAGATAACTTCTTCTTTGATTCACTTGAAATGTTTAAAAAAGCTATTCGAATTCCTAAACTTTTTGGCATGCTAAAGAACTGGATGTATCTAAATCTCTCTTATATATGCATCTCTTTCAGGGGAGATTAGTCGTTATCTCGGCAATCTGTCGAGCCTGACGCATCTTGACCTTGATGGAAACTACAATTTGTCTACCAAAAACTTGGATTAGGTCTCAAGTCTCTCTTCTTTAGAGTACCTGTATATGGGGGGAGTGAAGATCAATCATACCAAAGCAGATTGGCTGCATGCAATTAACATGCTTCCTTTCCTTCGGGAGTTAAGTTTATATTCATGTGAGCTTAAACACCTTCCATCTTCCCTTACTTTCCTTAATTTGACCTCTCTTCGTGTCCTTGTTTAATCTTACGAGCCTCACAAATCTTGACTTGACTTCTAGCAATCAAGGAGGAAAAATCCTTGATTCATTTGGGAGACTTGGAAGGTTGAAATACCTCCATCTTGGTGTTAACCATTTTTCTGGTTCAATTCCAGCCTCTATTGGCAATTTGTCATCCTTGAAGGAGTTGGACCTCTCATATAATAAGATAAATGGAACCATTCCAGAAAGTTTTGGGCAACTCTCAAAGCTAGTCAAATTGTATCTCTTAGAAAATTCTTGGGAAGGTGTCATAACAGAAGCTCAATTGATGAATCTCACAAGACTAGAAGAGTTTGTACTAACAACTAATAACAAAAGTCAACCTCTAGTTTTCAATGTGAAAGACAACTGGCGTGAGTGGCGTCCACCTTTCAAGCTCAAAATTCTTCATCTAGAAAGTTGGCTTATTGGCCCCGAATTTCCTAAATGGCTTCAAGTTCAAAGTGAGCTTACCTATGTCATCCTAAAAAGCGTTGAAATCAATGGCACCATACCTGAGGAATGGTTCTCTATGATATCTTCTAACCTCACCCACTTGGATCTATCCAACAATCAGATAAATGGGAGCTTGCCACACCAATTAGTATTTCCAAATGTGACTAAGCTATTTCTGCAAAGCAATTTGTTTTCAGGCCCTATCCCATCAAATATTAGTGATCTAATGCAAAGATTGCAATATTTAGATGTTTTAGAGAACCACCTCTATGGTAAAATTTCCCTGTCCATATAAAAAATAAAACAACTTAATATTCTTGTCCTTAGGAGAAATAATCTTTCAGGGGAGCTCCCTCATCATTGGAACGAGTCACAAATGGGCTTGCATGTTGTGGATATTTCATACAACAACATATGTGGAAAAATTCCAAGCTCAATGGGTTTCTTATGAAACCTCTCTATATTAGTGTTGAGCAACAATAATCTTAGTGGAGAAATTCCTTCTTCCTTGCAAAATTGTTCTATTGTGAGCATGGATTTTGGGGGGAATTGTCTCTCGGGGAATCTTCCATCATGGATAGAATTAGACATCTTCATGCTACGCCTATGATCAAATCGATTTAGTGGAATCATCCCTTCAAAATGGTGCAATCTTTATAAACTTCGCATTCTAGTTCTTGCACAAAATAATCTCTTTGGGGGCATTCCAGATTGTTTCAACAATTTTATTGCTATGGTTGATCACAACGCCTTCCTGTACAAGCCTATTAAGAACTATACAGAGAAAGCATACATAGTGACAAAAGGAAGAGAGGATGAATATGGTCACATTCTCCAATATGTTACTTGCATTGATCTTTCAGGGAATAGTTTGATAGGAGAAATTCCTATTCAAATAACAAGCCTCACAAGATTGGGTACACTAAACTTGTCAATGAATCATCTAAATGGAAGCATTCCCAAGAATATAGGAAACATGCGATGGCTAAAAACCCTTGATCTCTCAAACAATAGACTTTTTGGACCTATTCCTGGAAGCTTGTCTTCTTTGACTTCCTTAGTACACTTGAACCTATCATTTAACAACTTGACAGGAAGAATCCCATCTGGTAGTCAGCTCCAAACACTAATTGATGCAACCATTTACAAGGGAAACCCTTCGTTGTGTGGGTCTCCTCTTCCAACCAAAAACCCAGGAGATGAAACATCTGATGGCCTAAGTATTACCGATGTCGATGACAAACAAGGTGGAGATCATTATGAAAGGATATGATTCTATGCTAGCATCAAACTCGGGTTTGGTGTAAGATTTTGGAGTGTTTGTGGCTCCCTACTATTGAAGAAGTCATGGAGGCATTGTTACTTTCGTTTCTGTGATGAAATCAAAGATAGGATAGCATTGCTAATTGCATTTGGGCTGGAAAAAAATTGAAGTTTGTAGATTGGAAAGCTGGTTTAGCTCTAAATTTGAGGTATTCATGTGTTTTGTGAAATCTTAAGTTAAATATTTTTTATCTTGGTCTTTCAGTTTGAGTTTTTGGTTGTTATACATGTTTTTTCCTTTGTAGTTGACCTATTTCATGATTTGCTTATGTTCTTTTCCGTTTTGATTTCTGAGTTTACATTTATGAATTTTAGGGTTTTCATTCATTTGAAATTTATATTGGTATTAGAGATAAGATGTAGAAGATTATTTTAAATTTCTGTTCAATTCATTCTCTGTTTGCTTCTTTTGCATTTTGGTTGTGTAGGTAATATGTTTGATAATTTAGATCATTAACTTCTATTTCATAAACGATTACCAGTCCAATTTCTTTTGGGTATGTATCAGTATCTCAACGGGTGCACAGGAGTGCTGGATTTGACACATGTTTCCATTTTAACAGGTCCAAAGAAAAAATTTCAGGCATATTCCTATATTTTATGTGAAATTTACACTTTTACCCTCTAAATAAAATGTTGCTGGTTGCTAAATAAAAAAAGCAAGACTTTTACTCTCTATAGGCATAGGGAAACCCGAGTAATCAATGGACAAGGAAAAAAATCAAGTGGTCAAAGGAAGTAATTCTGATCCAAAAGGTCATGAAAAAGAGGAAGAGAGTCTTATTTTGTTGAGTCTGTTGACTGAAAAGAATAAGGAGAGAGACTGAAAGAAGGACTTAATATTTTTTATAAGTTCAGGCATGTATGATGCATGAGGCGTCATATTATATATATATATATATATAACCATTTTCCAGACATAACTGATGAGACAAAATATCAAGATTGTGTCTAGTTATTTGAATTTGGATTTGTATTTAAATTTGAATTTTAAAGTGATAAATTTAAAATGCCGAAATTTAAAATCTAAATATTGAAACGTATCTTATGGATTTCTAAAATTGTATGTACTTAGAAGTTATTTCAAATTCTATAATGGATTTGTCAAATCTAAATCTATGTGCCCAAATCTTGTCATCCAATCTCTCACAAAGTTATTCTGTGTATGTTGGATTGGAAAAAAACCGTGCATGGTTCAATCTTCAATGGATTAGATTGTGCCAAGTAGTCATCACACTGACATATCCATCAAGAAAAGTTGATCCGCATGGTTCGTTAGGAATAGTTGCTTAGTTTTTACGTACTTGGCATGAGCTAATTTTGACTAGAGTTTATGAGGGTCTTTTCTATTCGCTTCTTGTGTGAATATGTACTCTATTGGTTGTCTCATCAAGGCAATTGTTCTATTCATTTGATACTTTTATCTTCACAATTTATTTTTTATTTTTTAATTTTGTTTGGAAGAAGCATAAAAATAGCCAGACAGTTATAAGCATTACTTTGGCATTTTATTCTTTTGCCATTTAGTTACATCAAAAATTGAGAAAGAGACTTAAAGCTTTGTTACCATGCAAATTCCCAAAACAATTTCCCTTTATTAGATCAAAAGTCATTGGTTAAGTAAAATATTAGACAATATGAAAATATACTATTGGTCTATAAAGTATCTTAGATCCCACAACACTCGACAAATAAACTCCTAAAAAGAATCCCTCTCCATATTTAAAATTCTATTTCTATGGCGTTGTAGCTAGCATCTGTTGCATGCCTTTAGTCTCATTTGCACGCAATGACCCTCGGTTGCCATGATTGTTCAATTTAGGACTTTATATTAAATTTATTTTGTTCTGAATGCCACATCACTTAAAAAAGTCACATTATTATTGTTTGTTGTGAAATTTTAAAGTACTTGCAAGTGTACGAACCATACCGAAATATAGTTTGACAAGAGAAAATTAATTAAACCCTAATCAAATTAATCCTAATCTAGTTTAATAAAAATTGATTGTTTTGAAATTAAAATAAACTAAGCAAAAATGTGATATAAAACAGTAAAAAGATGTAACCAAACAAGAGAAAGTAATTAAGGTTTTAGAATCCGCATTGTAAGTCATATCAGTATATATTTATGATCATTAATTTTTTCCAACCCATTGCATGATAATCTAAAAATCAATCTTGCTGTCATGGAAAATATTCTCATTAAAATCTCTATTTAATATTTTAAAGTTCTCATTAAAATCTCTATTTAATATTTTAAAGTATGCTCTCTTCGCTTCTTAGGTATAAAATCAAATAATCAATTGTATTTGTCACTAAACAAATCACAAAATATATCCAATTTTATAATCAAACAATTATAAAACCAAGCATTAGATTAATTAAGATAAATCCAAAATCATGAGAAAAACATGATTGAACTCATATTAAGAATCCTATCTTAGTTAATTGTAATGAAGTAAGAACCATTTAAATCATTAAACAACAGCTATCGTACAAAAAATCAAATCACATAAATAACACTAACAATCCTTAACAAGGTTTCATCCTCAATCTCAATTGAAAATTAGTTACTCATAATAGTTGACAAAAAAACACAAAAACAAAATACTGAGCATTAAATTTGACAAATAAAATAAAGCTAGAGTGAAAGAGATAAATCACAGTGCTAGAGAAAAGCAGGAAGCCACTGGCAGCATTGCCTCTTGCTCCTATTTCCTCTTTTTCGCTCCAGCCCTCCGTCGTCCTCTGTTTCAGCTCTCTTCTAGCCTGCGTTTCAGCTCTCTTCTAGCCAGCCCCCAATATTTTCTATTTCTCTCTATTTATACTTATATTCACATATGCGCCTGAGACCTAAAAGCTTATTATTAAAACCAACGTAGCCCAAAAGTAAGTACTCTAGGTAGATGTTTTTGTTGAACAAATGAAAAGGCCCACGTCAAACTTCCGAAGCCCATCTGTACATTGGCCTCACTCTTTATTTTTCCCTTTTCTTTTCTTCACTCCTTGTTGGACTCGCCAGCCTGTGCTTGTGTAAGTCATTCCCTCGGATTGCTTTTATTCTTTTCTTTTATTTTTGCTTGCTTCACTTCACGCCTGGGTTGGATCTCTCAAATTGGCTTGACTTAATTGACCATTATTCTGCCTCAAATAAAGCCTATTAGTACGTAAACCTTTATTACCTATAAGAAAAATAATAATAGATAATTACTCACAAAATCACAGGAAAATAATGCTAAATATATAAATATGAGGGTAATTTATTATATATATTTCATGCACATCATTGTTCCTTTAGACTTGTATCCAAATAAATAAATAAATAAATAAATAATAATACTCATTGGAAACTTAAAATTTGAAGGGACCAAAAACACTTGCATAATAAATTTTAAGGGCTAATAGTGTATTTTAGCCTAAATTATAATTAAAGTTACTTTTATATACATAATGAGAGAGAGAGAGAGAGAGAGAGAGAGAGAGAGAATTACTTACATATGTTTGAATAGATATAATTAATTTACTGGTGCCAAGACATCCTCTAGTTCCTTACATATCTTTGATTAGATACAATTAATTTAATGGTACCAAGAGACATCTTAGTCCAATGGTATCCTCTCAGGTTCAAGACCTCGAGATTGGGGTGGGGTAATTTATTATTAGGATAATTTCTAACCATGATTAAAAAAAAAAAAAAAAAAGATAGAATTTGCTGGTTATATATATATATATATATATATATATATATATATATATATAAATATTCTTTTTTCTTTTTTAATAACAGAATTTGCTGGATCTACGCATAAATTAGTAATTTCAGCCAGCAAAGAAATTCTAGCATCTTGTAAATGGAAATGGTAATAACAATTTCCAATTCCCAACCCTTAAATTGATCATTCATTTTTCCAGGTTTTAGTTGTACATCCATCCTGATGATCATATGAGTGCGTATACTCCTTTCATTTGACTCAAATAATAGATCATTTGAGAAGCACGTGACCAAATCACGTCTCTCTAACTGTGTAAAGGGTCATTAATGCAGGATTATTGAAGATGAATCTCAATCAGTTTTTGGTTCTTGAGTCGAAACTTTTTGTCAAAGTGTGTGAAGTACTACTGTGAACTGCTCTAGCTAGAGAAGGAACGAAGGATATCAATGTGCACGTGCAAATTATGATGTGAAAGAAATGCAATGCACTGTACGTTGGAGAGCCCTGGGAGAATAGTTTGACCTATAATTCAACCGTCACAGGTCAAGATTGATTTATACTTGCATTACACACAATTGATGTTAGAGAGCTTGTTGTTATTATTGCTTTAGGTGAGTTTAAATGTTTGAACTTGCTAATATTTGATACACGAGCAGTCCCAAATTAGGATCTCTAGACAGGGACGGATCTATATATTGACTAGGGGGCAATGCCCCCTAAATATTTTTTCAAAAATATATTAGTATATTAATAGGTAAAAATTTTAGTAATTTTGTTCAATAAAATTACGTTTTACTTTCCTTAACAATGCCATCAATATGCTTTTGAAGACAATGTTATAGTCACATACTTTTTTACATCAAATTTTTATTGGTTCGCATACTTGCATAACTTTTTACTTATCAATAATCACTCAATACATTAACAATTTGTATAAATTTTATAGTTTTAGCATTTTACACCTTTTAAAGGCCATAAAAATTAATAGATTAAATTTAAAACAAAATATACAAGTCCAAAAAAATTAGCCCAACAACAAAAATTTCCAATAATAAAGCTAAAAAAAATTAAGCCTAATTAATCTATTTTACCCAAAACAAATAACTTGGCCATTTAAAAAGTTTTAAACAAAAATCTTTAGTGATATAATAGTAGAGTTAAATGCTGAAGCTACCCCACACAACTAACAGCAGAGTCAACCTCCCTAACTCCAAGTCCAAGTCGTGGAAAACCATAAACAGATTCCTGCCATTTGTTGTGTAGAAAGCGTACTTGTGCTAATTTCAAGATATGAGACCTGCGTAAATAGACTTGGCAGATTTAAACAGTTGATACCCCAAATCCATTGCATTCATTAAAAACAAAAATTTGAGTATTTGGTTTTTACAATTTGCGATAAATACTACCTCAAAATTTAGAAATTAAATTCACAAAATAACTCATTTGTCACAAAAAATTAAAAACTTAAATGGAATTGTGACGTAAATTAATTGGGAATTCAATTAATAATCTATTTGAATTTTCTCTAAAGTTTGGCTTTATACGTAGGGTAGTGTTAACGGGCACCTTATGATGCCCGTTAATACCTAGCTTTTATGACAGTTTTATGTACTTTATGTAGTCTTTTTACCAAATGTTTGGTTAGCTTCATAGGAAGAAAGAAAAATTAATAAAGAGACCAAAATAAATTTTTTCACATTTCTCATCAACTCAAGCCTTTAATCATATTTCTATGTTTATCCGTAAATTTAAAAAAAAAAAAAAACACTAAACTAAGCTAAAATCACAATCCTCATACAGGAAACAACCAAAATCAATACATCCCCAAAAAAAAAAAAAAAAAAATACCCATCTCACTAGAAACAATTAACATTAGTACATCAGTATATCACTGAGAGGAAAAATTCTATAATGAGATTATAAAAGTTACCAAGGTTTTTGAGTGAAATTTGTGGTGAACCTTTATATTAAAACTCATTTTCCTCTCATTTGTGTGTGTGTTTGTTTCAAAAAAAAATTGATAAAATTTACCCTTTTAAAAATAAAATTTCAGTTAGTTGGCAGGCCTATAATATGTTCTTATTTAAGGGTAAAGATCCTTTTCAATGAATTAGGAATAATTTAGACTTTTCACTTGTGGTATAGTCTATTTATACTTTACTTATCTGCAGTTTAAAAAGTTTAACTGTGGTGTAAAAAGTTATAATTTAAACTGAGCAATTCATCAATCTGCTTTCTGTAAAAAAAAAAAAAAAAAATATATATATATATATATATATATATATAATTTGAAACTTTTAGTAGTCTTGAGCAAACGAAGTAAACCACAAGTCAATAATATACATTTATCCCTAATTAAACTCATGTAGGTAAAGTTCTAAGAGTAATTAATAAATCAACGATGGCCTTTGCCGTAATTTCAAGACAAAAAAGAAAGATTCAAAGTTCTGACAGCCTGATGACTGATGAGTCAAAGCCCATTGTTTACGTTTAGAAAGGAAAAAACAATGTGGGAAAAGCTAGTCTTTGCTGAGTGAAAAAAGGGGTCATACCGTTTACGCATGACTTTTGTGAGGTTCATTCGATAAAGTCCATACACAAAAGTTTTGTGAGTGATTCTAATACCGCATAAAAGGTTATAATTTTATCAGAATGATGGCATGAAAAAGAAGTGTTCAACCAAAGAAACAGAGCACAAGACTGCAAACTAGAAGAAGGAGATAAACGACTGTAGTTTTTCTTATGATTGATACTAAACAACTTGTAGCTTGGATTAGTTGTAGATAATCTATTAGTTGATACACACTTAACACGTGTAAGATTTAGTTAGAGAATCATTTAGTTGGTTAGTATAGTTTATCCTGTTATTTGATTATATTAGCTAGTATATAAAGCTATTGTAATCTCTTTGATTAGTTAATCAAGCTCATTTTTACCAAATATAATCTTTGACAATTTTTGTCATAATTATTCTATGTTGCAGATCATGATTAATTGCTTATTACTTTTATATACAGTTACCACTCTATCTCTACAACTCAATTTGTCATGTGCAGTAGTGGATCTAGAAATTAATCTTTAGGAGATGGCTAAAAAATGAGATGATTAATATTTTTTTTCCTATGTATATACAATATGTATACCATCAATAATATTTTAACAATTATTTTACAATTGTATATATTAAGAATATGGTAGGAGTTGTGGTATAAAAGTTGGAATTTTTTTTACAAATAACCTTAAATATCAAACCATTTAGTTAGTTGTCACGTTTCAAAACAATGTGGAAAATTAGCATCTCAAGTGTTTAAAACTCGAGTTCCAAGATAAAACTCAAGTTTCTAAGTCTCGATTTGTCTCGATTTGTAAGTGGTGGCATATGATGTGGAAAAAAATCCACATGGAACTCGAGTTTTTAAGACTTGAGTTTCACCCAGTCTTCTTCTTCTTCCTTGCGTTCTTTTGACCTAGCGTTCTTCTTCGTGCAGATCTAAAGACTAGATCGTCTAATCGCCCACCTAGCATTCAATCGTCCAATCGGAGCTCCAGCGTTCTTCGTTCTTCGTTCTTCCTCTTCAGATCGTTCCTCTTCAGATTTGTTCTTCCTCTGTTCTTCGTCAGATCGTTTTTCCTGTTCTTCTTCAGGTCAATTCTTCAAGTACCAAAATCGAGTCTTATAGACTCAGTTTTGCTTTTTAGAACTCAAGTTTATAAGACTCGAGATCTATCTGGCATCATATTTCCAACTCACCAACTGGGAATTGAGTCTTTAACCCTCGAGTTTTAAATTAAAATCGAGTCTATAAAATTTGAGATGCTAGTTTGCAATTTTCTTCTAACTGCATGTTAACTTATGATATTATTTCTCCTCACTATGCTAGTATGTAAATTCCCTCATAAAAGTTGTGTCCATGACTTTTTCATAGTCTAAAATAAAATTATAAATATAATGCAACAATCATTCAATGCATATAAATAGTTTCAAATAATTAATCATATTTTTTTTATAATAATAATAATGTATCTTTTGTTCATACGTTGTATAATATATTTACCGATTTAATTAAAAAAAATACATAATAGAAGAAGGAAAGACACGTAGTTGGGAGTAAATCAGTAAAATTTTATTTAATATTTTTTAAGAAGAAGTAAATTAGTAAAATATATCAAATTATATACTTTTTTTTGCTTTATGTGTACGGTTTTTATGTATTCTGAAGAGAAATTTTGGCTTAAAAAAACAAGTCAAAGTACTACTTCAAATTAAAAAAAAAAAGAAAAAAAGAAAAAAGAAAAAATAAAAAGGTAAATCGGAAACAGTGAGGAGAATGAGAAAATATGAGAAAACTCAGAATGGAGAGAGATACAAAGCAAGGGGAGAGAATCTCATTTGTGGTACCGGTAGGGTTAACTTTTTGAGGATGATGAAGAAGAGAGCAGAAACACAACCTCTTTCCCCTATCAATTACTTCAATGATCTTCAGGAAACCATATATCATGATTCATAACAAGGATAGAGGGATCAAGAGAATGAAGTATTGTAAGGTTGAATTTAATCAACCATCTAATTGACTTTATTCCGTGACCAATTTGCTTGTAATTTAGCACTCAGTAACCCTGTATTTAGGTGGAAAAATTGTAAGGGTAGTGTGTGAGAAGATGTGAAGAAAAGCTCAAGAGTGTGCAAGAAAAACAAAGTCTCGCGACTAGGACTCGCAGGTGGTTCGCGACTGGCAAGCCGCGAAAGGCAGTCACGTGAGAGGCACACTGGGAAGCTGAAGGGTCGCGCCAGCTGTCACGCTACAGGACAAAAGTTCCAGTCTGGCCAGGCCGTTACGTCGCGACTTGGCCAAGCCGCGAGATCAAGTCGCCAACTTGCCCTGTTTGGCAAAAACTGACGTTTTGCATTCCCTTCTCATCCTACTATATATACACCCTTATACCCATCATATTGAGAGAGCTTCTAGAGAGAATTTTGTGAGAGAAAACCCTAGAGAAAAACAAGATTGCCTTATCCCCAATCTTTACCTTAGAGTCTCTACAAATTCCTCTACTCTCTCCCTCTCCATTGTTATATCCTTGAGAGGTTCTTAGCCAAATCCTTTTCTCACCATACCCATATCCGTGAGAAGGTTTATTTGGTGCTTTGGGAAGCAGTTAGGAAGGAACCAATCTAATTGGTTGATGCTATGGGCTATAGCGGAATCCGGGAAGCTAAAGAAGAAATAGGTTCGGCGTAACCTCGTTGGAGCAAGAAGCTTGGAGGGCTTAGGTACTTGGGTAGATTAGGCTTGGAGGGTCTTCTGCTGTTCATGTATCCCAACTACATCCTTTAGTGGATTATTTGACCGCTTGGAGGGCGGCGGAGAGGTTTTTCGCCGAGGACTTCGGTTTCCTCTTCGATAACACATCGTGTGTTGTCCGTGTGTTTGCATCTTCCTTCCCTTTATCTTTGCCTTATATTTACTGCTGTGGATGTGTTTATATTTGGCTTAGATTGTTTATCAATTTTGTGTTTAGCTTATATTCATGTTCCGCACGTTAATCGTTTGATATTAAGCTTGAATTGGTAATTTTGTAATTTGGGGTCTAAACGTTCAAGGGTGTTTCATACCCATATTGAACTTTCAATTGGTATCAGAGCGGGTACACTTGTTGTAGGTTTAAATACCTAAGTGTGATCCTTGACCCCTTGTGTGTCTTGCCATGGATAATGCTTTGTATGCTTCTATGGATGTTGTTGATTGTAACATGCCATATGCTTGTGAAAATGCCTCTATGAGTGTTAATCCTCATAATTATGATGACATGTTACTTGAATCTATTGATGTTGTTGACAAACTCTTGAAGAACGGAGCTAAGAAGTTTCAAAAGAATTTGAGCAAATTCATTTGTGAAAAGGATGATTTGATTGCTAAGCTCAAAGAATCCAATAAATTAGTTGAAAAATATAAGAAGCTTGCTGAAATTTCTCTTGAAAAGATGAAAGAGTTTGAATGTTTAAATATGGACTTGGATGCTAAACTTGTTTTGTCTAACAAACTTGTTGATGATCTTAAATCTAAAAATGAATCTCTTAAGATGCATGCCAAGTGTTTGATTGCTAAACCTATTGCTAAAAAGGGTGAAAATATTTGTTGCAATCATGTTGTGGTACCCGATTTTGTGCCTATTGTGTGTTCTACCCTAAAGGACAAATTGGTGTACATTCCTCCACATAAAAGAAATCAAAAGGTGGAGAGAAAAGCTGTTAAGTCAAAGCCTCCGTTTAGGTCTCAACCTAAGGTTTTGAAGGGATCTAAGTTTGTTCCAACTTGCCACCATTGCGGTGTGATCGGTCACATAAGACCTCAATGTTATAAGTTGAAGAGTGAACAAAACCTTGTTGCTAGATCCCTTCCCAAAAAGCCTAGTGGACCTAAACACATTGTGTGTCACCATTGTGGTGCTTTTGGTCATCTAAGACCACATTGCTCTAAGTTTCATGCTCTCAAAAGAAAAGAGAAACTTGAGCCTTTTGGAAGTTGTGCTAAAAAGAGTAAACCTGATTTGAGTGAAAATAGCATATTGTTAAAGAAAGTGTTTAATGCTCTTAACTCCTTAACTATGTGCATCTCAGGTTCTCATTCTTTCAACCCTCGTCTTACTTCTCATGAGACACTCATTCCAAACAATCATTCCGTTTGGATGAGGAAGGGTTCCTATGGTTGAGCTTGTGCTCCTTTGGTCCTTGATCTAATTCTTTCGATCTTTGTAGGACCCTTCATGCATTAGATGCTTCATTGTCATGCATTTGTGCATTATGCAATTGTTTTTGCATTGGTTTGTTTTGTTTTTGATCTTACTTTTATGTCTTTGTTTTGTGTGAGTAAAAATCCAAAACCACATAAAAAGTGAAAAATTCAAAAAGTTTGATCGTATATGTTTGAGCACATATCATATGTGAGTTTTTCCTTGTACCTTCGTACAAATGGCCTTATGCATTTACGAGCTTAGCTTGTTCTTTATGCACTTATATCTTTGTGGGAAAAATCTTGACATCTTTGTGTGATTGTTGTAAATCGATCTTCAAGCTTGTCATGAATGATTAGTCAATAGTCATGTTGGTTTTGATACATGCATAGACTTGTGCCTATATATCTTCCCACTCTTTTATTTTTTTAAAGAGCTCAACAAATGTAAATCTCAAAATGAAAAGAGATAATGAGCTGTAAAAGCCGTCGCATATACTAGTATTTGACTAGGAAAAAGGGAAAGCGACTTTTATGAAATTGTATGATGCTCAAAAAGTCAAAGGCTTGTTTAGCAAATTGAAATATCAAAAATTTCAAGCATCTATCTCACAATGAGATTTTATTTGCTCAAAAATGGCAAATGATATATTGAATATGGAGCCAAATGAAAAGCTTCAAAGAATTGTTATCAAGTTCTTGTGGGAGGTCATATATGCATGTTTCTATAATTGAGATAGACCACTTGTCTTAGTACTAGTTGTGTATGACTTGGTTGAATTGATCATTGAAGCTTCATTCTAGACTAAGGACTATTCCACACTTGATACACATACACAACACACATGCCTAATGTTCAATGAATGCATTATTCATTTGTTCAATTGTACTTGTTTAAATGTGATGTGTGTGTGCTCAACTTTATATGGATCAATCCAAAAAGGTTTTTGATCATTTTATATGATTTTGGAAGTGATTTTTATCACTCTTTGTGTTCATGTTTAGTGCGTACATTGTTTTTCAGTGTTTAAACATGTTCTGGGTTGAAAAACAAGTGTCAGAATTTTTGGCGACTCGTTTTGGCGACTTGACCAGTCGCGAGTTACAGTCGCGAGTTTTGGCGACTTGATCCAGTCATGAGTCACAGTCGCGAGTTTTGACGACTTGTTTTGGCGACTTGATCTAGTCGTGAGTCACAGTCGCGAGTTTTGACGACTCGTTTTGGCGACTTGTCCAGTCGCGAGCCCAATCGCGAGTTCACACAGAATGATTTCGCGACTCACTCGCGACTCAGCTAGCGACTCGCCAGTCGCGAAACGCCCAGAATCAGTTTTTAAAGAACTTTTTCGTGGGAAACTTGTTTTAAAACTCTCCCATCCTCTCTAAAACCCCTCTTTCAATATTTTTACATCAAAACCCAACCAATTTGAATGGTTTTTCATTCCATTAACATCTCTAAGGTAATTTTAAACTCATTTCATTGATTTGGATCCTTGGTTTATGTTTTGGTGAGTTTTTGTACTCTTGGTTGGGATTTTCATCATAGGGGTTGGGAAAACTTATTTTTTTTCAAAATTTTTGTATGGGATTGGTTTCTTTTGTTGATTTGCTTTGGATGTTGGCCCCTTGTGGCAAAAAGAGCATGTATTTAGGGTGGTTTTCATGGTGTTCATGCATTGTGTCACATTGTTGTTCATAGTGTGCACGCTAGGTGTTTGATGAAATGCCTCTTAGGCATTTTCTCACTTGTTTGGACTCCGATGAGTTTCAAACTTAGGGTTTCTCATGTTTCCTCATTAGGAACATGTTTGGTTCATTGGTTGCGTATTTAACACACCTTGCCCCACATGTGCATTTTCCATGCATTGGTCATGCATTGCACTTTGCCACCTCTTGCACACACCTTTGCTACCCTTGTCATGCATTGGTCTATACCTTGTTTCTTCATCCTAGCATGTCATGTTTACCTTATGCTTTGTAGCATTTCATTTCATCTTAGGTTTGAGCTTCATTTTCTCATGCATCATTGCACCCCTCATGCATCATTGTCATTGTTCATACCTTCATCTCTTGTCCTCTTTTCTCCTTGACCCCTTTGTCTATTCGTGTCAAAAAGAGGGAGAGTATACTCTAGAGAAGTATACCGAAAAGTTTTGTCATTTCTATATAACTCTTGTGCACATTCTTAGGGGGAGAAATTCCATTTCTCGGGCACATTCGTAGGGGGAGAGATATTCCATAGTGGAGATACATATACCAAGGGGAAGAAGACATTGTGTTAATAAGAAAACCTTGTCTTGGTGTTTAGTGTTTGATCAAGTTGCTCACATGTTTCACATCATGTTCTTGATCACTTTTTTAATTGTTACATTACATTTGTCTGTTTATTACTTGCTTTACCTTGAGGGTCTAATGTGTTTTGTGCAAGTGTTTCAGGTTACAGGTATTTATGTTTCAAGTTCATCACAGCTTCTATGATTCATGATAGGGGGAGTGATATGATAAGGGAAGTATTTTTTATCATCTGTTTGTACCTTGTACCTTAGTAGGTTTTTAAGGTTTATGTTTATGTTTTGTACCCATTGTTGCTTTTGTAAACTTTGAGGGTTGTTTCTACCACTTTTGCATGATTGTAGGCTTGTATGGTTTGTGCCATGTATTTGCAAAAACTTTGCTTATGCAGCCTTTGTGCTTTGTGTTTTGGTACTTGTTAATGCTTTGCATTACCCTAAGTACAACACTCTTGTGCCCTTGTAGGATTGTTCCTAGATGCATATATGTTTGTATGCATTGGTTGAGTGTTGGACTTGCAAATGATTCTCTTCAATTGAGTTTATCATTTTTGCATGCCCGGATGTTCATTCCTTGTGTGAATGAACATAGTAATCACTTTTGCTTAAGTGACTACTGGTGTTGATCTTGCCATGAATTATTGCTTTTATGCCTATGTTCATTTTTGCTTGATCATGCTTATTTTGCTCCATATGCATATTAAGTTTTCTGCGTACAATGATATTGCTATGTTATTGTGTTTCAGGAGTTACTTATTCATATGTTCAAGAGCTTTTCAGAATCTAGAGTTAGGTGTGAGTGAGTTTTCTAACTGTTCCAACTCACGTTTAAGTCTAGAGTCTGTTGTAGGGTTTTGTCACGGAATAGCCAAAGGAGGAGATTGTAAGGTTGAATTTAATCAACCATCTAATTGGCTTTATTCCGTGACCAATTTGCTTGTAATTTAGCACTTAGTAACCCTGTATTTAGGTGGGAAAATTGTAAGGGTAGTGTGTGAGAAGATGTGAAGAAAAGCTCAAGAGTGTGCAAGAAAAACAGAGTCTCGCGACTAGGACTCGCGGGTGGTTCACGACTGGCAAGCCGCGAAATGCAGTCACGTGAGAGGTACACTAGGAAGCTGAAGGGTCGCGCCAGCTGTCACGCTACAGGACAAAAGTTCCAGTCTGGCCAGGCCGTTACGTCGCGACTTGATTTCGCGACTTGGCCAAGCCGCGAGTTCAAGTCGCCAACTTGCCCTGTTTGGCAAAAACTGACGTTTTGCATTCCCTTCTCACCCTACTATATATACACCCTTATACCCATCATATTGAGAGAGCTTCCAGAGAGAATTTTGTGAGAGAAAACCCTAGAGAAATACAAGATTGATTCATCCTCAATCTTCATCTAAAGAGACTCTACAAATTCCTCTACTCTCTTCCTCTCCATTGTCATACCCTTGAGAGGTCATTTACCAAACCCTTGTCTCACCACACCCACGTCTGTGAGAAGGTCCATTTGGTGCTTTGGGAAGCAGTTTGGAAAGGAACCCAATATACATTGGTTGATGCTATGGTCAAGTAGCGGAATCCGGGAAGTTAGAGAAGAAATAGGTTCGGCGTAACCTCGTTGGAGCAAGAAGCTTGGAGGGCTTAGGTACTTGGGTAGATTAGGCTTGGAGGGTCTTTTGCTGTTCATGTATCCCAACTACATTTTTTAGTGGATTATTTGACCGCTTGGAGGGCGGCGGAGAGGTTTTACGCCGAGGACTTTAGTTTCCACTTCTATAACACATCGTGTGTTGTCCGTGTGTTTGCATCTTCTTTCCCTTTACCTTTGCCTTATATTTACTGCTGTGTATGTGTTTATATTTGGCTTAGATTGTTTATCAATTCTGTGTTTAGCTTACATTCATGTTCCGCACGTTAATCGTTTGATATTAAGCTTGAATTGGTAATTTTGTAATTTGGGTTCTAAACATTCAAGGGTGTTTCATACCCATATTGAACTCTCAATTGGTATCAGAGCGGGTGCACTTGTTGTTGTTTTAATACCTAAGTGTGATCCTTGACCCTTTGGTGAGATGGATAGGTCTCAATCTCTCAATGTTCCACCATTTTTTGATGGTAATAATTATGCATTTTGGAAAGTCCGAATGAGGGCGTTTTTGTGTTCTATGGATGAGACTGTGTGGGATGCAGTTGATATAGGTTGGACTAAACCGGAGGCTCTTAAGGCAAATTGGGATAAGGATGCTCTTGCAGCAGCAAATGCAAATAGCAAGGCATTGAATGCTATCTTCTGCGGTGTTTCTCCAGAAGAATTCCACCGGATTTCTCACATCTCCATTACTAAGGAAGCATGGGAAATTCTGGAGACAACCTATGAGGGAACTAAGAAAGTGAAGGACACAAAACTTCAAATGCAGACCACTCGTTTTGAGTTAAAAATGAGTGATGAAGAGTCGTTTGATTCATTTTATAGCAAACTGAACGAAGTGGTTGTTGGTAAATTCAACTTGGGAGAAAAGACGGAGGACTCAAAGATTGTAAGGAAGATCCTCTGGTCACTACCAGAATCTTTCCGGCCCAAAGTTACAGCCATTGAAGAGAGCAAGGATCTTGACGACATCAAGGTTCAAGAGCTGGTTGGTTCTCTACAGACATATGAGTTGTCCCTGCCCTCACAGAAGAAGAGCAAATCACTTGCTCTTAAAACAATTGATGAGAGAGTAGCATCTCATGATATTTCAGAAGAAGATGGAGTGGAGAAGGAAGTAGCATATCTGGCGAAAAACTTCCGAAAATTCCTAAAGATGAAGAACAGTGGAAAACCATTCAATGATAGGAAATTTTCATCTTCAAGAGGTGATAGGAAAGAGTTTACGAGGAAAGACAGGAAGGAGTCTCAATCTTCCTCGGACATTGTGTGTTTCGAGTGTAATGGACATGGACACTTCAAAAAGGAATGTCCCAATTATTTGAAAACAAAAGGAAAGGTCTATGCTACAACTTTGAGTGATGCTGATTCATCAAATTCTAACTCTGAAGATGGCTGTGACGGAGAAGGAAATTACTCCGCTTTCATGACCATTGCACATGTGGAGACTTTGGACGAGTTGGGTACACTTGTAAAAGAGCTTGGGGAACATTCTGATTTGGAGTCTATGTGAATAGTCGAAGAGTCTGAAGATGAGGAAGCTGGAGAAACGGTGGGATTGCAAGAGACTTACAACTCGCTCCTTGAGAAGACCGGTGAATATGCTAAAGTGGCTAATGCAGCTATCAAGAAGATGAAGAGAGCTGAGGAAGATTACAAAAGTCTCCTGGCACGATATAAGGAGGCAAAATGTGAAATTGAAACACTTAATGGTGAGCTATCAGAAGCTTATACTAAAGTGAGATTCCTTGAGCAAGAGGTAGTACAATCTCATGCCAAGGTAGATAGGATCTCCTCCAGGAAGCTAGATGATGTTATTTCATCCCAAAAACATGCCTCAGACAAGTCCGGGTTGGGATATACCGGAGGGAGCAGCTCATCAGCCAAAGTCACCAAGGAAGTAAAGTTTGTAAAAACCAATGAGACGGCTGTTGATAAGCCTACTCCAGAGAAAGTTGAGGTCAAGAAGAAACAGAATGTGACAAATCAACGGGAATTCAACAAGTCCCGAAATCAATCTGAAGTCATATTTGGAGCTAGAGGAAGATCTCTTCCAAGACAGCAGCAGGGTCCTAGAATAAACTATATTTGTCACTATTGCGGACTGCAAGGACACACTAGACCCAACTGTCAAAAGCTAAGAGCAGACAACAATGCAAATGTATCTCGGTCACGAGGAAGAAGGAGTGTCTTGAGGTCTTGGGGTGGTGAGCAATCAAGGAGCCAAAACCATGATCCCGGAATGACGGACGTGATGAAGATGATCGGTGCCTTCACCACCTGCTTGGAGAGCTTCAACAGGAGGTTTGAAAGTTCTAACACTCGTACCCAATCCATCAAGGATATCACCCCAAACGCACGTGATGTGTGGGTGACAAAGGGTACTCATGCATAAGCATCATAACGTGCGTGTCCATGCATCAATTCTTCCTATGATTTGTGGATAAGATTGGTTAGTTGCTTTGTGTTTTTGAGCATTTGTTTAATTTGTGGTTTGTTTGTGTTTAAGTTTTTTTTCTACTGCTTTTGTGTCAAAAATCCAAAAACACATAAAAAGTTGAAAATCCAAAAAGTTTGATCACTTTGTTGAGTTTTGTCTCCAAGCATGTTTTGCCCTGTACCTTTGTACTTATGGCTTTGTGCATTTAACGAGCATAGCTTGTCTATCATGCACTCATATCATTGTGAAAGAAATTCTGAAATCTATGTGATTGTTGTAAATAGATCTTCAACCTTGTCATGAATGATTAGTGAATGATTTTGTTGCTCTTGAGACATGCATAGACTCATGCCTATATATCTTCCCACTTTTTATTTTTTTTGCTTTAAAAGAGCTCTCTAAATGTAAATCTCCAAATGAAAAGAGATATAGAGCTGCAAAAGCCTGTCGCATACACTAGCATTTGACTAGGAAAAAGGGAAAGCGACCAAAATAAAATATGTGATGCTCAAAAAGGCAAAGGCTAACTCATCAATTGAAATATCAAAAATTTCAGGCATGTATCTCACAATGAGATTCTCTTTGCTCAAATGTTGCAAACAATATGTTGAATATGGAGCCAAATGAAAAGCTTCAAAGTAGTGGTATCAAGTACTTGTGGGAGGTCATATATGCATATTTCTATAATTGAGATAGGTCACATTATCTAGTGCTAGTTGTGTATGCCTTGATTGAATTGATCATTGAAGCTTCACATTGGACTAAGAACTATCTCATTTTTGATATCCACACACATCACACAAATCTATGTTCAACGAATGCCATATTCATTTGTGTGATTGTACTTGTTTAAATGTGTTTTCACATGCTCAATCTTAGTAGACAAACACAAAAAGATTTTTGAGTATTTTTGTTTTTGTTTTTGGAAAGAACTTTGTTTTTACAAAATTGTGAAATTTTCTCAAAAACAGTGGTACCCTATTTTGGCGACTAAGTCGCGGGTCAGCTCAGTCGCAAGCCCCAGTCGCGAGCTCAGTCAGAGATTCTCGCGATTTACTGGCGAGTTACTACTCTAGACGCGAAAAATACTTAGAAATTTTTTGAAAATCTTGTGTTTTGTTCTTTTCGCGGCTCATTTTGGCGGCTTGTTCGCGGGAGGAAGGTCCAATTGCGAGGGTTACTCAGTGATTTTCGCGGCTCAGCTCGCAACTCCTTCGCGACTAAACCTTCCGGTCGCGAAAAACACTGAGAAGATTTTTCTAGAATCTTTTCTTCACAGTGTTTCGCGGCTTGATCTGGCGACTTACTGGCGACTTGATTAAGTCACGAAAAACGCGTGTTTTGCGTTTTAAAGATAGTTTTTAAAATCATTTTTCAGTTTTTCCCTCGAAGTTTTATGACTGTTCACTGTCTTCCCCATTTTTCTTTCAAACACTCCGTTTCTCACTGAAAAAGTATCCATTTTTACATCATGTCTTCATTAAACAGCAAAATAAAGGTATGGATTCTTTCTATCTTCCTTCATTGTACTTGGTTCAAGTATCTTTTTGGTGTGAATAGTGTCCCTGTTGTGTTGAGTTGTAATGGGTTTGAACATGTGTCTATGGGTTTGTATGTTGTGTGTTTTGATGGTCTTATCTTGCCCATACTGTGGTTCTCTGTGATTTTTTTTTTCATGAGTTTGTCTATTGAAAGACGGTGTTATATGATGTGGTTCTAGAATGTGGTGCATTCCTCATATTATATTTTTTTTTGGCTTTTTGTCATGTGTAATATGGTGAGTATCTGTTCTGAAATGTTCTGCCACTCTTGATATTTGGTGTTCCGAGTTGTGGTTAGTCTAGTTAATGTGTTGTTATTGTGCTTATGTTAAAAAAAAATCTGGTCTTTTCTTTCCTGACAATAAGCAATCTGATGTTTGCTTCCTGTGCTATTGCATTTTGGTTCTTTTCTGTATGTCAACATTGTTGCAGATATCTCGTTGTTCATCCAGAGGCAAAGGCATTGTCTCTGATGATCCGCCAACCCCGGTTGCTAAACGGACTCGTTTATCGTATAAGTCATCCGAAGAATCTTCATCTCAAAGGTTCAGGACTCCTACTGACTCAAAGACCTACACCGATATCTTCAAAGAGTCCACTCCCATTGTGGAAAGAGTGGTCAAGTTTGATACTCTAGAGGCAACATTTATCCCCAAGATATTTGAAGGAAGAGATTGGACTGATTTATTTGGCAAGTTTGAGGATCCAACTGAAGATTTGGTCAAGGAATTCTTTTCAAATGCCAGATACACAGGAGTCGAGTTAAAATGCTGGGTTCGAGGAACAGAATTTTCCATAAATCCAGACTCCATTGCTAAGATTCTTCACATAACCAGACCAAAAGATGTGGATCGAACTCCATACGATGATTGCGAACTTCATGCACAAGACATCCTTCATGTTCTGGGAACTGAACATGAAGTGGGAAGCACAGGATCATCTATAAGCACTGCCTTATTTTCTCCAGAATTGACAACCTTGAAGCTGATCATGTTCTCCAATCTCTATCCACTGTCAAACACTACCTTCATCAACCTAGGAAGGGCTAAGTTTCTGTGTGATCTTATTTCTGGTGCCCCAATAGACATCTGTGCTCATATATTCCATATCATCGGGAAAACATCGGCCCGTTCAGCAACACGAACAATTCTTCCCTTCTGCAGTCTAGTCATGAAGATTGTTCTTAGTAAAGATATTAGCCCTTCATCAAATGAGAGAGTATTGACTCATTCCCGACCAATATCCCACTACTCTCTCCAAGCAAGCCAGAGCCACTCTTCCAAGAAACCTAAGACTGAGCCATCCACACAGGCATCCCCATCTGCTCCTACTACAGTTCCTCCTGCACAATCAACCGGCACTCCGTCTATTCCACCTGGTTTCCAAATGCCAAAACAAAGTTATTTCATTGAAACCGTGCTACATCGGATTTCGGATTTAGAACGACTTCTCAACTCCTTTCATAATCAAACTCAAATGCGTCTCGGAACCATTGAGTTACAGTTAGATAACATATAACAGAAGTTGGAAAACAGCTTTTAGCTATTCGTGCCAAAAATGGGGAGATAATTGAAGCATAGCAAGGGGAAATGAAGCTTAAGATTAAAAAGAAGGGTGCATACTGATAGGGGGAGTT
Organism: Quercus cerris; assembly: GCA_963669245.1. Classification (NCBI taxonomy): domain Eukaryota; kingdom Viridiplantae; phylum Streptophyta; class Magnoliopsida; order Fagales; family Fagaceae; genus Quercus; species Quercus cerris. The sequence goes on along the minus strand of OY770008.1, from coordinate 23,158,661 downwards.
TAAATATTTTTGAAAAAGTCTTTTTGGTTTATACACTGGTTTAAGTCTGTTTTTTTTTTAAAAACTCTCAATATGTGAATTATTGGTAGTAGTTGTTTATTTCAGCACTTATATAGTATGATGTTATTCAGCTTTTAGCTTTGTTTGTTTGTCCTTTGTACCCATTGTTGCTTTTGTAAGCTTTGAGGGTTGTTGCTAGCACTTTTGCATGATTGTAGGCTTATATGGTGTGTGCTATGTATTTGCAAAAACTTTGCTTATGCAGCCTTTGTACTTTGTGTTTTGGTACTTGTTAATGCTTTGCATTACCCTAAGTACAACACTCTTGTGCCCTTGTAGGATTGTTCCTAGATGCATATATGTTTGTATGTATTGGTTGAGTGTTAGACTTGCAAATGATTCTCTTCAATTGAGTTTATCATTTTTGCATGTCCGGATGTTCATTCCTTGTGTGAATGAACATAGTAATCACTTTTACTTAAGTGACTACTGGTGTTGATCTTGCCATGAATTATTGCTTTTATGCCTATGTTCATTTTTGCTTGATCATGCTTATTTTGCTCCATATGCATATTAAGTTTTCTGCGTACAATGATATTGCTATGTTATTGTGTTTCAGGACTTACTTATTCATATGTTCAAGAGCTTTTCAGAATCTAGAGTTAGGTGTGAGTGAGTTTTTCAACTGTTCCCAACTTACATTTAAGTCTAGAGTCTGTTGTAGGGTTTTATCACGGAATAGCCAAAGGGGGAGATTGTAAGGTTGAATTTAATCAACCATCTAATTGGCTTTATTCCGTGACCAATTTGCTTGTAATTTAGCACTTAGTAACCCTGTATTTAGGTGGGAAAATTGTAAGGGTAGTGTGTGAGAAGATGTGAAGAAAAGCTCAAGAGTGTGCAAGAAAAACAGAGTCTCGCGACTAGGACTCGCGGGTGGTTCACGACTGGCAAGCCGCGAAATGCAGTCACGTGAGAGGCACACTGGGAAGCTGAAGGGTCACGCCAGCTGTCACGCTACAGGACAAAAGTTCCAGTCTGGCCAGGCCGTTACGTCGCGACTTGATTTCGCGATTTAGCCAAGCCGCGAGATCAAGTCGCCAACTTGCCTTGTTTGGCAAAAACTGACGTTTTGCATTCCCTTCTCACCCTACTATATATACACCCTTATACCCATCATATTGAGAGAGCTTCCAGAGAGAATTTTGTGAGAGAAAACCCTAGAGAAATACAAGATTGATTCATCCTCAATCTTCATCTAAAGAGACTCTACAAATTCCTCTACTCTCTTCCTCTCCATTGTCATACCCTTGAGAGGTCATTTACCAAACCCTTGTCTCACCACACCCACGTCTGTGAGAAGGTCCATTTAGTGCTTTGGGAAGCAGTTTGGAAAGGAACCAATATACATTGGTTGATGCTATGGTAAAGTAGCGGAATCCGAGAAGCTAGAGAAGAAATAGGTTCGGCGTAACCTCGTTAGAGCAAGAAGCTTGGAGGGCTTAGGTACTTGGGTAGATTAGGCTTGGAGGGTCTTCTGCTGTTTATGTATCCCAACTACATTCTTTAGTGGATTATTTGACCGCTTGGAGGGCGGCGGAGTGGTTTTACGCCGAGGACTTCAGTTTCCTCTTCGATAACACATCGTGTGTTGTCCGTGTGTTTGCATCTTCTTTCCCTTTACCTTTGCCTTATATTTACTGCTGTGGATGTGTTTATATTTGGCTTAGATTGTTTATCAATTCTGTGTTTAGCTTACATTCATGTTTCGCACGTTAATCGTTTGATATTAAGCTTGAATTGGTAATTTTGTAATTTGGGGTCTAAACGTTCAAGGGTGTTTCATACCCATATTGAACTCTCAGGAAGTGCTGGGCCAAATATTAATTTTATTGAAGGAACATACTAAGCCCATAAAATACTCTCAGTGTGGCAGCTGAACGTTGGCTGGAAAATCAATACTAAGCCCATAAAATAACAAATATAATTAAAAAAATAAAAAAGCCTAGGCCGTGATTCGTTTAACTTGGCAAAAGAGAGGCACGTGATTATCTAAATTAAAGGATACACTCTGGGTCTGGGGGCACAAGATAGACAGTAATAACCGCGATTAATGTCAGCCATTATATGATTATATGAGGGTAGTGAGCGATAATAAATGTGGGACATAAGAAAAAAAGAATGTGGTTTAGCATTTTAATATTATTTAATTAAAGTGAATTAATATGACACCATAATTATAAAGATATGAGAGTTAATGTGGAAGATAAAGAATTAGTGAAATGTTTAATTTTACACTGAAAATGAGAAGTTCAAGGTTTTAAGATCGAACCATGATTACTTTATAGTTAATTTCATAATTATTTAAAATATAAATAAATACATTTAATTAGTAAAAATAGAAAAATTAACTAAAAAAGTCCAATTAAAAATAGAAATCTATCTTTCAAATATTTTTTATATCATAACTTTTACAAGACAAATAAGAAATGTCAAATCCTAATCAAGCAAATATTGTAGTCTTGAAATTATACAGTTTTTTTTTATTAATAAATATTTATGCAACAAAATTTGGGGATTTTAAGAATCTTTTTAGTGGTGATGAAAATCAAAGTCCCTCACAAAATAATAATTTTCTTAATTAAAATTAAAATGAAACCAAAGTCATAAGCGATATACTTTGTAATAATCAATTACTCAAGCATTTGGTTGACACACTTAAATGAATATATATATATATATATATATGTGAGAGAGATCTCACGTGGGAGAGCATGAGCCATGAGGTCTTGTTATGTAGCACTTTCCTTGAACATTTTCTCATAATAAAAGATATGATCTTTTAGTTATCTTTGGTTCATTGTTTTAAGGCTCTCTCTCTCTCTCTCTCTAACACGCACACACACGCATGCACGCACGCACACAAACACACACACACTTTGGGTTTTCATCTCTTGCACTTCTGCTTCTTTATATATACCTGCTTGTAACCTTTTATGTTATCCCAACTCAAATACACATATGAGATTCTCCAAATTGGGAAGAATGTCCTTTAGCTTCTACCATCAACTACACATGTCTAACCTTATTAGGCTATCCCATCTCACCCTAACCCGTATAAGTTGGCTAAAACCAGAGTGTAGGTCTTGTGGTTTTGATTTTGAGTGACAACGACTTGTGGTTTTGATGTGGAGGTCAAAGGTCATCGTGAGTTTTGTGAGGGTTGTGATTGGATATGGGAAGAACTTCTTATGGGCTTTGGAAATTTTGATTTGATGGGTATGTCACTTTGGCAACATATATACTATTTTGTCAACCTTCAACTAGTATTCTACATATTTTTACCTATTCTTTGTTGGTCTTTTTGAATTTTTTTACCCTTACTTTGATATTAATGTATCGTATTGCACACACATAAATGAAATAAAATTTTCCCCTTATTAGCATGAACTATTAGAATTGTATTTGAAATTTTAAATGTGAGGTTTATAATTTAAATGATTTGAGAAAAAAATTGTTATTAGTTAACCTAAAGTTGTTTTATATGAATTTTAAAAATTGTATAAGATCTTTTAGAATTTTATCTTTTTGATTTGCCTTATATAATATTTGGTCGCTTTGGAGCATGCTTCAATTTTTTCAATAGTAGGATATGATTGTGTTTTGTGCTTTTAATTCTTATTTATAAATTTTATAATCAATTAATTAGTTTTCGAAATAAAGTCTATGTTCCTTTAAATTTTATTTTTTCAGTTTAAATAGCAAATTTTTTAAACATTCATACAGCAAATCAATCAATAGTTAGAAACAACTTCTAGGATAACTTTTTTTTTTTTTTTAAAATTTTTTTTAATATGAATTAAGATGATAGAGCTTCTAAGCATTCAACAATGGTGTCGGCTGGAAGGCCATATATTCCAATTGCTTTCTTTCCTATGTCCAAGTTCTACCCTCTCGAAATCAAGGGTTCTTCCATTTCTTCTTTGCGACTCTAATAAATATTTTTTTAACATATTGTAGCATTTATTGGTTAGAGGGCTGCTAGGCACTGTTGACATGGCCCTTCCAATTGTATTGAATAATTTTTCTCATAGTAGAAAGTTACTTTCTTACCTCACACATAAAAATTGGCATGTAGAAACATTTTACAAAAATTATGGGTGTAAAAGGCATTGTATTATCTTTTTTTTTTTTTTTTAAATAAAAAAAATTAAATGGTAACCAATATACATTTCGCCTTCAGATAAAAAAAATGTCAAAGTTTATATCATACTAATTAGTTTCGTGACGTAATTTGGGACAGATTTTTTTTTTTTATTACAAAAAAAATATAAAAATATAAAAAAATTTCTAACTTGAAATTAAAAAGTATTTGCGCATCGTGTGAAATATAAAATTTCCACTCAAAATAGAATATATTATGATATAAATTCAAATTTCCACTTCAAAAACAACTACCAATTAACCCAAACTAAAATCAAAACAATGATATAAGAGGAGAGGACATATAATGAAGAATCAATCTATCAAAACACCAAAACATATCAACCTAAATAATTGTGGCCAACACCCCAAATAATTGGGGTAAGGTCATTGCCAACGTGATAAGATTTTATACTATTCAAATGAATATAATCATCTGAAGTCAAAATATTACGTGCACTTTCGGGTATTACAGATGCTAGCTGGAGCCTGGAATAAGGAAAAAAAAAAACCAATGGTGTCTATTAAAAAAGAAAAAAAAAAGTGATTTATCAAATGGCCAGGGCTATTTCCATAATTCCATTACAAAAAATCTTTAAACTAAACTGCACACATAAGGCAAAACCATCGTTTACGGTTTGGAAAGAAAAACACTCAATGCACAAACAATGCTTGTGGAAAAACTTTCATCATTGACCAGACCATTCAGTGGTTGTAAAATCTTCCAGATGAGTGATCCCACCAATTAATATCCATCCTCTTAAACATGGCTTTCGTTTCATAGAAATCACTCAAGACACATTTTTAGCAGCAAGGATTTCAGTTTCGAGATTAACTCCATGAGTAATCTTACTATGCTATTTCTTCTACTGTCCTTGTTTGCGTCTTCCCCTTTGGGGATAATCAAACTTAGTTCATGCAGTGAAGTTCACACTAATGTCAAATGCATCCACACCGAAAGAGAAGCCCTTCTCAGCTTCTAGAAAGGCCTCTCTGATCCTTCAGGTAGGCTTTCTACTTGGGTTAGCGGAGATTGCTGCCAATGGAGAGGCATAGAGTGCAACAACAAATCATTTCATGTTACCAAAGACGACAACATATTGCAATTCGTGCCTAGGTGGTAAGGTAAATGCTTCTTTGATTCACTTGAAATATTTAAATTACTTGGATCTAAGGGCGAATGATTTTATAGGAATTCAAATTCCTGAATTTTTTGGCATGCTAGAGAACTTGATATATCTCAATCTCTCTTACGCATCCTTTTCTTGGCGAATTCCTCCTCATCTTGGCAATTTGTCGAGCTTGATACATCTTGACCTTAAATACAATGGCTACTACCTTCATTCAAACATTTTGGATGACTTCTCACCACTCTCTTCCAGAATTATGGATTGGTTGTCAAGTCTCTCTTCTTTGAAGTACCTAGATATGACAGGAGTGAATTTCAGTGGTGTTGGAGCAGATTGGTTGCAAGCAGTTAATATGCTTCCTTCCCTCCTTGAGTTACATTTATCTTCTTGTGAGCTTGAAAGCCTTCCTCTTTCCCTTCCGTTTGTTAATTTCACCTCTATTTCTGTCCTTGATTTATCATTCAACCAATTTAACTCTTCCATACCTCGGTGGTTGTTTAATCTTACTAGCCTCACAAAACTTGATCTTGGTGGTAATGCTTTACAAGGTACCATTCCATATGATTTTGTGAACCTAAGAAATATTGAGGACCTAGATTTGGGTGGAAATCAAAAAATCAGTGGTCAATTGCCAAGCTTCTTTGGAACTTTTTGCAAATTGAAGACTCTAGATCTTTCAGGGAACAATTTTGGTGGCAGTATTGATAGTTTCTTAGGTAATTTCTCAACTTCCTTGAACAATAGCATGGAGTCCCTAGATTTGAGTTTTAACAGGTTGGCAGGGAAAATTCCTGATTCATTGGGGAGGCTTGGAAGCTTGACCAACCTCTTTCTCCATTCCAACTATTTTTCGGGTTCAATTCCATCTTCTATTGGCAACTTGTCATCCTTGCAACTATTTTCCCTCTCTGAAAATGAGATGAATGGAACCATCCCCGAAAGTCTTGGACAACTCTCAAAGCTAGTCAGTTTGAGTCTTGAATTGAATTCCTAGGAAGGTGTCATAACAGAAGCTCATTTCATGAATCTCACAAGACTAGAAAATTTTGCAGTAACAATTGATAAAAACCAATCTCTAATTTTCAATGTGACATACGACTGGGTTCCTCCTTTCAAGCTCAAATATCTTGAACTAGAAAGTTGTCTTATAGGCTCCAAATTTCCTATGTGGCTTCAAGTTCAGACTGAGCTTACAGAAGTCACCCTTAGGAACGTCGGAATCTCAGGAGCTATACCTGAGGATTGGTTCTCTAAGATATCTTCTCAACTCACTCACTTGGATCTAACAAAAAACCAGAACAGTGGGAAGTTTCCACAACACTTGGTATTTCCAAATGTAACTTATTTTGATCTAAGTTATAATCGCTTCAAGGGTCCTATCCCACTTTGTTTTAAAAAGGTAGTCCAACTGTATCTTGAAAGCAATTTATTTTCAAGCCCTATCCCGTCAAATATTGGTGATCTAATGCCAAAGTTAATAGAATTAGATCTTCCAAAGAATCACCTTTTTGGTACAATTCCCGTCCATACCAAAAATAGAAATGTTTGAAATACTTTCCCTTGGGAAAAATCAGCTTTCAGGGGAGCTTCCCCATCATTGGAATGATTCAAAATTCCTAATGGCTGTGGATATTGCATATAACAACCTATCTGGAAAAATTCCAAACTCAATGGGTTTCCTAAATTCCCTTGAAGTATTAGTGTTGAGCAACAACAATCTTTATGGAGAAATTCCTTATGCATTGAGAAATTGTTCTCTTTGGAGCATTGATCTTGGTGGAAATTATCTCTTAGGGAACCTTCCATCATGGATAGGATCACATGTCTTAATGCTACGCTTACGTTCAAATCTATTTAGTGAAATCATTCCTCGACAATGGTGCAATCTTTCAAGTCTTCACATCCTAGATCTTGCACAAAACAATCTTTATGGTGGTATTCCAGATTGTTTGGACAATTTGACTGCTTTGATTTATGGCTACAACATTAGTTACTTTGGTATTTACGAATATCAGGAGGAAACAATTTTAGTGACAAAAGGACAAGAGCTTTTATATGGTAGAATTCTTGGGTTTGTTAGTAGCATTGATCTTTCAGGGAATCATTTGACGGGAAAAATTCCCAATGAACTATCAAGCCTCATAAAATTGGGTATAGTGAAATTGTCAATTAATCATTTGACTGGAAACATTCCTCAGAGTATTGGAAACTTGTGGTGGCTTAAGTAGCTTGATCTCTCGAAAAATAGTCTTTCTGGACCGATTCCTAAGGGTATGTTTGGTACACTGAATGTAGATTACATTAGGAATAGTAATCTTTATTACTGGGAATAGAAAATATTGTAATGGAATAACTATTACTATTCATAAGTTTGGTTGTTACATATGTAAAACTTGTAAAAGATGATGTATAAGGAAATTTTATATTTTTGAAAATTTATTAATTTTAAAACCTATTATATATACTAAGGAATAGCTATTACATCCATTTTAAAGAGGAATAGCTATTCTTCAATTTAAAGAATAGTTATTCCAATGTAATAACTAATCCATGTAGTAAACATACAACCAAATGACCGAATTGATATTACACATGAATAACTATTCCATTACAGGGGCTATTACAGCGTACCAAACGTACCCTAAAAGTCTGTCTTCTTTGTCTTTCTTGGCACACTAGAACTTGTCTTTTAACAACTTGGTAGGAAAAATCCCATCTGGTAATCAGCTCCAAACACTAAATGATACATCCATATACAAGGGCAACCCTTCATTGTGTGGGTCTCCCCTTCCAACCAAGTGTCTAGGAGATGAAACATTTGATGGCCCAACTATTACCAGTGGCAGTGTTGATGACAAACAAGATGGAGATGATTATGAAAGGTTATGGTTCTATGTTAGCATCGGACTTCGGTTTGTTGTGGGATTTTGGAGTGTTTGTTGCACCTTACTAGTGAAGAAGTCATGGAGGCATTGGTATTTTCAATTCTGTGATGACATCAAAGATAGGATATCACTTATAATTGCATTGAAAGTAGTTCATTTGAAAAGAAAATTTGGGTTGGAAAAATTGAAGTCTGTAGATGTAAAGACTTTTTCAGTTCGTAAATGAGGTATGTATGGATTTCTACAAGATCTTAAGTAGAAAAACTTAATGCAAAAATACACTTTTCGTCCCTACATTTTGGGTCAATTTTTATTTTGGTCCCAAAATTGATTTCTTTACAAATTTCATCCCTAAAATTTGAAAATCGTTTTTAAAATGGTCCTTGCCGTGAGCCAATAGACGGAACCCTCCTATGTGGCAGATAGAGTGCCCTTCTTGCTGACGTGTCGCTGACGTGGCTATTAAAATATTGTTAAAAATAGTTATTTGGCATTTTTAAATACACGTCAGCATTTTAATTTTTTTTACTCAATGCCACGTTAGAAAATTTATATAAAAAATAAATTAAATTTAAAAAAAAAAAACCTTAAATCTAATTTAATTAAAAAAATATTACTTATTATTATTAACTTTCATAAGAACATTACACCTGTTCTTCGTGTTCTTCCCAATCAAACCCAGCAAGGAAGAACTCAACCCGGATTACAAGAACACAAACCCAACAACAAATAACTCAAACCCAGATCAATCACAAACACACTCAGATCAGAACAACACAAACGGAAAAAAGAAGAACAAAGAAACAGAGATCAATCACAAACACACCCAGATCACAACAACACAAACGGAAAAAGGAAGAACAAAGAAACAGAGATCAAACAAAAACACAGACCCCGATCACAACAACACAAACGAAAAAAAAGAGAGAGAAAGAAACAGAGATCAAACACAAACACAGACCTAGATCCAAAATTTTCCCATTGTTTTCACGTCATTAAGACCCCATGGCCTCCATGATCAAAACCTCGAAGATCAGTCTCTTGATATGCTCGCCGTTGGTCAATATTGGGTTTAAGGTTTTGAGCGGAGATAAGATTTTGAGATTAGAGAGTTTGGGTTCAGATCGGCGCACGGTGCGTAGTGGAGAAGAATCCGTCTCCAAATCGTTCACAAACCCAAAACACCGAAGCGGCGGCGCTCTTCTTCATCGAAAAAGGCAACAACCTCAACTCCCGAGCTAGATCGGCACGGTCACGAACCAACTTGATTCGTCTTGGGTTGCTGGGGTTTGATCGTGGGATGGGTTTTGTGGGTCTTCAATTTAAAGGGTTAGAGATGAGAACAAAGCATCTGTGATTCGTCTTGGGTTGCTAGGGTTTGATCGTGGGAGTGGTCATGCTGTTTGGCTCTTAAGACCGAGAGAGGTGTTCAGTGTGTGAGAGAGTGAGAGATGAGAACAGAGCATCTGTGATCTTACGCTTGAAATTGGGCATGGTGGAGGAAAAATTATGTGTGATCTTTACGGCTTAAAAAAAGTTTTTTTTTTTGTTTGTTTTTCATTTTTTTTAATTAAAATTAAAATTGAGAAATCTGGCTTTTATTTTTAATAATATTAAAATTAAAGTTAAAATTGAGAAAACTGACGTGGCGCTGATGTGTATTTAAAAATGTCAAATAACTATTTTTAACAATATTTTAATAGCCATGTCAACGACACGTCAGCAAGAAGGGCACTCCGTCTGCCACATAGGAGGGTTCCGTCTATTGGTTCACGGCAGGGACTATTTTAAAAACGATTTTCAAATTTTAGGGATGAAATTCGTAAAGAAATCAATTTTGGGACCAAAATAAAAATTGACCCAAAATGTAGGGACGAAAAGTGCATTTTCGCCAAAACTTTATTCTTTGTTTTTCTCTTTGGGTTTTTGGTTGTTATAAAATTGTTTTCCTTTGTAGTTGGCCTGTTTGATGATTTTCCCGTGTTCTTTTTCTTTTGGTTTCTAGGTTTAGATTTTAGGATTATGGGGTTTTGATTGATTAGTTTGAAGTTTATGTGGATATTTGGGATAAGATGTCGAAGACTGTTTTGAATTTTTGTTTAATTCATTCTCTGTTTGGATTTATGATTTTTTTTTTTTTTTTTGGTTGTGTAGGTGATATGTTTGATTATCTAGATATCTTTCGGTCTATTTTTTCTTGCCTTTAGAATAATAATGAAGATTGTGGTTGATATGTTTTGCTAGTGGGATATATGTGTGTTCAATAGTACGAACCTATGCCTATCTCTGGCTCAGTATGCCAACATCGAAAATATTCGCCAAGGTTAAAATCTTTGAACAATTTTTCAGTTTCAAATGTAATTATTATTCAATATAAGGTCAACCAAATACTTACCCCAAAAAACAAAGCATAAGTTCTGTTTAATGCCTTTTCTTAAAACGAGCATTGGTGTTAATCTTTATTGAAGCCGTTGGCTTGTGTTTTCTTTGCGAGAAACATCCTTAGTCAATTAACATGTGTGTTTGAGCTGAAAAGTTGTATTCTCAGCTCAATGCCTAATATGTGTCATGATTTTGTCATTTATAAAAAGCAAGCCGCTATGTGGTTTCCAGTATCCTCTTCATCTTTACAAAGTCATGGATTGGTTGTGTCAAGGCTTAAATTTTTTATACCATCTCAAAAAATCAAAAACAAAAAAAGAAAAGAAACAGGCTTGAAATTTTTATGTGTAGTTGTTTTCTTCAATTGTTCACTTGATGGTTAAGAAAATGTATGTAGCTCAAAAGAATGACATGATGTGTAGGTTTGATATTTTCGAATATGATTCTTTTAGGAAAAAGTTTACCTCAAAACTGGTTTGGACTTTAATTTGTAATTTTTACTGTTATATTTGTAATGTCTGAGCATAAAATTAAAGAGGGTTTTGTTAGATTCTTTTCATACATTGGCTGGGATCCAGAAAATTGAAGGGATTCAGTTCATTCATATTTCATAGAATGGGATCTAGTCTAATAGACATTCACTTTTTCTTTTTCATTTTTAGTTAGAGATTAAAATGCGTTTTTGTTAAGTGTGTTAGCTTAGACAAGGCAAATAGTTAATCAATGTTGGTACCTAGAACCTTGAAGTATATGTGAGAATTTGTTTTTTTTTTTACTATACTCTTATCGAGGATATAGTTTAATAAAAGACATGAATAAAGCATGGTTTGTGATATTATTATTTATTATTTTTTTAATATTGGTTTCAGAAGATTGAGTTCATATGCTAAGATGGATAACTAAAAAGAACCTTTAAAATATAATATTGTTGATATGTCGAATGTGAACTATATATTCTACTATTAATGGTTCATTTTGATTTTGTGAGACAGACATGTGCCATTTAGTTTTTGAATATTTAGTATTTAAAATGGTTTTGCTAAATTATTTTTGAACTCATGTTTTGATGTAGTCACAATTGGATGATCTCGCTGAAGGTATCATGAATATGGATATCCACCAGTAGTGCAAGGATGACCCATCAATGGACAATTGTTGTTGTTATTATGAAATTTGGAATTGTAATAATAGTATTGTTATTATGATTATGGAGCTTGGCCCTTGGACTTGTAATATCTTTATTATATTTTGGGCTTCATTTATGGAAGTACTTTATTAACTTTTGATGCTATTTTGTAATTTACATTTTCCGACAGACTCATGGTGGAGGCACCATAGAACTGTGGCATGACTAGGGTGAAGTGGTGTTAACTGTGGCATGACTAGGCAGCAATTGACTGTGGGGAGTTTTGGTTTCTAGGAATACATCAAAGAGGAAAGTTTCAATCAAGCAAGAAATACATCCCACATAATTTCTCAAAAAAATTACATTCCACAATTGAGGCGGATTAAAAATTAAAATTAAAATGCCGTGTCCCAACATGTAAAATCCGAAATAATCCCAATATAGGAAAAACATCTTGGTGTCTGCATCTTATTGTCTCTCAAGGTTAGTTTGACATAATTATAGGAGGGCAACTTTTATCTGTTTGCAAACATGCTTCAAATGGGAGGTTGCAGAAACATTTTGTGAACATATTTCTACTCTCAGGTTTGTTGTTTCTAATTGATTTAGAGGAAGACAGCTTGTTATACTGTCTGCTTAATTGCTGCTAAAATCAATAGGAGTTGTAGTGAATTGAAAAGAGGGGTAAAGGCCCAGGAGATATGGCTTTATTTTTGTGTTGGTAAATAATGAGTGTAGCTTCATGATCATGTTGCATTTTCTGGAATGGAGAAACCAGATGCCTACCACATAAAAGCCAAGCCTTCAACCAACAAAATCTGGAAACTAAGATTCGGTGTATGTTACAATTTAATGGTTGTTTTGCGTATAGCAAGAAGAAGTAAGTCTTAGACCAAGAACATGGGATGTAAACATCCGAACGGAGAAAATTTCCCCTAATAAAATACACCCAGGACCTGTATTTTAACTTTTAAGATCAAAACCCAACGTTCTCAATTTTTTCTTTCTTGGGAAAATTTCCCCTAATATTCCCGAGAAAAAAAAAATCCGAATGGAGAAATAAGAAATGCCGACGTACAAGATCAAAGGCCTCGATGTGGATTTTCCATTCGAGGCCTACGATTCTCAGCTTGTTTACATGGAAAAAGTCATTCAGTTTCTCCAACAAGCAAGCTTTTTCAATCCCCCCAAACGTCACCGTTTTGGTAGCTGTATGTATCATGTCATGGTGGCGTACTGAAAGTACTTTTCTTGCTTTTAAAAAACGTTTTTTATTTTATTTTATTTTATTTATTAAATATTTTTGGAGAAAGAATTTGAATTGTTGACTGAAGCTTGGAAAAACTGTAGCTTTGTGTTTTTTTTTTTTTTACTCAATTAATCAATTTGGTGTTTTTGTGAAATGGGGCTGTGGTTATGAAACTTGTAGGTATTTATTTGGACTAAATTGGTATTGATTCGTTTGATTGTGGTTATTGGGTATATTAGGCCTTCATGGTTTTTGTATTCTTGTGGAACAAAAAATAAAATTCTCCCCCTTGAATTTACTCCTCATAGATGATAGAACATTGGGGTATGTTGTTAAACCTCTGACGCATCTCAGTCATCGTCTTTGGTTCGAACCTGCGACCGCCGTCGTTCAGAGTCTTGAGACCACTGCATACCGTCACCACCGTGATCCTTGTTCCGATTATGTTTTTGCAAGCATCACTAAGATCGTCCACCGCCGATCTACCATTCAGTGAAAGCCTGACCACCATCGGAGGTCCCACGCGCCACCCAAATAATCTGCGCCCAAGACCACGCGCCGCCGGTCTTCTTCACGCGCCTACACGCGCTTCTACGCGCCAGATCTACACCTGCTGACGTCAGCCCTTGGTGACGTCATCACTGCCACGTCAGCCCTAGCTGATGTCATCACTCTACGTCATTGATTACGTCATCACAGTCAACCGCGTCAGCACAGTTAGCCGCTTACGTCAGCAAACGTCAGCTGCTTATGTCATCTTGCTGACATCAGCCCTAGTTGACCGTTGACTTTTAGGTGCTCCTTACCCAGTTTTTTGCGTAGATTTCATTTTTGCAGTCCGTTTTTGCATATTTTGCTTCTAAATGAAGAATAAGGACATGTCTTCTTCTTGTTGCAAAAATCGTAGCCGACAATCCAGCAAACGTTTTTGCAACTTTTGCAAACGTTTTGGCCACAATATTGAGACTTACTTTCGTCGCAACAAATCAGCTGTTTCAATTTCTGCTGCTACTATTGCTAACACTAAGAGTGTCCAACCAATGGCTCCCGTCTCTGCACAGTCTAAGTCTTTTGGATCCACTTTCTCCATTTCCAGAGATGACCTTATAAATATCATCGCCAATGTCATTCGTATGGTTGGTAATGCATCTTATTCCCCTTCTCTCTCAGCTTTATCTGGTATGTCTCCTACCTCTTGGCTTATAAATTTTGCTTGTTGCAATCACATGACACCTCACTCGTCCTTATTTTCTAACCTTAAACCTGCACCGCACTCTCTTAATATTTGCACAGCAAATGGTTCCACAATGTCTGGTCATAATATAGGTTCAGTTTCAACCTCCAACCTCTCGGTTCCTGAAGTCTTTAATGTTCCTGACCTTTCTTATAATTTATTTTCTGTGGGACAATTAGCTGAGTTGGGTTATCGCATTACCTTTGATTATTCTGGGTGCATTGTGCAGGATCCTAAGACGAGACAAGAGCTTGGGACCGGGCCCAGAGTTGGGCGTATGTTTCCTGTGGACAACCTTTGTCTTCCACTTGTTGCTCCTGTTTCTATTGCTGCAGTTTCTTCCACTCATTCCCTTGCACTTTGGCATGCTTGACTTGGTCATGCATCTTCCTCTCGAGTACAACAATTGGCTTCTAGAGGTTTGTTAGGTTCAGTGTCTACAGAAAACTTTGATTGTGTTTCATGTCAGTTAGGAAAACAACCAGCTTTGCCTTTCAATACTAGTGAATCAATATCCACTGATATCTTTGACCTTATTCATTCTGATGTTTGGGGGCCGTCCTCTGTCTCTAGTATTGGTGGGTCTAGATATTTTGTTGTTTTTGTTGATGATTACTCTCGCTATAGCTGGATTTTTAATATGAAATATCGTTCTGAATTATTGGAAGTATATTCTAATTTTGCAAAAATGGTTGAAACTCAGTTTTCCAGACGCATCAAAATTTTTCGATCTGATAATACTCTTGAATATACTCAATATGCTTTCCAAGCTATTTTGCATTCCTATGGCACTGTTCATCAACTAACTTGTCCAGGTACCTCTTAGCAAAATGGTAGAGTCGAACAAAAACTTCGTCATATTCTTGATACTGTTCGTGCTCTCCTTCTCTCTGCCAAAGTTCCTGCTCCTTTTTGGGGTGAAGCTGCTCTTCATGCTGTTCATACTATTAATCGCATTCCGAGTCCTGTTATAGAAAATCAGACTCCATATGAGTGCCTTTTTGGGTCACCTCCAGACTATCATCACCTTCACTCCCTCAGTTCTGCTTGTTTCGTTCTTCTTCAGCCACATGAACATAACAAACTTGAGCCTCGGTCAAGGCTTTGTTGTTTTCTTGGCTATGGCGAAACTCAAAAGGGGTATAGGTGTTATGATCCTGTCTCTTATCGTCTTCGTATCTCCCGCAATGTTGTCTTTTGAGAACATCGCTTTTTTGTCGAGCTCTCTCATTTCAGTGCTTCCCTGTCTTCCTCCTCTGTCTTAGATCTTTTTCCAGATGAGGCATATATTCCTTCTGTAGCTGCTCTTGATCCTCTTGTAGTTGCTCCTGATTCTGTTGCTGTAGACTTCTCTATCCAATCACTAGATATCACTGATCCCTTTCCTAGTTCACCCTTTAATGAACAGGTGGAAGATGAACAGGTTGAAGACGAGCTACCTAACCCCAATTCTGAGCTTTGGTCTTCTGCTCCTGCTCTGCCTAAAGATCTTGCACAAGACATTCTATCTCGTCACTCAACTCGGGTAAGATCTATTCCTACACATTTACTTGACTATCATTGTTACACTGCCCTTGCTACACTGCACGAGCCTCACACCTATCGTGAGGCTTCCACTGACCCTTTATGGTAGATTGCAATGAAAGAGGAACTTGATGCATTATCTAAAAACCATACTTGGGATTTGGTGACACTTCCTCCTGGGAAATCTGTGGTTGGTTGTAAGTGGATCTACAAGATTAAGACTCGCTCTGATGGGTCCATTGAGCGCTACAAAGCTCGTCTTGTTGCAAAAGGTTTTACACAAGAGTATGAGATTGATTATGAAGAGACCTTTGCTCCGGTTGCTCGTATCTCATCTGTTCATGCCCTCTTAGCTGTTGCTGCTGCCAGTAAATAGGATCTTTTTCAGATGGATGTCAAAAATGCATTCCTTAATGGGGATTTAAGTGAAGAAGTGTATATGCAACCTCCTCCTGGTCTCTCTGTTGATTCAAACAAGGTTTGTCACCTTCGCCGTGCACTTTATGGCCTTAAACAAGCTCCACGAGCTTGGTTTGCCAAATTCAGCTCTACCATCTCTCACTTGGGTTACATGGCCAGTCATTATGATTCTGCCTTATTTCTTCATCGCACTGACAAAGGCACTATTTTGCTTCTCCTATATGTAGATGATATGATCATAATTGGTGATGACCTCAGTGGCATTCAAGAACTCAAGGCTTTTCTCAGTCAGCAGTTTGAGATGAAAGATCTTGGACATCTCAGCTACTTCTTGGGTCTTGAAATCACTCATTCTACAAATGGACTTTATATTACTCAAGCCAAGTATGCCTCTGAACTCTTATCTCGAGCTGGACTCACTGATAGCAAGACTGTTGACACTTCAGTTGAGCTTAATGCACATTTGACTCCCTCAAGGGGGAAACCATTGTCTAATCCCTCTCTTTACAGACGCTTGGTTGGCAGCTTAGTTTATCTCACTGTCACTTGTCTAGACATTTCCTATGCTGTTCACCAGGTGAGCCAGTATCTGTCTACACCACGATCGACTCATTATGCTGCAGTTCTGCGCATTCTTCGATACCTAAAGGGCACTCTCTTCCATGGTCTTTTCTACTCTGCTCAGTCTCCTCTGATTCTCCGTGCATTTTCTGATGCTGATTGGGCAGGAGATCCCACTGATCGCAGGTCTACCACTGGTTATTGCGTTCTTCTTGGTTTTTCTCTGATTTCTTGGCGAAGTAAGAAACAAACTCATGTGGCCCGCTCCAGTACTGAAGCAGAATATCGTGCTCTTGCTGATACCACATCTGAGCTCCTTTGGCTACGATGGCTTCTCAAAGACTTAGGTGTGTCTACATCCTCTGCTACTCCTCTTTATTGTGACAACCAGAGTGCTATTCATATTGCTCACAATGATGTCTTCCATGAACGGACTAAACATATCAAGATCGATTGTCATTTTATTCGTTTTCATCTTGTCCATGGTGCTCTCAAGCTGATCTCAGTCTCCTCTAAAGATCAACTTGCAGATATCTTCACCAAGTCACATCCTAAGGGACGCCTTCGTACTTTGGTTGACAACCTCAAGCTGGTCTCACATCCACCTTGAGTTTGAGGGGGGCTGTTAATGTGTATAATATATTGTGGGCTTAGGCCCAGTTAGGTTACTTGTATAACACACATATTTACTTGTACCACACACATATGCCTCCTATATGAAAGCACACTTGTATATTCTTTGATAATGAAATACAATACAATCATTCAGTATTTCTAACAGTCTGATATGTACTCTATAAGCTGCATAGTGTCACTAGGCCTATACTCAATTCTATTATCTATTAACTTAACGATACAAAGTTTTCATAATTTTTTATCTCTATTAATACAATGTGCAGAAATGCAATGCACTGTTGGAGAGCCCTACAGGAACTGGGAAAACGTTGTGTCTTCTCTGCACCACACTTGCTTGGAGGAAGAGTTTGGGGGGTTTCTCAACTGGTATGGGAGTAAGGAGCAGTCATAGTGAAGGTAGCAAATCAGATGTTTCTCTGTCACAGGGTGCTCACTCAAAACTTCCCACCATAGTTTATGCTTCACGCACTCACAGCCAGATCCGGCAAGTTATTCAAGAATTAAAGAGAACCTGTTAAAGGTCAGAGTTGATTTATACCTCTTTTGCGGTGAGATTTTAAATATTTGATTTATATTAATAAATTACATTCACACTTGATAGGTCTTACAACCCATGGCCTCCCCTTCCATGTTGCTCTCACAAGGGGAGGAGGTTCCATTTGAGCTAGAGTGCATTGGCAAGATTTTGAATATTGGTTAAACCATAGATATTGCTTTTCCTCTTGATGCATTACCTTTATTCCATGACACGTTGATTCTCAATAACTTGTTCTTTTGTGATAAGAGCTTCTTGTTATTATTGCTTTAGGTGAGTTGAATGTTTGAACTTGCTAATGTTTAATATATGCAGGCCCAAAATGGTAGTATTAGGATCTCGTGAACAATTGTGCATTCATGATAAAGTGAGTTTGCTTTGTGGAAAAACACAAACAAATGCCTGCCGTATGCTGTGTAGAAAGCGTGGAAAGCGTTCTTGTGCCCATTATTCTCATGTTGTTGGTAATTCTGTTAAACTCTAAGCACATGTTTGTCCCTTCATATGTATATATACATATATAATTGGGCTTACTAAAATTAGGGAATTTATAAGCAAGGTCTATTACCTCAACTGTCGTCTGGAAACATGAGATTGAATATAAAACCATATATCATATAAAGGATAGAAGAGTGATTCCAGCTCAAAGATCAAGAGAATGAACTATGATAATTTGGATACCATGAATTCTAGATGGTCTAGAACCAAACATCTTTTGGGTGCATAATTACCTTTGCTATCACCATGTTGTTGATTCCAAATTCTTGTTTCCACCTGGATCATTATGACATTGATAAATGGCTTTAAATAAGGTTGAAGGAATTTTATTTTTTATGGCATTTTGATTGGATTTTAACTAACTTTTGAAAAGAGCTCTGATATTATGAAAGAGCTCTGATATTCTTTAGAGAGAAATTCTAGAAGAAGAAGAAATAGAGAAACTGAATTTTCATTATATCAATATAATACATCAGATCCCCAATATATATAGGGTCATTCATCCTAACAGATTTGGAACTAACTGCTCTAACAGAATACATACACGTGGACAGTATTATAACTAATTCTGTACTTAATCAGTGATGCTAAACTACATACAAGATTATAATGTCAATGCAAAACTACAAGTCATTTAGGCTTTGTTTACATCCTTCTTTACATCCCCCCTCAAACGAAGGGGAGAAGTCCCCATGAGTTTGTAGGACAGAGCATGAAAATGAGGAGATGGCAAGCCTTTAGTGAAGATATCAGCCAGTTGATCCAAGGTTGAAATGTACTTGATAATCATATCTCTATTCAACACCTTTTCTCGGACAAAGTGATAATCAACTTCTATATGTTTAGTTCTGGCATGAAAGATAGGATTTGAGGCCAAAGCAAGGGCTGAAACATTGTCACACCATAAAATAGGAGGGTGATGCAAATAAACCCCTAAGTCCTTGAGAAGCATACGCAACCAATACAACTCAACTGTTGTGTGAGCAAGAGACTTGTATTCAGCCTCTGTAGAGGACCGAGACACAACAGCCTGCTTCTTAGCAAACCAGGTGATAAGAGAGTTGCCTAAGAACACAATCATGCCAGTAATGGACCTTCTATCAATAGGATCCCCTGCCCAATCAACATCACAATAAGCTGAAAGGGTGAGAGAACCAGGCCTAAAATAAATCCCCCTATGCAATGTACCCATCAAGTACCTCAAAATCCTTTTAGCAGCAACAAGATGAAATTGAGAAGGCTTGCTCATAAACTGACATGCCTTCTGGACAGCATAACTCAAGTCAGGCCTAGTAAATGTCAAGTATTGCAAAGCACCAACAAGACTTCTATAGGCTGTGGGATCAGAGAGAAGAGGACCAACAACAATAGCATGAGATTGAGGAGATGCACATGGATTAGAACAAGGTTTACAGTCTATCATATGAAATTTAGACAAAAATTCTTTGGCATATTTGGACTGATGTACAAAAATACCATCACCAGAATGCTCAATCTTCAACCCCAGAAAGTAGTGCAAAGGACCTAAATCCTTGAGAGCAAATGAAGCCCCAAGCTGAGAAATAATATCAGTAACAAGTACCTTATCACTACCAGTAATAATGATGTCATCCACGTACAAAAGTAAGTAAACAACCTGTTGTGAATGAATGTGAATGAACAAATTACTGTCTGCACAAGAAGCATGAAACCCCAGATGGAAGAGCTGAGTGGTAAAGCTGTCAAACCAAGCCCTAGGAGCCTGTTTCAGGCCATAGATTGCTTTGTGCAAGAGACAAACATGATTAGGGTTGGAGATATCCTTGTAACCAGGGGGCTGACTCATATAAACATCCTCTTGCAGCACCCCATGAAGAAAAGCATTAGATACATCTAACTGCCTTAGAGACCAACCAAACTGAACAGCCAAGGCAAGAATAATCCTCACAGTTGTAGGCTTAACCACTGGACTAAAAGTTTCAGCATAATCGAGACCATATTGTTGTAAGTAACCCTTAGCAACAAGTCTAGCCTTGAATCTAGCAATAGAACCATCACTATTCTTCTTAACCTTGTACACCCATTTACACCCCACAACATTTTTATCAGGTGGCAAAGGAACTAAAGACCAAGTACGCTGCTGTTGCAAACTAGTAAACTCAGAATCCATGGCCTTAACCCAATGAGAATACTTAGAAGCAATAGAATAGGAAGGACACGCAGTGCAACTGTAATCAGTCTGAACAGTGAACACCTTAGGCTTAGAAATACCATTCTTGGACCTGGTAAGCATAGGATGGGCATTTGTGTTCACAGGGACAGGTGTAGGGACAGAAATAGAAAGATCAGGAACAGCAGTGGAACTAGATAGACTAGATTCAAGAGAAGCAGGACAAGAATTGGAAGATGGAATAGAAGAAGAATGCTCAGAACAAGCAGGAGACTCAGCTGAACCAGAAATGGGAGAAGAAATGGAACTGGACTGAGTAATTTTTAAGGAAGAAAATGAAAGAAAAGGAAACCACACATCAAAGGACAAGGGAGTACGAGAAGAGGAAGGTGACTCAGCACTAGAAACAGGGAAACTGGGAAAAACAGACTCATCAAAGACACAATGACATGAAATGTAAATTTTGCCAGTAACAACATCCAAGCAAATATAGCCTTTGTACTGAGGAGGATAACCAAGAAAGATACATTGCTTAGATTTAGGATCAAACTTATGGGAGGCATAGGGTCTCAACAAAGGATAACAAGCACAACCAAAAGTTCTTAAAGCATGAAGGGGTGGTGTGTGACCATACAGTTTCTCCCAAGGAGAGACAAATTGCAAAACTGAAGATGGAAGTCTATTCAGTAGGTACACAGCAGTAACAAAAGCATAAGACCAATAAGAATGAGAGAGATTGGAATGGTGAAGCATGGATAAAGCACTCTCCACAATTTGTTTGTGCTTCCTCTCAGCAACACCATTCTATTGAGGAGAGTAAGGACAGGAAAATTGATGGAGAATACCATGTTCTAAGCAAAAAGACTTAAAATTGGCATTAACAAACTCACCCCCACCATCTGATCTTAGTGTTTTGATTTTGGCATTAAATTGAGTTGCAACCAATGAATTGAAATGGAGAAAAACTTGAAACACATTAGACTTCCTTTTCAACAAGAATAACCAAGTGAAACAAGTAAAATCATCAACAAAGATCACATAAAATCTATGATCAAGAACAGACGTCACAGGAGCAGGGCCCCATACATCAGAGTGCACTAATTGAAAAGGATATTCAGTATTTAATACATGAGTAGGAAAAGGAGTCTTGTGCATTTTAGCACTTATACAAGAAGTACACTTAGAACAAATGTCACTAACACAGGACACTTTGACTGAAGGAAAAGAAGACATAGCTGAAAGTAAAACTTTAGCACAAGGGTGACCAAGCCTATTATGCCAAAGTAAAGACTGTGAAGATAGTGCAACAAAGCCACTGGAATTTGGATGAGAAGGAGCTGAGGAAGGCAGAGTGGAAGAGGGTATAGGTTAAACTCCATCATTACTTAGCCCTCTGTAAAGAACCTTCCCCGTAGGTAAATCCAGAATTAAGAACTGATATGCATCAAAATAACAAAATGCATTATTTTGGAGGCATAGTTTATGAACAGATAGCAAGTTGGAAGCAATACTAGGTACTCTAAGAATATTGTTTAAACAGAAATTATGAGAGGAAGTGATGAGCTTACCATTGCCAATGTGAGTCACTGGTAAATCTTGCCCATTGCCAACTGTTACAGACTCATCAGTTGCAAGTTGTTGAGCAAGAGAAAGTTGAGACAAATCTGGTGTGATGTGATCAGAGGCACCAGTGTCAGTCAACCAATTTTGATTCTGATTATCACCTGAAGTTGCAGCCATTGATCTTGCAGCCATGGAAGCAAGCTTAGCTGAAGCATGCCTACCTTGATAAGCAAAATTCATTCTGTGATAACAGTCCAAAGCAGAATGGTCATTCTTGCCACAAATCTAACATGCAACTTTCTGTCCTTGATGAAAAGAAGGCTTGTTCTGTGGAAAGAATTGAGGTTCCACTGGATTATTAGTGTTCTGAAATTGACCACTACCACTACCAGGAAACTGAAACTGATTGTGATAGAATTGAACACCACCAGAGAATTGATTTCCACCACCTCTTCCATTTCCACGACCTATGTTATTCTCAGCCTTGCCTCTTCCTCTTGCAAAATTTTGATTGAATTGATTGGCTGCCATAGCAAATGATGTAGAATCTCTAAGAATAGCATGATTAGACCTTTTCTTGATTGACCTTTCTTCAGCATTTAGAAGTGTATTCAACTCTTCAATAGTAAGAACATCATTTCTGGTTCTAATTGCAGAACAAAATGCATCAAATTCTGAAGGCAGAGCTTCAAGTGCTAGATGGATTAACTCTTCCTCATCAACACAAACTGCTACAGCTCCAAGTTTATCTCTATCCTCCTTGATTCATTGAAAGAAAGAATCCATTGACTCTGAACCCTTCCTAATACTCATTAACTCATCCCTCAAACTGAGCACATGAGATTGTGATACTGATGCAAACCTTTTCTCAAGCACCTTCCAGACACCTCTCCCAGACTTCTGACCCACAGTAAGAGCCAAGACTGACGGAGAAAGCGTTGAATTAAGAAAGGTGAATAGTGCTTGCTCACGACTCTTCCATTGAAAATACTCTAGATTAGCCACAGTTGTAAAATTACCTGAGCTATCCTTGAGAAATGGATTCAGAGCTTGATCATCATCATTGATGAAATTGATCATCGAATATGCTACCAAGATCACTTCAATTTGATATTTCCACACCATATAGTTGTTGTAATCGAGCTTCACAGTAGCCATACTTGCCATATTTGACAATAGTAGCAACGAAGGATTGACACAATGAGTGATCGAAGAACTCGTGGTTGATCCTGTTGTTGCAGAGGATGAAGACGATGAAGAATCTGCAGAAGACGCCATTGTAGGCTCTGATACCATGAAAAGAGCTCTGATATTATGAAAGAGCTCTGATATTCTTTAGAGAGAAATTCTAGAAGAAGAAGAAATAGAGAAACTGAATTTTCATTATATCAATATAATACATCAGATCCCCAATATATATAGGGTCATTAATCCTAACAGATTTGGAACTAACTGCTCTAACAGAATACATACACGTGGACAGTATTATAACTAATTCTGTACTTAATCAGTGATGCTAAACTACATACAAGATTATAATGTCAATGCAAAACTACAAGTCGTTTAGGCTTTGTTTACATCCTTCTTTACAACATTTAGTAAGAAGGGACTCATCCCCCTTAAATTATGGGGTCCTTGGCAATTCACACATTTTTAATCATGGGTAAGGCTCTTCGGATAATTGGTCTGGAGATTTGACATGGAGAGAGGGTTCCAAACAAAATTTATTCATTGGAAATATGATTCATACAGTTGGGTTTAGCTCACACCCTTCCCTTGTAAAATTTGTTTTGTACACTATCATGATATTTGCATATAACATGCACCACAAGATTAATACTCAATGCTGATCCTTAATGTTATCCTAATTTAAAATTTGCTTGTGTTTCCTTCGGTGGTGGAGCCACAGGAGACCAGGCCATGACCCCCCCAAGATTAGAAAAATCTTTGAGTATATATGCTTATATGGGATGCCTATATAAGCACATATCAAAATGGCCCTCCCACCATCAGATTTATGGAAAAAGGTAGTCCCATTCTTTTTATAGAAAACATGTCTAATCCCAACCATTTGTTTTTTTTTTTTTAGATGAACCCCAACTATTCATCTTTTTCAAACCAAGACAAGATGGTCTTGCTTGTAGCAGATCATTCTTTCATTAAAATGGGTTTTGCGTGTAGCAGTGGCACTAGTAGACCTTATTTTTGCATGTAGGCTGTAGTAGAAGCTTTATTGTGTGTAGGCCGTGGCTGTAGATTTCTTCTTTTCATGTGTTTTTTTCTCACTGTTTTGAACCCACACACACCACGCACACTGGTACAAATGAAAAGGGACAAGACTCAAGGTAGCAGGCAGTGCACACTAGTGTACCGCAAGAAAAGGCTCTGCTATTGTAGTTTCCTAGTGTTGAAAACCCCCCCAAAAAAATCCATCTTAATTTCAATTTTCATATCCAGCTTCGGTTGACATTGGAGAAGAAAATATTGAAATTCTCTCATTTCAAGGCTTTGGTAAATTATATATTTTTTGTAATACATATATTAGGTTATATAATTTTTCCTTTGCATCAAGATTTGTATTTATTAGGATTTCCTCCCCCCCCCCACCCCACCCCCCCTCCCCCCAAAAAAAAAATCTATGATATATGATAAGAACATGAGAGAATATATATCATTGAAGTGTGAACTAATATTAACGATATTAAATAACTGATATGACTGGTTATTCTATATTAAATGAAAAACCAAGCAAAGAAAAACTTATAGAACCTTGTTCTGTTAGGAAGCTGGCTTCTAACACAACAAGAAGAGCTTCCACTTGTTAACTGCAGAATAATTGAACTTTTACATGGTTATTACTTATTGGTGACTTGAAATGTTTCTGATTATATGCCATTTTGTCATCATTTTCTGTAATACTTCTAGAATCTTCCCTCCCTTCTTTGCATGCCTCCTAAAAAAGCATTTCTCTAATGCAAGTGGTTTTCTTGGAATTTTGCATTGGATGCCAGAACCATATTAAAGCAGTCATGTTTGTTTGTGTTTCTTCTGTGAAACCAATGAGCTAGAGGCAATTCTTTGACTCGCCAAGTTTTTTGTATTGCTTTCTTGATTAAAATGTCAATTAAGAAGATGGTTTTGGATTTTGTTCAAACCTATGCCTACAGGTTAAAGAGAAGCTTAGTGCTGAAGAATATAAAAAATTTGTGGAATTTATGAAGGTACTTAAGTCTAAAGAAATGAAGATGAGTCAAGTTTTACAATCCATTGTGAGATTATTCTCTGGAACAGAGAGGCTTCATCTTCTTGAAAGGTACTCATTGCTATTTGATTTTAATACTATTGGCGGCAATTGCCTATGTGGCTATGCATCTAAAATTTTACTTGAAGGCTGAGGGTTCTTCAAAAGATAGTACTTTCTATTAATGCCATGATTGACATTGATTATGGATGCTATTATTGATGGCGTAGGTTGGGTGCTTCATTCAGATACTAGTGTTAATACAATTCTTTTGGGTTACGATATTGATATTTAAGGACAAAAAAATTATTTACCCTTTCATTTGTGTATTATGCTTTCTAAATGTTGCTAACATAGTATGATTGATAAATGTTTAAGCCTGAAAATGGCAGATGTAACTCCTTTAATTTGTTGTTTTTCTATTACATTATGCATAGAATGTCTCCCCTTCCCCTAGTCTGTTTTGAAAATTGAAATATCCAAATTTATATTCTTCATACATTTTTTTTCTTATATTCAATAATTAATTGTGAAATTTCTGCTCTCACCCTTGCTATCGTCATTGTGAACAGGTTTAAGGACTATCTTCCTGCAAAGTATCATTCTCTGTATGAGCAGCATGTTGAAACAAATAATGACAAACTTTGTCGTACAGTATCGTTCTCTGTATTTTATCCAAGTTTTTAACTTTTATCCAATCTCAAGTAAGCACATTGGGTTTCTACTTTCTAGAACAATATATGAGAGGGATTGGGTATTAGCAGGATAAAGGTTGAGTTTTTCAATCTTGGAAATTCTGGTATCTCTTGAAGGGGAAAGGTCAGTATTTTGCTTTTCATGTATACGGTGCAGCTCAAATAGTCAGACAACCTTAGTATCCCCAATGTAAATTTGGCTTGGAAAGCCAAGGGATCCATTTGATGCAGATGAATTGTGTGAGTAATTTTATGGTTGTGGAACTTTGTTTATTAATTGAGATTTGCAATTAGTAATTACATTTCGTGTTTGGTTAGTAATGTTTTGTTGGGCTTACCCACAGTGTCACGACCAAAATCTATGGAACATGAATTTAGATGCATGACTAACTTGCTAATCTTACATAACTCAATAAGTATAATTAGTCCAAAATAATTTAATACTCCAAAGAAACAATGCTCTTATTAAATAACCTCTTACAAAAATCCAAACTCCACAAATTGGAAATAATCTCCAAAATATAAAACATGGATTACAAAATAAAGATAACTGAAGTTCTATAATTCTTCAAGTAATACTGAAGTCACCTACAACTTCCACGCACTACCTTGCACCTTACAAAGCGATCCAAATGTTCTATACTCCCAACTAAACTTCAATCTGAAAAATAATAATTGATGGAGTGAGCTACATCTAGTAAGTAATTATACGGAATACACAACAGAACAGAGTCAAGCAACGTACGAGTATTTTGATTTTTCACAAACTCATTTAATGATATCAAAAATAATTATTCCAAAACATATAATGAATCACTTAGTACATATGTAATCACATCTTAAAATCATTAGAAATCACATACATAAAATTGATCAGAGCACAGTGTCATATATACACATCACATATTCTCACATACAATCCTATGAGCGGATACCAACATCTAACCCCTGCTGGTGAGGGATCAACACATATTCTCACATATAATCCTGTGAGCGGATTTACACATAAATTTGATATATCTGATCAAATCTAAAAACATTCATTCTGAGTCACATATCACAAAAAGAAATATATAAAAAATAGAATAATTTTCTTAATATTAACAATTATTCCAAATATACAGGCATAGTGAATATCACAATATCGAATTAAACATAAATCAAGTGATGCTTGACTCTCATGGGGAACGAATAGAAACTGAGAAGTTTATATAAATATATTACAATTCTTGAGTAAATCTGAAAATTTGATTTGCTAAAAGAAACTTTTTAAATACCATTTGGAGAATAGGAACATGACTTTGAAATCACTTGGTTTTAAAAAATTTAAAGAACAAGAACCTTTTTAGAAAAATTACTTTGAAACTCAATGATTTTTGAAAAAAAGTTTAGTATAGAAATCATCTTTTAAATGAGATTTGGACATTCAAAACATTATTTAAAATTTGAAGTTTCTCTTTAAAGAGAAAACATTAGGTCCGGAGCTGGCGTAAAACCAGTGTTTTACGCCAGCCAATGAGACCACGCCACGTCAGCTTCACTTAAGTCAGCAGTATAACCTCAAAAAAAAAAAAGAAATTCAAGCTCACAGCTTCCTCTCTTCTCATCTCTTCCTCCACGCCATTCCTCTCTTCTCATCTCTTCCTTCACGCCGATCCTCCACCACCGCCACACAGATCGCCCACCGGAGCTCACCGCCACAAATTTCGCCGGAGCTGTGCGTGGAGCTTGGAAACAAACCGGAGCCGCCGTGGGCCACGATCCAAAGGTTTGTTTTTCATGATTTTCCCTTTTCCCCAATTTGGATTTCGAATTGGGTGTTCGGATTTTTTGTTTGCTTCATCGGAAAGTTTCAAATTTTGAGCATTTCCTTTTTGATGAGAACGGAGGGTGAGTGTATGTTCATAAGGAAGATCTCAAGAGGAGGTACTACACGGCAACCGGTGAAGTACCAAGTCAGGAGGTGATTGACAAGATGATTTCAGGGTCTGTGAAAGTTCAATTGTTTGAAGGGAATACTGAGTTAGATTTGAGGAGTAAAGAGAGGCATGAGGCTTTGATGGATATTCAGAGGAGCTTGACTAAGCTTCATCAGATTTTCCTTGACATGGCTGTTCTGGTTGAGACACAAGGAGAAAAGATGGATGATATTGAAGAGAATGTGGCCAATGCTGGTCACTTTATCAGTGGTGGAACTAACAGTCTTTACTATGCCAATCAGATGAAGAAGAACAAGGCATGGGTTTACTGGGTTTGGGCTGTCATGGTGATTATACTGTTGGTGTGTGTCATTTCTATGTTAGCTTCCTAAGGAGCAAGGTCCGAAAACCATCTGGTGATTGTACAGAGGCTTGTTGTTGGTGAGGCCAGAGGGAGGGATTTTGGTTTGTAAATTCATCTCTAATTGAGCTTTTCTGAGCTCTGGGAGGGGTTCTCTTTCCTTTGCTGTTCTTATGGCTTTTAGTTTAGATATGATTCTGTCATTGCCTTTTGGTATAGTGATTCTTGTCTGATACACTTTGAGGTTTTCTCAAATCATGGTAAATGTTCATGACAGTTGGATTTTGATTGAGTAGATTACTTGGAGAATTTTCTAATTGGGAAGCTTTCCTAATCCTGTTTGTTTTTATGTCCTACTTCTCTCTTTTCATATGGGGGTTTTTTTAGCTAACCCTTATCATTGTATGTATATGCATATGTGTATTTGGGTTTTACTTGGTGCAATATTGATATGTGTATGTTGGGTTGCTGGAGCTTTTGTATCTGTCATGGCAAATGCATGCTCTCTCTATCTTGTCTTCACTTACCAATGAATGGAAATTATAGTGTTTTATTAATGGGAACTTTTATATGAATGTTGGCACCAAAATTCATAGCCTGTTAATGTACTCATATTTCAGACTGTCCACTAAAAAAAATGTTCTGCAGATACAGAACATTGATAAAAATGAAGTGTAATAGCTGATTTGATACCTAGGAGAGTATTATCTGCCAATGAAAATTTTGCAGGGAAAATTTTGACCGTAGTTTCTATTATCTGCTAATGAATACAATGTGTTTAAGGTTTTGTTATGTTTTTCAAACCCTATTTTCCCTTTGCTGAGATATTTATTTGCTTTACACAGGCTGGTGCATTGGAGAAGATTGTCAAGGCATCTCAGCTTGAGATCATTGAGCTGCAGCATTCTGTGGGTGAACTAAGGTACTTACTGGCATTCTCAATATTATATAGCTGCAAATAGACTATAAAACTTGCATGTTCACTTATTGTAAAGCTGGGTCTAAGGGTCCCTTCAATGATAGTCAAAATTATAAGCACTTGCTTTTTTCCTGACCTGGTATCATTCTGTTTGTCATACTGCTTCACTGTATGAAGGGCAGAGTGCCAGAGTCAAGTTTGTTACTTATTGTATGATAGGATTGCTGAATTGTTTCCTATATATATATATATATATATATATATTTCTTTCAATTCGTGTTTCCCTTTTTTTTTTTTTTTTTTTTAAACCTTGATTGAATTGTTTCCTTTTTTTTTTTTTTTTCTTGGATTTGTATTTCTTTCAATTTTGCTTCTTACAGGTGCCTTTCCAACAAGTTTACTTACTGTGGTTATTAAATTCTCCGCTATCAACTTTAGCCTCTGGGACACAGCTGGTATCATTTATTTGATAACTATTAAAATATTTTTAGTTTCAAATATAATTTACTCCTACTTGTAATGTCAATTTACTCTCTATATGTACCAAAGTGCAAATAAGGATGTACTTGGAGCTGTTTTATGTAATAAAGTTTATTAGTGGAGCTATATGTACCAATGTACTTGGAGCTATTTGATAGCTATTTTATGTACTTGGAGCTATATGTACCAATGTCAATTTTCTCATACTATTAATGATAATTGTAACATTAGCGTAAAATTTTCCAATTAAATTTTAATTTTGTAATAGAACAAGTTTGCCAAATTGGGCAAGTTTAGTATTGTAATAGCACAAATTTTAAATTTATTCTTAATTGTTGCTTATGAATTTTTCTTCTCTTGTTTTTTATAGGTCATATTGAAATATAAAATTACTTGAATTGAAAATATGAGCGTGAACAACAAAGAACCTGAAACAATCTCACTTTGTGATATGGTGGATGACTTAGTACATGATGAGTTAGAAATAAACGAAGATCAAAGTTATGTATTCTTGTCATTGGATGATTCAAATCAACCTTTTGCATGCAATAGGCATTCAGAACCACATCTTGATATGGTATTTGAAAACTTAGACGTTGCTCGTGCATATTATAATGCATATGCAAGGCGAAAGGGTTTTAGTATACGAGTAAATTATACTCCCAAGAATAAATTCATGACCTATCTGTAGAGCCTAAGATGTTATTTTTACTCTTTAAGTTTATGAGCCTTGCAATAAGCCAACAAGGGGAAAAAACTAGTGTAGTATCTCAAGACTATTGAAACACGGCATAAAGCCAATGGTCACATTCATGACTCACATTATAAGGATGATTATTTCTGTTGCCGTCTTTTGCTTGTTATGAACCTAGAAGCATATGTATTTACCAAAATATGAACCTAGAAGCATATGTATTTACCAATTATTTTGGTGCTAACCATTTATCAAATTTTGCTCATTATAGATCTACTAACAATCGTAATATTAATCATAATTAGTTTTTTTTTTTTTTTTTTTTTTTTTTTTTTTTTCAAAACGATAGAAATCTTTCATTAATGTAGAAACAGTATACAAACAAGGCCCAATCCAAGTCAGGGCTCAAGTAAATGGTAGTACAAAAAGACAAAAGAAAGAGTACATCAGCTCAAGAAGATGGTACATCAAGTCACTCAGTGCCTATCCATAAGACGTTGGTATTCTTCACACAAGCCATTCGCCAAGTCGAGGATCACCTTTGGATGAGTTTGGAAATGTTCGAAATAAAATTTATTCCTCGCATTCCATATTGCCTCCGCTGTAACAACCCACTTCTCTAATTCCTGCTAGCTCAATTTCCCCTGCATCTGTTGGAACAGTAGTAAGAAATCGAAGGCTCTGTTGCAGCATTTTTGTGTTCAACCTTTGAATAAAGCCCACACGTTTTGTGCAAATGGGCACTCCCACCAGATATGGCTTACAGTTTCAGATTGGTGATTGCAAATCGCACACCTCGTCACCACCCTTACTTGACACCGACGAAGATTTTCCTTAGTTGGAAGGCAGTTGGAGCATGCTCTCCACAAAAACACAGAATTTCTTATGAATGACACACCAATTGAAATTTTAGTTACCAAAGAAAAATTATTAAACAGTACCATGCACAGTACAGAAGAAATTAACATTAAACAGCCAAGCATTAAATTTCATTAATCAACCAAAATTGTCATCCTGTTTAATTGCTAGCCTAGACTCCCAAGTCCAACCAACCAACACAGAGGCCCCTGAATGCCTGGATGGCCATGAAATTAACATGAATTAACTATAAAATCCCCATCATTATCATCATCATAATAATAGTAATTAAAGCCACTCATAATCCATGACAAAAACAGAGGAGCATAGGGGTAAATAAAAAGGTAACAAATGAAGAAAAGAAACAATAAAAATTAAAAAGAACCCGGTTGATGAAGCAAGAAGCATATATCATATACCAAAAATAAAGAAGGCAGTTAAGCAAGGTCATCACGTATGGAATGCCCGAAAACTGTTCTGTGGACTTGCTCTTTATAATTCTCTAGGGTATAGTTTACGGTAGTAAAGCATAATTTACCCCATAATATAAGAAACTAGACAAAATAGATAAGCAACCCTCTTTCCCCCTAAAAATGGGAAAGGAAGAAAATGAAAACAGAAAAAGAAACACTAGCCTCATTAACATGAAACTAAAGTGAAGTGGCTGAGTTGACTTGAACCAGAATCGAAAACTCATTTCCACTCCATATGGTTCGAATTTTACGGTAAAAAAGTCAAGTTAGTAAAGGAACAGAAATAAAAATTATATTATGTTTCATTATTTTTTTTATAAAAAGAAATTTGAGAGAAACTAAAGACAATGAAATACATTTCTAAATTCCCATTTGGTTTGCATTCTACAAGAGAAAATAGAATGAGGAAATGAATGGAATTATATTATAGTTTAGTTCTTTCAAAAAGAGAAAGTGATGAGAAAATAAGTTTATAATATATTTCTTTTTTTAGACATAACCTTCTTTCCAAACCTCACCCATCTTAGAGAATATTTTAGTTGGCTTCAATTGAAAATTTAACCTCTTTTCCTCACACTTTTAGTAGTGTGGTATGATGATATAAAATCCAAAAGAATACTAAACTAAATGAATAGACCCGCAAAAGAAAACTCCCACAATCAGCTTTAATTCTTTCATTTTTGTTGCCTCTAACCACATTAGTAGAGCTTCCTAACTAGTGCAATTGTACAATTTCTAGTTATTGATAATAGAGGATCAATCATCTCAATCAAAAAAATAGCAATAGGCATATCTAAAATCAAATAATCACCAACCAAACAATGAACAACAGTGGACCCCAATACAAAGAAAATACAATTGGTGAAGTTATCACAATTTTATTATAGTCATTCAAAAGAGAAAAGAAAATTTAAGAAACCCAATTCAGTTAATGAACTGAAAATTAGCATAACATGAGGAGCAAAACCAATTGACATAGACATAGAGAGAGGCAGAGAAACTCACATTACTTCCCTTCCAAACTTTGTACAGCCTTCTGGGTTTATCATTCAGGTCCATACTTTACTAAGAAGAAGAAAAACCCAGAACCCAGATTAGAATTTCTAATCAAAACCACAACAGAACCCTCTCTTATCACAACCCCACTTTCTACTCCTCACTATCCAATAAATATATCACACCAAAAGCCACAAAAATCTTCACACAAAACCAAAAAAATTCCCATCATTTGGGTACACAATGCTTTTGAAAGTGAACTGGAAGTTGAAAAATGCAGGTGAGAGAGAGAGAGAGAGAAGAGGCTGTTGGATCAAAAGAAAAACCAGCTACCTCTCTACTCGCCCAAAAAGCTTTTAGTTTTTGTTTTCTCAGATCGATTATACCAACAAATAAAGATGCTATCTTTCTGTCTCTCTCTCTCTCTCTCTCTAAAAACTGTTTTTTCTATTTCTCTCTCAAAAATACATTCAGTCAGGCTGTGTTCGAAATCCAAATTGGGGAAAGGGGAAAATCATGAAAAACAAACCCTTGGATCGTGGGTCACGGCGGCTCCGGTTTGTTTCCAAGCTCCACGCACAGCTCCGGCGAAATCTGTGGCGGTGAGCTCCGGTGGGCGATCTGTGTGGCGGTGGTGGAGGATCGGCGTGAAGGAAGAGATGAGAAGAGAGGAATGGCGTGGAGGAAGAGATGAGAAGAGAGGAAGCTGTGAGCGTGAATTTCTTTTTTTTTTTTTTGAGGTTATACTGCTGACTTAAGTGAAGCTGACGTGGCATGGTCTCATTGGCTGGCGTAAAACACTGGTTTTACGCCAGCTCCGGACCTAATGTTTTCTCCTCTTTAAAACATTGTATAAAAGTCGAAGTTTCTCTTTCAATAATGTAAAAATAATGCTTTCAATAAACTTTCAAAAATATAAGTTTGAAATACAAAACTTTTGAAAACTTTTAACTTCTAAGAACCTAATGGACAAAATTTGTGCATATTTTGCATAATTACTTACTACACTTGGATTGCTCTGAAAGTCCAGCCGAAACAACCTCCAAAAAGCCTCAAAATACTCTTAAATAAGACCTATATTCAACCATAGAAATTACTAAATATCCTCCACAAAATATAAAACTTATCGAATTATATAAACTAACTCACTAGGAAAATACTTTACTAAACCAATAGCACTTTTAACACTAAATTAAAGTTTCTCTGCCCAATAATATTCTAACCAATAATATTCCTTTGCATTAATCAAAACTCATATTGCCCTAAGGAATGTAGTAGCAACACTTTCGGATTTAATATATAACCCCAATGCAAACGGTGGGCCAAAACCAATATGATCCTGTTCATGAATTTAACATTCATTGACCCTACGGATTTAATATGAGAATTTTGGTATGAAAATCTCAAATCTGTCCTTATCACTTTTAAAAAAAAAAATATTTGTAGACGTGTTGAACCCTTAAATGGTTCATTGTGTTTGGAAAAATATTCAACACCTAGGCAATAGACTATTAAAGCTGTCAATCCATCCATCAGAGAATTAATGTTACAATATAAATCAGCAACCTAAAAGTTCTAATAGACCTACTAAAGTGACGCTAGCCTTATACATGGATTTAACAATTTGGGCTTTTCTTTTAGACTCTGAAAAGGGGTGCGGCTTATGTCCAGTTGCTCCAGTGCAGTGGAGCCGCACCGATTGTGACATGTGTCCATTTTTGGACACATGTCACAATCGCAACGCGTCCAGTGCACTGGAGCACTGGACGTAAGCTGCGCCCCTGAAAAGTGGCATTCTAAGACTCCAAAATTATTAAAACAGTGTAAATCGTAATCTAAGAAATTACCAATCTCACAATCTACACATCACTAAAGTTTTCAGTGCTAAAATTCTAATTCCTTAATTCTTTGTTTCTAACAATGAGAAATCATACCTTGAACAATTTGATTGCTTCTTCAATTAACTTCAAGGAAAAATACACCTTTTAGCCTCCTTAGTGATGAAACCCTAGCCTCCTTAGTGATGAAACCCTTCTTATCCCAAACCCTAATTATCTTTTCCTCCAACTTATATTTTAACACATCAGAAATGTGGGCTTGGTGGGGTAGTGGGCTGGAGTTTGAAATCCACTTAAGCTTATCTCTTTAGTCTCCAAGAGGCCCATAGAACATCTTTCTCTTTTCTTTTTATTTATTTTAATTGCCTCACTAAATTGTATGCACTAAAACTTTAATTTTCTCACCTATTTGTAGCACCACAAAATTGCCTACTCCCATCTTACTATGCACACACATATAGTACCTCAACTCTATATTAAAATTGACAAGGTACAGTGATAATCATAAAATCATAATTGGGGTATTACACACAGTTTTGATGGTTGCTTTTTGTCCAAGAGGAAAAGAATACTTGTATAAGCAACTCTTTTGTATCGTGGTGAGTCCAATTCTATGCTTTGTATGGCTTTAGAAGAAAGATTGTCAGCTAAAAAAATGCATGGTAAAAAGGCAACCTCAACTATTGCTTGTGGGCATCCACAATATTTAGTCGCGCAACAGAGTTGGATTGCCATGAATTGGAAGAAGAAAGGAATTGAGTAACATATGCATGATTATACTAGCAATATTTCTCATCGGAGAAACGGTTTTCTTCTGGTATTATTATTACTAGTGGCTAACCCGTGCAATGCACGGGAAAATTACTGAAAATGAAATCTAATGAATGCAAAGCAGTTATGTAAAATACCATTTAAATTAAAAGACAAATATTAGTAAATGTCATTATCCTTAGCTGTTTGTGTTGTATCTAGAGTTTCACATCTAAGTTACTACAGTACTACTTGCAGCCACTAAAGCTCACAATATAAGTATATTATATAAGGCCAAAACTTATATTATCTTCAAGCTCCCCTTAGCCTTACAGAGTCCCTACTTGTATTGAATTTGATTTCAGAGGACTTATTCAAAATTATTTGAATTAAACCTCACAAATTAGAAGAAAAAAAATATTAAAAAACATTACAACATTGTAGCTGATTAATATACAAATAAACTACCAATTTAACATGATAAATTACTATTAGTAATTTAGAAAGCAAAAATTAACAAAATTAAAGTTGTTACCCACTTAACCTACAACTTTTAATATTCTAAAGTTGTCAAACAACTATTGATATAAAATATTCTGTAATTACTTCAATACCGCAAGTTGTTCATGCTGTAAAAAATTTGAGAGAATAACATAGCAAGCATCTTAAACTCTTTCTTGCTTGGATCCTACAAAACAATATATATATATATATATATATATAGCGATGGAGACAGAAAATGCCTTTAAAGGGACAACCAATTACAATAGTGTTGGAGGCAAAGTAAAAGATTAAAAAAAAAAAACAAAACTGAAGAAGCAAGCGGTTTGGCTAGCATACCAGCTAGTTAATTTATATCAAAAGACATAAAAATCTTACAATCAAATAGAATCCAAAAGTAAATAAATACATGTGGTACAATCAGATAAATAAAAGGTTTATCAAGATGATCAAGTTTGGCAATGAAGAAGATGCAATAGCTATTGATGAGGGTAATCTCTATCTTAAACTTGTGATAATGATAAAGATGCAACAGCTACTAATTATGCAAATCTAGCTTAATCTTATTTTGATTCAACTACAACAAAAATAACGATAATTACCATAAAAAGATTATATAAAAAAAAAAAAAAAAAAGTCTTTTATGATAAAGCCAAGAGTACAATCAAAGCTAATAGAAGGAATTTTAAATCGATTTCAATGATGGAGGGATTCACTTAAATGAGGAGACCAAGAAAAAAGGAGAAGTATCGTGTTTTGAGTATAGTATTGAATTTTAAACTCT
Organism: Quercus cerris; assembly: GCA_963669245.1. Lineage (NCBI taxonomy): Eukaryota > Viridiplantae > Streptophyta > Magnoliopsida > Fagales > Fagaceae > Quercus > Quercus cerris. The sequence goes on along the minus strand of OY770008.1, from coordinate 23,122,057 downwards.
ATAATTCAATTTGCTAAGGTATTTTAGTAGTTAGCAAATTGAATTTCTTTAGGCATGGATTACATCATTTAATTGAATTTCTGCAGGCACGATAGTACTAAAACTCTATCATTCAATTTTCTAACTACTAAAACTCTATCACACGGATACTACAAAAACTCTATCACACGGATTACACAATATAAACCAATAATGTTATTGTCTCAAACATTAAAAAAAAAAAAAAAAAAAAAAAAAAACAAAAAAACAAAAACAAAAACAAAAACAAAATCAATTTTAAACATAGAAACAAACAATCATCTATCAATACAAATACCCAACCTAAATACATATGAACTCATATATGACCCACAACACAAAAGAGGTGGTAACAAAATTAAAAAAGAAAAAAAAAACACTATTATGATCATGTTATTATTTGAAATATTTTTGAATGTATTACTACAATGTTGATCCATATATCCCAAGTTTCAATTTTCTCTTTTTATTAACTTTTTACTGTGAAGTAGGGCATAATTCTATTGTCATCGTTATATTTCTAAAACAAAAAATATTTATAGCTTCATCAATCAAATATTGCAATTAAAATATATATATATATATATATATATATATATATATATATATATATATATATATATATATTTACACTCCCTAGGGGTTGAACAGATGCAGTGTTTTTCTTTATGGCTATGGCCCTTCACATTAAAGTTTCATGTGTTACATAGATGGTGTATTCCAAAGTCATGACATGAATGATGTTACATAATCAGCGTGATGCGGATATCTATATATCTATATGTGTGTATATATATATATATATATATATATTCTTTCTCATTACAATGTTGATCCATATATCCCAACTCTCAATTTTCTCTTTTTATTAACTTTTTACTGTGAAGTAGTGCACAATTCTATAGTCATTGTTTTCAACTATGATATCACGATTGGAGCTTTCAACATTAAAATCCCCAACAATAACAGCAGCAATCTCAGATAATGTAGGGAGGTTATATTGTCTTCCATTTGGATTGCGTGTCCCAATCAAGCAAATTTTGACATTTCGCATTTCAGATTCAGTAAATCTGTCCCTTGCCATCCTAAATGCTTTCACCAATTCATTACAATTATCTAACATTTCCAATAATCCAACTACAATATCAGGATCTACTTCATTTTTCTTTTACTTCTTGACCACTACATCAATTTTATGTCCTATTTCATTATCTGTATCATAGATATTCATAGATATAGAGTTGAGCAAATGTAGGTTTTTCTCCTTCAATAGGAAGCAGTGACCCAATCCTATGATAATTCTGGCCATTGAGATGGAAAACATATGGGCTTGTACCATTATTTACAGACTTGTCTATTTTACACCCAAAGAGGTAAAAGCAAACAATGAATTATACATCCTTATTCCCACTCGAGAATTGAATGACTTTTTCCCACTGTTTAGATTTAGATTGAGTAGTTTTGCTAGTAAAGTAGGTGGATCTTTCAAAAGAGGTAGATGGACAATGCCATTAGAACAATATAGACTAAATTTTGGATTTTTAGTCTTCCTTGATTTTATAGTCCTCTCTTTATACCAAACTTGTGCTCCACAATGTTCACATATATGAGTAGGAGGGCCAAAGTTCCAAGCTTTGGTGAATTTACCTAAAACAAACAAATATATTCAATGAAATAAAATTGATTTAAAATGAGAAATCCATTAAAACAAATGAAGCATGTTACCCATGTCATATATCACTTACGATGAGTTCTTCTAGATTCCCCTAAAGTGGCTTCACTTGATTGCATTACTGAACTCTCACCATTAGTCACGCATGAACTTTTTAAGATTATAATTGAATAATAAGTTAATATTGCAATGTGGAATAATTTGGCATCCTAACAATTTTTTAAAATATATAAATGCAGCATATCAGTATGATGTTTTATGTTTAATACGTTATTACTAAAATGACTATAACCTGGAGGAATTCGATCTTCAGATACATTTGTGGTGACATCGCCATTTTCATTTAAAGTAGTGTGTATATAGATATTAGAATTTTTGTTCGCAGTTTCACTATTATAATCATGTCGTCTTTGTCGAGTGCTCCTCACAAATGGATCATCCTCCATATCTCTTGAATGGCCTAAAGAGTAATCAAATATAAGTAAATCCATAATTTACACACACACACACACAGACACACACAAATATATATATATATATATATATATATATGTTAAATTGAAGACTTTAATAATATATAAAAATAAAAAAATAAAAAAACTTTTTGAAAAACCTACCCACAATACAATGTGAAGGTGACACAATCGTAAATGAAGCAGATCCTCTTTCTACAGAAACCTCTCCTCTCAAAGCATCAACATTGTTGAAGTCAGCATCTACTAAATGACTTCTATTAGCTACCCGGTAACTCATATTCATCTACCTATATCCAACATAGTACCCCTATTCAACTGTAAGTCAGTAGAAATACGTTGAGTTGCAAGAGCATGAATACTGGTTGGATAATTGTGATTTCTCCTGGATGCAAGAATCATCCTTCTTCTCAATCATGCAAAATAAGAAGACTCCATAGTACCTACAAACCATCAGTTACTAACTGTCAATATAGTAAAAAAATAATTTCAAATAAATGGTAGATAATATGAACAACCTACACTACAAAAAATAATATGACGACAATTTTAGAAAAACATTTCATTTTAGTTTACAATTGACATTTGGACATACCTGAAGAAAACTTCCAGCTTTGGAACTTGCAATTTGATAGATAATTTGCAATAATTTGGTAGACAATATGAACAGCCTACACAACCAAAAAATAATATAAAAATGATTTTAGCATACCAAAACAAAATATAAAAATATTTAACCATAGCCTTTGCATTTTATTTATAATTGAGAATTGGACATACTTGACGAAACAATCCAGCTTTTGAACATTTAATAGAAAATCCGTAATCAACTGGTACAAAATATGAACAACCTACACTACCAAAAGATAATATAAAAAATATTTTAGCCTTCTTTATTGGGGTGCATTCATTTTGCTGTCATCTATTTATAGTGTCTTCTTGGTTGGTAAGTAAGTTCACACATGTAACATGAAGGGCATTTTTCTAAGATTGTTTTGATGTCGCGGAAGTCTGAAGAGAAGCACACACGATGCTCTCTTGATGGACAGAAACTAAACTGTTAGTTTCTGGTAGTAAACCTCGAATCCACGAGGGGTTTCCCTGAATCCACAAAGAGATAAAACTGGAATCCACCAGAAGAAAATTTGACAAAAGTCTGTGTTTATTGATAATAGTCTATTTTGCCTCTGACGGCTACAAAACATATAAATACTAAGCAAAAACGTTTAAAACCCTAATTCGCACTAATTAAGCGATTAGGTGACAAAATTACCGAATTTTACCAAAAATGGCAAAATTGAGTTAAGCGCAGAATCATAAACTACTGACCTTAAGGGTCGTCCCAAAACAGACGGGACCTTATTCTGACTTTTAAACTAAAAGTTATTAAGGAAAAACAAATTTTACTATAAATAGCAAAAACACTGTTATCGGGGCCTTAATGAAGGAATTCGCCTAAATTTTGGCGACGTTCATGGCATTTGTCATGAATCTGGATCAGAACGTCGTTTCCCTTCAACCTGCCAAATTTCATGCAATTCCGACACTGTTACCCCGATGGCCCCTACTGGTACCCCCCTGTGATCTTGCGTTGTGACTTCCTGCGCCCCTGCTGCTCGAGGAAGGCATGTGCTGTCTGTTCTACATCATGTTTGGAGATTCCTGCCTTTATGCAATTGCATTCAAAATGTAAATATAAATAAAATATTAAGTATTATGGCTGCAAAACATAAATAAAAATTAGTCATGTTTTTCAATAGAAAATATCTAATCTCTGAACATATTTCAATCTCATCTGACAGTTATCTCAAAATCTGAACATCATGTGGTTCTAAAAAATTAGGAATTTTTACTAAATTATTTTACAATCTCATCTAACAGTTATCTCAAAATTTGAATATCATGTGGTTCTAAAGTATTTGGAACATATTTTATTTATAAAATTTCCCCATTTTCCCAACTTGTCTGGGTTTTATATTCTTTTGTATCGTGGGAATGTAATTTAGTAAAATTTCATATTGAAAGATAGACACCATAGTTGCTAACGTGACTCCATAGTACCTACCAACCATCATTTACTAACCGTCATTATAGTCAAAGATCATTTGAAATAACTGGTGGATAACATTGAACACCCTACCAATAATATGAGGACTATTTTAGCTAAGCATTTCATTTTAGAGAGACCTGAAGAAATATTCCACCTTGTGTGAACTTGTAATTTAATAGGTAATCCATTATGATTTGGTAGAAACCAAAAGATAATATAAAAATTATTTTAGCACACGAAAAGATAATATAATCTCAATTTTATAGTAGCCTTTTCATTAATTGAGAGTTGGACATACTTTATGAAACAATCTAGTTGTTGAACTTGTGATTTAATAGATAATTCGTAATCAACTGGTACAAAATATGAACCACCTACACAATCAGAAAAAAAATATAAAATATTTTAGCATAGCCTTTTCATTTAATAGCTGTTCAAATTGCAATTTAATAGATATTCCATAATCAACTGCTAGGAAAAATGAACAACTTACACAACCAAATAAAAAGTAAAAAAATATTTTAGCATAGCCTTTTCATTTTATTTATAATTAAAACATACAAATACTTGAAGAAACAATCTAGCTTAAAAACTTGTAAATTAACAAGTAACTTGTGAGCAACTGGTGATTAAAATAGTAATCAGAACGATGACAGGTGTCTACATCATTCAACACCAAGACCTTTTATGTGATATTTCTGTAGCATTCATGTTTTTCGATGGAAAATATCTAATCTCTAAACATATTACAATCTCATCTGATGGTTATTTCAAAATATGAACATCATGTGATTCTAAAGAATTTGGAATTTTTACTAAATTATTTTACAATTTCGTCTGACAGTTATCTCAAAATTTGAATATCATGTGGTTCTAAGATATTTGGAAAATTTTTTATTTATAAAATTTCCTCAAGATAATCCATTATAATTTGGTAGAAACCAAAAGATAATATAAAAATTAGTTTAGCACACCAAAAGATAATACAATCTCAATTCTATAATAGCCTTTTCATTAATTGAGATTTGGATGTATTGTACAAAACAATCCAGCTGTTGAACTTGCAATTTAACAGATAATCCATAATCAACTGGTAGAAAATATGAACAATCTACACGACCAAAAGAAAATATAAAAAATATTTTAACATGGCCTTTTCATTTTATTTATAATTAAAAGTTACAAATACTTGAAGAAACAATTCAGCTTTTGAACTAAACACCTAACACAACCAAAAGATAATATAAAAATATTTTAGCATAGCCTTTTCATTTTATTTATAATTGAGTGTTGGGCATACTTGAAGAAACATTCCAGCTTTATTTACAATGGAATTTCCCCGCAAAGCAACTCATTCAACAATGTCCTATTTTTTTTTTTTGTTATTTTCTTTCGTTACACAAACTGTTCGAGCAACAATGGAATCTCTCAGCAAAGCAACTCATTAAACAATACATTGCAAAAAAGTAGAAGTAATATGTTCTGACTATGTGCAACTGTATCAAGCTCTAACCACTTGCATATTTGTTTTTTTTATCTAGATAGACTGCTACCTTTGCCTCCATAGTGGTAATAGCTCTGGATCTATCTATGACACTTGTGGACCAAATTAGAGGCACATGACTGATGTACTTTGGTTATTTATTGTGCGTTACAAAAGAGAATCTGCAAAATCATATCCCAAAAGGCATATGGGATATTATGGAAGGTGATGATGTGGCTTTTGTATCACAGTTTGTGGCCAGAGACAATGGTTCGGAAGAAAGTTTACAGGTATAAATGTTGTATTGGGAAATTTTCTCCAGCTACTACAATATTGCCTGATTTTGCACTACATGATTGTCACACTATTTTTGGCTTATCCCTACCTAGAACTTCCCCACACGTTAACCAAACCAAATCAACAAATTTAGCTACAACCCAACTCAAGTTAATAAAACCAACATACAGTTACTTTAAGTGGCTATACAATTAACTCTTAACAATAAATTGTAATTCGTTCCAAAAAAGCTACCAGCCAAAGCATGAAAATGGTCTGCAACAAATTTTTACATGTACAAAATTACTTTAATGTCTTTGCAAATATATTATCATAAAAGTAAAATCTTTTGAGACATGGTCCAGGCATTACAATCCAATCAAACATGCTAAGCACCCAGCAAATATGGGAATCGATGGAATCCACATCAATTAATTTTCTAATGCCACCACCAAGCTCTCTAAACAACTTGGATATCCAACCAACGTTGTCACCTTCTGAAAAATTTCAATTAGACCACCACACTAAAAACTTAGTGTTCATAATCATGAAGTTGCTCATTAAATGAGACTAAGACTGTGAGGGTAAGGGTAATTCAAAACTTACAAACCAATGTTGAGTAGCCTACTTATTTTCCTCGCAATCTATAAAATGATTTGAATTATTTTAAACTGAGCTTCCTCTCCCTCCAATCACTTACAAACCACACTTCTTGCTTATTGTTTTCTTATCTCCAAGCCTAATGTTGCATTGAATTGTGAAATTCCAAAAGAACTTCAAAATATGAGCACCTGATGATGCAAAGGAATTTTTTTTCTTTTTTTCTTTTTTTGAAAGGTTCTTTTTTTTTTTGTTAATTTTTTTTTTCTTAATCAGTAGATGCCAATTCTTAGGATAGAGTCATAAAATAATTGGCCACAAAGTCAACTATGTTGAACTTCATATTTGTGGATTACAATTTTTTTTCCAAACGGTCCTTCACAAATATTAAATTTTCTCATATTCATTTTGTACGTGTGCATGACATTTTTTATAACCAATTTGACTGCTTAATTTTACTTCAGCTCAAGCGAGTCTGATTCTGTAACTTTGGATTTATTTTCCCTCCTCTCTAAAGCTAATGTAATTTGCTGGGTATTCATCTGCACAATGATTATAAAATAAAAAAGTTTTTTTGGCTGCCAAGGATTATGCAGTAAAATTGTGCAAAATTATGTAGAAAGCTTACAGCAAAAATTGAAACACCAAAAACAATTTGCTTTGATTCTAATATCAATTGTTGGAAGTGGACATCAATCTAAATGATGTAGTATATAATGGACGTATTAATGAGAAGTACAATCTGATCAATTCAAGAAACAGAATCTTACATGTTGAAATACGTTGGAAGGTGATTTGAGACTGCCACTAACACTTTATACTTCGCTACTTCAAAGTCTTACATTCTTCCAATAAGCCACAACACATTAAAAAAATGAGACCTGAGATATTTCCAAATAAACTAAGGTAAAATAAAATGGTTTTTTTGGCTGTAAGATTATAGCACTATTGAAATGACATTTAGGCAATCTCACAAACACATCAATGGCACGCCAATGATGCTCATCTAATACAAACACAAACAAAAACAAACGAAAAAAAAAAAAAAGGGACTCATATTAATAAAAGTTTTGCACCCAAAAAAAAGAATTGAGATGTAGAGATACCTCAACCAAAGCAGGGAGGTTCTGTCAATATTTATAAACTGTGTGGAAAGGAATAAAGGGAGGAAGGAAATCAGATAGGCGATTGTTACTGCGAAACGGTAGAGCAGGAAGGTGGGTAGCTTTCAAACTCTCTGGTTTCTCACCTGAAGGCTTCAATTTTGCCTCCCCCCCCCCCCCCCTCCCTTTAAGCTTCCCTCTACATTACAATCTTCAAGCTCTCTCTCTCTGCTCACCTATCTATTTGGTCACGCAAAACCCTGAACGCCTCCCTTTTTTTTTCCAAACCGACTTGCACGTTTGATATTTTTAATTTCTTTTTCCTTTAAGTTGAACTAAAAACTCTATGTTTTCTCACTTGAAGGCCTCAACGTTTTTTCCCCCCCCTCCCTTTAAGCTTCCCTCTACGTTATAATCTTCAAGCTCTCTCTTTGCTCACCTTTTTATTTGGTCACGCAAAACCCTAAACGCCTCCCTTTTTTCTTTTTTCTTTTTTTTTTTCTTTCTTCCAAATCGGCTTGCACGTTTGATATTTTTAATTTTTTTTTCCTTTAAGCTGAACTGAAAAGGATTTGGGTTGGGCTTGATAGTGGAACTAAATAAATAAGAGGTGGGCCAGATTAATTATACAAATTTATTATAGGGTGATAGTGGGAGTAAATAAAAAAGTAGCGGGCTGCATTTATAGGACTGAAAATTGTAAAAACCATTTTAAAGTTGAAGAAAACATTTTTTTTAAAGAAAATAACATTGCAGCTGATGTGGCGCAATGTTAGAGCAGCAGCATTAAACGCTACATTTCAACTTTTAGTAATATATAGATTATTACTGTATTATGAAGGAGAGATACATATTATATACTATTTCAGCCCATACTTGTATAAAGCTTTCCTTTTGTTGTATTTTTAGATGATATTCTTTTGACAATATACATAATTCCCTTTTGTTGTTTGCGGACGGATTTAAATTAAACCATAGCTTTGTCAAAAACTTTGTAACTTAACAAGTTGTCAACTTTTGGTGTATCCATGGCATTTGGGGTTTAATCCTCTCTCTTTGTTATTGAATTATTAAAAAAAAAAAACATAGTTTTTAAAACATTCGAATTAAATTAAAATTAAAATAGTCTATTTAGAAAGTAAGGAAAAATCAAAGTAAATTGTCCATGAGACTCATTTGAGGAGTTCTGATTGTCATAATAAGAAGATTAAGTTTGCATTAAATATATGGACAAAGTTTAGTTACAAAATTGGTTGTAGTCTTAGGTTACAATTTTATTCAATAAAATAAATATTATATCATGTTTTGAAAATCTAACCATTGAATTGTATGTTCTATAAGTTCTTAATCCACATGTCAAATTTTGTATGAATTAGATATTATTTACTATATGATTTATAAGCTTATATTATATACATAATTTTAAACTACAAAAACCTGCAATATAAATAATTTATTAATGATATAGTTACTGATCTTTAATTTTTAAAAATTTTTGCAAGTATGGAAGATATAAATTGTCTTAAATTCGTTGTAGCTGTTAAAATTTATAACACAACCAATTTTATAGTTAAATTTTGTCCTAAATTTTAAATAGCCATTACAATTTATAACAATTCTTTTCGGACCGTCTACGAGTCAAAGCCAATTTTAGAAAAGAAAAACAATCTTATCTGGCCTCTATCCATGTGGGCCGGTTATGGTGCTTCTTGTGTCTCCAGGTAAGTGAGGCCCAAATTATCCAATTATTAAAAAAAAAAAAAAAAAAAACTATCCCAAAGTTTACCGACTTCCTGTGTGGAAAAGGAATTCTGGAATTGTAGGCCAAAATGGCCAAATACCACAATTTTTTGAGATTTTTAGCAAAAAATCACTGTTTCGGAAATAAATGGCAATCTACCACTTTTTCTAGTACTCGAGTTTGGTGAACTCGAGTACCCTATTTTATAGTTCCACCGTGGCTGTTGAGCGGGAAATTGGCGATTAAAAAAAATAAAGTGGTACTCGAGCTTGGTAAACTCGAGTACCATGCATCACAGTACACGAGTATAGTAGGATCGAGTACCATTTATAAAAAAAAAATATAAATTTCTTTTTCTACAGTACTCGAGTTTTCCAAACTCGAGTACTGTGTAATTTTTTTTTTGTTTTTTTGCTTGAGGATAATTGACAAATAAACAGAAAGATAAAAATAAGTAGCTTTTCTATATTTTTATTTATTTAAATAGAAGCGTTGTAAGATATAGAGATTTTAATTTCGAAATACGAATTTAATTTCTACATTGATTAAAATTGTTCATTGTTTCCTCTTAAAAATTGTTCACTATTTTCTTTATAAACTATTTCTACGATTTTATGTAGAAATAGTTTATACAGAAAATAGTGACCAATTTTTATGAGAAAATAATGAACAATTTTAATCAATGTAGAAATTAAATTCGTATTTCGAAATTAAAATCTCTATATCTTACAATGCTTCTATTTAAATAAATAAAAACATAGAAAAGCTACTTATTTTTATCTTTATATTTATTTTTCAATTATACTCAAGCAAAAAAAAAAAAAAAAAATTACACAACACTCGAGTTTGGTAAAATTGAGTACTGTAGAAAAAACAAAAATTATGTATTTTTTTTTTTTATAATAAAAGGTACTCGAGCCTGGTATACTTGAGTATTGTGTTGCATGGTACTCGAGTTTACCAAGCTCGAGTACCACTTTATTTTTTTTCCAGCTCAGCAGCCACGGTGGAACTATAAAATAAAGTACTCGAGTTCACCAAACTCGAGTACTACAAAAAGTGGTAGATTACCATTTATTTTCGAAACAGTAGTTTTTTGCTAAAAATTTCAAAAAATTGTGGTATTTGGCCATTTTGGCTTGACAGTAACTACTACTTACTGTTGAGTCTTTTACCTGAGCTATACGATTTGGTTCTGCATGAAGTTGTTTCCATAAGCTGGTAAAAGGTTAAAAAATTAGTATATCTTCTAGGCTAGTGGTTTATAACTTGCTCACACTTGACTTAAAAGTTAAAAGTAATAGAAACATTACTGTTTACCTTTTCGTTTGTTTCGTTTGAAGTGGCCAAATAAAACAAAAATGTATTAAAGTGTCATTAACAAGTAATGGAAATTAATCAATTATACAGTTATTTTATATCAATTCTTTGTGCTAAACCTAGAATCGGATGTTTTTATCTCAATTTTGAGTGATTCAGTTCGAAAATGTGGGTAATTTTTTTTGGTTGCTTCTATCATGCCTGTGACCAATTATTTGATATCGTGTGTGTGATTTTTTTTTCCTAATAAATTGGTCTAATAATTAAACAAAATCATACCATCACTTTGTTTGGTCACAATAAAAATAAGAAGAGATAAGATCACTTTGTTAGTATTTATTAATTAAATATATTTTATCAAATTTTCTAGTATGTTGCACAGGCCGGTTAACACAACAAACTTTATGGCATTATTACTCTCTTTAGTAAACCATACATTACCATTGGAATGTTGAAAAAATAAATAGGTATTATCATTATCATTCCAAATTATTGCGGCATGCAACTTTGTTCCACCAAGTGGGCCATCATGAGTTAGTGATTTGCCGTTGTCTAAAATATCAAACACCACCTCTTTGTAATTTCTCTCAACATTTTTTAAAAGTGATTACGTAAAATAAGAAATATAAGTTTTATATAAAATTAGACAAAAAAAATTTGCATTGGGTGATGTGAATGATTTAAGAGACTTAAACAAGATGTCACTCTACCCCATTTTGATATTTTTAAAGGGAGTAAAGATACTTGGATCAGGTGATACTTGATAGTAGTTAGGTCCATGCACTTCTCTTTCTGTGCATATGAGATGTCATGTTCAAATGCTTATCTACGTTAAAATATGTGGTAACAATAACCTTTGCCAGATGCTTGATCAGTTTCAAACAAAGTGGAGGAATCCATTCTTTATTGTGGCTCTGATATGTCTCTCTCTAAAACACATGGTCCTTGGATGAAATGGAAGTTCCAACTTCCTATTTGTCATTTTATACTAACTTAACCTCATTTTGATGTGTTTGAGGGATAAGAGAGACCGAGGGAGAGAAGATGAAGGCAACTTACATGTCACGGCACAAGGGCTTAAAAATATGAGAAGCCAATTAAACCATGAGACATTCAAAATCTTATGTATCCATATATTTCTGTCTATCCATAAATCTTACACCAAATTTCACATAACATGTTTATGTGTCAATTTGTGATTGGAGTTCAGCACTTACATAAGAGATCATCATAGGTACTTGCTGAAAAAAAGAAAAATAAAAAAGAGCACCAATCACGATATAATACTTAAGCATATTGTGAATTTGAGGGGAGACATTCTAAGCATTTCTTATTTAATATCCAATGTTTCAAGTTGATTCACCAGTGAAAAGTATCTCGTATATTCAATCAAATTTATATCACTCATTCACTTGTGGAATAATGACAAATGCACGTTACAAAGACAATTCTATATACAAAGTCGCAAGTCGCAAGTTGCAATTCAATAATCAATAAGTATAGAGTAGTTATAGGCTAGAAAAAATGTGTTCTTAATGGTGGAATTAAGTCAAAACCAATTCTTTCTCAAAAAAAAAAAAAAGTAATTATTATTTTTAATAACATTTTATATTTTTCATAAAAGTGGTATCAAAACTTTTCTAAAATGGTTTATTAACGAATGTCCTAAGGGTATCTGTTAACCGGACCTATAATATTTTTATTCATTACAAAAAAGGGGAAATGTTAATTTAGGTCATTGGTTTAGGAACTCTTTTTAGAAACATCTTATTGGGAGAATAATAAAACAATAAATGTTGTTGACAGCTTTTTATATTTCTCATAAAAGCAATGTCAAAAATTTCTTATTATGCTTTATTTCTAAGAGCATCCGTTAACATGACAAAAAAAAAAAAAAATGCAAACCATACATATATATCCAAAAAACTCAATATTGTGCATGTAAGCCAATGAATCATTAATATGTATATTTTGTTTAAAAAAAAATGTGCATTACAATTCATAATTAAGCATTTATTAATCTTTAACCTGTGCCCTTATGACACTCATTAATAGGAACCTTCATAATAAGGCAAACGCTCTTATGGCATCCACATGACATCATTCATGGTCAATCAATAGAAAGCTTGGTTGCAATGAATTCCATAAGGGTAAATAATCACACTTAGTGTTTTCATAAACTGAAAGCATGACTTGAAATCACAAAGGTTTTGTAGCTAAATTGACACCTCCCTATGTACAAAGTGCTTGGGGGTTTAGGGGGGAAAGAGTTCGAGCTACGGGGTTAGCAGCATGTTGTAATTATCACTCAAATTTTTTTTTTTTTTTTTTTACAAAATACCCTATGTATGTATCACACCTGTTTGAACTAAACATAATCCAATCCCAAAACCTAACATCCACTGCCAAGTGCCAACCTCTAACTCCAACTCCAGTACCACCTTAAAACCTACGCATAGGAAACTGGCTTGAAAATTTTTAATTATTCTACTAAATCCATTATAGTCCGTGGATGAATCATTATATTTGCTTATGTTGTTTTGATATTCCTCTTATTTCACAACACATTATTGGATGGAACTCCAATCAATTCAAAAATATTTGTGCTAATTTGTCCTGCAACCTTAAGGTTATGACTTATGTGTGTGATACTTAACCCAACATAAATTTCCCATAAGAATTAGTAATCTTACTATATAATTTAGTTTTGATTTGATGGACTAAAAAATTTATGAATTTTAGGCTAGCCATATTTTTTTTTTTTTGGTAGTAGGCTAGCCATATTATATACATATGTTTTATATATGTTTCAGGTAGGTTAATTAATGATTCTTATAAAAAGTTAACGTTTCAAGAATTTAGATTAAATATAGCATTACTTAATTATATTTCACGTGATATAAATATATGTCCGATTAATCTCTCAAAACTTGAATTCATCACTTTAGATATTTCGGGCAAGAATTATTTATTATAGATCCTTGTTGTTGAGATCTACCATGAGTTAATGAACTTTGGAGCTACTATTAAAGATGGCAACCAAAACTCCCTACAGAATTGCTTAAAAGCAATGATTTATATTCATTATCACCTTCATGAAGAATTAAAAATTGAGTACCTTAAAATAAAATATCTCAATGATCTTATTGAATAATTTAAAAAAGAAAGATATGAGCATCAAAATGCCATAATCCTCACCCTAGATAAGATGCTTTGATCAGCAGCTTAAACGAACAGGCGGAATCCATTCTCTCTCAGTGTCTCTAATATTTCTCTCTTTAAACAATGGGAAATGTTAATGAATTCCCTAAAGGCATTGATTTAGAATTATTTTTAAAATATTTTATAGGGAAATGATAAAATAATTAATTTTTTAGTCAAATTTTTATATTTCCCATAAAAGTGGTGTTTAAAACTTTCTTAATATGATTATTAAATATTGTTTTAAGGGCACTCGTTAACATGACCCTTAAATAATATGTCACTCTACCTCATTTTGATATTTTTAAAGAGAGTAAAGAAACCTGGATAATGTGATACTTGATAGTAGCTATGTCCATACACTTATCTTTCGGTGCATATGAGATGTCATGTTCAAATGCTTATCTACATTAAAATGTGGTAACAACTACCTTTGCCAGATGCTTGATCAGCTTCAAACAAAGTGGAGGCATCCATTCTTTATTATGGCTTTGATATGTCTCTCTCTAAAACATATGGTCTTTGGATGAAATGAAAGTTCCAACTTTCTATTTGTCATTTTATACTCACTTAACCTCATTTTGATGTTTTTGAGGGATAGGAGAGACCGAGGGAGAGAAGATGAAGACAACTTACTTGTCACGACAAAGGGACTTAAAAATATGAGAAGCCAATTAAACCATGCCATGTTCAAAATCTTATCTATCCATATATTTCAATCTATCCATAAATCTTACACCGAATTTCACATAACATGTCTATGTGTCAATTTGCAATTAGAGTTCAACACTTACATAAGAGATCATCATAGGTACTTGCTGAAAAAATTAAAATATAAAAGAGCACCAATCACGATATAATACTTAAGCACTAGTAATAGGCTCGTGCGTTGCACGGTTTTATGAAAAAGCTTATAAAATAAATGTATAAATAATTATATATTTTAATAGATTCGATAAAGATAAAAGAAAAAATTATCAAGTGTAAATAATTATTTCACTAAAATAAGGGGTAAGATTTCTTCCTAAAACTAAATTAAATTGATAATTCCAAATTGAATTTTAAATTGATAATTATTTTTAAAAAAATGTACTAAACAATTGATAAATCTAAAATTAATATAATCTTGATAATATTATAAATTAAAATTAAAATTGATAATTAAAGAATACACGTGTAGAACATCTTGATAATTTGATATAACATAAAAATCAAATAAGAAAATTGTTAAAATTAATCTATAAATTCTAACCATATTTAATCATTGATTCTAAGAATTGAATTTTCACGATTTGGTATGTTCAACAATTTCGATTTTCCATTAAGATTTCACGATTTTGTACGTTCGACAATTTTGAAATTTTCATCAAACCAGGATGATTAGTACATTAGTACATAGTTTTAAATTGAATTTTCACTATTTTGTACATTTGATGACTTCAAATTTGGAAACAAATTTGGATGATCTGTACATCTAATGTAATTAATTTTCCATTAAGTTTACTCAATTTAGTATGTTCTTCAATTTTCATTTGAATTTTCACGATTTTACACACTCAACAAATTCGTACTATCTGTACATCTAATGTACACAATCTTTCCCTTGAGTTTTCTTAGTTTGTACATTCAACGAATTCAAATTTTTAAACAAATTCATATGATCTATACATCTAACGTACATACTTTTTCATTGAATTTTCATTATTTTGTACTTTCAACGAAATCAAATTTCTCAACAAGTCTAGACTAATTGTACATCTTATGCACACCTTCACCACTTGGTACGTTCATTGATTTTTCATCGATTTTTTCAAATTTCTACATTCAACTAATTCAAAATTTTTTACAAATTCGAATTTTTTAAGGGATTTACCATTAGGTTATTTATACGAATCATTCATTTTTCTTTCATAGAGTTTGTCCATTATTCATATGGTTACATATTTAAAAAATCACAAAAACCATTTAAGTGCAATAACTGCAACAATGCTAAAAACTGTTTATGCAGAAAACAGTGAACAATTTTTATGAGAAAACAGTGAACAGTTTTACGTAATGCAAAACATAAATTTTATGAATGTAGTAAGCAGATTCGAATATACAATAAACATGATGTGTAGAGAGTAAATTTTATTAATGTAGAAACAGATTTTATCAATGCAGAAAAATAGATTTGATTATTGTGAAATTCAAAAATGAAAACGCATTTAGCTTTTGGAGTTTAAATTTAGAAAACATGATTTCACTAGGTGTTTTATGAGAAAACAGCAAACAATTTTTTAAACAGTGAACAGAGGATAATTTACGCAGAAAAGAGAGTGAACAATTTTTTTAAATAATACTAAACAGAAAATAATTTTTTGCAGAATAATAGAATTAGTTTATGCAGAAATTAGTGAACAGTATATCATGTCCTACTTGAGCCAAATCCATCTTACAAATAGTTTTGAGTGTTATGGATCATAACATCAGCATTCAGTACTTTTAACAGGCACAACTACTTTCAAACACCAAAAAAAAAAAAAAAAAACACAGAAACAAGTTCAAAATCACACACATAAATGGACACTCAAAACATGCTCTGAGGTAAAAGTCATAATAGAAAATTGATTATTGAGCTACATTTTATTTTATTTTTCAGGCACGATTGCAGCCATTAAACCAACATAGATTCTATTACAAACATTTTTCTTTTCCAGACATATAAATTCTATTCTCTCTCAGTCCCTAGACAGAGGGAAAGTATATAACAAATCTGATATTGAAAGGCTTTAAAAAAACAAAATATTTGGTTAAGAACCTACTTCGAAGTTGTATGTGAAAACTAAAAACCCAACCTACCACCTTTATTTGATCAGGTGGATGTAGTTTCTGTTTTTTTTTTTTTTTTTTTTTTTTTTTTTTTGGTTGGTTGGTAATTTATGCTGCTTATGAAAACTTATTTATGTACAGCAACAATGCCGCTCAATTTTTTATTTTGGCAATTCTTTGGTCTAGATTTCCCGTAATGTATTTTGTGGCATAGATTTTTGGATAAACCTAAAAATGTTTAACTTTTTAGATAAACTAAATAAGGAGTAATAATAATAATAATAAAATATAATAAAGGGAAATTTTTAATACATTACGATTCATTGTATTCAAATCATCTCTAATTTCTACTCATTTTGTCGCACTTGTTCTATACTTCTACATGGTAGACTGTAGGTGAAGTAGAAAAAATAGTGAGCTTATTAGAAAGTGATAAACAACCAATCACAATCTATCATTGTTGGATAATTTTGACAAAGTGTGTATCAAAATAAATTTTATCAATGCAGAAAAATAGATTCGATTATTGTGAAATTCGAAGATGAAAAAACATACAGATTTGGATTTTCAATTATTGTGAAATTTAAACATGAAAAAGCATTCATATTTGACGTTTAAATTTAGAAAACACAATTTCACTAGGTGTTTTACGAGAAAACAGTGAACAGAAAATAATTTACGCAGAAAAGAGAGTGAACAATTTTTTAAATAATGCTGAACAGAAAATAATTTTATGTAAAATCGTAGAAATAGTTTATATAGAAAATAGTGAACAATTTTTATGAGAAAACAATGAACGATTTTACTCAATGTAGAAATTAAATTCATATTTCGAAATTAAAATCTCTATATCTTACAATGCTTCTATTTAAATATATAAAAACATATAAAAGCTACTTATTTTTATCTTTATGTTTATTTGTCAATTATCCTCAAGCAAAAAAAAAAAAAAAAATTACACAGTACTCGATTTTGTTAAACTTGAGTACCGTAGAAAAAAAATTTTCTTTATTTTTTTTTTTATAAAAGGTACTCGAGCCTGGTATACTTGAGTATTGTGTTGCATGGTACTCGAGTTTACCAAGCTCGAGTACCACTTTATATTTTTTAATCGGCAATTTCCAGCTTAGCAGCCACGGTGGAACTATAAAATAGGGTACTCGAGTTCACCAAACTTGAGTACTGGAAAAAGTGGTAGATTGCCATTTATTTCCGAAACAATGGTTTTTTGCTAAAAATTTCAAAAAATTGTGGTATTTGACCATTTTGGCCTATTTTGTTGTGTTATCAACAATAGGGGTCCATAGTCTATAGCATTTACACCATACAGTTTTCAACCTATTTTGTTGTGTTATTAAACATTAGGGTCCATTGCTTTTTTTTATTCCAATATCACGTGGGTTGATATGTGATATCACATCAACCCCCACTTTTGTTATTATGTTATAATTTTTTTATATATTTTAATTAGTTGTATGACTTTTCAATTTGTACCGAGTTTTAATTTTTTTATATTTGAACCAGTTTATTTAATTTATATTTTTCTGATATATTAAATAAATATTATTTAATTAATTAATATTTAAATATAAGAAAATACCGTATTTGAAGTTTTTTCTTTCTAAAATGGTTAATCCGGCCCTAAGTCAAAACATCTTATTTTTCAAAATAACTCATGTCAAATTATTTATTTTACACAACATTTCATTGAAATATCAATTTTTTCTTATTTTTTTAATTGTATATCTTTTTTCACACACAATAATTATCATCCATTCTCTTTCCTCATCCTTGAGATGGGTAAAAAAAATAATAATAAAATTAAATGCAATATAAATAATTTTAATATAAATTTACATTATTAAAATTATAACAAATTTGTAAATTTACACAATTATTTATATATTATATTTATTATTATTATTGATCGACTTAAATCCAATCCGACTTGTTTGCCTATCATATAATTTATCATTATTATTTTTTAAAATTTCTTTCAAGAAGATAGCTCCACAAACCCATCTAAATATCTAATATTTCTATAAAAAAAAATAAAAAAAAATAAAAAAAACTATGGGGGAAGGAGCAATTGTTTAGCAATTGGTTAAAAAGTTTTAGGGGGAGTTTGGTTAGTGTTTTTAAACAACTATTTTCAATTTTTAAACAATATTTTGTGTATTTTAACGATTTTTTTTCTCACATGTATTTTCAGAAATATTTTTTTTTTGATGGATTTCACAAATATTTTTAAACAACAATTTTTAGTTTTTAAACACATATACCAAACAGGCCCTTAACTTCCCAAAAAAAGAAACTAAAAAAAAAAAAAAAAAGGTTTTAACTACAATTGTGCTTTTGGAATTTAGAAATGTTGTTTAACACACTTTTTTTTTTTTTTGTGGCAAAAAAGAAAAAAAGAAAAAAAAAAGTGTTCAAACTAATGAATTTCGTACCTATGACTTAGAACATGTGTTTTTGAAAAAAAAAAAAAATTAGAGCATTTGTATCAACTCATGTAAATATAAGAATATATTTTTCCTATTTTATACTATCATTTTTCAAAAACATTTATATATAAGATTATTTATTTTACAGTACATTTCATTAAAATATTATATCATTGTTAGTTTTTTATTATTTTCTCTATGTGTATGAGTAAAGAAGTATTAAAAAATATATTTGTATGTAAATAGTATTATAATAACCAATAATAATTTATATATATGTCCAAGGTTGCTGGAAGATCAAATTTACCCTATAATAATTAAAAACCAATAATAACCAATAATTAAATTGTATTATAATAACCAATAATAATTAAAAACATTTATATATATGTCCAAGGTTGTTGGAAGATCAAATTTATCCTATTTTATACTATCATTTTTCAAAAACATTTATATATAAGATTATTTATTTTACAATACATTTCATTAAAATATTATATCATTATTAGTTTTTTATTATTTTCTTTGTGTGTATGAGTAAAGAAGTACTAAAAAATATATTTGTATGTAAATAATATTGGAAAATGCTAATGAGTGCCTTTAGGGCACTAGTTAATAATCTATTTAAAGAAAGTTTTTATGAAAAATGAAAACAAAATTAATTAATATTTTGACAGTTTTTTTCATTTCTCATAAGAGTTGTATTAAAACTTTCCTAAAATGAATTATTAATGAGTGCCTTAAGGACACTCGTTAGCATCACTTAATAATATTATAGAGACTCATAAATAGTAAAATAATAAATAATAAATAAAACTCATAAATAACACACATGTTTATTATTATTATTATTGACCGGCTAAAATCTGATCCAACTTGTTTGCCTATTGCATCATTTATTTATTTATTTTTAAAATTTCTATCTAGAAGATAATTCCATATATTCATATCAACTCTTTTTGAAATTTTGAATAAACTTCTCCACCGTCTGCAAACTAACATGCATTTATTACACTTTACAGTTTATACAATCTGTACCAATTTTGATGTGCATTTATTACACTTTACAGTTTATACAATCTATACTTATTTCGTTGGGCCAAAATGGCCAAATACCACAATTTTTTGAGATTTTTAGCAAAACAATCACTGTTTCGGAAATAAATGACAATCTACCACTTTTTCTAGTACTCGAGTTTGGTGAACTCGAGTACCCTATTTTATAATTCCACCGTGGCTGTTGAGCTGGAAATTTGTGATTAAAAAAAATAAAGTGTTACTCGAGCTTGATAAACTCGAGTACCATGCAACACAGTACTCGAGTATAGCAGGATCGAGTACCATTTATAAAAAAAAAAAAAAAAAAAAAAAAAAAAAAAAAAAAAAAAAAAAAAATTCTACAGTACTCGAGTTTTCCAAACTCGATTACTGTGTAATTTTTTTTGTTTTTGTTTTTTTTTGCTTGAGGATAATTGACAAATAAACAGAAAGATAAAAATAAGTAGCTTTTCTATATTTTTATTTATTTAAATAGAAGCATTGTAAGATATAGAGATTTTAATTTCGACATATGAATTTAATTTCTACATTGATTAAAATTGTTCATTGTTTTCTCATAAAAATTGTTCACTATTTTCTGTATAAACTATTTCTATGATTTTATGTAGAAATAGTTTATACAAAAAATAGTGAACAATTTTTATGAGAAAACAATGAACAATTTTAATCAATGTAGAAATTAAATTCGTATTTCGAAATTAAAATCTCTATATCTTACAATGCTTCTATTTAAATAAATAAAAACATAGAAAAGCTACTTATTTTTATCTTTATGTTTATTTTTCAATTATCCTCAAGCAAAAAAAAAAAAAAAATTTACACAGCACTCGATTTTGGTAAAATTGAGTACTGTAGAAAAAAAATATATGTATTTTTTTTTTAATAAAAGGTACTCGAGCCTGGTATACTTGAGTATTGTGTTGCATGGTACTCGAGTTTACAAGTTCGAGTACCACTTTATTTTTTTTAATCGCCAATTTCCAGCTCAGCAGCCACGGTGGAACTATAAAATAGAGTACTCGAGTTCACCAAACTCGAGTACTAGAAAAAGTGGTAGATTACCATTTATTTTCGAAACAGTAGTTTTTTGCTAAAAATTTAAAAAATTGTGGTATTTGGCCATTTTGGCCTGATAGTAACTACTACTTACTGTTGAGTCTTTTACCTGAGCTATACGATTTGGTTCTGCATGTAGTTGTTTCCATAAGCTGGTAAAAGGTTAAAAAATTAGTATATCTTCTAGGCTAGTGGTTTACAACTTGCTCACACTTGACTTAAAAGTTAAAAGTAATAGAAACATTACTGTTTACCTTTTCGTTTGTTTCGTTTGAAGTGGCCAAATAAAACAAAAATGTATTAAAGTGTCATTAACAAGTAATGGAAATTAATCAATTATACAGTTATTTTATATCAATTCTTTGTGCTAAACCTAGAATCGGATGTTTTTATCTCAATTTTGCCAGTGATTCAGTTTGAAAATGTGCTTCTATCATGCCTGTGACCAATTATTTGATATCGTGTGTGTGATTTTTTTTCCTAATAAATTGGTCTAATAATTAAACAAAATCATACCATCACTTTGTTTGGTCACAATAAAAATAAGAAGAGATAAGATCACTTTGTTAGTATTTATTAATTAAATATATTTTATCAAATTTTCTAGTATGTTGCACAGGCCGGTTAACACAACAAACTTTATGGCATTATTACTCTCTTTAGTAAACCATACATTACCATTGGAATGTTGAAAAAATAAATAGGTATTATCATTATCATTCCAAATTACTGCGGCATGCAACTTTGTTCCACCAAGTGGGCCATCATGAGTTAGTGATTTGCCGTTGTCTAAAATGTCAAACACCACCTCTTTGTAATTTCTCTCAACATTTTTTAAAAGTGATTACGTAAAATAAGAAATATAAGTTTTATATTAAATTAGACAAAAAAAATTTGCATTGGGTGATGTGAATGACTTAAGAGACTTAAACAAGATATCACTCTACCCCATTTTGATATTTTTAAAGAGAGTAAAGATACTTGGATTAGGTTATACTTGATAGTAGTTAGGTCCATGCACTTCTCTTTCTGTGCATATCAGATGTCATGTTCAAATGCTTATCTACGTTAAAATATGTGGTAACAATAACCTTTGCCAGATGCTTGATCAGTTTCAAACAAAGTGGAGGAATCCATTCTTTATTGTGGCTCTGATATGTCTCTCTCTAAAACACATGGTCCTTGGATGAAATGGAAGTTCCAACTTCCTATTTGTCATTTTATACTAACTTAACCTCATTTTGATGTGTTTGAGGGATAAGAGAGACTGAGGGAGAGAAGATGAAGGCAACTTACATGTCACGGCAAAGGGGCTTAAAAATATGAGAAGCCAATTAAACCATGAGACATTCAAAATCTTATGTATCCATATATTTCTGTCTATCCATAAATCTTACACCAAATTTCACATAACATGTTTATGTGTCAATTTGTGATTGGAGTTCAGCACTTACATAAGAGATCATCATAGGTACTTGCTGAAAAAAAGAAAAATAAAAAAGAGCACCAATCACGATATAATACTTAAGCATATTGTGAATTTGAGGGGAGACATTCTAAGCATTTCTTATTTAATATCCAATGTTTCAAGTTGATTCACCAGTGAAAAGTATCTCGTATATTCAATCAAATTTATATCACTCATTCACTTGTGGAATAATGACAAATGCACGTTACAAAGACAATTCTATATACAAAGTCGCAAGTCGCAAGTTGCAATTCAATAATCAATAAGTATAGAGTAGTTATAGGCTAGAAAAAATGTGTTCTTAATGGTGGAATTAAGTCAAAACCAATTCTTTCTCAAAAAAAAAAAAGTAATTATTATTTTTAATAACATTTTATATTTTTCATAAAAGTGGTATCAAAACTTTTCTAAAATGGTTTATTAACGAATGTCCTAAGGGTATCTGTTAACCGGACCTATAATATTTTTATTCATTACAAAAAAGGGGAAATGTTAATTTAGGTCATTGGTTTAGGAACTCTTTTTAGAAACATCTTATTGGGAGAATAATAAAACAATAAATGTTGTTGACAGCTTTTTATATTTCTCATAAAAGCAATGTCAAAAATTTCTTATTATGCTTTATTTCTAAGAGCATCCGTTAACAAGACAAAAAAAAAAAAAATGCAAACCATACATATATATCCAAAAAACTCAATATTGTGCATGTAAGCCAATGAATCATTAATATGTATATTTTGTTTAAAAAAAAATGTGCATTACAATTCATAATTAAGCATTTATTAATCTTTAACCTGTGCCCTTATGACGCTCATTAATAGGAACCTTCATAATAAGGCAAACGCTCTTATGGCATCCACATGACATCATTCATGGTCAATCAATAGATAGCTTGGTTACCATGAATTCCATAAGGGTAAATAATCACACTTAGTGTTTTCATAAACTGAAAGCATGACTTGAAATCACAAAGGTTTTGTAGCTAAATTGACACCTCCCCACGTACAAAGTGCTTGGGGGTTTAGGGGGGAAAAAGTTCGAGCTATGGGGTTAGCAGCATGTTGTAATTATCTCTCAATTTTTTTTTTTTTTTTTTTTTTTTTTTTTTTTTTTTACAAAATACCCTATGTGTGTATCACACCTGTTTGAACTAAACATAATCCAATCCCAAAACCTAACATCCACTGCCAAGTGCCAACCTCTAACTCCAACTCCACTACCACCTTAAAACCTACGCATAGGAAACTGGCTTGAAAATTTTTAATTGTTCTACTAAATCCATTATAGTCCATGGATGAATCATTAGATTTGTTTATATATGTTGTTTTGATATTCCTCTTATTTCACAACACATTATTGGATGGAACTCCAATCAATTCAAAAATATTTGTGCTAATTTGTCCTACAACCTTAAGGTTATGACTTATGTGTGTGATACTTAACCCAACATAAATTTCCCTTAAGAATTAGTAATCTTACTATATAATTTAGTTTTGATTTGATGGACTAAAAAATTTATGAATTTTAGGCTAGACATATTATATACATATGTTTTATATATGTTTCAGGTAGGTTAATTAATGATTCTTATAAAAAGTTAACGTTTCAAGAATTTAGATTAAATATAGCATTACTTAATTATATTTCACGTGATATAAATATATGTCCGATTAATCTCTCAAAACTTGAATTCATCACTTTAGATATTTCGGGCAAGAATTATTTATTATAGATCCTTTTTGTAGAGATCTACCATGAGTCAATGAACTTTGGAGCTACTATTAAAGATGGCAACCAAAACTCCCTACAGAATTGCTTAAAAGCAATGATTTATATTCATTATCACCTTCATGAAGAATTAAAAATTGAGTACCTTAAAATAAAAGATCTCAATGATCTTATTGAATAATTTAAAAAAGAAAGATATGAGCATCAAAATGCCATAATCCTCACCCTAGATAAGATGCTTTGATCAGCAGCTTAAACGAAC
Source organism: Quercus cerris (assembly GCA_963669245.1). Taxonomy (NCBI): domain Eukaryota; kingdom Viridiplantae; phylum Streptophyta; class Magnoliopsida; order Fagales; family Fagaceae; genus Quercus; species Quercus cerris. The sequence goes on along the minus strand of OY770008.1, from coordinate 23,097,289 downwards.
AGGCGGAATCCATTCTCTCTCAGTGTCTCTAATATTTCTCTCTTTAAACAATGGGAAATGTTAATGAATGCCCTAAAGGCATTGATTTAGAATTATTTTTAAAATATTTTATAGGGAAATGATAAAATAATTAATTTTTTAGTCAAATTTTTATATTTCCCATAAAAGTGGTGTTTAAAACTTTCTTAATATGATTATTAAATATTGTTTTAAGGGCACTCATTAACATGACCCTTAAATAATATGTCACTCTACCTCATTTTGATATTTTTAAAGAGAGTAAAGAAACCTGGATCATGTGATACTTGATAGTAGCTATGTCCATACACTTATCTTTCGGTGCATATGAGATGTCATGTTCAAATGCTTATCTACATTAAAATGTGGAAGCAACTACCTTTGCTAGATGCTTGATCAGCTTCAAACAAAGTGGAGGCATCCATTCTTTATTATGGCTTTGATATGTCTCTCTCTAAAACATATGGTCTTTGGATGAAATGAAAGTTCCAACTTTCTATTTGTCATTTTATACTCACTTAACCTCATTTTGATGTTTTTGAGGGATAGGAGAGACCGAGGGAGAGAAGATGAAGGCAACTTACATGTCAAGACAAAGGGACTTAAAAATATGAGAAGCCAATTAAACCATGCCATGTTCAAAATCTTATCTATCCATATATTTTGATCTATCCATAAATCTTACACTGAATTTCACATAACATGTCTATGTGTCAATTTGCAATTGGAGTTCAACACTTACATAAGAGATCATCATAGGTACTTGCTGAAAAAATAAAAATATAAAAGAGCACCAATCACGATATAATACTTAAGCTCTAGTAATAAGCCCGTGCGTTGCACGGTTTTATGAAAAAGCTTATAAAATACATGTATAAATAATTATATATTTTAATAGATTCAATAAAGATAAAATAAAAAATTATCAAGTGTAAATAATTATTTCACTAAAATAAGGGGTAAGATTTCTTCCTAAAACTAAATTAAATTGATAATTCCAAATTGAATTTTAAATTGATAATTATTTTAAAAAAAATGTACTAAACAATTGATAAATCTAAAATTAATATAATCTTGATAATATTATAAATTAAAATTAAAGTTGATAATTAAAGAATACACGTGTAGAACATCTTGATAATTTGATATAACATAAAAATCAAATAAGAAAATTGTTAAAATTAATCTATTAATTCTAACCATATTTAATCATTGATTCTAAGAATTGAATTTTCACGATTTGGTATGTTCAACAATTTCGATTTTCCATTAAGATTTCACGATTTTGTATGTTCGACAATTTTGAAATTTTCATCAAACCATGATGATTAGTACATTAGTACAAAGTTTTAAATTGAATTTTCACTATTTTGTACATTTGACGACTTCAAATTTGGAAACAAATTTGGATGATCTGTACATCTAATGTAATTAATTTTCCACTAAGTTTACTCAATTTAGTATGTTCTTCAATTTTCATTTGAATTTTCATGATTTTACACACTCAACAAATTCGTACTATCTATACATCTAATGTACACAATCTTTCCCTTGAGTTTTCACAATTTTGTACATTCAACGAATTCAAATTTTTAAACAAATTCATATGATCTATACATCTAACGTACATACTTTTTCATTGAATTTTCATTATTTTGTACTTTCAATGAAAAAAAATTTCTCAACAAGTCTAGACTAATTGTACATCTTATGTACACCTTCACCACTTGGTACGTTCATTGATTTTTCATCGATTTTTTCGAATTTCTACATTCAACTAATTCAAACTTTTTTATAAATTCGAATTTTTTAAGGGATTTACCATTAGGTTATTTATACGAATCATTCATTTTTCTTTCATGGAGTTTGTCCATTATTCATATGGTTACATATTTAAAAAAACACAAAAACCATTTAAGTGCAATAACTGCGCCAATGCTAAAAACAGTTTATGCAGAAAACAGTGAACAATTTTTATGAGAAAACAGTGAACAGTTTTACTTAACGCAAAAAATAAATTTTCTGAATGCAGTAAGCAGATTCGAATATACAATAAACATGATGTGTAGAGAGTAAATTTTATTAATGTAGAAACAGATTTTATCAATGTAGAAAAATAGATTCGATTATTGTGAAATTCAAAAATGAAAACGCATTTAGATTTGGCATTTAAATTTAGAAAACATGATTTCACTAGGTGTTTTATGAGAAAACAGCAAACAATTTTTTAAACAGTGAACAGAGAATAATTTACGCGGAAAAGAGAGTGAACAATTTTTTTAAATAATACTGAACAGAAAATAATTTTTTGCAGAATAATAGAATTAGTTTATGCAGAAATTAGTGAACAGTATATCATGTCCTACTTGAGCCAAATCCATCTTACAAACAGTTTTGAGTGTTATGGATCATAACATCAGCATTTAGTACTTTTAACAGGCACAACTACTTTCAAACACCAAAAAAAAAGAAAACACATAAACAAGTTCAAAATCACACATATAAATGGACACTCAAAACATGCTTTGAGGTAAAAGTCATAATAGAAAATTGATTATTGAGCTACATTTTATTTTATTTTTCAGGCACGATTGCAGCCATTAAACCAACATAGATTCTATTACAAACATTTTTTTTTCCAGACATATAAATTCTATTCTCTCTCAGCCCCTAGACAGAGGGAAAGTATATAACAAATCTGATATTGAAAGGCATTAAAAAAACAAAATATTTGGTTAAGAACCTACTTCGAAGTTGCATGTGAAAACTAAAAACCCAACCTACCACCTTTATTTGATCAGGTGGATGTAGTTTCTGTTTCTTTTTTTTTTTTTTTTTTTTTGGTTGGTTGGTAATTTATGCTGCTTATGACAACTTATTTATGTACAGCAACAATGCTGCTCAATTTTTTATTTTGGCAGTTCTTTGGTCTAGATTTCCCGCAATGTATTTTGTGGCATAGATTTTTGGATAAACCCAAAAATGTTTAACTGTTTAGATAAACTAAATAAGGAATAATAATAATAATAATAAAATGTAATAAAGGGAAATTTTTAATCCATTACGATTCATTGTATTCAAATCATCTCTAATTTCTACTCATTTTGTCGCACTTGTTCTATACTTCTACATGGTAGACTGTAGGTGAAGTAGAAAAATAATGAGCTTATTAGAAAGTGATAAACAACCAATCACAATCTATCATTGTTGGATAATTTTGACAAAGTGTGTATCAAAATAGATTTTATCAATGCAGAAAAACAGATTCGATTATTGTGAAATTCGAACATGAAAAAACATACAGATTTGGATTTTCAATTATTGTGAAATTTAAACATGAAAAAGCATTCAGATTTGACGTTTAAATTTAGAAAACACGATTTCACTAGGTGTTTTACGAGAAAACAGTGAACAATTTTTTTAAATAGTGAACAGAAAATAATTTACGCAGAAAAGAGAGTGAACAATTTTTTAAATAATGCTGAACAGAAAATAATTTTATGTGAAATCGTAGAAATAGTTTATATAGAAAATAGTGAACAATTTTTATGAGAAAACAATAAACAATTTTAATCAATGTAGAAATTAAATTCATCTTTCGAAATTAAAATCTCTATATCTTACAATGCTTCTATTTAAATATATAAAAACATATAAAAGCTACTTATTTTTATCTTTATGTTTATTTGTCAATTATCCTCAAGCAAAAAAAAAAAAAAAAAACTTAGACAGTACTCGATTTTGGTAAACTCGAGTACCGTAAAAAAAAATTTCTTTATTTTTTTATAAAAGGTACTCGAGCCTGGTATACTCGAGTATTGTGTTGCCTGGTACTCGAGTTTACCAAGCTCGAGTACCACTTTATTTTTTTTAATCAACAATTTCCAGCTCAGCAGCCACGGTGGAACTATAAAATAGGGTACTCGAGTTCACCAAACTCGAGTACTGGAAAAAGTGGTAGATTGCCATTTATTTCCGAAACAGTGGTTTTTTGCTATAAATTTCAAAAAATTGTGGTATTTGGCCATTTTGGCCGGAATTGTATGGTCTACAGTATACTTTATGTTATGACTCAAGAACGAGTCACGGGGCGATAGTACATGGAAGAACATTGGCTTACCGTGCGGGACCGTTAAAAACAAAAAGGGTGGTCAACCATTGGAAAAAGGCATACTGAGTGGGAAAAGAGGGAAAAAAAAAAGGTTTGTATTATTTATTTATTTATGCATGAGCAATTGAGCATGACTAACGAAATAGGCAGAGTTCTTCCACTCTCCCGAAGTTTACCGACTTGCCGTGTGGAAAAGGAATTCTGGAATTGTATGGTCTACAGTATACTTTACGTTATGACTCAAGAACGAGTCACGGGGCGATAGTACATGGAAGAACATTGGCTTACCGTGTGGGACCGTTAAAAACAAAAAGGGTGGTCAACCATTGGAAAAAGGCATACTGAGTGGGAAAAGAGGAAAAAAAAAAAGGTTTGTATTATTTATTTATTTATGCATGAGCAATTGAGCATGACTAACGAAATAGGCGGAGTTCTTCCACTCACTTGAGTCAACATCATTGACCTGACCACTGACCAGACCAATATATCTAGACTACAGTTGGTTCAAACCTGAAAAAAAATTTGAGCAATGCTAGAGACATATAAAAGTGCACAATTTTGTATCATAACTTGTTATATGGTAAGTTGTGAGTGGTGAAAGTGTATCCTCACATGGTCTACTATCATATATCCACCAATCACAACTTGCTCATAAAATCAAAGTAATAGAAAATGTTCATTGATGAACCAAATTAGCACTATTCAAACATTTAGATATAAAAAATGAAGCTTGTAAATAGGAAAAAAAAACTTTGATATCTCATAAGCGAACCTCTTTATCTCAAAGAGATTGATTTTATTTGGAACTTGTATTTATCAATTTTGTAATAATGAAGCTTGTATATGTGATGCACATAACAAAATCAAATGTTTAAATTTGAACTTGAAATTGAAACTTCTAGACAAAAATTAACAACTCCGCTTTTAAAAGGACACACAAAATTTCTTTAAATTAAAATAAAAAATAAAAAACCCATACCTTCAAAACACTCAACCCGTTAATTAACTACCCTTGGCTAAATCTCAAGTCCTACCACCATAGTTGTGCAATCCCCAAGTAGCCTCCAACAAAAGCCATTATGGTCAAAGCAAATAAGCCACTGTGAAATCTCAACCCAAGTATTAAAACCCTTCGATTCAACAAATTTGAACAATTTTCGCTTTTCTACCCTAATAATCACAGAAGCATACCATTAAAATAACAAAATTTGAAAAAAAAATAAATAAATAAAAGAGATTTTAATAATGTGAAAACTATACCTCATTGTACTATTTCTTCTTAGAGATAGATTGCTTCAAGGATTTGCTTTTCCACCTAAAAACCTAGAAAAGAAAAGAAAAATAAAAACCTAATAATGTTTTATTACACAGTGTAATCAGGTTAGAAAAATGAAACTACAGATTTGGAATTGAAATCAATCAATGATACATAAATCCAAGAGAGAGTTAAATACACTAAAATTGTCCTTTTTGCCAGAAGAGTTTATAAATTTATCTCTCCAAAATAATAAAAAAGAATTTATAGATTTATCTCTTTGCAATAATTATAAAAGTGACAGAGAAAAAGTTGGGATAATGATCATATTTCCTTCTTAAAGGAGCAATAATTGTATGTGGCTAAGGTGAATTCAAATATAAAACACATATATTAAATTCTAATGGATTTTGAGGTGAACCCTTTTTTTTTTTAATGTGTAGAGATATTTTTAAAGCACATAAAATAATAAAGAGTCCAATATGTATGGATAGCTGGATTAAATGTCAGCTAAGTCTCCTAAGAAATGGAATTGTTTAGAAGAGGCTCAATGGAATTGTTTGGAAGAGATTAGGAAGGAGATAAAGGAAAAAGAAAGAGTACAAAAAGCAATCCGAATCATATGATTCCTGCAACGTGGAAAAAGCGAAAAAGTAGTATCTGCCGAGTGGGAAATGGGTCCTAGTGTTTTTCCGTATGACTCACGAGGCAGGTAGCTACTTCTACTCACTAGTCCATACCGTGTGTGGATTCTAACAAGAACTTTACTTACCGTGTGGGTCATCCTTGACCTGACCATTCCAATCTAAAGTTAGTTCACACTTCAGTGATATATATTCATCGTTAATGCACGGCTTTCTCCTCATAAAAATCCACAAGACTCATCATTAGCATTGCACTATCAGTAAAATACTCCATGATGATTAATTATAATCATACTGTTTTTGTATTTCTTCTTTTGTCCTTGGGGATATTCAAACTGGGTTCATGCAAATGCATCAAAAGTGAAATAGAAGCACTTCTCAGCTTCAGGGCAGGCGTAAATGATACTCCAGCTCGTAAGCTTGCTTCATGGGTCGGTGAATATTGCTGCCAATGGAAAGGCGTAGAGTGCGAATCAGGTCATGTTACCAAGCTCAATCTTAGCAACCCAGCTGGACGCCACAGGCACTTTGATTATTACGAAATATATCAATCTTATTATTCTAGGAACCGTCCCCTGTGTGCAAACTCAGATTGCTCTAATATTTGTTCTAAACGTTCTTCTTACAGGCGTGAATGTAGGAAATTGCTCGGTAAGATAACTTCTTCTTTGATTCACTTGAAATATTTAAAAAACCTATTCGAATTCCTGAACTTTTTGGCATGCTAAAGAACTCGATGTATCTAAATCTCTCTTATATATGCATCTTTTTCAGAGGAAGTTAATTCATCTGTTTCAAGGGATGTCAATGCACCTCTTTCAGGGAAGATTAGTCCTTATCTCGGCAATCTGTCGAGGCTGACGCATCTTGACCTTGAAGGAAACTACAATTTGTCTACCCAAAACTTGGATTGGGTCTCAAGCCTCTCTTCTTTACAGAAACTGTATATGGGGGGAGTGAAGATCAATCATACCGAAGCAGATTGGCTGCATGCAATTAACATGCTTCCTTCCCTTCTGGAGTTAAGTTTATTTTCATGTGAGCTTAAACACCTTCCATCTTCCCTTACTTTCCATAATTTGACCTCTCTTCGTGTCCTTGATTTATCATACAACCCATTTAACACCTCCATAGATTTATCATACAACCCATTTAACACCTCCATACCTCAGTGGCTGTTTAATCTTTCGAGCCTCCAAAATCTTGATTTGACTTTTAGCAATCAACAAGGAAAAATCCTTGATTCATTTGGGAGACTTGGAAGCTTGAAATACCTCTATCTCGGTGGTAACCATTTTTATGGTTCAATTCCAGCTTCTATTGGCAATTTGTCATCCTTGAAGGAGTTGGACCTCTCATATAATGAGATGAATGGAACCATTCCAGAAAGTTTTGGGCAACTCTCAACGCTAGTCAAATTGTATCTCTTAGAGAATTCTTGGGAAGGTGTCATAACAGAAGCTCAATTGATGAATCTCACAGGACTAGAAGAGTTTGTACTGACAACTAATAATAAAAGTCAACCTCTAGTTTTCAATGTGAAAGACGACTGGCGTCCACCTTTCAAGCTCAAAATTCTTCATCTAGAAAGCTGTCTCATTGGCCCCAAATTTCCTAAATGGCTTCAAGTTCAAAGTGAGCTTACCTATGTCATCCTAAAAAGTGTTGAAATCAATGTCACCATACCTGAGGAATGGTTCTCTATGATATCTTCTAACCTCACCCACTTGGATCTATCCAACAATCAGATAAATGGGAGCTTGCCACACCAATTAGTATTTCCAAATGTGACTAAGCTATTTCTGCAAAGCAATTTGTTTTCAGGCCCTATCCCATCAAATATTAATGATCTAATGCCAAGCTTGCAATATTTAGATCTTTCAGAGAACCGCCTCTATGGTAAAATTCCCCTGTCCATATCGAAAATAAAACAACTTAATATTCTTGTCCTCAGGAAAAATAATCTTTCAGGGGAGCTCCCTCATCATTGGAACGAGTCACAAATGGGCTTGCGCGTTGTGGATATTTCATACAACAACATATGTGGAAAAATTCCGAGCTCAATGGGTTTCTTAGGAAACCTTTCTATATTAGTGTTGAGCAACAACAATCTTAGTGGAGAAATTCCTTCTTCCTTGCAAAATTGTTCTATTGTGAGCATGGATTTTGGGGGGAATCGTCTCTCGGGGAATCTTCCGTCATGGATAGAATCAGACATCTTCATGCTACGCCTACGATCAAATCTATTCAGCGGAACCATCCCTAAAAAATGGTGCAATCTTCATAAACTTCAAATCCTAGATCTTGCACAAAATAATCTCTTTGGGAGCATTCCAGATTGTTTCAACAATTTTATTGCTATGGTTGATAGCAACACCTTAGAGTCCAAGTCTATTGAGAACTATACAGAGGAAGCATACATAATGACAAAAGGAAGTTATTATAAATATGATCGCACTCTCCAACTTGTTACCTGCATTGATCTTTCAGGGAATAGTTTGACTGGAGGAATTCCTATTCAAATAACAAGCCTCACAAGATTGGGTACGTTAAACTTGTCAATGAATCATCTAAATGGAAGCATTCCCAAGAATATAGGAAACATGCGATGGTTGGAAACACTTGATCTCTCAAACAATAGACTTTTTGGACATATTCCTGGAAGTTTGTCTTCTTTGAATTTCTTAGTACATTTGAACCTATCATTTAATAACTTGACTGGACCAATCCCATCTGGTAGTCAACTCCAAACACTAATTGATGCAACCATATACAAGGGAAACCCTTCGTTGTGTGGGTCTCCTCTTCCAACCAAGTGCCTAGGAGATGAACCATCTGATGGCCCAAGTATTACCGATGTTGATGACAAACAAGGTGGAGATCATTATGAAAGGATATGGTTCTATGCTAGCATTGGACTCGGGTTTGTTGTAGGATTTTGGAGTGTTTGTGGCACCCTACTATTGAAAAAGTCATGGAGGCACTGTTACTTTCATTTTTGTGATGAAATCAAAGATAGGATAGCATTGCTATTTGCATTGAGAGTAGTTCATTTGAAAAGGAAATTTGGGCTGGAAAAAAATTGAAGTTTGTAGATTGGAAAGCTGGTTTAGTTCCAAATTTGAGGTATTCATGTGTTTTGTGAAATCTTAAGTTAAATATTTTTTTATCTTGGTTTTTTTGTTTGAGTTTTTGGTTCTTATACATGTTTTTTCCTTTGTAGCGACCTATTTCATGATTTGCTTATGTTCTTTTCCGTTTTGATTTCTGAGTTTACATTTATGAATTTTAGGGTTTTGATTAATTTGAAATTTATATTGGTATTAGAGATAGGATGTAGAAGATTATTTTAATTTTTTGTTCAATTCATTCTATTTTTGCCTCTTTTGCATTTTGGTTGTGTAGGTAATATGTTTGATAATTTAGATTATCAACTTCTATTTCATAAATGATTACTAGTCCAATTTCTTTTGGGTATGTATCAGTATCTCAACGGGTGCACAAGAGTACTAGATTTGACACATGTTTGCATCTTAATAGGTCCAAAGAAAAATTTTCATGCATAATCCTATGTTTTATGTGAAATTTACACTTTTACCCCCTAAATAAAATGTTGATGGTTGCTAAATAAACAAAGCAAGACTTTTACTCTCTATAGGCATAGGGAAACCCGAGTAATCAATGAACAAGGAAAAAAATCAAGTGGTCAAAGGAAGTAATTCTGATCCAAAAGGTCACGAAATAGAAGAAGAGGGTCTTATTTTGTTGAGTCTATTGACTAAAAAGAATAAGGAGAAAGACTGAAAGAAGGACTTAATATTTTTTATAAGTTCATGCATGTATGATGCATGAGGCGTCATATTTTATATATATATATATATATATATATATATATATATTACCATTTTCCAGACATAATTGGTGAGACAAAATATCAAGGTTGTGTTTAGTTATTTGAATTTGGATTTGTATTTAAGAATTTTAAAATGATAAATTTAAAATGCCGAAATTTAAAATCTAAATATTGAAATGTATCTTATGGATTTCTAAAATTCTATGTACTTAGAAGTTATTTCAAATTCTATAATGGATTTGTCAAATCCAAATCTATTTGCCCAAATCTTGTTATCCAATCTCTCACAAAGTTATTCTGTGTAAGTTGGATTGGAAAAAAACCGTGCATGGTTCAATCTTCAATGGATTAGATTGTGCCACGTAGTCATCACACTGACATATCCATTAGGAAAAGTTGATCCGCATGGTTCATTAGGAATAGTTGCTTAGTTTTTACGTACTTAGCATGAGCTGATTTTGACTAGAGTTTGTGAGGGTCTTTTCTATTCGCTTCTTGTGTTAATATGTACTATATTGGTTGTCTCATCAAGGCAATTGTTCTATTCATTTGATACTTTTATCTTCACAAATTTTTATTTTTTATTTTTTATTTTTGGTTGGAAGAAGCATAAAAATAGCCAGACAGTTATAAGCATTACTTTGGGATTTTATTCTTTTGCCATTTAGTTACATCAAAAATTGAGAAAGAGACTTAAAGCTTTGTTACCATGCAAATTCCCAAAACAATTTCCCTTTATTAGGTTATAAGTCATTGGTTAAGTAAAATATTAGACAATATGAAAATACACTATTGGTCTACAAAGTATCTTAGACCCCACAACACTCAACAAATAAACTCCTAAAAAGAATCCCTCTCCTTATTTAAAATTCTAATTCTACGGCGTTGTAACTAGCATCTGTTGCAGGCCTTTAGTCTCATTTGCACGCAATGACCCTCGGTTGCCATGCTTGTTCAATTTAGGACTTTATATTAAATTTATTTTGTTCTGAATTGGGAAGACCCTGTTTCTGAAGGACTTGGTTTGAATCTGTATTAGGTGATCAATTTTTTGATTTGGTAATGTTGATGCCATATCACTTAAAAAAGTCACATTATTATTGTTTGTTTGTTGTGAAATTTTAAAGTACTCGCAAGTGTACGAACCATACCGAAGTATAGTTTGGCAGGAACGAGGATGAATCCAAAGGGACTTGGATGAACGAAGGAAAATTAATTAAACCTTAACCAAATTAATCATAACCTAGTTTAATAAAAATTGATAGTTTTGAAATTAAAATAAACTAAGCAAATAATTAAACAAAGCAAAAATGTAATATAAAACGGTAAAAGATGTAAACAAACAAGAGAAAGGAATTAAGGTTTTGGAATCCGCCTTGTAAGTCATATCAGCATATATTTATGAACATTAATTTTTCCCAATCCACTGCATGATAATCTAAAAATCAATCTTGCTATCATGGAAAATATTCTCATTAAAATCTCTATTTAATAATTTAAAGTATGCACTTCATCGCTTCTTAGGTATAAAATCAAATGTATTTGTCGCCAAACAAATCACAAAAGATATCAAATTTTATAATCAAACAATTATAAAACCAAGCATTAGATTAATTAAGATAAATCCAAAATCATGAGAAAAACATGATTGAACTTATATTAAGAATCTTATCTTAGTTAATTGTAATGAAGTAAGAACAATTTAAATCATTAAACAACAACTATTGTACGAAAAATCAAATCACATAAATAACACTAACAAATCCTTAACAAGGTTTCATTCTCAATCTTAATTGAAAATTTAGTTCCTCATAATAGTTGACAAAATAACACAACAACAAAATACTGAGCATTATGCGGCTGAGACCTAAAAGCTCTTTATTAAAACCAACGTGGCCCAAAAGTAAGTACTCCCATGTAGATGTTTTGGTGAACAAATGAAGAGGCCCACGTCAAACTTCCGAAGCCCATCTGTACATCTCCCACGCAAACAAGATTTTGTTTTCTTCTATCTACTTTTATTCACTGCGTTAGATTAACGTCGGCCTCACTCTTTTTTTTTTTCCTTTTTCTTTTCTTCACTCCTTGTTGGACTTGCCAGCCCGTGCTTGTGTGAGTCATTCCCTTGGACTGCTTTTGTTCCTTTTTTTTTTTTTTTGTTTTTGTTTTTTGATGCTTGCTTCACTTCACGCTTGGGTTGGATCTCTCAAATTGGCTTGACTTAATTGACCATTATTCTGCCTCAAATAAAGCCTACTAGCGTGTAAACCCTTTATTACTTATAAGAAAAAAATAATAGATAATTACTCACAAAATTACAGAAAAGTAATGCTAAATATAAAAATATGAGAATAATTTATTGTATATATTTTATGCACATCATTGTTCCTTTGGACTTGTATCCAAAAAATATAAAAAATAAAAATAATAGTACTCATTTGAAACTTAAAATTTGAAGGGACCAAAAACACTTGGCATGATAAATTTTAAGGGCTAATGGTGTATTTTAGCCTAAATTATAATTAAAGTTACTTTTATATACATAATGAGAGAGAGAGAGAGAGAGAGAGAGAGAGAGTTACTTACATATGTTTGAATAGATATAATTAATTTACTGGTGCCAAGACATCCTCTGGTTCCTTACATATCTTTGATTATATACGATTAATTTAATTGTACCAAGAGACATCCTTAGTCCAATGGTATCCTCTCAGGTTCAAGACCCCGAGATTGGGGTGGGGTAATTTATTATTAGGATAATTTCTAACCATGATTAAAAAAATAAATAAATAAAAGATAGAATTTGCTGGTTATATATATAAATAAATATTCTTTTTTCTTTTTTAATAACAGAATTTTCTGGATCTAATTAAGCATAAATTAGTAATTTCAGCCAGCAAAGAAATTCTAGCACCTTGTAAATGGAAATGGTAATAACAATTTCCAATTCCCAACCCTTAAATTGATCATTTTTCCAAGTTGTAGTTGTACATCCATCCTAATCATATGAGTACATATACTCCTTTCATTTGACTCAAATAATAGAGCATCTGAGAAGCACGTCACGTCTCTCTAACTGTGTAAAGAGTCATTAATGCAGGATTATTGAAGATAAATCTCAATTAGTTTTTGGTTCTTGAGTCGAAACTTTTTCTCAAAGTGTGTGAAGTACTACTGCGTACTGCTCTAGCTAGAGAAGGAATGAAGGATATCAATGTGCACGTGCATATTATGATGTGAGAGAAGTGCAATGCACTGTACGTTGGAGAGCCCCGGGAGAATAGTTTGACCTATAATTCAACCGTCACAGGTCAAGATTGATTTATACTTGTGCATTACACACAATTGATGGGTCTTGAATTGAGCTAGAATGCATTGTCAAAATTTTAAATATTGGATAGACCACAAGTATTATTTTTTCTTCTTGATCTGTTACTTGTACTCTTATGACACATGTTGATTCTCAAATAATTTGTTCTTTTGAGGTTAGAGAGCTTGTTGTTATTATTGCTTTAGGTGAGTTTGAATGTTTGAACTTGCTAATATTTGATACACGAGCAGTCCCAAATTGGGATCTCTAGACAGGTACGGATCTATATATTGACTAGGGGGCAATGCCCCTAAATATATATATTTTAAATATTAGTATATTAATATGTACAAATTTTAGCAATTTTGTTCAATAAAATTACATTTTACCCTCCTTAACAATGCCATCAATATTCTTTTGAGGTTAATGTTATAGTCACACATTTTTTTACAATATTTTTACAACAAATTTTTATTGATTTGCACACTTGTATCACTTTTTATTTATCAATAACTACTCATTACATTAGCAATTTGTATAAATTTTGTAATTTTAGCATTTTACACCTTTTAAAGGCCATAAAAATTAATAGATTAAATCTAAAACAAAATATACAAGTCCAAAAAAATTAAACCAACAACAAAAATTACCAATAATAAAGCTAAAAAAAATTAAGCCCAATTAATCTATTTTACCCAAAACAAACAACTTGGCCATTTAAAAAATTTTAAACAAAATTTTTTAGTGATAAAATAGTAGAGTCAATTGCTGAAACTACTGCACATAATTAACAGCAGAGTCACCCTCCCTAACTCCAAGTCCAGGTCGTGGAAAAACACAAACAAATTCCTGCCATTTGTTGTGTAGAAAGCGTACTTGTGCTAATTTTAAGATTATTTAATTTATTAAGTTGAAAAAAAAAATTTCTACTTTTTCGAGGAAGTTAAGAAGGATATTTCTTTTACCAATTAATAATCTATGTGAATAAAGAGACTACTCCTGATGGCTATCTATGCTAGAGGATACGGAAGATGATTCCAAAATTGCCTAATTTCAAGAATTTCAAAATGAAAAAGTTGGCTTCTTGATCAAGAAACTGCTAGAAGACACAAATTGTCAAGACAATTTAAAATATGAGACCCGCGTAAATAGACTTGGCAGATTTAAACAGTTGATGCCCCAAATCCATTGCATTCATTAAAAACAAAATTTTGAGTATTTGGTTTTTACAATTTGCGATAAATACTACCTCAAAATTTAGAAATTAAATTCACAAAATAACTCATTTGTCACAAAAAAATTAAAAACTTAGATGGAATTGTGACCTAAATTAATTGGCAATTCAATTAATAATCTATTTGAATTTTCTCTAAAGTTTGGCTTTATACATAGGGTAGTGTTAATGGGCACCTTTTGATGCCCGTTAATACCCAACTTTTACGATAGTTTTATGCACTTTATGCAGTCTTTTTACCAAATGTTGGGTCAGCTTCATAAGAAGAAAGAAAAATTAATAAAGCGACCAAAATACATTTTTTCACATTTCTCATCAATTCAAGCCTTTAATCATATTTCTATGTTTATCCGTAAATTTTAAAAAAAAAAAAAAAAACACTAAACTAAACTAAAATCACAATCCTCATACAGGAAACAACCAAAATCAATACATCCCAAAAAAAAAAAAAAAAACCCATCTCACAAGAAACAATTAACATTAGTACATCAGTATATCGCTGAGAGGACAAATTCTATAATGAGATTATAAAAGTTACCAAGGTTTTTGGGTGAAATTTGTGGTGAATCTTTATATTAGAACTCATTTTCCTCTCCTTTGTGTGTGTGTTTGTTTCTAAAAAAAATTGATAAAATTTACCATTTTAAAAATAAAATTTCAGTCAGTTGGCAGGCCTATAATATGTTCTTATTTAATGGTAAAGATCACTTTCAATGAATTAGGAATAATTTAGATTTTTCACATGTGGTGTAGTCTGTTTATACTTTACTTATCCGTAGTTTAAAAAGTTTAACTGTGGTGTAAAAAGTTATAATTTAAACTGAGTAATTCATCACTTTGCTTTCTGTAATATATATATATATATATATATATATATATATATATATATATATATATATATATATATATATATATATATATATATATATATAATTTGAAACTTTTAGTAGTTTTATGCAAAAGAAGTAAACCACAAGTTGGTAATATACATTTATCCCTAATTAAACTCATGTAAGTAAAGTTCTAAGAGTAATTAATAAATCAACGATGGCCCTTGCCGTAATTTCAAGAAAAAAAAAGAAAGATTCAAAGTTCTGACAGCCTGATGACTCGAAGAGTCAAAGCCCATTGTTTATGTTTAGAAAGGAAAAACAATGTGGAAAAAGCTAGTCTTTGCTGAGTGAAAAAGCGGTCATACCGTTTACGCAGGACTTTCGTGAAGTTCATTCGATAAAGTCCATACACAAGTTTTGTGAGTGATTCTAATACCGCATAAAAGGTCATAATTTTATCAGAATGATGGCATGCAAAAGAAGTGTTCAACCAAAGAAACAGAGCACAAGACTGCAAACTAGAAGAAGGAGATAAACGACTGTAGTTTTTCTTATGATTGATATTGAACGACTTGTAGCTTGGATTAGTTGTAGATAATCTATTTGTTGATACACACTTAGCATGTGTAAGATTTAGTTAGAGAATTATTTAGTTGGTTAGTATAGTTTATTCTGTTATTTGCTTATATTAGCTAGTATATAAAGCTGTTGAAATCTCTTTGATTAGTTAATCAAGCTCATTTTTATTGAATATAATCTTTGACAATTTTTGTCATAATTATTCTATGTTGCAGATCATGATTAATTGCTTGTTATTTTTATATACAGTTACCACTCTTTCTCTACAACTCAATTTGTCATGTGCAGTAGTGGATTTAGAAATTATTCTTTAGGGGATAGCTAAAAAATGAGATGATTAATATTTTTTTTCCTATGTATATACAATATGTATACAATCAATAATATTTTAACAATTATTTTACAATCGTATATATTAAGAATTTGGCAGGGGTTGTGGTATAAAAGTTGGAATTTTTTTTTCCAAATAACCTTAAATATCAAACCATTTAGTTAGTTGTCATGTTTCAAAATAATGTGGAAAACTAGCATCTCGAGTATCTAAAACTCGAATTCCAAGATAAAACTCAAGTTTCTAAGTCTCGATTTATCTCGATTTGTGAGTGGTGGCATATGATGTGGAAAAAAATCCACGTGGAACTCGAGTTTTTAAGACTCGAGTTTCACCCAGAGTTCTTCTTCTTCCTTGCATTCTTCTTCCTTCTTCTTCCTTGCGTTCTTCTGACTCAGCGTTCTTCTTCGTGCATATCTAAAGACCAGATTGTCTAATCACTCACCCAGCATTCAATCATCCAATCGGAGCTCCAGCGTTCTTCGTTATTCCTCTTCAGATCGTTCCTCTTCATATCTGTTCTTCCTCTGTTCTTCGTTAGATCATTCTTCCTGTTCTTCTTCAGGACATTTCTTCAAGTACCAAAATCGAGTCTTAGAAATTCGGTTTTGCTTTTTAGAACTCAAGTTTATGAGACTCGAGATCTATCTGGCACCATATTTCCAACTCACCAACTGGGAATCGAGTATTTAACCCTCGAGTTTTAAATTGAAATCAAGTCTATAAAACTCGAGATGCTAGTTTGCAATTTTCTTCCAACCGCATGTTAACTTATGATATTATTTCTCCTCACTATGCTAGTTTGTAAATTCCCTATAAAAGTTGTGTCCATGACTTTTTCATAGTCTAAAATAAAATTATAAATATAATGCAACAATCATTCAATGCATATAAATAGTTTCAAATAATTAATCATATTATTTTATAATAATAATAATAATATATCTTTTGTTCATATGTTATATAATATATTTACCGATTTAATTAAAAAAAATACAGAATAGAAGAAGAAAAGACACGTAGTTGGCAGTAAATCAGTAAAATTTTATTTAATATTTTTTAAGAAGTAAATTAGTAAAATATATCAAATTATCTACTTTTTTTGCCTTTGAGCTTTTAGAAATATGTGTAGGGTTTTTATGTATTCTGAAGAGAAATTTTGGCTTAAAAAAAGAGAGTCAA
The DNA here is from genome assembly GCA_963669245.1 of Quercus cerris. Taxonomy (NCBI): domain Eukaryota; kingdom Viridiplantae; phylum Streptophyta; class Magnoliopsida; order Fagales; family Fagaceae; genus Quercus; species Quercus cerris. The sequence continues at coordinate 23,079,939 of OY770008.1, read as the reverse complement.
AGTACTACTTCAAGTAAAAAAATAAAGGTAAATCGGAAACAGTGAGAAGAATGAGAAAATATGAGAAAACTCAGAATGGAGAGAGATACAAAGCAAGGGGAGAGAATCTCATTTGTGGTACCAGTAGTGTTTCCTTTTTGAGGATGATGAAGAAGAGAGCAGAAACACAACCTCTTTCCGCTGTCAATTACTTCAATGATCTTCACGAAACCATATATCATATCAAGGATAGAATGAACTACGATAATTTGGATACCGGACGTGAATTCTATGTGGTCTAGAACCAAACGTCTTTTGGGCTCCATAGTTACCTTTGGTATCACTATGTACCTGATTCCACATTCTCGTTTCCACCTTCATCATTATGACATTGATAAATGCCTTTAAAGAAAATTGAAAGAATTTTATTAATTGGAAATGCTGGGCCGAATATTAATTTTAGTGAAGGAACATACTAAGCCCATAAAATACTCTCAGTGTGGCAGCTGAACATCGGCTAGAAAATCAATACTAAGCACATAAAATAACAAAAAAAAAAAAAGCCTGTAAACAGTAGGCCGTGATTCGTTTAACTTGGCAAAAGAGAGGCACATGATTATTTAAATTAAAGGATACACTCGGGGGCACATGATAGACAGTAATAAACCGCGATTAATGTCAGTTGTTATATGATTATAAGAGGGTAGTGAGTGATAACAAATGTGAGACATATGAAAAAAAGAATGTGGTGCAGCATTTTAATATTATTTAATTAAAATGAATTAATATGACACCATAGTTATAAAGATATAAGAGTTAATATGGAATATAAGGAGTTAGTGAAATGTTTAATCTTACACTGAAAATGAGAGGTTTAAGGTTTTAAGATCGAGCCATGATTATGTTACAATTAATTTCATAATTATTTAAAATATAAATAAATATATTAAATTAGTAAAAATAGAAAAATTTACTAAAAAAGTCCAATTATTCAGCAAAAAAAAAAAAAGTCTAATTAAAAATAGAAATCTATCTTTCAAATATTTTTTATATTATAACTTTTACAAGACAAATAAGAAATGTCAAATCCTAATTAAGCAAATATTGTAGTCTTGAAATTATATAGTTTTTTTAGTAAAAAATTGTTTATGGAACAAAATTTGGGGATTTTAAGAATCTTTTTAGTGGTGATGAAAATCAAAGTCCCTCACAAAATAATAATTTTCTTAATTAAAATTAAAATGAAACCAAAGTCATAAGCGATATACTTTGTAATAATCAATTACTCAAGCATTTGGTTGACACACTCAAATGAATATATATATATATATATATATATATATATATATGAGAGACCTCACATGGGAGAGCATGAGCCATGAGGTTTTGTTATGTGGCACTTTCCTTGAACATTGTCTCATAATAAAAGATATGATCTTTTAGTTATCTTTGGTTCATTGTTTTAAGACACACACACACACACACACACACACACACACACGCACACATATACACACACGCACATACACGCACGCATGCACGCGCGCGCGCGTACACACACACACACTCTGGGTTTTCACCTCTTGCACTTTTGCTTCTTTATATATACTTGTTTGTAGCCCTTTACGTTATCCCAATTCAAATGCACATATGAGATCCTCCAAATTGGGAAAAATGTCCTTTAGCTTCTACCATCAACTACACATGTCTAACCTTATCAGACTATCCCATCTCACCCTAGCTAGCCTGTATAAGTTGGCTAAAACTAGAGTATAGGTCTTGCAGTTTTGATTTTGAGTGAAAACGAGTTGTGGTTATGATGTGGAGGCTAGAGGTAATTGTGAGTTTTGTGAGGGTTGTGATTGGATAGGGGAAGAACTTCTTATGGGCTCTGGAAATTTTGATTTGATGGGTATGTCACTTTGGCAATATATATACTATTTTGTCAACCTTCAACCTGTATTCCACATATTTTTACCTATTCTTTGTTGGTCTTTTAGAATTTTTTTACCTTTACTTTGATATTAATGTATCGTATTGCACACACATAAATGAAATAATTTTTTTCCCCTTATTAGCATGAACTATTAGAATTGTATTTGAAATTTTAAATGTGAGGTTTATAATTTAAATGATTTGAGAAAAAATTGTTATTAGTTAACCTAAAGTTATTAATTTATATGAATTTTAAAAATTGTATAAGATCTTTTAGAATTTTATCTTTTTGATTTGCCTTATATAATATTTGGGCACTTGGGAGCATGCTTCAATTTTTTCAATAGTAGGACATGATTGTGTTTTGTGCTTCTTGATGTGCATGAAATATATACAATAAAGTACTCACATATCTACATATTTAGCCTTACTTCTATGTTATTTTGTGACTGATTATATAATATCTTTGTGTTGTAGATAACAAGGGTTTTACATGCAAAGTGGGGCTAGGCCAATTGAATCAAGCCAACTTACATCCAGCCAGGCATGAATATTAAATTTAAGTCCAATAGGAGTAAGGAATCAAAGGAAATTTGCACCAAATCCAAGTCCAATTCGGATTAGGATTCCAGCCTGCACATCAGTTAGTATTTTTGGCATACCTTTTGGCTCAGATGTCCAATCAAGATGATTCAAGTTGGCCTGAAAAGTTAACTTAAAGGGCTACAACTTTGTAATTTACCAGGAGCCCGAATTCTGAAGTTAAATTGGCCAAAATAGTCGGTTAAGTGAAGCCTAAAAGTCTGGGATTTTCTCCAAACGGGAATTCAACTTGTAATAGGATTATTTGACTTATTTAAAGGCTTTTTAGGGTAAAATTCAGAGAGGCTAGTGCTAGGGCTGTGATGCAAAACAGAAAATTGAAGCAAGAGGCAGTGCCGCATGTGGCTTCTCTGTAGCTTTTTTCCATGATAGCATTGTGACTATTCCTTTCTCTATTTTATTTGTCTAGTTTAATGTCTAGTATTTTGTTCTTTTGTTTTATTTCAATTACCATGAGTAGCTAAATTTATAATTAGGGTTGAGGATGAAACCTTGTTAAGGATTATCAGTAATATTTATGTGATTTGATTTTTCCCACAATAGTTGTTCTTTAATGAATTAAATTGTTCTTGCTTCATATCAATTGACTAAGATGAGATTCTAGATATGAGTTCAATCATGTTTTTCTCATGATTTAGGATTTGTCTTAATTAATTGAATGCTTGGTTTATTAATTCTTGATTATAGAATTGGATATCATTTGTGATTTGTTTGTCAATGGATACAAGTTATGATTTGATTTTTAGAATTGGATATATCTTGTGATTTGTTTGGCTACGGATACAATTGATGATTTGGTTTTATACTTAAGAAGCGAAGAAGAACATGCTTTTGATTTTTAAAATAAGGATTTTAATGAGGATATTTTCCATGATAACAAGATTGATTTCTAGATTATCATGTAGTGAGTTGGGAAAAATTAATGATCATAAATATATGCTGGTATGACTTACAAGGCGGATTCCAAAACTTTAATTCCTTTCCCTTGATTGTTTTCATCTTTTTATTGCTTTATATCTTTTGCTTAGTTTAACTATTTGCTTAATTTTATTATTTGCTTAGTTTATTTAATTTCAAAACAACCAATTTTTATTAAACTAGATTAGGATTAATTTGGTTAAGGTTTAATTAATTTTCCTACGTTCATTCAAGTCTCTGTGGGTTCGACCTCGTTCTTGTCAAACTATACTTCGGTACGGTTCGTACACTTGCGACTATTTTAAAATTTCACAACACTTCTAATTCTTATTTATAAAATTTATAATCAATTAATCAGTTTTTGAAATAAAGTCTATCGTTCCTTTAAATTTTATTTTTTTGGTTTAAATAGCAATTTTTTTTTAACATTCGTAAAGCAAATCAATCAATAGTTAAAAAAAACTTCTAGGATAATTTTTTTTTATTTTTTATTTTTTTATTTTTAAGTATGAATTAAGATGATAGAGCTTCTAAGCGTTCAACAATGGTGTCGGAAGGCCATATATTCCAATTGCTTTCTCTCCTATGTCCAAGTTTTGCCCTCTCAAAATCAAGGGTTCTTCCATTTCTTCTTTTTGACTCTAATAAAATATTTTTTTAACATTTTGCAGCATTTATTGGTTATAGGGCTGCTAGGCACTGTTGACATGGCCCTACCAGTTGTATTGAATAATTTTTCCCATAGTAGAAAGTTACTTTCTTACCTCACACATTAAAATTGGCATGTAGAAACATTTTACAAAAATTATGGGTGTAAAAGGCATTGTATTATCTTAAAAAAAAAAAAAAATTAAATGCTAAACAATATACATTACTCCTTCAGATAAAAAAAAAAAAAAATTCTAAGTTTATATCATACTAATTAGTTTCGTCATGTAATTTGGGACTTTTTTTTTTTTAATTATTATTTTTATTACAAAAAGAAAATATAAAAATAGAAAAGAATTCTAACTTGAAATTAAAAAGTATTTGCGCATCGTGTGAAACATCAAATTTCCATGCAAAATAGAATATATTATGATATAAATTCAAATTTCCACTTCAAAAACAACTATTGATTAACCCAAACTAAAATCAAAACAATGATATAAGAGGAGAGGACATATAATGGAGAATCAATCTATCAAATACCAAAACATATCAACCTAAATAATTGTGGCCAGCACCCCAAATAATTGGGGTAAGGTCATTGCCAACGTGATAAGATTTTATACTACTTTTTTTTTTTTTTTTTTGAGAAACAAACATACATACACAGAGAAGAGAGAAAGGAGTTCTAGATTTTATACTATTTGAATGACTATAACCATCTCAAGTCAAAATATTACGTGCACATTCGGGTATTACAGATGCTAGCTGGAGCCTGGAATAAGGGGAAAAAAAAAAACCAATGGTGTCTATTAAAAAAGAAAAAAAAAAATAGTGATTTATCAAATGGCCAGGGCTATTTCCGTAATTCCATTACAAAAATTCTTTAAACTAAGCCGCACGCATAAGGCAAAACCATTGTTTACGCTTTGGAAAGAAAAATGCTTGTGCACAAAAAAACAAACAATTCTTGTGGAAAAACTTTCATCATTGAAATGTCAAAGTTTATATCATACTAATTAGTTTCGTGATGTAATTTGGGACAGATTTATTTATTTATTTTTTATTACAAAAAAATATAAAAATAGAAAAAAATTCTAATTTGAAATTAAAAAGTACTTGCGCATCATGTGAAACATCAAATTTCCACTCAAAATAGAATATATTATGATATAAATTCAAATTTCCACTTCAAAAACAACTATCAATTAACCCAAACTAAAATCAAAACAATGATATAAGAGGAGAGGACATATAATGAAGAATCAATCTATCATAACACCAAAACATATCAACCTAAATAATTGTGGCCAACACCCCAAATAATTGGGGTAAGGTCATTGCCAACGTGATAAGATTTTATACTATTCAAATGAATATAATCATCTCAAGTCAAAATATTACGTGTACTTTCGGGTATTACAGATGCTAGCTGGAGCCTGGAATAAGGGGGGGAAAAAAAAACCAATGGTGTCTATTAAAAAAGAAAAAAAAAAAAAAGGTGATTTATCAAATGGCCAGGGCTATTTCCATAATTCCATTACAAAAAATCTTTAAACTAAACTACACGCATAAGGCAAAACCATTGTTTTTTTGAAATGGGGATGATATGGAATTAAACCATAACAAAGAGTCATACAGAATCTGCCTGCAAGCAGGACAGAAACACAAATTACATCATATCAGCTTGAAATAAAAGGAATTACACAAGGGGGCGTGACCCCAAACCAAAGGTGTTGAGTTCCGGATCTTCTAGCAAGTTGAGCGAGCTCGTGAGCAATGGAGTTGAAGTTCCTGTTTAGGTGCTTGAAAAGGCATGTTTCAAAAGATTCACTAACTTGAAGAATACCCTGCACAATGTGCCCATAGCTGTTGCCAGTAGCTTTATCATGGACTGCTTGGATGATATTAAGGGAATCTAATTCAAATATAACCTTAGATAGTTGAAGCTCCTGAGCCAAGAGAGCTCCATGTTCCAGCGCCATCACTTCTGTGAGTTCAGCAATGAAGCAAGCTCGGAGAGGCTTGCTAAGAGCAGCCACAATTTGGCCATGGCTGTCTCTAATGACAACACCGATGCTAGAAGAGTTATCCAATTCAGAGGATGCCCCATCAACATTTATTTTATGAAAACCATGGGGAGGAGGAACCCAGCAGGTTGGGGAAGTTCTTTGGTGACTGAAATTCCACAAAGCTGAGTTCACATAATCTTCAACATTACTCTTCGCTAAATGCCATACCTGATTAGGAGGGAGCCCGCAACCTTCATGAACAACCTTGTTTCTATTATACCAAATGGCCCAAGCAATAGTAAAGTAAAGCTCTGAGTCTTGGTGCGTTGCATTGGAGAGAATACAGATAGTAAAGTCAAGGAAAGAGTTTTTAGTACCATGGATGCGTAGCGGATTTTCAAGCCAAAGATTCCAGACCGAGGATGAGAAGGCACAACTAAGGAGGGCATGATCAAGATTCTTAGCATCATTTTTACACACCAAATAGGTCTTGGAATGAGAAATTCCTCTATAGTTTATGGCCTCCATTGTAGGAAGGCCATTGATACAACTCTCCAAGCAAAGATCTTGATTTTTGGTGGGAGATTCAGGTGCCAAAGCTTCCTCCAAATCAGTTTGCACGGGTCTCCAGTTGAGCATTCTTCACTCTCAGTTGAAACCAGTAAGTTATATGCTAAATGGTAGGCACTTTTTTTAGTGAATTCCCCACGTCTATTCCCAATCCAAATTATTTTATCTTCGGGAAGGTCATGACTTAAGGGAATCTTTAGAATTGTCTCCGCTTCAAAAGGAAGGAAGGCGGCCCTTATTGTGTTCATTCTCCACCACTTTGTCATTGGATCAATTATGGAGGAGACCATTGGAAATTGGGGGATATTGTTCGGGGGGGAGATGGCCTTGTAAGTAGATGGTGTTGGCAACCATTTGTCATCCCATATATGGATTAGCTTCCCATTTCCCACTCTCCACCGTGTTCCCTTCCTTATAACTTCAAGACTACTATGAATGCTCCTCCAAGAGTATGATGGGGAGTTTCCAATGTTTGCATTTAGGATGTCCCCGGTGGGAAAGTACCTAGCCTTGAGAACCCTTGCCACAAGAGTGTTAGGATTTTGGAGTATACGCCAAAGTTGCTTTGCTAGCAAAGCTTTGTTGAAAGCTTGCAAATTCCTGAAGCCCATACCACCACTAGCCTTTTGTTTGCACATAGTTTTCCAACTAACCCAACACAATTTAGTTTCTTATTGTCGTTGACCCCACCAGAAGTTCCTCATCATACTTTCAATTTCTTCACATAGACTCTGGGGGAGAAGGAAACACCCCATAGTATATGTAGGAATTGCTTGGGCAACTGCCTTTATGAGAATTTCTTTCCCACCCAATGATAAGAGTTTGCCCTTCCATCCTGCAAGTTTCTGACCAATTCTCTCCTTCAGAATAGCAAACACCTGTGTCTTTGATCTCCCAATAAAGGATGGGAGGCCCAAATACTTTGTATGTCTAGTATCTTGCATTGGGCCAAGGTTAGCCAAAATCTCTTCCTTAGCTTCTTGAGTTGTATTGGGGCTGAAAAATATTGAAGATTTGTCAGTGTTGATTTTCTGCCCCGAGGCATCCTCATATTTTTGAAGGATATGCTTCAGCACCAGGCTTTCCTCCACACTGGCTTTGCAAAAAAGAATACTGTCATCCGCGAAGAGAAGATGAGTGACTCTTGGGTAGCCCCTACAAATGGAAATGCCTGTCAAAAGCTGGTTCCGTACAGCCTCATTAATGAGTGCAGAAAGACCCTTGATACAAATAAGAAAGAGGGTTGGAGAGAGGGGGTCCCCCTGCCGAAACCCCCGAGTAGGAGTGATATTTCCACAAGCAACCCCATTTATAAGGACTGAATATGAGACCGAAGAAATGCACCTCATAAGGACTAAACCCCAATTTCTCCATGACCCCTTTTATGAAGCTCCATTCAACCCTGTCAAAAGCCTTACTCATGTCTAGTTTTGCTGCCATATAGCCATCAACCCTTGCATTTTTGTGGTTTAAGTATTGCATCAACTCAAAAGCCACAAGGACATTATCAGTAATTAATCTGTCGGGAATGAAAGCACTTTGATTTTCTGAAATGATACAAGGGAGAATGACTTTGAATCTATTAGCAATAGTCTTAGATATGAGTTTATAAATAACATTACATAGACTTATGGGTCGGAAGTCCGTCATTCTTTTAGGGTTATTTACTTTGGGGATGAAGGCAATGTTTGTTCTGTTTAGGCATGCCATAGATAAATTATTATTTAGAACATTTAAGACCATATTTGTGATGTTATTACCCACAATGCACCAATACTTATGATAAAAAATAGCGGACATACCATCGGGACCGGGTGCTTTTGTAGGATGGATCTGTTTGAGAGCAATGGCCACCTCTTCCCTAGTGAAGCTTCTGTTCAAGGATTCATTCATTTCTTCAGTCACCCGAGTAGGGATAGCATCAAAAACCTCATCAACTCCCGAGGGGGAAGCTGATGCATAAATGGTGTCAAAATAATCAATGGCTGCCTACGCAATACTGTCCTGCCCTTCACACCATCGACCACAACTATCCCATATTCCAAATATAGTGTTCTACTTGTGGTGCTCAGAAGCTTGGGCATGAAAAAAGCTGGTGTTTTTGTCACCTTCTCTAAGCCAATGCACTTTTGCTCTTTAGCCCCAGTAAATCTCCTCATCATCAAGGAGATCATTGATTTCCCGCCTTAGACAATTAATTTCAGTGCTTAAAGATCCATCATTGTCTTGTAAGGTTAAGGTGTTTAGGGCATTCCTTTTTTCCTAGATCTTTTTTGGAATTTGACCAAATACTTTGGAACTCCACTTCGTTAACTCCACAGCACAGCCACTGAGATTAGACATAACTCCGTCCGGAGTACTGAGGTCAAAGTCCATCTCCCATGAATTTTCAATAATAGTTTTACATTCTGCATTCTTTGTCCACAGTGCTTCGAAGTGAAAACGTTTAGCACGGGGTTGGCGCTGGGTTGTTGAATCAGAGATAAGCAATGCACAGTGGTCGGATGTTGAATCAACCACATGATGAGCTTTCATTCCCCCAAATTTTCCTAACCATTCAAGGTTGGCAAGTGCTCTATCTAACCTTAGATATATTCTCTTCTCCCCATTTTGCATGTTACACCAAGTAAAATCAGAACCACAGTAGCCCAAATCCTGGAAAGTACAGTAATCAACAACCTTCCTAAACCCATCCATTTGTTGTTGAGACCGGATGGTTCCCCCTTGTTTTTCAGAATTTGATAAAATTTCATTAAAATCTTCTAAACATAACCAAGGGAGATGCATTTGATTGTTTAGGAAAGCTAATAAATGCCAGGATTCATACCTTTTGTGTGTCTCTGGATGACTGTAAAAGCCCGTTAGTCTCCATTTGAAGCTGTTCTCCATGTCATTGACTACCGCATCTATGTGGTTCAGGGAGTAGCTCTTAATTTCCAGATCAATATCTCTAGCCCACAGCATAGCTAGACCCCCCTTTCGGCCAACACAAGGAACAAAGAGACCATTTGCCAACCCGATTCTGTTTTTTATTCTTTCCATTCTTCTGTTTTTTGCTTTCGTTTCCATCAAAAACACTACCTTGGGATTCCACCGTCGCACCATATCGTGCAACGCTCGAACTAACTGGGGGTTCCCAAGTCCCCGGCAATTCCAACTTAAGGGATTCATGGCTCCCGGCGGTGCTGCTTTGCAGCCACCGCCGATCTCTCATCATTTTTGGTTAAGTCCCCTGTGTTAGGTAGTCGTAGCTTTTTCTGGGGAGCTACTAATTTTTCTTCTTCAAATATTAGCTTCCCTACTCTCTTTGACCCAATATTCATTAAGTGGATTTCCTTACCTGGGCTTTTATTTTTCCCTTTTTCCCTTGCCAATCTTTTCCATTGGCATGTTGCCTTTATTTTCCCGTCTAAGCCTTGGCATGTTGTCTCCAACGCAGTCTCTTTTTTCTTTCTTTGATCAGCAATGGGCTTAATAGGATTGTTCACATCCATGTCTTGTTTTTCGGAATGGGCTTGCTGGCCCGCTAGAGAAAAGGTGTCTTTAGAGCCCACAAACTCCATAATGCCACCTTGCAAATTAGTTAAAGGTCTTTGACTCAAGTCACGTGCAGTAAGGTTGCCCAAATTCCGCATTGTTCCATGCATGCTCTCATTGTCCAAAGCTTTACACGGAAACTTGGAAAAGGAGCTGCTGTTCCCATCACATGCACCTGACTCCCCAACAGTAGCTTGTTCCTTCCGATTTGACTGAGCACGTGCTGCTCTCTGTGCACCATCTCCCTCACTGAGGCCATTAGGCTGTTCAAAATTTTTTGAACTTGAAATTCTCCGGTCTTCCATACTACCTGAAGGGCCATCGCCATTATCAGATACTGAGGTTGAAGAAATCTTCGTTACAGTGGCACGATTATCCTCGGGTCAGTCTGTACTGCCCTCCCCTCGGCCCCCACTGCTAGTTGACTGAGATTTGTCCGTGCCCATTTTTGAATTTCCCTGAGCTCGAAGCCAATCACCGTACTGTCTGGGATTTTGCTAGTTTGAGAGCTTTGTGCAGTGCTTCTCATCATGACCCAGCCTCCCACACTGGAAACAAAAAATGAGGAGCCTTTCGTACTTGAAGTTAACCCAAAATTTTTCACCTTCCACGCTAGCAATTTCCCCCCCTCTTCTAAGTGGTTTATCCAACTGGAGATCCACTCTAATTCTCATAAATTTTGCCTGGTCTGAGTGTCTTGCGCGCCGATCCACTTCAACGAACCTTCCTATATTGTTTCCAAGCTCCCTACCCACTTCATCAGACATAAGTTCAAAAGGGAGACCTCATATTTGTACCCAAAAAGGAGAATGTGTGAAGCTTATGTTTGTGGCAGAGAGCCCTCTTCACCATCTGCACAACAAAAGCAAGTTGTTTTCGAAGTTCCACGGTCCATTTTGTTCCACCCATTTCATTTGGTACTCCGAGCTGAACTTGAACTGCATAATACCACTACCCACATCTACGATCTGAAGATCGGAGCCCATTTTCCATGCCATTCGTAGGGTGTTCTTCAATGCTCTTAAATTCTAATTTCTATCCGCTAAGAGACGCCTAAAAAGACTGAGCGAACACTCCTCCAGTAGATCGGATTTTGTTAGAATGGCTTGAATTGTCAACATTGGTGGCTTGACAATTAAGCATCAAACTATCAAGAAGTTGCAAGAAGTTGCAAGAAGATTCCATAGCTGAAATTATTGACTTCTTTGATAGAAGTCTTGCATGTTCTACAAACTTCACCTTTTGGCCGAAACATTTGACTTCATGACATTCATGAATCATCAAGAAACCGACTTGATCAAAATTCATGCATTCTTTGTTCTAGCCGAAATGTATGACTTCTTTGTCATTCATGAATGGTCTAGAAGGCACTTGAGCAAAAAAAATACATGGTAGCCGAAATCTAAGAATGCTAGCCACTATTGTTGACTTCCCTAAACAATAGAAGCCTCTAGTGTGCTCTAAAGGTGGAGATTTCGGCTGAAGGTTTGCCTATAAATACAATATGTGCGGAGCAAATGAAAGCATGCAAGGGTGAGCTAGGGAGATAGCAAATAACTTCTTCTGTGTGTGTGCACCAGAGCTAGGAAGTTGGGTCTTGCAATTTTGCCTAAATACAAAAGGGTGTTCTCTATTTTTTTGTGAGAGAACCAAGGGTGTATTTGGGGTTTGGGTTTGTGTGAGAGTGCTTACAAGTCATTGTTGTAATCTCCAAACTATAGTGAAAATTATTCTGTCGCCTCCCGTGGACGTAGGCATATTGCCGAACCACATAAATTCCTTGTGTCATATTATCTTCTCTCTCTCTTCTTTAACCTTGTGTAAACAGATTTATTTCACCCAATACGCACTACAACTGGTATCAGAGCCTCCAGGTTGATTTATTCAATGGAGATCAACGCTTCTATTGCCAAGGTAGACATAGTTAAGTTCGACGGAACTGGTAACTTCGGGCTATGGCAAAGAAGCGTGAAAGATTTGTTGGTACAACAAGGTTTGGTGAAGGCTTTGTACGGGAAAGCAAAGAAACCAGAGACGATGACGGATGACGAATGGGAAGAACTCGATATAAAGGCGGTCAGTACAATTCGACTATGTCTGGCGGACGAGCTTATGTATGATGTCTTGGATGACGTGTCTACTGCGGCTATATGGTTGAAGCTGGAGAGCCAGTATATGTCCAAATCCCTCACAAATAAACTTAATCTTAAGCGAAAACTATATGAGCTTAAGATGGCAGAGGGTGTGGATTTGGCTCAACACGTCCACACGTTCAATAAAATCATTAGTGATTTGTTGTGGATCGATATAAAATTCGATGATGAAAACAAGGCGATGATGCTTCTGTCCTCCCTCCCGGCATCCTATGAACACTTGGTTACAACCCTGCTTTGGGGGAAAGAGACTCTGGAATTTGAAGAGATCTCAGGAGCCCTGTTGGATTACTACCAACGGAAGCAGAATTTTGGTGAAAGTTCTGGTGAAGGGCTTATGGTAAAGGGTAATCAAGATCGTGGATGGAAGAAAGACAGAGATCACAGTTCTGCTAGGGGACATAGCAGATCCAAATCCAAAGGCAAGACGGTGAAGTGCTATAAATGCCAAAAGAATGGGCATTTTAAGCGAGATTGTCCAGAGTGGAAAAGAGGCAAGGACAAAGACAAGGAAGAGTCATCAAGATCTGCAAACATTGTGGCAACAGATTCAGATTCAGATGGAGATATGCTTTCTGTTTCATCCAGTGCCAACAGACTAATCGATTCTTGGGTTCTGGATTCAGCATGTTCTTTCCACGTGACTCCTCACAGAGATTGGTTCAACACTTGCAAGTCGGTTAATTGTGGTTCTGTTCTAATGGGTAACGATGCTACTTGCAAAGTTGTTGGAACAGGGACAATTAAGATAAAGATGTTCGATAATGTGGTGAGGATATTATGAGAGGTACGACATGTTCCAGAGTTTAAAAAGAATCTAATTTCATTGGGAACCCTAGACTCTAATGGCTATTGCTATAAGTCTGAGAATGGGTTAATGAAGGTGTCAAAGGGCGCTATGGTTGTGATGAAAGGGCAGAAAGTAGAAGGTAATATCTACAAGCTACTCAGCAATACCATTATAAGTGGAGCTGCTGCAGTGACTGAATCTGAGGAGGATGATACACTCTTGTGGCATATGCGGCTAGGGCATATGAGTGAGCGTGGTATGAGGGAATTGCAGAAGAGAAATCTGTTGGCTGGAGTTAAGTCATGTAAGTTAGATTTCTGCAAATACTGTGTCATGGGAAAGCAGTGTAGGATGCGATTCAAAACAGCCACGCACAAGACAGAGGGTATATTGGATTATGTACACTTTGATATTTGGGGGCCGGTGCAAGTGGTCTCCAAAGGTGGAGCTCGGTATTTTGTGAGTTTCATTGATGATTATTCCAGAAAGGTTTGGGTTGACTTCTTGAAGAACAAGTCTGAGGCATTTGCAAAGTTCAAGAAGTGGAAAGCCGAAGTGGAGAACTAGACTGGAAGGAAGATCAAGTGCCTAAGATCTGATAATGGCACAGAGTACAAGGATGGGGAGTTCTTGAAATTCTGTGAAGAGCATGGTATCAAAAGGCACTTTACAGTACGAAGGACACCTCAACAGAATGGGATGGCTGAGAGACTTAACCGGACGATCGGTGAGATAGCTAGATGCATAAGACTGAATGCTGGGCTTCCTATAGTCTTCTGGGCTGAAGCAGTGAACATGGCTTGTTACATCCTTAACCGATCACCTAGAGCTGCGCTTGATGGGAAAGTTGCCGAAGAGGTATGGACAGGGAAAGAAGTTGATTACTCGTTGATGAGGATATTCGGGTGTCCAGCCTATATTCATATTCCTATCGAAGAAAGGTCAAAGCTTGATTCAAAATCCAAGAAGTGTATTTTTCTCGGGTTCGAGAAAGGAGTAAAAGGGTACAAGCTTTGGGATCCAGTGGCTCAAAAGGTGGTGATTAGCAGGGATGTGGTGTTTGATGAGAAGTCCATGATAAAAGATTTCAGAAAGGAAGAAGAGTCTCAAGAAAAGGGAAGCAGTAGTGACAGCAATAGATCAGTGGTGCAGGTGGAGCTAGATGAAGTGGAGTCTCAGCCAGAGAAGGAACCTCACAACAGTGATCAAGAAGATCACAACATGATATCAGAATGGCCTAAACGCAACATAAGACCACCAGTTAGGTATGGTTTCAAGGATCTTGCTTCTTATTGTTTAGTAATCAGTAGCGGGGATCCTTCCACTTTTCAGGAAGCAATTGATAGCTCTAAAAGGGACAAGTGGATGGAAGCTATGGTGGAGGAGATGGAGTCTTTGAATAAGAACAAGACTTGGGAGTTGTCAGAACTACCAAAGGGAAAGAAACCGATAGGTTGCAAGTGGGTGTTCAGAATGAAGAAAGCAGTATCAGAAAAGGAAGGAGAACGGTTCAAAGCAAGATTGGTAGCAAAGGAATATTCACAAAGACATGGGATTGACTACGATGAGGTTTTCTCACTTGTGGTCAGGCATACTTCTATCAGGGTAGTGCTAGCCTTGGTAGCACATCAGGATCTGGAATTGGAACAACTGGATGTGAAGACGGCATTCCTCCATGGGAATTTGGAGGAAGAAATCTTCATGGAACAACCAGAGGGGTTCAAGAAACCTGGTACGGAGAATTTTGTCTGCAGATTGAATAAGTCACTCTATGGGCTTAAACAATCTCCCAGACAATGGTACAAGAGGTTTGATTCCTACATGATCCAGATTGGTTATACCCGTTGTGAGTATGATTGTTGCGTATATGTTAAGATGCTTGATGATGGTTCTCATATTTTCTTGTTACTGTATGTTGATGACATGTTAATTGCTGCAAAGAGCATGTGTGAGGTTGACAGGTTAAAAGCTTTGTTACGCAAAGAGTTTGACATGAAAGACTTGGGTACTGCTAAGAAAATTTTGGGTATGGAGATTCGCAGGGATAGAGATTCAAGAAAGCTGTGGATATCTCAAAAGAACTATATCAGAAAAGTTCTTGAAAAATTCAACATGCAAGATGCTAATCCTGTAAGCACTCCATTGGCGAATCACTTAAAATTATCTGGTAGTCAGTACCCGAAGAATGAAAAAGAAATTGAAGACATGTCAAAGGTTCCATATGCAAGTGCAGTTGGGTGTTTAATATACGCGATGGTTTGCACTAGGCCAGATTTGGCTCATGCAGTAAGTACTGTCAGTAAGTACATGGCAAACCCAGGTAGAGAGCACTGGAATGCAGTGAAGTGGATATTCAGATACCTGAATGGAACTGCAAGATATGGGATCCTGTTTGCGAGGCAACATGGTGATAACTCAGTGGTAGGATATGTGGATTCAGATTATGCAGGTAATATAGATGACAGAAGGTCTACAACAGGTTATGTGTTCACACTGTTAGGAGGGCCTGTTTGTTGGAGATCCACACTACAATCCGTAGTAGCCGTGTCTACTACAGAAGCTGAGTACATGGCGGTAGTTGAAGCTGCAAAGGAAACACTGTGGTTGAAAGGGCTAGTCAAAGAGCTTGGTCTGAACCAAAGAGGAGTTCAGTTGCATTGTGACAGTCAAAGTGTCATTTACTTGGCAAAGCATCAGGTTTATCATGCTAGGACAAAGCATATTGATGTGAGATTCCATAAGATAAGGGAGTTGATTGCTAGAGGAGAAATTATTCTTGAGAAGATTGACACCTCAGAAAATGCAGCTGATATGTTGACGAAGCCAGTACCTACAAGCAAGTTCAAGCATTGCTTGGACTTGATCAGTGTTTGTAGCTTGTGATAGCCCGTAAGGGCTAAAGTGGAGGCGACTAAAGAGTTTGTTTTGTGGAGCTTGATACAATTCAAGCCAAGGTGGAGATTTGTTAGAATGGCTTGAATTGTGAAATAGAATGGCTTGAATTGTCAACATTGGTGGCTTGACAATTAAGCATCAAACTATCAAGAAGTTGCAAGAAGATTCCATAGCCGAAATTATTGACTTCTTTGATAGAAGTCTTGCATGTTCTACAAACTTCACCTTTTGGCCGAAACATTTGACTTCATGACATTCATGAATCATCAAGAATCCGACTTGATCAAAATTCATGCATTCTTTGTTCTAGCCGAAATGTATGACTTCTTTGGCATTCATGAATGGTCTAGAAGGCACTTGAGCAAACAAATACATGGTAGCCAAAATCTAAGAATGCTAGCCACTATTGTTGACTTCCCTAAACAATAGAAGCCTCTAGTGTGCTCTAAAGGTGGAGATTTCGGCTGAAGGTTTGCCTATAAATACAATATGTGCGGAGCAAATGAAAGCATGCAAGGGTGAGCTAGGGAGATAGCAAATAACTTCTTCTGTGTGTGTGCACCAGAGCTAGGAAGTTGGGTCTTGCAATTTTGCCTAAATACAAAAGGGTGTTCTCTATTTGTTTGTGAGAGAACCAAGGGTGTATTTGGGGTTTGGGTTTGTGTGAGAGTGCTTACAAGTCATTGTTATAATCTCCAAACTATAGTGAAAATTATTCTGTCGCCTCCTGTGGACGTAGGCATATTGCCAAACCACATAAATTCCTTGTGTCATATTATCTTCTCTCTCTCTTCTTTAACCTTGTGTAAACAGATTTATTTCACCCAATACGCACAACAGATTTGCACCTCAATTTGATGGATATTTCCTCTTCTTCTTCTTTGGTGAGGCAGAGATTTGACAAACCCTCCACCACCGTGTTGTCCATGGTAGTGATGGGGAGAAAGAAAGAGATGAACTCTAGGAAGAGACCCTTGCTGCAAAATGAGAGGGAGAGAAGGCTCGGCTTAGAGAAGACGAGAGGAAGAGTCTCCTACTTGGGAGAGAAAAAGAAAAAGTCGGTACATCGGGGACACTAGATTTGCATTTTTGGCAAAACCATTGTTTACGCTTTGGAAAGAAAAACACTTAATGCACAAACAATGCTTGTGGAAAGACTTTCATCATTGACCAGACCATTCAGTGGTTGTAAAATCTTCCACCGATTAATATCCATCCTCAAACATGGCTTTTGTTTCATAGAAATCACTCAAGACACATTTTTAGCAGCATGGATTTCAGTTTTGAGATTAACTCCACGAGTAATCTTACTACGCTATTTCTTCTACTGTCCTTGTTTGCGTCTTCCCCTTTGGGGATTATCAAACTCAGTTCATGCAGTGAAGTTCACACTAATGTCAAATGCATCCATACCGAAAGAGAAGCCCTTTTGAGCTTCAAGAAAGGCCTCACTGATCCTTCAAGTAGGCTTTCTTCTTGGGTTAGCGAAGATTGCTGCCAATGGAGAGGCGTAGAGTGCAACAACAAATCATTTCATGTTACCGAACTTGACCTTCGGAATGCGGGCCTACGTGGTAAGATAAATGCTTCTTTGATTCACTTGAAATATTTAAATTACCTGGATCTAAGCGAAAATGATTTTATAGGAATTCAAATTCATGAATTTTTTGGCATGCTAGAGAACTTGATATATCTCAATCTCTCTTCCGCATCCTTTTCTGGGCGAATTCTTCCGCATCTTGGCAATTTGTCAAGCTTGATACATCTTGACCTTAAAGACAATGGCTACTACCTTCATCCAAATTTGGACATGTCCTCAGTTCTCTCTTCAAACTTTTTGGATGACTTCTCGCTACTCTCTTCCAGAAATATGGATTGGTTGTTAGGTCTCTCTTCTTTGAAGTACCTAGATATGACGAGAGTGAATTTCAGTGGTGTCGGAGCAGATTGGTTGCAAGCAGTTAATATGCTTCCTTCCCTCCTTGAGTTACATTTATCTTATTGTGAGCTTGAAAGCCTTCCTCTTTCCCTTCCATTTGTTAATTTCACCTCTCTTTCTGTCCTTGATTTATCAGACAACCAATTTAACTCTTCCATACCTCAGTGGTTGTTTAATCTTACCAGCCTAACAAAATTTGATCTTGGTGGTAATGCTTTACAAGGTACCATTCCATACGATTTTGTGAACCTAAGAAATATTGAGGACCTAGATTTGGGTGGAAATCAAAAAATCAGTGGTCAATTGCCAAGCTTCTTTGGAATTTTTTGCAAATTGAAGACTCTAGATCTTTCAGGGAACAATTTTAGTGGCAGTATTGATAGTTTCTTAGGTAATTTCTCAACTTCCTTGAACAATAGCATGGAGTACCTAGATTTGGGTTTTAACATGTTGGTAGGGAAAATTCCTGATTCATTGGGGAGGCTTGGAAGCTTGACCAAACTCATTCTCGATTCCAACTCTTTTTCGGGTTCAATTCCATCTTCTATTGGCAACTTGTCATCCTTGCAACTATTATCCCTCTTTGAAAATGAGATGAATGGAACCATTCCTGAAAGTCTTGGACAACTCTCAAAGCTAGTCAGTTTGAATCTTGAATGGAATTCCTGGAAAGGTATCATAACAGAAGCTCATTTGATGAATGTCACAAGACTAGAAAATTTTGCAGTAACAACTGATAAAAACCAATCTCTAATTTTCAATGTGACATACGACTAGGTTCCTCATTTCAAGCTCAAATATCTTACACTAGCAAGTTGTCTTATTGGCTCCAAATTTCCTATATGGCTTCAAGTTCAGAGTGAGCTTACAGAAGTCACCCTTAGGAACGTTGGAATCTCAGGAGCTATACCTGAGGATTGGTTCTCTAAGATATCTTCTCAACTCACTCTCTTGGATCTATCAAAAAACCAGATCAGCGGGAAGTTTCCACAACACTTGGTATTTCCAAATGTAAGTTATTTTGATATAAGTCATAATCGCTTCAAGGGTCCAATCCCTCTTTGATTTAAAAATGTAGCCCAACTGCATCTTGAAAGCAATTTATTTTCAGGCCCTATCCCATCAAATATTGGTGATCTAATGCCAAACTTGCAAGAATTAGATCTTTCAAAGAATTACCTTTTTGGTACAATTCCCTTGTCCATACCAAAAATAGAAGGGCTTGAAATACTTTTCCTTGGGAAAAATTTGCTTTCAGGGGAGCTTCCCCATCATTGGAATGATTCAAAATTCCTAATGGCTGTGGATATTGCATATAACAACCTATCTAGAAAAATTCCAAACTCAATGGGTTTCCTAAATTCCCTTGAAGTATTAGTGTTGAGCAACAACAATCTTTATGGAGAAATTCCTTCTTCGTTGAGAAATTGTTCTCTTCGGAGCATTGATCTTGGTGGAAATTATCTCTCAGGGAACCTTCCATCATGGATAGGGTCGCATGTCTTAATGCTACGCTTACGTTCAAATCTATTTAGTGGAATCATTCCTCGACAATGGTGCAATCTTCCAAGTCTTCACATCCTAGATCTCGCACAAAACAATCTTTATGGTGGCATTCCAGATTGTTTGGACAATTTGACTGCTTTGATTTATGGTTACAACAATAGTTACTTTAGCATTTACAATTATCAGGAGGAAACGATTTTAGTCACAAAAGGACAAGAGCTTTTATATGGTATAATTCTTGAGTTTGTTAGTAGCATTGATCTTTCAGGGAATCATTTGACGGGAGAAATTCCCAATGAACTATCACGCCTCATAGAATTGTGTACAGTGAACTTGTCAATTAATCATCTGACTGGAAACATTCCTCAGAATATTGGAAACTTGCGGTGGCTTGAAACACTTGATCTCTCGAAAAATAGTCTTTCTAGACCGATTCCTATAAGTCTGTCTTCTTTGACTTTCTTGGCACACTTGAACCTGTCTTTTAACAACTTGGTAGGAAATATCCCATCTGGTAATCAGCTCCAAACACTAAATGATGCATCCATATACAAGGGCAACCCTTCATTGTGTGGGTCTCCCCTTCCAACCAAGTGTCCAGGAGATGAAACATTTGATGGCCCAACTATTACCAGCTGCAGTGTTGGTGACAGACAAGATGGAGATGATTATGAAAGGTTATGGTTCTATGTTAGCATCGGACTTGGGTTTGTTGCGGGATTTTGGGGTGTTTGTTGCACCTTACTAGTGAAGAAGTCATGGAGGCATTGGTATTTTCAATTCTGTGATGACATCAAAGATAGGATATCACTTATAATTGCATTGAAAGTAGTTCATTTGAAAAAAAAATTTGGGTTGGAAAAAAATTGAAGTCTGTAGATGGAAAGACTTTTTCAATTCCTAATTGAGGTATGTATGGATTTCTACAAGATCTTAAGTAGAAAAACTTTGTTCTTTGTTTTTCTCTTTGGGTTTTTGGTTGTTATAAAATTGTTTTCCTTTGTAGTTGGCCTGTTTGATGATTTGCCTGTGTTCTGTTTCTTTTGGTTTCTAGGTTTAGATTTTAGGATTATGGGGTTTTGATTGATTAATTTGAAGTTTATGTGGATATTTGGGATAAGATGTCGAAGACTGTTTTGAATTTTTGTTTAATTCATTCTCTGTTTGGATTTATGATTTTTTTTTGGTTGTGTAGGTGATATGTTTGATTATCTAGATATCTTTCGGTCTATTTTTTCTTGCCTTTAGAATAATAATGAAGATTGTGGTTGATATGTTTCGCTAGTGGGATATATGTGTGTTCAATAGTACGAACCTATGCCTATCTCTGGCTCAGTATGCCGACATCCAAAATATACGTCAAGGTTAAAATCTTTGAAGAATTTTTCAGTTTCAAATGTAATTATAATTCAATATAAGGTCAGCCAAATACTTACCCCAAAAAACAAAGCATAAGTTCTGTTTAATGTTTAATGCTGATTCTCAAAAAAAAAAAAAAAAAAAAGTTCTGTTTAATGCCTTGTCTTAAAACGAGCATTGGTGTTAATCTTTATTGAAGCCGTTGGCTTGTGTTTTCTTTGCGAGAAACATCCTTAGTCAATTAACATGTGTGTTTGAGCTGAAAAGTTGTATTCTCAGCTCAATGCCTAATATGTGTCATGATTTTGTCATTTATAAAAAGCAAGCTGCTATGTGGTTTCCAGTATCCTCTTCATCTTTACAAAGTCATGGATTGGTTGCCTCAAGGCTTAAATTTTTTATACCATCTCAAAAAATCAAAAACAAAAAAAGAAAAGAAACAGGCCTGAAATTTTTATGTGTAGTTGTTTTCTTCAATTGTTCACTTGATGGTTAAAAAAATGTATGTAGCTCAAAAGAATGACGTGATGTGTAGGTTTGATATTTTCGAATATGATTCTTTTAGGAAAAAGTTTACCTCAAAACTGGTTTGGACTTTAATTTGTAATTTTTACTGTTATATTTGTAATGTCTGAGCATAAAATTAAAGAGGGTTTTGTTAGATTCTTTTCATACATTGGCTGGGATACAAAAAATTGAAAGGATATTCAGTTCATTCATATTTCATAGAATGCGATCCAGTCTAATAGACATTCTCTTTTTCTTTTTCTTTTTTAGTTAGAGATTAAAATGTGTTTTTGTTAAGTGTGTTAGCTTAGACGAGGCAAATAGTTAATCAATGTTGGTACCTGGAACCTTGAAGTATATGTGAGAATTTGTTTTTTTTTTACTATACTCTTATCGAGGATATAGTTTAATAAAAGACATGAATAAAGCATAGTTTGTGATATTATTATTTATTATTTTTTTAATATTGGTTTCAGAAGATTGAGTTCATGTGCTAAGATGGATAACTAAAAAGAACCTTTAAAATATAATATTGTTGATATGTCGAATGTGAACTATATATTCTACTATTAATGATTGATTTTGATTTTGTGAGACAGACATGTACCATTTAGTTTTTGAATATTTAGTATTTAAAATTTTACTAAATTATTTTTGAACTCATGTTTTGATGTAGTCGTAATTGGATGATCTCGCTGAAGGTATCATGAATATGGATATCCACCAGTAGTGCAAGGATGACCCATCAATGGACAATTGTTGTTGTTATTATGAAATTTGGAATTTTAATAATAGTATTGTTATTATGATTATGGAGCTTGGCCCTTGGACTTGTAATATCTTTATTATATTTTGGGCTTCATTTATGGAAGTACTTTATTAACTTTTGATGCTATTTTGTAATTTACATTTTCCGACGGACTCATGGTGGAGGCACCATAGAATTGTGGCATGATTAGGGTGAAGTGGTGTTAATTGTGGCATGACTAGGCAGCAATTGACAGTGGGGAGTTTTGGTTTCCAGGAATACATAAAAGAAGAAAGTTTCAATCAAGCAAGAAATAAATCCCACATAATTTCTCAAAAAAATTACATCCCACAATTGAGGCGGATTAAAAATTAAAATTAAAATGCCGTGTCCCAACATGTAAAATCCGAAATAATCCCAATATAGGAAAAACATCTTGGTGTCTGCATCTTATTGTCTCTCAAGGTTAGTTTGACATAATTATAGGAGGGCAACTTTTATCTGTTTGCAAACATGCTTCAAATGGGAGGTTACAGAAACATTTTGTGAACATATTTCTACTCTCAGGTTTGTTGTTTCTAATTGATTTAGAGGAAGACAGCTTGTTATACTGTCTGCTTAATTGCTGCTAAAATCAATAGGAGCTGTAGTGAATTGAAAAGAGGGGTAAAGGCCCAGGAGATATGGCTTTATTTTTGTGTTGGTAAATAATGAGTGTAGCTTCATGATCATGTTGCATTTTCTAATATTATTTAATTAAAATGAATTAATATGACACCACAATTATAAAGATATGAGAGAGTTAATATGGAAGACAAAGAGTTAATGAAATGTTTAATCTTACACTAAAAATGAAAGGTTCAAGGTTTTAAGATCGAACCATGATGACGTTATAATTAATTTAATAATTATTTAAAATATAAATAAATACATTAAATTAGTAAAAATAGAAATATTAACTAAAAAAGTCCAATTAAAAATAGAAATCTATCTTTCAAAAAAAAATTATATCATAACTTTTACAAGACAAATAAAGAATGTCAAATTCTAATTAAGCAAAAATTGTAGTCTTGAAATTATATAGTTTTTTAAGTAACAAATTATATATGCAACAAATTCTAGGGATTTTAAGAATCTTTTTAGTGGTGATGCAAATCAAAGTCCCTCACAAAATAATAATTTTCATAATTAAAATGAAACCAATTAGTCATAAGCAATATACTTTGTAATAATCAATTACTCAAGCATTTGGTTGACACATTCAAATGAATATATATATATATATATAGGAATGAGACATCTCATGTGGGAGGGCATGAGCCATGAGGTTTTGTTATGTGGCACTCTCCTTGAACATTGTCTCATAATAAAAGATATGATCTTTTAGTTATCTTTGGTTCATCGTTTTAAGACTCTCTCTCTCTCTCTCTCTCTCTCTCTCTCTCTCTCTCTTTAGGTTTTCACCTCTTGCACTTCTGCTTCTTTATATATACCTGCTTGTAGCCCTTTACATCATCCCAATTCAAATACACGTATGAGATTCTCCAAATTGGGAAGGATGTCCTTTAACTTCTACCATCAACTACACATGTCTAACCTTACAGGCTATCCCATCTCACCCTAACCCGTATAAGTTGGCTAAAACCAGAGTATAGGTCTCGTGGTTTTGATTTTGAGTGACAACGACTTGTGGTTTTGATGTGGAGGTCATAGGTCATCATGAGTTTTGTGAGGGCTGTGATTGGATATGGGAAGAACTTCTTATGGGCTTTGGAAATTTTGATTTGATGGGTATGCCACTTTGGCAACATATATACTATTTTGTCAACCTTCAACCCGTATTCCACATAATTTTTACCTATTCTTTGTTGGTCTTTTTGAATTTTTTAACCTTTACTTTGATATTAATGTATCGTATTGCACATGCATAAATGAAATAATTTTTTCCCCTCATTAGCGTGAACTATTAGAATCGTATTAGTCGCATACCCGCAAGTTGTGCGTGATAATTTTTTTAGGATTGTCTCATTAAATATTTTATTAATACTATGATTTTAGTTATTAACCATTGGTTTTTCATTAGTTTTTAAGTTAATAAAAACCTTAAATATACCTTTTTTACCTTTATACACACACACATATATATAGTGAATCTTTACACATACCTTTAAGAAAAGTCTATATATTCCACTTTTTTGGATGTGTAAAATTATAGATTACTACTTCATAATGATAGTGGCTAATTAATTATATATATATATATATATATTAGTGATCTCATTTGTAACGCTTCTTACCATTATCATATATTTACTAACTGATGATTTGCATAACAAAGACGATAACTGAGAGGTAGCATTGTTCATTAGATTTTCGAAAGTAATCGTGTATGAAAATTATATATATATATATATATATATATATATATATATTATAAATAAGGTTAAATGAAATGTCAAAAAATGGATTTTTAAATTTTCTAACTTTATTTCTTATGTAATTTCTACTACTATCAGAAAACATCTCTTTTTTAGTTATGATTAATATGGTTTCCATAGTTAGAGTTTGATTAGTTTTAAATTTAAATTTAGTACTATGATTGTATTTAATTGTTGATTGTTGATTTAATTTTTTAAGTGAATTTAACGGTTTATGTTACTTTACTGTAAAGTTTTTAATGTTCTCCGCACGATAATTTCTATTTTATTTTTTACTTCTCCTTACAACCTCTTTGTTTTCCAATCAATGATTACAAATTGACGTTTGTTTTTTTTTTTTTTTTCTTTATCTACTCTTTATTACTTTGTATTGGTTTTTTTCTATACCATCTCTCTCTCTCTCTCTCTCTCTCTCTCCATTGGTAACCTATCGTTTTCTAAAATTTGATGATGATTCTATGACATTAAATATGCATTATTAGTTTTTTTTATTTTTTATAATTTAGTGTTTCTAACTTGATTTGTTTTGTATTTCATTCTTCCTTTGATGCATTGGGTGTGAGAATGAGTGTTTCCCTAGCATTACTTCACTTAATGTGGACAATTTTATTTATTTAATTTAGGCAAAATATTATTTTTAAAAAATTTTTAAATAAAAAAAGGAGTGGAAATATAAATAATTTAATGATATATATGGGGGATGTGGCTGAATTTAAATTTTAAATAAAATGATATGAGAAAAAAAAAATAAAACATAAAAAATAAAATACATAACAATAAACACTAACTTATCCAAATAATTCTATGTAATAGTACATTCTTATATACTATTTTTAATTATCTATAATACATATGATAATATTTAACAATCAAAGTCATAATTAAAAAAAAATAATAATAATAAAACACAAAACTAAATCCTATCAACCAAAATAGAGATCTAAAGAATACAAAACTTTATCAAGCTAAAATAGAGATGCAAGAAAAATAAAAATAAAAATAAAAATCCACCAAAAAATTGAGGGAGAAAGAGTAGGAAATAACCACTTTTTTGTGAAAGAAAATTATGTAAAGAATGGAAGAGTGAATGACAAATTTATACTAAGAGATCTATTTATATATATGTATATATATATATATATATATATATATATATATATATATATATATATATATATATATATATATATATATATATATATATATTTGTGTAAAGTCAATAATCTATATATATATATATATATATATATATATATATATTTGTAAAAAAAAAAAAGGAATAAATAATAATTAATAATTATGTGGCGAATGACGTGACGATAAGGTGGCACAATAGGAGCTTAGCAGTAATAAATGCCACGTTTTAGCTTTTAGTAATATATAGAGATGCAAGAAAAATAAAAATAAAAAACCACCAAAAAATTGAGGGAGAAAGAGTGGGAAATAACCACTTTTTTGAGAGAGAAAATTATGTAAAGAATGGAAGAGTGAATGACAAATTTATACTAAGAGGATGATAATAAAAAGAAACAAAATAAAGGAAGATAAAAGGAAAGAGGAAGAGTGATATCAAGGTAGAATGTTTGGGGAGATGAAAAGGGAAAGAGAAGGAGAAAGTGTAAATGTTAAAAAAAATGAGTGCAATTTGATGAGCACAGTTTTCTTTTATTTGAATTTAAGTAAAATATTACATTTTTTATTTTTTTTTTAAAGAGAGAGAAAATATAAATAATTTAATGATAAGGAGGATGTGGTTGAATTTCAATATTGAATAAAATAGAAAAGAGAAGAAAAAAATAAGAAAAATTAAAAGATATAACAATAAACACTAAATTATCCAAATTATGCTATGTAATGGAATACTATTTTATTTTTATCTACTATCTTTAATGTTTTATGATGTAATCGGATAAAATTTAACAATCAAAGAGCAAAATAATAATAATAATAATAATAATAATAACTTAAAACACAAAATTAAATCGTATCAACCTAAATTAGAGTTCTTAAAACACAAAAATTTACCAACTTAAAGCAGAGATATAATAAAAAATAAAAATCCACCAAAACATTGAGAGAGAGAGAGAGAGAGAGAGAGAGAGAGAGAGAGAGAGAGAGAGAGAGAGAGAGAACCTTTTTGTGAGAGAAAACTATACAAAGAATGGAAAGAGTGACAAATTTATAGTAAGAGGGAAGTGATAAGAAAAGACAAATAAAGGAAGATGAAGGGAAAGATGAATAGCAATATTAAAGTAGAGAGTAGTGGGGAGATGAAAAGGTAAGGGAAGAAGAAAAGTTGAAGAAAGTGTAAATATTTAAAAAATAAGTGAATGTAAAAAAAATTTATAGGAAAATTGGAAATAAAAAAGAATTATATATGTAGATGTTAAAACTGACAAAGATGAATATGTCGAGTCAATAATCCATTTATATATATATATATATATATTTGTGTAAAGTCAATAATCTATATATATATATATATATATATATATATTTGTAAAAAAAAAAAAAGGAATAATTAATAATTAATAATTATGTGGCGAATGACGTGGTGATGAGGTGGCGCTATTGTCCCTCTCTGAAAATGAGATGAATGGTACCATTCCTGAAAGTCTTGGACAACTCACAGAGCTAGTCGATTTGGATCTTGAATGGAATTCTTGGAAAGGTGTCATAACAGAAGCCCATTTGATGAATCTCACTAGACTAGAATATTTTAAAGTAACTACTTCTAAAAATCAATCTCTAATTTTCAATGTGACAAATGACTGGGTTCCTCCTTTCAAGCTTAAATATCTTAACCTAGTGAGTTGTCTCATTGGCTCCAAATTTCCTATGTGGCTTCAAGTTCAAAGTGAGCTTATAGAGGTCATCCTTAGGAACATTGGAATCTCCGGAACTATACCTGAGGATTGGTTCTCTAAGATATCTTCTCAACTCATTGTCTTGGATCTATCAAACAACCAGATCAGCGGGAAGTTTCCACAGCACTTAGTATTTCCAAATCTAACTTATTTTGATCTAAGTTATAATCGCTTCAAGGGTCCTATCCCGCATTGTTTTACAAATGTGACCGAGCTATATCTTCAAAGTAATTTTTTTTCAAGCCCTACCCCGTCAAATATTAGTGATCTAATGCCAAAGTTGCAAATATTAGATCTCTCAAAGAATCACCTTTTTGGTACAATTCCCTTGTCCATACCAAAAATAGAAGGTCTTGAAGTAATTTGCCTCGGGAGCAATCAGCTTTCAGGGGAGCTTCCTCATCATTGGAATGAGTCACAAAATATAGAAGTTGTGGATCTTGCATACAACCTTCTATCTGGAAAAATTCCAAGCTCAATGGGTTTCTTGAGTTTACTCAAAGTATTAGTGTTGAGCAACAACAATCTTTATGGAGAAATTCCTTCTTCGTTGCAAAATTGTTCTCTTTGGAGCATTGATCTTGGTGGAAATCATCTCTCAGGGAACCTTCCATCATGGATAGGATCACACATCAAAATGCTACGCTTACGTTCAAATCTATTCAATGGAATCATTCCTCGACAATGGTGCAATCTTCCAGGTCTTCACATCATAGATCTTGCACAAAACAATCTTTATGGTGGCATTCCAGATTGTTTGGACAATTTGACTGCTTTGATTTATGGCATTGATCAAAATTACATCTCATTTTCAACCTATCAGGAGGAAACAATGTTAGTGACAAAAGGACAGGGGCTTGAATATGGTAGAACTCTCAAGTTTGTTAACAGCATTGATCTTTCAGGGAATAATTTGATAGGAGAAATTCCCAATGAACTATCTCGCCTCGTAGGATTGGGTACATTGAACTTTTCAATCAATCATCTAACTGGAAATGTTCCTAATAATATTGGAAACTTACTGTGGCTTGAAACACTTGATCTCTCGAATAATAGTCTTTCTGGACCAATTCCTAAAAGTTTGTCTTCCTTAACTTTCTTGGCGCACTTGAACCTATCTTTCAACAACTTGACAGGAAAAATTCCATCTGGTAATCAACTCCAAACACTTATTGATGCATCCATATACAAGGGCAACCCTTCATTATGTGGGTCTCCTCTTCCAACCAAGTGTCCAGGAGATGAAACATTTGATAGCCTAACTATTACCAGTGGTAGTATTGAAGACAAACAAGATGAAGATGATTATGAAAGGTTATGGTTCAACATTAGCATCGGACTTGGGTTTGTTGTGGGATTTTGAAGTGTTTGTTGCAACTTACTAGTGAAGAAGTCTTGGAGGTATTTGTATTTTCGTTTCTGTGATGACATCAAAGATAGGATATCACTTATAATTGCATTGAAAGTAGTTCGTTTGAAAAGAAAGTTTGGGTTGGAAAAAAATTGAAGTTTGTAGATGGAAGACCTTTTCAGTTTGTAATTTGAGGTATGTATGGATTTCTACTAGATCTTAAGTAGTAAAAAATGTTCTTTGTTTTCCTCTTTGGGTTTTTGGATGTTATAAATGTGTTTTCCTTTGTATTTGACCTGTTTGATGATTTGCCCATGTTCTTTTTCTATTGGTTTCAAGGTTTAGATTTTAGGATTATGGGGTTTTGATTGATTAATTTGAAGTTTATGTGGACATTTGGGATAAGATGTTGAAGATTGTTTTAAATTTTTGTTTAATTAATTCATTCTCTGTTTGGATTTTGTTGGTTTGTTTGTTTGTCTTTTTTTTTTTTTTTTTTTTGGGGGGGGGGGTGGGGAGAGGGGTGGTGTTTGTAGCTGATATGTTTGATCATCTAGATTGCCAACTTCTATTTTAGTGACTATTACGTGTCCAAACTCTTTTGGTCTATTTTTTCTTGCGTTTATAATAATAATGAAGATTGTGATTGATATGTTTGGATATAGTTGTGTCAATAGTATGAATCTATGCTTATCTCTGGTTCAATATGCCGACATCCAAGATCTACATCTAGACTTAAAATCTTTGAAGAATTTTTCTATTTCAAATGTAATTTTTCAATATAAGGTCAGCCAAATACTTACCCGAAAAATCAAAGCATAAGTTCTGTCTAATGCCTTGTCTTAAAATGAGCATTGGTGTTAATCTCTATTGAAGCGGTTGGCTTGTGTTTTCTTTGTGAGAAACATCCTTTGTCAATTTACTTGTGTGTTCATGCTGAAAAGTTGTATTCTCAACTCAATGCCTAATACATGGTTGGCTCAAGATATTTTGAGGTTTTAGGCGAAAATTTTAGAGGAATCTTTTTAAAGCTAAGTGATAGGAAATTTAGACTCCGGTTGATATAATTAACAAGTTTTAACAAGTTGTTAATTAGATTTATTATGAATAAACCTTGTTAAAACAAACAAACATCAATATCATGCACAACGGAATAGTAAATAAGACAAGATACGATGACCCAGGAAATTCAATGAAACAAACTAGTTTCACAGTAAAAAAAACCTGGGGGGAAACCTTCCTGAAAAGCAATTTACTATAGTAAAGAGAAGTTTCAGATCTAGTACAAAACCTTTGTCCCTAGACTTTACAATCCCCGTAGATGAACTTATAGCAGAAACCTTTTACCGCTTCAGAACCTTTGAATTCTTCAATATATGAACGCCACCTTTTTGCACGGATTCTAGTACGTGACTAACTCCAGCAACTTGAAGATGTTGTTGGTTGCAAAGTTCTTCACTTTATTAACAATGAAGATCAGAAAGTTCCTTGATCACAAAACCCTATGGCGCAAAGACACAGTAGCTTTTTCAGAGAGAATAATGAACCAGGTCACTTTCTGCATGCGTTCACCATTACAGTACGGCCTTTAAAATAAGCCTTATATATGTTTAGGGTAAGCGAAAAGAAACCCTACACATACATGTCAGCTAGGGGAAAAAATCAGATATAGAAATTTTGATTTCGTAGATCTCGACAAATTCAGCTTCTGTCGAGCTTCTATCGAGCTTCATTCTTAAATCTCGATAGATACTGTTTCTGTCGAGCTATCTGTTGAGATTTAATGAACAACTCTTATTTACTTGTTTCTTGGTCAGATCTTCATGGTTTTAAAACTTGACTTGAACAACATGTTTCTTGAAGTCTTAAACTCATCCTAGATTTACCCAATTACAAGTAAAGTGCATTTTGTCAAAGGTTAGCCAATTACATAAAATATGTCCCTAACACAAAGTATCACTTAAATAATATTTAGTTTATTTTTTATTATTTCAAATCTATTATTAATTCTTACTTTGTTTTTTGAGAAAAATTAATTCTTACTTATTAATTAATATCACTAATCACCCAAAGTGAGTTAATGATACTTACAATATAGGTTTTACAAATTAGAATATCACCAATAAAAAAAAAGTTATTCAAACATTCATTTATTATAAATATAAATTTTGGCTACAAAGTTAGTTGTAGTTTAAGGTTACAACTTCACTCAATATCTTTTCAGGATAAAATTTAACTACAAAATTGGTTGTAGCCTAATCTAAGGCTACAACATTATTTAATAAAATAAACATTACTACATATTTTGAAAATCTAATCGTTGAATTGCATGTTCTTTATGCCCTTTATACATGTGTCAAATTTTATATCAATTGGATATTATTTATTATATGGTCTATAAACTTATATTTTATGCATAATTTTAAATTAAAAAAACTTGCAATTTAAATAATTTATTGATGACATAGTAATTGATCTTTAATTTTCTAGAAATTTCGCAAGAATGGAGAATGTAAGAAGAAAATGTAATCTAATGGTGGATTTGTCAAAATTTACCTCCAATAAAATATATATATATATATATATATATATATATATATATATATATATATATTGAGTAAGGTTGTAGCATAAGGCTACAATCAATTTTGTAGCTAAACTTTGTCCATCTTTTTATTGGATATAAATTTTGATAAATCTACTATTGGATTATATTTTATTCTTATATCCTCTAAACTTGTAAAATTTCTAGGAGATTAAAGATCAACAACTACACTATCAATCATTTGTTTAAATTGCAAGTTTTTGTAGTCTAAAATTATACATAAAAAATACGTTTAAAGATCATATAGTAAATAGTATCTGATTGATACAAAATTTGACATATGTGTTAAGAGCATAAAGAATATACAATCCAACATTTAGATTTTTGAAATATGTAGTCATATTCATTTTTTTAAAATGGAAATTGTAGTCTTAGGTTACAAGTAAGTTTGTAGCCAAAATTTATCCTTATTGTATTATTTAAGTGATACCAATCATATTCGTGTCCTAGGCTACAACCATGTTTGTAGCCAAACTTTGTACTTATTATAATATTTAAGTGACACTAATCATATTCCTACCACATCAGCTTGTAAGTTTTTTGTCATAAAATTTGTATTAGCTTTAGCATTTTTCATTCACTTAATGTTAATTGGGCTGTATTTTTATTAATTCATATTATTTTTTATGGTGAAAATGCCAAACTTACTAAAAATTTTATTACGAAAAGCTTACAAACTGATGTGGCAATGATGTGACACAACAAAAGAATAAATGAGTAATGAATTACTTCTATAATTGGTGATATATCAATTTATATGACCTATATAATAAAACTTGTAGTATACTAGCATAACTTTAATATTTTAGGTCTTCTTAAAAGTGGGAAAAATATGTACACCTAATTCACATTTTTTCTTTAATTAAAGAAGAAAACCTTACCGCCCCATAATTGGGGGCTTAGACCATTGTCTAAATGGCCTTGGTTTAGGGCCGGCCCTGCTAACATGTGTCATTATTTTGTAGGGCAGTAAATGAACCAAGCCGATTGTATACAACTCGGGCTTGGCTCGATAAAAAGCTCGTTCATGTTTGTTTGTTTATAAATAAGCCAAGCTTGAGTCTTAATTTTAGGCTCGTTTAATAAACAAGCTGAGCCCAAGCAAAAAAACTTGTTCACGAATAAGCTCGTGAGCTATTAGGTTTGATACAAAACAATTCAAGCATAGACTCATTTATAAGTTTATATGTGTTAGTTAAATATAATCTTTGCACATATCTTAATAATGCCATGACCAACATGGGATCACTACCCATTACCTTAATTTTTTTCTTCCCTCTAAACTGACCAAAAACCACTTTAGACTATAGTTACATTTAAAAATAAATTAGTTAGTTAAGTAGGCCATATATGATCCTTCCCCATCAATCATCTAAACTAAAGCTATAAAAAATGTTAGTATTTTATTATTCATAATAGTTACAAACAAGTATTTTTTTAGTTTTTCACCATTTAACGTGAATGTAAAAATTGTATTTTGAATATTTGCTAAAACTATAGTAGACAAGGAATGATGAATTAATTAAATTAATTATGTAAAATTTTAATTTGAATAATGGTTAATCATAAGTAGGACTAAACGCATGATAAAATGAGTATATTATTTTTTTTTCTTCTTAATTTTAGAGATTTAAGCATTTGATAATGTATTTTTTTTAGATCTCAAGCTCAAAAACTTGATCTAAGCTCGAGTTTGAACTTGATATGAAGCTTGAGCTTGACTTGACTAATTAATCAAGCCAAGCCAAGCCAAGCTCGAGCTTTTTAGCTTTCTCACAAGCTCAAGCTCAAACACTATTTTTAAGCTTGTCACAAGCTTAAGCCAAGTTTGTGCTTTTGACTTTTCCTGACGAGCCAAGCTTGAACATGCACTACTCAACAAAGCTCGGCTCGTTTACAGCCCTATTATTTTGTCATTTATAAAAAGCATGTTGCTTTGTGGTTTTCTGTATCTTCTTCATCTTTGTAAAGTCATGGACTGGTTGAATCAACGCTTAAAATTTTTACACCATCTCAAAAAAGCAAAAACAAAAGGAAAAGAAACAGGCTTGAAATTTTTATGTTTAGTTGTTTTTATCAACTGTTCACTTGATGGTTAAGAAAATGTATGTAGCTTGCAGGTTGACGTGATGTGTAGGTTTGATATTTTAGAATATGATTCTTTTAGGAAAAAGTTTAACTCAAAATTGGTTTGGACTTTAATTTGTCCTTTTTACTGTTATATTTGTAATGTCTGAGCATAAAATTAAAGAGGGTTTTGTTAGATTCGTTTCATACATTGGCTGGGATCCAGAAAATTGAAGCGATATTCACTTCATTCATAGTTTATAGACTGGGGTCCAGTCTAATAGACATTCTCGATTTTATTTTATTTTTTTTTATTTTTTTTGTTTTACTTAGAGGTTAAAATGTTTTTGTTAAGTGTGTTAGCTTAGACAAGGCATATAGTTAATCAATGTTGGTATCTGGAACCTTGAAGTATTTGTGAGAATATGTTTTTTCTACTACACTCTTACCGAGGTTATAGTTGAATAAAAGGCATGAGTAAAGCATGGATTGTGATATTATTATTACTAGCCGCAAACCCGCGCGTTGCGCGTGATAATTATTTTTATGATGGATTTATTAAAAAAAAAATTACAATTTAAACTAATCTAATAATGAGTAATGTATTTCGTAATTATATTTTTATTTATTATAAGAACAATCATAAATGTAATATAGGATCAATCCAAAACACCAAAAAAACATAAACTAAAAAAAATTAATAAAACTTAACAATGATTAATTGAACCAATATTAGGATAAAATTTTGTTTTTGATAATCTATTAAGGTTATTTTCTTTGTAGAAATTATAATTTCGGCCGCCCAAAACATATTATCAAATAAACAATTATTAGCAAAATCTAAGAATTAAATTTCTATACATGCATTGTTATAAAATAATAATAATTAAAATAAAATTGCAAAAGTTGAAATTTGTCACCTATCCTATTAGTTTTGTTTGGCTAACCTTTGCTTTTCTTTCGTTTGGCTAACCTTTGCTTTTCTTTAAATAAATGGCACTATAAAGTACTTCTAGTACAACTATTAAGAGTACTTTATCCACCACAAAGGATTAGAAAATAAACAAAAATTAGTAAAGTCTCATAATTTAACATCTAAATTGAGCACTATAAAAAATCATGCTATGTAATAGAATAAATACCAAATTATCCAAATCATGCTATGTAATAGAATAATATTATATTTTTATATGCTATATTTAATTCTTTAGAACGCAATAGGATAACATTTAACATTCAAAGAGAATAAAAAATAAATAAACAACAACAACAACAATTTAAAAAACAAAACTAAATCACAACTTAAAAAACAAAACTAAATAGCATTAACCAAAAATAGAGTTTTAAAGAATATAAAAAATTATCAACTTAAAGTAGAGATGCAAGAAAAATAAAAAAATCCACCAAAAAATTTAGAGAGAGAGAGAGAGAGAGAGAGAGAGAGGGAGAGAGAGGGAGCCTTTTTATTGTGAGGAAAAACTATGCATAGAATAGAAGAGATGGTGACAAATTTATAGTAAGAGGGTGTGAATAAGAAAAGACAAAAATAAAGGAAGATGAAGGGAAAGAGGAAGAATGATATTAATATAGAGGGTAGTGGGGAGATGAAAAGGTAAAGGAGGGAGAAAGATTGAAGAAGTAGTGGAGAGATGAAATGGTAAGGGAGAGAGAAAGGTTGGAGAAGTGTAAATATTAAAAAAATAAACGTTAAAAACAATTATAGGAAAAAAAAAAAGGCTCACACAAAAAAAAAAAAAAAAAAAGATTTTGTGTGAGCCTTTTCAGCTTAAAGAAAAAGGAAAAAAAAAAACTGAACTGAAAAGGTTTTGGGTTGGACTTGATAGTAGAACTAAATAAATAAGAAGTGGACTGAATAAATTATACAGATTTATTATAGGGTGATAGTGGGAGTAAATAAATAAGTAGTGGGTTAGATTTATTATAGGGTGATAGTGGAAGTAAATAAATAAGTAGTGGGTTGCATTTATAGGGCTGAAAAATGTAAAAACCATTTTAAAATTGTAGGAAAATTATATTTTAAAAAAGAAAAGAAAAAAAAAAGAATGACGTGGCAGCTGATATGGCGTAACGTGAGAGTAGCAGCATTAAACGCTACGCTTCAGCTTTTAGTAATATAAAGATAAAGATAATATTATATTTTTATATGCTATATTTAATTCTTTAGAACGCAATAGGATAACATTTAACATTCAAAGAGAATAAAAAATAAATAAACAACAACAACAATAATTTTAAAAACAAAACTAAATCGCATTAACCAAAAATGAAGTTTTAAAGAATATAAAAAATTATCAACCTAAAGTAGAGATGCAAGAAAAATAAAAAAAATCCACCAAAAAATTTAGAGAGAGAGAGAGAGAGAGAGAGGGAGAGAGAGGGAACTTTTTTTTTTTTGTGAGGAAAAACTATGCATAGAATAGAAGAGATAGTGACAAATTTATAGTAAGAGAGTGTGAATAAGAAAAGACAAAAATAAAGGAAGATGAAGGGAAAAAGGAAGAATGATATTAATGTAGAGGGTAATGGGGAGATGAAAAGGTAAAGGAGGGAGAAAGATTGAAGAAGTAGTGGGGAGATGAAATGGTAAGGGAGAGAGAAAGGTTGGAGAAGTGTAAATATTAAAAAAATAAACGTTAAAAACAATTATAAGAAAAAAAAAAGGCTCACACAAAAAAAAAAAAAAAAAAAACACCTAAAAGCTGAACTGAAAAGGCTTTGGGTTGGGCTTGATAATAGAACTAAATAAATAAGAAGTTGGCTGGATTAATTATACAGATTTATTATAGGGTGATAGTGGGAGTAAATAAATAAATAGTGGGCTAGATTTATTATAAGGTGATAGTGGAAGTAAATAAATAAGTAGTGGGCTGCATTTATAGGGCTGAAAAATGTAAAAACCATTTTAAAATTGTAGGAAAATTATATTTTAAAAAAGAAAAGAAAAAAAAATGACGTGGCAGTTGATGTGGTGTAATGTAAGAGCAGCAGTATTAAACGTTACGCTTCAGTTTTTAGTAATATATAGATAATATTATATTTTTATATGCTATATTTAATTCTTTAGAACGCAATAGGATAACATTTAACATTCAAAGAGAATAAAAAATAAATAAACAACAACAACAATAATTTAAAAAACAAAACTAAATTACAACTTAAAAAACAAAACTAAATCGCATTAACCAAAAATAGAGTTTTAAAGAATATAAAAAATTATCAACCTAAAGTAAAGATGCAAGAAAAATAAAAAAATCCACCAAAAAATTTAGAGAGAGAGAGAGAGAGAGAAGGAGAGAGAGGGAACCTTTTTTTTGTAAGGAAAAACTATGCATAGAATAGAAGAGATAGTGACAAATTTATAGTAAGAGTGTGTGAATAAGAAAAGACAAAAATAAAGGAAGATGAAGGGAAAGAGGAAGAATGATATTAATGTAGAGGGTAGTGGGGAGATGAAAAGGTAAAGGAGGGAGAAAAATTGAAGAAGTAGTGGAAAGATGAAATGGTAAGAGAGAGAGAAAGGTTTGAGAAGTGTAAATATTAAAAAAATAAACGTTAAAAACAATTATAAGAAAAAAAAAAGGCTCACACAAATAAAGAAAAAAGAAAAAGGGTTTTGTGTGAACCTTTTCAGCTTAAAGAAAAAGGAAAAAAAAAAAAAAAAACGACTAAATGCTGAACTGAAAAGGCTTTGGGTTGGACTTGATAATAAAACTAAATAAATAAGAAGTTGGGTGGATTAATTATACAGATTTATTATAGGGTGATAGTGGGAGTAAATATGTTAGGAACTTAGTTAAGCAAGGTTGAATAAGTGAAGCAAGGTTGAACATGAGTATGGGATGCTGGTGATGTGGTGCTGATGGGCAATGCATGTGGTGCTGATGACCAATGCAGGTGGGGTTGGTGGCTTATGTAAGATGGCTGCATGATAGGGTATTGACAGAGGGTGGCCAAGTTGCTGATGAGGAAGGCAGGAGTTGCTGATGCAGCATGCGTGCACAGCTGATCAAGGGGGCTGCCAGTGTAGTTAGTAACACATGTAAGAGTTAGTTAGAGTGTGAGCTGGAGTTGGTTAGACTATGAGCTGTCATGGTAGTTAGAAGGTAGTTATACGGTTATGATAGAAGGAGGGTTACATGTATATAAGGGAATAACCAATTGTAAGGAGGGCATTGAATCATTTTGCTAAATCAAATAACTCTTTCTCTGTTTCTTCTCTCTATCCCAAATTCAATTCTCTCATCTTGTTCAAGGAGGCCTAGTTGACCTCGAATTCAACTACTATAATTCAGTTCTTAACATTTGGTATCAGAGCTTGGCCTTCCTCGGCTATGGCTGAAACACGATCAACCACTGCTTCAACACAAGAGGCTATAGCTTTATTGAAGACTGCAAGTGATCATCAAAACAAAGAGATTCAGGACATGCGAAATCATCATGATAAGGAAATCCAAGAAATTCGCACCATTCAAGGAGTGCATACGCGTGCAATGAATGAAATGACTCAACAATTGGCTATTCTAGTGCAGAGGAGTAATTCTGATCAAGGTGGAGTACCTCGTTCTCCAACATATGGTGAACCTAGGAATGCAAATTCTTCAACAATGGCTATTGCTCGAACAGTGCGCCTGGAATTTCCAAGGTTTTTTGGAGAAGATCCAGCAAGTTGGGTTTACAAAGCCAACCAATACTTCAGGTATTATAACACACCAATTACTGAGAAATTGATGTTAGCTTCATTTCATATGGATGGTGAGGCTTTGATCTGGTTCCAAGACAGTGAAGAGGTAGGTCTCTTTGGAGATTGGGAGTCACTAGTTCAAGCATTGCATATCAGATTTGGTACCACAGCTTATGATGATCCAATGGAGACATTGACTCGGCTGAGACAAACTGCTTCAGTGTCTCTGTATAAGACTCAGTTTGAGATGTTATCTAATAGGATTAAAGGTCTATCTGCTACTCACAAGTTGAGTTGTTTCTTAAGTGGATTAAGGGATGAGATAAGGCTGCCAGTGAGAATGTTGAGTCCTAATTCATTGAATGAGGCTTTTGGTTTGGCAAAAATTCAGGAAGAGTACAATTTGAGTTGCAAGAGGGTTACTAAGGTACCAGGGGATCAAAGCAAACCTTCTATTTTGGGGGTTCCTCCGAAAAACCCTTCACTTTTTGAAACTAAACCAAGGCTGCCTCTCAAGAGGATATCTCCTGCTCAAATGGAGGAAAGAAGGAAGAAGGGATTGTGTTATAATTGTGATGATAAGTGGGCTCCTGGCCATAAGTGCAAGAATGCCATGTTATTTCTGTTGGATTATGTAGAAGTTTCTCAAGGAAATGCCAACTCTGAGGTTCAGGTCAGTGAATTAGAGGAAAGTAGTTATGCAGATCAGGTTGAACAGAATCAAGAAGATGTGGAGATTACCTTGTATGCTTTGAGTGGCACTCCTGCTTCAGGCACCATGAGGGTCAAGGGAAGGATCAAGCATAAGTCCCTTGTGATCCTTATTGATTCAGGGAGTACTCACAACTTCATTGATGCTGCATTGGTATCACATTTGCACATAAACATTGATACTTCTCAAGTCTTGGAGGTCAAGGTTGCCAATGGAGAAGTGATCAAGACTCAAGGTGTGTGTAAAGAGGTACCAGTTTGGGTACAAGGACATGAGTTTGTAGTGCAATTACATGTGTTGACAATGGGGGGTTGTGACTTAGTGTTTGGGACTCAATGGTTGGGCACCTTGGGAGTAATTCAGTGGGATTTCAAGATGCTTACCATGAGCTTTGGTTATAACCATAAGCAGGTGCTGCTACAAGGGCTGAGGAGTGCAAGATCTCAAGTACAAGATGGAAACATTTTTTTAAAGCAATCTGTGAACAAAGGGTTGGTCCTTCACATTACATTTCAGCCCCACTTATTCACTGCAGAAGGAGCAGACTTGCTACCTGGAGAAGTGGCTGCTTTGTTGAAGGAGTTCCAGTCAGTTTTTGCTACACCAGAGGGGCTGCCACCTTTAAGGGATCATGAACACCAAATCAACTTGAAGGAGGGAGCACAAGCTATCTGCCAAAGGCCTTACAGGTACCCTTACTATCAAAAGAATGAAATTGAGAAGATTGTTAAAGAGTTATTATCTGCTGGATTGATTAGAGATAGTAGCAGTCCTTTTGCATCACCAGTCCTCTTAGTTAGAAAGGCAGATGGTTCATGGAGAATGTGCATAGATTATAGGGCTTTAAATCAAGAAACCATCAAGGATAAATACCCTATACCTGTCATAGATGAGCTGCTGGATGAATTGTTTGGTGCAGCTGTCTTTTCTAAATTAGATTTGAGGTCCGGGTACCATCAAATTAGAATGAGGGAGGATGACATTCAAAAAACTGCTTTTAGGACTCATGAAGGGCATTATGAGTTCTTGGTCATGCCATTTGGCTTAACCAATGCACCTTCCACCTTCCAATCTCTTATGAATTCTGTTTTTAAACCTTACTTAAGGAGATTTGTGTTGGTATTCTTTGATGATATTCTGGTTTATAGTAAGAATGTGAGTGATCATGTGCATCATCTTCATTTGGTCTTGGAAGTTCTGGTGAAACATCAATTGTATGCCAAACAATCAAAGTGTGTGTTTGCTTGTAAGGAAGTAGAATATTTAGGACACCTCATATCTGGAGATGGAGTGAGGACTGATCCAAGGAAGACTGCTGCTATGCAGCAATGGCCTATTCCTAAAGATGTGAAGGCCTTAAGGGGGTTCCTGGGGTTGACTGGCTACTACAGAAAGTTTGTTAAGGGGTATGGACTGATTGCTGCACCTCTAACAGCCTTATTGAGGAAAGATTCTTTCCATTGGAACCCTGAAGCTTCACAAGCCTTCCAATGTCTTAAGGATGCCATGTCCAACCCACCTGTTCTGGCCTTACCTGATTTTACTAAGTCATTTGTGGTGGAATGTGATGCTTCAGGTGTGGGTGTGGGGGCTGTCCTTATGCAAGATCAAAGGCCAATTGCTTACCACAGTCAAGCCTTGAAAGGTAAGAACCTTGCTCTCTCAACATATGAGAAAGAGTTGCTGGCTTTGGTAGTTGCAGTGAAGAAATGGAGACCTTATCTCCTTGGCAGGTCCTTTGTGATTAAGACAGACCATCAAAGCCTTAAGTACTTGTTGGAACAAAAGATTGGGACCCCTGCACAGCAGAAATGGATTTCTAAACTCCTTGGCTATGCATTCTTGGTGGAATATAAACATGGTAAAGAAAACCTGGTGGCTGATGCACTTTCAAGGAAAGGAGTTATGCAGGATGGGGAGTTGGAGAGTACAAAGGTGGGCACCTTGTGTATGATTTCATTTCCTAATCTTACTTGGTTGGAAGATCTCAAGTTGACTTATGCATCTGATGCTGCAGTCCAGAAAATAGTCAGTGCCATTCAGTCTGGTGGTGACATTCCAGTTGGGTTTACTCTTCAAAATGGTTTGTTGTTTTATAAAGGAAGGTTGTTCTTGGGTAGTGCAGCCCAAGAATTGAAGGCTAAGGTGTTAAACCAGGTACATGCTAGCCCTTTAGGGGGTCACTCTGGCTATCTAAAGTCCTTCCAGAGGCTTAAAAAAGACTTCTACTGGTCTGGTATGGTGAAGGATTTAAAGGAATTTGTGAGGGAATGTGATATATGCCAAAGGTTGAAGAGTGAAACTTGCTCACCTGCTGGGTTGCTGCAGCCATTGGCTATCCCTGAGAGACCTTGGTTAGACATTAGCATGGATTTTGTAGAAGGGCTGCCTAAGTCCCAACAGAAGTCAGTCATCTTTGTAGTGGTGGATAGGTTGACTAAATATGTGCATTTCATCCCATTAGCTCATCCTTACACAGCTGCTAAGGTTGCTCAAGTGTTCATGCAATATGTCTTCAAGTTACATGGTATGCCTTCTACAATTGTGAGTGATAGAGATCCAGTATTCACCTCCAAATTCTGGTCAGAATTGATGAGATTACAGGGAACTAACTTG
Source organism: Quercus cerris (assembly GCA_963669245.1). Classification (NCBI taxonomy): domain Eukaryota; kingdom Viridiplantae; phylum Streptophyta; class Magnoliopsida; order Fagales; family Fagaceae; genus Quercus; species Quercus cerris. Next base: position 23,038,482 of record OY770008.1, on the reverse strand, counting down.
GCTATGTCTTCTTCTTATCATCCTCAATCTGATGGGCAGACTGAAGTAGTAAACAAGAGCCTAGAGCATTACTTGCGAGCCTTTGCTGCTGACAGACCTGTTTCTTGGGTGGATTGGTTGCCTATGGCAGAGTTTTGGTTCAATACTAATTTCCACACTTCCATTAAACTCACTCCGTTTGAGGCCCTTTATGGTTATCCCTCTCCTAAGGTTATGGAGTATGTGCAAGGAGTAACAAGGGTTGCAGCAGTAGACTCTTATTTGCATGACAGGCAGCAGCTCTTTTCATTGTTGAAAAGCAATTTGAAGTTAGCTCAGGAGAGAATGAAGTGGTTTGCTGATAAGAAGAGGGTGGACAGGTCCTTTGAGGTGGGAGATTGGGTTTATCTCAGGCTTCAACCTTACAAGCAAGCTTCAGTGCAGCCCAGAAATTTTGGGAAGCTTGCTCCTCGTTTTTATGGTCCCTTCCAGGTTGTGCAGAAGATTGGTGAGGTGTCTTACAAACTTGATCTGCCTGAAGGGTCCTTGATTCATCCTGTCTTTCATGTCTCAAACCTTAAGGCTAAGTTGGGTGCTAAGGTCAGTCCTAGACCTGCTTTACCAGTGGTCTCTGCAGAACATATCCTTGCTCCTGAACCTGTGGCTGTATTAGATACCAGGACCCATCAATTGAGGAGCAGACTTATCACTCAGGTACTTGTGCAGTGGCAGGATGAGAGCACAGCTGATGCTACCTGGGAGAATTTGTTTGAGTTGCAAAATAAGTTCCCACACCTTGTGGGCAAGGTGTTTTAAAGGAGGAGGTATTGTTAGGAACTTAGTTAAGCAAGGTTGAATAAGTGAAGCAAGGTTGAACATGAGTATGGGATGCTGGTGATGTGGTGCTGATGGGCAATGCATGTGGTGCTGATGACCAATGCAGGTGGGGTTGGTGGCTTATGTAAGATGGCTGCATGATAGGGTATTGACAGAGGGTGGCCAAGTTGCTGATGAGGAAGGCAGGAGTTGCTGATGCAGCATGCGTGCACAGCTGATCAAGGGGGCTGCCAGTGTAGTTAGTAACACATGTAAGAGTTAGTTAGAGTGTGAGCTGGAGTTGGTTAGACTATGAGCTGTCATGGTAGTTAGAAGGTAGTTATACGGTTATGATAGAAGGAGGGTTACATGTATATAAGGGAATAACCAATTGTAAGGAGGGCATTGAATCATTTTGCTAAATCAAATAACTCTTTCTCTGTTTCTTCTCTCTATCCCAAATTCAATTCTCTCATCTTGTTCAAGGAGGCCTAGTTGACCTCGAATTCAACTACTATAATTCAGTTCTTAACAAAATATATAAGTAGTGGGCTAGATTTATTATAGGGTGATAGTGGAAGTAAATAAATAAGTAGTGGGCTGCATTTATAGGGTTGAAAAATGTAAAAACCATTTTAAAATTGTAGGAAAATTATATTTTAAAAAAGAAAAGAAAAAAAAGAATGACATGGCAGCTGATGTGGCGCAATGTGAGAGCAGCAGCATTAAACGCTACGCTTCAGCTTTTAGTAATATATAGATATAGATTATGGGTTGTGTTAACAGGCACCGCACGGTATCTATTAACCACAAATTTTTTTACTTTTTTCTAACAAAATTTTTGCATTTTTTGCTGTTTATGTCATTTTTTCAGTTTTGTAGGTACTTTTTGGGATTTTTTTTTACTTTTTCTGACAAATTTTTTTGTATTTTTTGCACTTTGACAAGCACCAAGCAGTGCTGGTTAACATTCTCCAATTATTATTATTATTATTATTGGTATTGGTTTTAGAAGACTGAGTTCATGTGCTAAGAGGGATAACTAAAAAGAACCTTTAAAATAGAATATTGGTATAGATATGTCGATGTGAACTATATATTCCACGATTAATGGTTCATGTTGATTTTGTGAGACACAGACAGCATTTAGTTTTTGTATTTAGCATTTAAAATGTTTTTGCTAAATTATTTTTGAACTCATGTTTTTATGTAGAAGTCAAGGATGACCCAACAATGGATTGCCCCATCTCTTCTAGTCTGTCTCTTGATGTTGTGATGTTGTCCTTTCTAAACATATGAACAACTGTTGTTATTATTATGATATTTGGACTTGTAATAATAGTCTTATTATTATGATTATGGAGCTTGGCCCTTGGACTTGTAATTTTTTTATTATATTTTGGACTTCATTTATGAAAGTACTTTTATTAACTTTTGATGCTATTTTGTAATTTACATTTTCCGACGGACTCATGGTGGAGGCACCATAGAACTGTGGCATGACTAGGCAGCAATTGCTGTGAGGAGTTTTGGTTCATACCGGTACATGATGGAGACCACGGACTAGGTTCACAATGATTGGCAGGCATAAGATATTCCTCATGACTAGTAAAGATTGTGTTTTGGCACACACTGACTGTAAGCTGGGTTCTTGTAATCACCATCAACTTAGAGAGACATCTCTAGTCAAAAATCTTATTCAAATTGCACTGCCCAAAGCTTCCAGAAATGCTAATTTAGAGGAAGACAGCTTGTTATACTGCCGGCTTAATTGCTGCTAATATTAATAGGAGCTGTAGTGAATTGAAAACCGGGGTAAAGGCCCAGGAGATATAGCTTTATTTCTGTGTTGGTAAAAAATGAGTGTAGCTTCATGATCATGTCGCATCTTCTGGAATGGAGAGCTAGTTGCCTACCATATAAAAGCCGGTCTTCACTTAGGTCCTCAACCAGCATCAATCTGGGACCTTAAGATTAGGTGTATGTTACAATTTAATGGCTGTTTTGCGTACAGCAAGAAGAAGCAAGTCTTAGACCAAGAACTTTGGGGTCTACCATGAATCTTCAACCGAGTAATTGAGGTTGGCCACACACTTGGACCTGTATTTTTAGTCCATTTATAATAAAATAACTAAATGTATTTGTAGTCCATTTAATGGTTGCTTTGTTTACTTCCTAAAATTTGAATTGAACCAAATGTTTTTGACATTCTATGGCACGTATGTTATTAAAACAACCTTTGTGTATTATATGCAATAATGCAGCCTGTTTATGCAACCTGAGCAACCGCCTCTAGTAAATATTCTCACCTAGCTAAACCCTTGACTCTTTATATTCTTACTTGCATGTAAATTTTATGATAATGCTATTTGAATGATCTGTTTCTTAGTGATGTAAATTTTCAGACGACAACAATGTATCAAAGTAGTACAGATCTGCAAGGAAGAAAGCAGATCAACAAAGAAGAAAAGAAACGAAGAAAAGAAGAAAGAAGCTGAAACAAGGCATTTATGCCAACCTGACCAAGAAGAAAGGCTTTCTTCTTCAGGTTGTTGTACCTCACCATTACCAGACCAGACATCATATACTCATACTCGGTGCACAAACTGAGTCAATTTATGTCAAAACCAAGAAAACCTCATCTGGATGTAGCCTATAAAGTGTTACAGTACATAAAGGGCAGTCCTGGACAAGGTATTTTGTTGTCATCTAGATCAGATTTGCACCTAAAGGCATTCACAGATGCAGATGGGGCATCCCGTGTTGACACTAGAAGATCAACTACTGGTTATTGTGTCTTCTTGGGTGATTCTCTATTTTCATGGAAGTCTAAAAAGCAGTTCATAGTCTTTAGATCTTCTGCTGAAGCAGAGTATCGAACCATGGCAGTAACTGTATGTAAGATGACTTGGATATTGGCTTTGTTAAAAGATTTGGAAGTAGATCATCCAAAGCCTGCAATGCTGTTTTGTGACAATCAAGCAGCCATATACATTGGTGAGAATCCTGTTTTTCATGAAAGGACAAAACATATAAAGGTAGACTATCATTTGGTCAGAGACAAGGTGCAAGACAAAGTCATTAGGCTGTTCTTCACGCCCACACATTCACAGTTAGCAGACTTATTCACAAAGGCTCTTAGTGGTCAACAATTGAAAGCTTTACTTAGCAAGATGAGCATTGTGAATGTACACAATACTGGATCTCATCTTGAGGGGGAGTATCAAAGTAGTACCTATCAACAAGGAAGAAAGCAGATCAACAAGGAAGAAAAGAAACGAAGAAAAGAAGAAAGAAGCTGAAACAAGGCATTTAGGCATTAAACGACAGTAGCTTGTTTTACTGTTTTGTTACTGTGATTAAACTGCAAGTAGTTTAGTGTGTATTTTATGTGCTAATTCTTCCACACGTGTTGTAACTAGCTGTTGCACGTGCTCTAACAGATTGCGCATAAGTTGGGTTTTAGTTATATACTCTGTATTTGTATAAAGCCACTTTCATGAACAGATTCATTCAATTTGATGGAATACAAGTTTTTCTTCATTCCAATTTCTCTCTAGCTTTTAGCTTTTCTCTCTTCCTTCAATTCTCTGTCCTCTGTGCTTTCTTATACAATGAGTCAAAATCGCTTTGTAAAGGCATTGTTTCCCATACTTGACACTAAAAGAGGCAATAGTTCAAGCCAATTGGGAGAAGTTCTTCTGGATAATCACTCATCTCTTTCTCCAGTCAATCTTTAATTTTGAAGCTTCTGAGTGATATTGTGTATAGAAAAAAATTACTATGCCCGGAAGGAAAAAAATGCAACTTCAAAATCATGAAACAATTTGACTGGTTATTCTATATTAGATAAAGAAACCAAGCAATAAAGAACTTTTGGCACCTTGTTCTTCCAGGAGGTGTAAATCACTAACCATAGGAAATGTTGCAATGCAACTAATTGAAGTTTCTAAAGATCACTCATTTGGTGAAAAGAAGTTCAAAATAAATGGCTCATTTTTAATTGTCAATTTAGTGAAACTTGAGAATTCGAAAGTTTTTGATGGTTTCAGCACACAAAATGCTCAAGTTGGTTCAGAACTGCTGCATAAATATAATGGGACTACTCCAAAGTGGGAAGCTCAGTTTCTCAGGCAGAAGAACAAAGGTGTTCAATCTGATCCTGTGCCCTGTGTTAAAGAGGAATCCAGAGGATCTGGTAAACTGATTCAGGTGAAGTGTTTTAAGAACATAATGCAATTGAAGTAGTTTATGTTAATGTTTCTTTTGATTGTATATGAGACATATTTAGCAAGGAAACTAGAAAGGAGGCTGGCTTCTAACACAAAAAGAAGTGCTTCCACTTGTTAACTGCAGAACAATTGAACTTTGACATGTTTATAGGTGACTTGGACTGTTTCGATTACATGTCATTTTGCCATTTGTTTTCTGTAATAATTCGAGAATCTTCCCTCCTTACTTAGTAAGCCTCCTGAAAAAGCATTTCTCTACAGGAAGTGGCTTTCCTAGAATTTTGCATTGGATACCAAAACTACAGTTGTGTTTGTTTGTGCATCTTCCCTAAAATTTGACTTGAAGGTGGAGGGTTCTTCATAAGATAGTACTTTCTATTAATGCCATGATGGACATTGATTATGGATCCTATTATTGATGGCATAGGTTGGGTGCTTTATTTAGATACTAGTGTTAATAAAATTCTTTTGGGTTATGATATTGATAATTAAGGACAAAAAAATTATTTACCCTTTCATTTGTGTATTATGCTTTCTAAATGTTGCTAATATGGTATGATTGATAAATGTTTAAGCCTGAAAATGACAGATGTGACATCTTTTATTTGTTGTTTTTCTATTACATTATGCATTGAATGTCTACCCTTCCCGTAGTCTTTTTTGAAAATTGAAATATCCAAATTTATCTTCTTCATACATTTTGTTACTTATATTCAATCATTTTGGCATTTCCGCTCTCACCCTTGCTATCGTCACTGTGAACAGGTTTAAGGACTATCTTCCTGCAAAGTATCATTCTCTGTATGAGCAGCATCTTGAAACAAATAATGACAAACTTTGACGTGCAGTATCATTCTATGTATTTAATCCAAGTTTGTAACTTTTAACCAATCTTAAGTAAGCACATTGGGTTTCTAGAACAATATGTGAGAGGGATTGAGTATTAGCAGGATAAAGGCTGAATTTTTCAATTTTGAAAATTTTGGTATCTCTTGAAGGGTAAAGGTTAATATTTTGCTTTTCATGTATACGGTGCAGCTCAAATAATCAGACAACCTTAATATCCCCATTGTAAATTTGGCTTGGAAAGCCAAGAGATCCGTTTGATGCAGATGAATTGTGTGAGTAAATTTATAGTTGTGGAACTTTGTTTATTAATTGAGATTTGCAATTAGTAATTACATTTTGTGTTTGGTTAGTAATGTTATGTTGGGCTTACCTACAGTTTTGATGGTTGCTTTTTTTGTCCAGGAGGAAAAGGATACTTGTATAAGCAACTCTTTTGTAACGTGGTGAGTCCAATCCTATGCTTTGTATGGCTTTAGAAGAAAGACTGTAAGCTAAAAAACATGCATGGGAAAAAGGCAACCTCAACTATTTGCTTGTGGGCTTCCACAATATTTAGTAGTGCAAGAGATTTTGGTTCGCCATGAATTGGAAGAAGAAAGGAATTGAGTAACATATGCAGGATTATACTAACAATATTTCTCAACGAAGAAACGGTTTTTTTTTGGCATTATTATTATTATTACTGTATAACGAAGGAGAGATACATATTATACACTATTTTAGCCCATACTTGTATAAAGCTTCCCTTTTGTTGTATTTTTAGATGCTATTCTTTTGACAATGTACATAATTCCCTTTTGTTTGTGGATTCAAATTAAACCATAGCTTTGCCAAAAGCTTTATAACTTAATTTGCTGACAACTTTTGGTGTGTTTATGACATTTGGAGTTCAATCCTATTCAGAAATTTATTTATTTATTTATTTATTATTTTTTATTTATTTATTTTTTTTTGAGAATCTTTTATTGTTAACTTAAAGTAAGGAAAAATTTAAGCATGAGACTCATATGAGGAGTGCTGACAATCATAATAAGAAGATTATGGGTTTGTTTGGGATCCACTTATTTTGTTGAAACTGAAACTTTTTTTTACTGAAAGTATTATAAATAAAGGTAAATGTTAGTTGAAATAGTACCGTGGACCCGTGAATAATACTAAAAACTGTAGTGAAACTTATAAATAATAATAAAAATAATCTAAATAATAAAATAAGTTTGCAAAAATTAAACTAGCCAAACAAATATTATGTTTGCATTAAATTCTATATAGCTGTTAGGATTTATAAGAGCATTAGTATTGAAAAATTCCAATGCTACTCTATTTTACAATTCTAAAAAGCCACTTTATCATTATACTATACTATTTTACAATATTTTCACATCTCAAACTTCTACTTCTCTCTTTTACTCATTAAAATAATATATCTACATAATAAAATAACATATTTCAAAATTATATCTTTTCTCTCCCATCTCTCTCCTCTCTCTACATAATAAAATATTATTATTTGTTTTACATTACTTGCTATATTGCAAAAAAATTTACAATACTGTTATTTAGCATTCCCCAATGCAAATAATTTTGGGGCTTAAAATTCTAAATTTTCCTTAGATTTGGCATTAGCATTCTCCAATGCTAATGCTCTAACAATTATTTTTAACAATATGATGAGTCTATCCTTGTGGGCCGGTTGTGGTACTTCTTGTATCTCCAAGTAAGATGCCTTGGAATCAAAAAATTCCCTCCCAAATTATCCGATTATTAAAAAAGAAAAAAGAAAAAACCTAAAGTTACGGCTTGCCGTGTGGAAAAGGAATTGTGGAAAAGTTACCGACTTGCCGTGCGGAAGAACTTTGGCTTACTGTGTGGGAAATTATATATATTTTTTAGAAAGAAAAGCCTTAATTTATTATTATGTTGACCGTTAAAAACAAAAAGGGTGATCAACCATTGGAAAAAGGCATACAAAGTGGGAAAAGGGAAAAAGAAGGTTTGTATTATTTATTTATTTATGCATGACTATAACGTAATAGGCGGGATTTTTCACTCACTGGAGTCATCAAACTCATCATCATTTATTTGACCACTGACCGGACAATCTATCTAAGATTAAAGTTGGTTCAAACTTGAAAAAACCCGAGTGATTCTAGAGATGCATAAAAATGTATAATTTTGTACTATAATTTATCACGTGATAAGTTATCAGTGGTAAAAATGTGTTTTCACATAACTCACCATTACACATTTACCCATCATATCTTGCATATGACAAATTATGAATCAAAGTTATGTATTTTTATGTGTTTATAGCATTACTTAAAAAACCTCCACTTAAAAAAGAAAAATACTAGTATTTGTCATATGATTTGTTGCGGCAAATTTAAGCAATACCAAATATATATAGATATGCTAATATAGTGTTGGGAAAATTTTTATATAATTGTGAATAAATTTTAGCAAGTACAGCAGAAGCACAACTATATAAAAACACAGAGATTTATGTGAAAACCCTTTCTTCTTGGAAGAAAAAATCAAGGGACAAACTCCAAATAATTTCACTATATTAAATAGAGATTACAATACTTAGAGATACAACTTGAGCAAAGAAAAAACTTTTTTTTTCTTTTTACTTATTGCTCTCTTCCTTACCGTGTATCTCTCACAATTTTCTCTTCCTCTCTCTATTTTTCTTTTCTCTTTTACTTGCTCACTAGCTCACGTAGTTCTTGAAGACTGCACTTAATCCTCACTTTCTCTAGGACCTCACTTTTCACCCTTCTCCAAATGGCCGAATGGCCTTACTTTATATTTCTTCATCCTTTTCTTCTTTTCTTCCGTCAATGTGTCTCACAAGTTTAACATCACATCTTCATTTATGTAGCTTGACTTTTGTACATCCCTTCATAAATGTTGCTGGACTTTTGTACATACTTTTCTTCTTTTCTTCCGTCAATGTGTCTCACAAGTTTAACATCACATCTTCATTTATGTAGCTTGACTTTTGTACATCCCTTCATAAATGTTGCTGGACTTTTGTACATAATTACGGAGAAAACGAGGAATCCAATTCTTCTCTTTCGGACAAGCTACTCCAGCAAACCCATTTCACTTTGCTGACTTCTCAGCACTTGTCCAACAAGCTCATTTAATGAGCTAAAACATAGTGTGGGCTGGATCATGGTGCAAAGCACCCAACATATAGCACTTTAGTTCTAAGCCATGGATATTTGGGCTGGTTTAGTATAGGAGTTTGAGTAATGTTATTTGTATTTATTTGAAATATGTATGGGTAAAAAACTGTGTAAAAATACGTATAATGTTTCTTAAAAATTGAAAACATGTGTTTAACGTACTCTAACAAACGGGCCTTGAACTCTCTAAAGTACTCTTCCTCTTCGTTAGCATCACTTCAAATTTGGATATAACTGAAATCCGAAACTTTATCTGCATCATTCCAAAACACTGACAACATGTATGTTTCAAGTTTCAACTAAAAAAACAGTGAACTCGGTATAACATACAGCATCAGTTTAAAATATATAAACCTCTATGAAATCTTAGCCCAAGTATTAAAACCCATCGTTTCAATAAATTTAAACCTTTCTGCATTTCTACCCCTAATAATCACAGAAGCAATCCATTAAAGCCACAAAATTTAAAAAATAACAATAATAATAAAAGAGATTTTAATAATGTGAAAACTATACCTCATTGTACCATTTCTTTTCAGAGTTAGACTGCTTCAAGGATTTGTTTTTCCACCTACAAACCTAGAAAAGAAAAGAAAAATAAAAACCTAGTGATGATACTTAAATCCAAGAGAGAGTTTAATACACTTAAATTGTAATAAAGTTAGAAAAATGAAACTATAGATTTGGAATTGAAATCAATCAATGATACATAAATCCAAGAGAGAGTTAAATACACTTAAATTGTCCTTGTTACCAAAAGAATTTATAAATTTATCTCTCCAAAATATTAAAGAATTTATAGATTTTTCTCTTTGCAATAATTATAAAAGTGATATAGAGAAAAAAATTGGGATAATGATGAATATTTCTTTCTTAAAGGAGCAGTAATTGTATGTGGCTAAGGTGAATTCCAATATGGACAAAGTTTAGTTACAAAATTGGTTGTAACTTAAAGTTACAAATTTATTTAATAAAATAAATATTACTACATATTTTGAAAATCTTTTCGTTGAATTGCATATTTTTTACACTCTTAATATACATGTTAAATTTTGTGTCAATCCGATATTATTTACCATTTGATCTATAAGCTTATATTTTATGCATAATTTTAAACTACAAAAACTTATAATTTAACAATTTAGTAATGACATAACAATTGATCTTTAATTTTTAATAAATTTTGCAAGTATGGTGGATATAAGAAGAAGATATAATCCAATGGCGGATTTATCAAAATTCACTTTCAACAAAAAGATATTGAGTAAGTTTATAGACTTAGGCTATAACTAATTTTGTAACTAAACTTTGTCTTTCAAATATAAAACACATATATTGAATTCTAATAGATTGTGTGGTGAACATTTTTTTAACGTGTATTTGAAAGTGGTGTAATGGGAGTAGTGAGTTTTATTTTATGTATTTGTCCCTAAGTTTTATCCATGCTTAAACGTATGGCGTAAGTGTTTTTGAACCACATAAAATGATAAAGTGTCTATATGAATAGATGGATTAGACGTCAGCTGAGCCTCCTAAGAAATGGAATTGTTTAGTAGAGGTTAGGAATGAGATAAAGAAAAAACAAGTATGTTCTTATTGCCTAAAGATCTAATACAAGCCAATAGGTTATTTATACAATTGTAACAATATGATCAATCATATATATATATATATATATAGTAATTAATCATACAAAGGCCATTGCCTAAATTCAATAACCAAAAAAAAAAAAAAATCTAACAGCCTAATGATGATGAGTGAAACTCCTGTTGTTTAGTTTAAGGAAAATAGGAAAGAATTCTAATTTGAAATTAAAAAGTATTCGCGCATAGTATGAAACATCAAATTTTCACGCAAAAGAAAATATATTATGATATAAATTCAAATTTCCACTTCAAAAACAACTACTGATTAACCTAAACTAAAATCAAAACAATGCTATAAGAGGAGAAGACATGTAATGGAGAATCAATCTATCAAAACATATCAACCTAACAAATTGTGGCCAACACCCCAAATAATTGGGGTAACGTCATTGCCAACGTGGTAAGATTTTATACTATTCGAATGACTATAATCATCTCAAGTCAAAATATTACGTGCACATTCAGGTATTACAGATGCTAGCTGGAGCCTCAAAAAAAAAAAAAAAAAAAAAAAACCAACCAATGGTGTCTATTAAAAAAGAAAAAAAAAATAGTGATTTATCAAATGGCCAGGGCTATTTCCATAATTCCATTACAAAAAATCTTTAAACCAAACCGCACGCATAAGGCCAAACCTGACTGTACGTGTCTCACTTCTTTTGGTCATATTATTGACGATGCCAGAACCTTGGCTTTGTGTTTTTACACCTTTTCTTTTATGCACGTTAAAAGAAGTGAGAATGCTGTAGGCTGTAGCTGACAAATTGGCAAAGCTAGCCAAGTACTCACACAGTCAGGTTTGGTATGATGACATACCCTATGATGTGCAACAACTTGTACGGGTGGACAATAGTTTCCATTAAGTTTGAATGAAGTTTTGTCAAAAAAAAAAAAAAAAAATACAATTCTTGTGGAAAAACTTTCATCATTGACCAGACCATTCTGTGGTTGTAAAATCTTCCAGATGAGTGATCCCACCGATTAATATCCATCCTCAAACATGGCTTTCGTTTCATAGAAATCACTCAAGACACATTTTTAGCAGCAAGGATTTCAGTTTCGAGATTAACTCCATGAGTAATCTTACTATGCTATTTCTTCTACTGTCCTTGTTTGCGTCTTCCCCTTTGGGGATAATCAAACTCAGTTCATGCAGTGAAGTTCACACTAATGTCAAATGCATCCACACCGAAAGAGAAGCCCTTCTCAGCTTCAAGAAAGGCCTCACTGATCCTTCAGGTAGGCTTTCTTCTTGGGTTAGCGGAGATTGCTGCCAATGGAGAGGCATAGAGTGCAACAACAAATCATTTCATGTTACCAAACTTGACCTTCGGAATGCGGGCCTAGGTGGTAAGATAAATGCTTCTTTGATTCACTTGAAATATTTAAATTACCTGGATCTAAGCGAAAATGATTTTATAGGAATCCAAATTCCTGAATTTTTTGGCATGCTAGAGAACTTGATATATCTCGATCTCTCTTCCGCATCCTTTTCTGGGCGAATTCCTCCTCATCTTGGCAATTTGTCGAGCTTGATACATCTTGACCTTAAATACAGTGACTACTTTCCTCCAAATTTGGATTGGTTGTCAAGTCTCTCTTCTTTGAAGTACCTAGATATGACGGAAGTGAATTTCAGTGGGGTCGGAGCAGATTTGTTGCTAGCAGTTAATACACTTCCTTCCCTTCTTGAGTTACATTTATCTTCTTGTGAGCTTGAAAGCCTTTCTCTTTCCCTTCCATTTGTTAATTTCAGCTCTCTTTCTGTCCTTGATTTATCAGACAACCAATTTAACTCTTCCATACCTCAGTGGTTGTTTAATCTTACCAGCCTCACAAAACTTGATCTTGGTGGTAATGCTTTACAAGGTACCATTCCATACGATTTTGTGAACCTAAGAAATATTGAGGACCTAAATTTGGGTGGAAATAAAAAAATCAGTGGTCAATTGCCAAGCTTCTTCGGAATTTTTTGCAAATTGAAGACTCTAGATCTTTCAAGGAACAATTTTAGTGGCAGTATTGATAGTTTCTTAGGTAATTTCTCACCTTCCATGAACAATAGCATGGAGTCCCTAGATTTGAGTTTTAACAGGTTGGCAGGGAAAATTCCTGATTCATTGGGGAGGCTTGGAAGCTTGACCAACCTCTTTCTCTATTACAACTTTTTTTCGGGTTCAATTCCATCTTCTATTGGCAACTTGTCATCCTTGCAACTATTTTCCCTCTTTGAAAATGACATGAATGGAACCATCCCCGAAAGTCTTGGACAACTCTCAAAGCTAGTCAGTTTGCAACTTGAATGGAATTCCTGGAAAGGTATCATAACAGAAGCTCATTTGATGAATCTCACAAGACTAGAAGAATTTGCAGTAACAATTGATAAAAACCAATCTCTAATTTTCAATGTGACATACGACTGGGTTCCTCCTTTCAAGCTCAAAAATCTTGAACTAGCAAGTTGTCTTATTGGCTCCAAATTTCCTATATGGCTTCAAGTTCAGAGTGAGCTTACCAAAGTCATCCTTAAGAACGTCGGAATCTCAGGAGCTATACCTGAGGACTGGTTCTCTAAGATATCTTCTCAACTCACTTACTTGGATCTATCGAACAACCAGATCAGCGGGAAGTTTCCACAACACTTGGTATTTCCAAATGTAACTTATTTTGATCTAAGTTATAATCGCTTCAAGGGTCCTATCCCACTTTGTTTTAAAAATGTAGCCCAACTGTATCTTGAAAGCAATTTATTTTCAAGCCCTATCCCGTCAAATATTGGTGATCTAATGCCAAACTTGCAAGAATTAGATCTTTCAAAGAATCACCTTTTTGGTACAATTCCCCTGTCCATACCAAAAATAGAAATGCTTGAAATACTTTCCCTTGGGAAAAATCAGCTTTCAGGGGAGCTTCCTCATCATTGGAATGATTCAAAATTCCTAATGGCTGTGGATATTGCATATAACAACCTATCTGGAAAAATTCCAAACTCAATGGGTTTCCTAAATTCCCTTGAAGTATTAGTGTTGAGCAACAACAATCTTTATGGAGAAATTCCTTCTTCGTTGAGAAATTGTTCTCTTTGGAGCATTGATCTTGGTGGAAATTATCTCTCAGGGAACCTTCCATCATGGATAGGATCGCATGTCTTAATGCTACGCTTACGTTCAAATCTATTTAGTGGAATCATTCCTCGACAATGGTGCAATCTTCCAAGTCTTCACATCCTAGATCTTGCACAAAACAATCTTTATGGTGGCATTCCAGATTGTTTGGACAATTTGACTGCTTTGATTTATGGCTACAACAATAGTTACTTTGGTGTTTACGAATATCAGGAGGAAACAATTTTAGTGACAAAAGGACAAGAGCTTTTATATGGTAGAATTCTTGGGTTTGTTAGTAGCATTGATCTTTCAGGGAATCATTTGACGGGAGAAATTCCCAATGAACTATCACGCCTCATAAAATTGGGTACAGTGAACTTGTCAATTAATCATTTGACTGGAAACATTCCTCAGAGTATTGGAAACTTGCGGTGGCTTGAATCGCTTGATCTCTCGAAAAATAGTCTTTTTGGACCGATTCCTAAAAGTCTGTCTTCTTTGACTTTCTTGGCACACTTGAACCTGTCTTTTAACAACTTGGTAGGAAAAATCCCATCTGGTAATCAGCTCCAAACACTAAATGATGCATCCATATACAAGGGCAACCCTTCATTGTGTGGGTCTCCCCTTCCAACCAAGTGTCCAGGAGATGAAACATTTGATGGCCCAACGATTACCAACGGCAGTGTTGATGACAAACAAGATGGAGATGATTATGAAAGGTTATGGTTCTATGTTAGCATCGGACTTGGGTTTGTTGTGGGATTTTGGAGTGTTTGTTGCACCTTAGTAGTGAAGAAGTCATGGAGGCATTGGTATTTTCAATTCTGTGATGACATCAAAGATAGGATATCACTTATAATTGCATTGAAAGTAGTTCATTTGAAAAGAAAATTTGGGTTGGAAAAAAATTGAAGTCTGTAGATGGAAAGACTTTTTCAGTTCCTAATTGAGGTATGTATGGATTTCTACAAGATCTTAAGTAGAAAAACTTTGCTCTTTGTTTTTCTCTTTGGGTTTTTGGTTGTTATAAAATTGTTTTCCTTTGTAGTTGGCCTGTTTGACGATTTGCCTGTGTTCTGTTTCTTTTGGTTTCTAGGTTTAGATTTTAGGATTATGGGGTTTTGATTTATTAATTTGAAGTTTATGTGGATATTTGGGATAAGATGTCGAAGAATGTTTTGAATTTTTGTTTAATTCATTCTTTGTTTGGATTTATGATTTTTTTTTGGTTGTGTAGGTAATATGTTTGATCATCTATATTGTCAACTTCTATTTTAGAGACTATTATGTGTCTAAACTCTTTCAGTCTATTTTTTCTTACCTTTAGAATAATAATGAAGATTGTGGTTGATATGTTTTGCTAGTGGGATATATGTGTGTTCAATAGTATGAACCTATGCCTATCTCTGGCTTAGTATGCCGACATCCAAAATATACGTCAAGGTTAAAATCTTTGAAGAATTTTTCAGTTTCAAATGTAATTATTATTCAATATAAGGTCAGCCAAATACTTACCCGAAAAAACAAAGCATAAGTTCTGTTTAATGCCTTGTCTTAAAATGAGCATTGGTGTTAATCTTTATTGAAGCCGTTGGCTTGTGTTTTCTTTGTGAGAAACATCCTTAGTCAATTAACATGTGTGTTTGAGCTGAAAAGTTGTATTCTCAGCTCAATGCCTAATATGTGTCATGATTTTGTCATTTATAAAAAGCAAGCTGCTATGTGGTTTCCAGTATCCTCTTCATCTTTACAAAGTCATGGATTGGTTGCGTCAAGGCTTAAATTTTTTATACTATCTCAAAAAATCAAAAACAAAAAAATAAAAAAAAAACAGGCTTGAAATTTTTATGTGTAGTTGTTTTCTTCAATTGTTTACTTTATGGTTAAGAAATTGTATGTAGCTCGAAAGAATGACGTGATGTGTAGGTTTGATATTTTCAAATATGATTCTTTTAGGAAAAAGTTTACCTCAAAACTGGCTTGGACTTTAATTTGTAATTTTTACTGTTATATTTGTAATGTTTGAGCATAAAATTAAACAGGGTTTTGTTAGATTCTTTTCGAACATTGCCTGGGATCTAGAAAATTGAAGGGATATTCAGTTCATTCATATTTGTGAGAATATGTTTTTTTTTTTTTTTTTTTACCATACTCTTATCGAGGATATAGTTTAATAAAAGACATGAGTAAAGCATGATTTGTGATATTATTATTTATTATTTTTTTAATATTGGTTTCAGAAGATTGAGTTCATATGCTAAGATGGATAACTAAAAAGAACCTTTAAAATATAATATTGTTAATATGTCGAATGTGAACTATATATTCTTCTATTAATGGTTCATGTTGATTTTATGAGACACAAGACATGTGCCATTTAGTTTTTGAATATTTAGTATTTAAAATGGTTTTGCTAAATTATTTTTGAACTCATGTTTTGATGTAGTGTCAATTGGATGATCTCCCTGAAGGTATCATGAATGTGGATATCCACCAGTAGTGCAAGGATGACCCATCAATGGACAATTGTTGTTATTATTATGAAATTTGGAATTGTAATAATAGTATTGTTATTATGATTATGGAGCTTGGCCCTTGGACTTGTAATATCTTTATTATATTTTGTACTTCATTTATGGAAGTACTTTATTAACTTTTGATGTTATTTTGTAATTTACATTTTCCGACGGACTCATGGTGGAGGCACCATAGAACTGTGGCATGACTAGGGTAAAGTGGTGTTAACTGTGGCATGACTAGGCAACAATTGACTGTAGGGAGTTTTAGAGCCTGTTTGGATGAGTGGGTTTTTGGATCATATCACTCAATTTTCATAATTGAGTTCTCAAAACACGTGGGTCTCACAAAAATTTTGTGTTTGGCTTGGTTTTTAACACTTGTTTCCATTACTCAAAACTCAAAAATGAGTTAGAGTGATGGAAATAGGAAACAAATAATGGGTGTTTTCAAAAATTGATAACTGAGTTATGAGTTTTGAAAATGGAGATATAAAAACTGAGATATGAAAACAATTGAGGCGGATTAAAAATTAAAGTTAAAATGCCGTGTCCCGACATGTAAAACCTGAAATAATCCCAATATAGGAAAAACATCTTGGTGTCTGCATCTTATTGTCTCTCAAGGTTAGTTTGACATAATTATAGGAGGGCAACTTTTGTCTGTTTGCAAACATGCTTCAAATGGGAGGTTGCAGAAACATTTTGTGAACATATTTCTACTCTCAGGTTTGTTGTTTCTAATTGATTTAGAGGAAGACAGCTTGTTATACTGTCTGCTTAATTGCTGCTAAAATCAATAGGAGCTGTAGTGAATTGAAAAGAGGGGTAAAGGCCCAAGAGATATGGCTTTATTTTTGTGTTGGTAAATAATGAGTGTAGCTTCATGATCATGTTGCATTTTCTGGAATGGAGAAGCCAGATGCCTACCACATAAAAGCCGAGTCTTCACTGAGGTCTCCAACCAACATAATCTGGGACCTAAGATTCGGTGTATGTTACAATTTAATGGCTGTTTAGCGTGCAGCAAGAAGAAGTAAGTCTTAGACCAAGAACATTGGCCACACACCCTGAGATACCAAATTGTTCCCTGTTTACCCTAAACATTAACTCACAAAAATTTTTGTATCAAATGTTGTCACACATAATTTTTATAATACAATAAGTGAGTTTTAATTAATTCAATTGCTAAAATCTCTTATAAAAAAAAGAAATTGCTGAAGTCTCTTGTCATTGAGCAAGAAATCTAATGTTTAACTTGATGATAAAAAGCAATCAGCAAAGGAATCCATAGATTAAAATACTGTCATCTCTATATTAAAAAAAAAAAATTATATTACCCTAAAAAAAAAAATTAGTCAATTCCCAAACGACACCGTTTATCAGCAGTACCCCCTCAGACTACACTACAGTGTAAGTTGGCGGGAAACACATTACCTATTACATCTTTTTTTATATATCATTCATTTTCTAGGGCTTTAAGATCAAAACCCAACGTTCTCAATTTTTTCTTTCTCGGGAAAATTTCCCCTAATATTCCCGAGAAAAAAAGGAAAAATCCGAACGGAGAAATAAGAAATGCCGACGTACAAGATCAGAGGCCTCGATGTGGATTTTCCATTCGAGGCCTACGATTCTCAGCTTGTTTACATGGAAAAAGTCATTCAGTCTCTCCAACAAGTAAGCTTTTTCAATCCCCCCAAACGTCACCGTTTTGGTAGCTGTATGTATCATGTCATGGTAGCGTACTGAAAGTACTTTTCTTGCTTTTAAAAAACGTTTTTTATTTTTATTTTATATTTATTAATATTTTTGGAGAAAGAATTGAAATTGTTGACTGAAGCTTGGAAAAACTGTAGCTTGGAAAAACTGTAGCTTCATTAGTTTCAATTAATCGATTTGGTGTTTTTGTGAAATGGGGCTGTGGTTAAGAAACTTGTAAGTATTTATTTGGACTAAATTGGTATTGATTCGTTAGATTGTGGTTATTGGGTATATTAGGCCTTCATGGTTTTTGTATTCCTGGGAACAAAAAATAAAATTCTCCCCCTTGAATTTACTCCTCATAGATGATAGAACATTGGGGTTTAATGCTTAAAGCATAATGTAAGTAGAAATCCTTTCAAAACGGGATATAAATCTCAGAAGAAAATCGTTGAAGTAAATTCTGTTGTAAAAGTGTACAGATATCTAGTATATGACCTAAAACAATATAAGCATTTTTCTAACTGTTAATTATCAAAAAAAGATGTTAATAGTGTAACATATAGTCTGAAGCTCCACGGGTTTGGATTGTCTGATATGTACTCTATAAGCTGCATAGTGTCACTAGGCCTATACTCAATTCTATTATCTATTAACTTAATGATACAAAGTTTTCATAATTTCTTATATCTATTAATACAATGTGCAGAAATGCAATGCACTGTTGGAGAGCCCTACAGGAACTGGGAAAACGTTGTGTCTTCTCTGCGCCACACTTGCTTGGAGGAAGAGTTTGGGGGGTTTCTCGACTGGTATGAGAGAAAGGAGCAGTCAGAGTGAAGGTAGCATATCAGATGTTTCTCCGTCACAGGGTGCTCGCTCAAAACTTCCCACCGTAGTTTATGCTTCACGCACTCACAGCCAGATCCGGCAAGTTATTCAAGAATTAAAGAGAACCTGTTACAGGTCAGAGTTGATTTATAGTTTGACTTCTTTTGCGGTGAGATTTTAAATATTTGATTTATATTAATAAATTACATTCACACTTGATGGGTCTTACAACCCATGGCCTCCCCTTCCATGTTGCTCTCACAAGGGGAGGAGGTTCCATTTGAGCTAGAGTGCATTGGCAAGATTTTGAATATTGGATAAACCATAGATGTTGCTTTTCCTCTTGATGCATTACCTTTAATCCATGACACGTTGATTCTCAATAACTTGTTCTTTTGTGAGAAGAGCTTCGTGTTATTATTGCTTTAGGTGAGTTGAATGTTTGAACTTGCTAATGTTTAATATACGCAGGCCCAAAATGGTAGTATTAGGATCTCGTGAACAATTGTGCATTCATGATCAAGTGAGTTTGCTTCGTGGAAAAACACAAACAAATGCCTGCCGTATGCTGTGTAGAAAGCGTGGAAAGCGTACTTGTGCCCATTATTCTCATGTTGCTGGTAATTCTGTTAAACTCTAAGCACATGTTTGTCCCTTCATACGTATATATACATATATAATTGGGCTTACTAAAATAAGGGAATTTATAAGCAAGGTCTATTACCTCAACTATCTTCTGGAAACACGAGATCGAATATAAAACCATATATCATATAAAGGATAGAAGAGTGATTCCAGCTCAAAGATCAAGAGAATGAACTATGATAATTTGGATACCATGAATTCTAGATGGTCTAGAACCAAACATCTTTTGGGTGCATAACTACCTTTGCTATCACTATGTTGTTGATTCCAAATTCTTGTTTCCACCTGGATCATTATGACATTGATAAATGCCTTTAAATAAGGCCGAAGGAATTTTATTTTTTGTGGTATTTTGATTGGATTTTAAGTAACATTTAGTAAGAAGGGACTCGTACCCCTTACAGTATGGGGTGCTTGGCAATTTACACGTTTTTAATCATGGGTAAGGCTCTTTGGATAATTGATCTGGAGATTTGACATGGAGAGAGGCTTCCAAACAAAATGTATTCATTGGAAATATCTCGGGGTTAGCTCAAACCCTTCCATTGTGAAATTTGTTTTGTGCACTATCATGATATTTGCATATAACATGCACCACAAGACCTTTACTGGAGATGGTCTAGTAAGCTCATTAATAACAACACAAGATTAATACTCAATGCTGATCCTTAATGTTATCCTAATTTAAAATTTGCTTGTGTTTCCTTCAGTGGTGGAGCCACAGGAGACCAGGCCATGTCCCCCCAAGGATTAGAAAAATCCTTGAGTATATGTGCTTATATGGGATGCCTATATAAGCACATATCAAAATGTCCCTCCCACCATCAGATTTATGGAAAAAGGTAGTCCCATTCTTTTTATAGAAAACATGTCTAATCCCAACCATTTGTTTGTTTTTTTTTTTAAGATGAACCCCAACCATTCATCTGTTTCAAACCAAAACAAGAAGGTCTTGCTTGTAGCAGACCATTCTTTCATCAAAATGGGTTTTGCATGTAGCAGTGGCACTAATAGACCTTATTTTTGCATGTAGGCTGTAGTAGAAGCTTTATTGCATGTAGGCCGTAGCTGTAGATTTCTTCTTTTTATGTGTTTTTTTTCTCACTGTTTTGAACCCACAACACACCACACCCACTGGTACAAATGAAAAGGGACAAGACTCAAGGTAGTAGGCAGTGCACACTAGTATACCACAAGAAAGGCTCTGCTATTATAGTTTCTTAGTGTTGAAAACCCAAAAAAAAAAAAGAAAAACCATCTTAATTTCAATTTTCATATCCAGCTTCGGTTGACATTGGAGAAGAAAATATTGAAATTCTCTCATTTCAAGGCTTTGGTAAAATATATATTTTTTGTAATACATATATTGGGTTATATAATTTTTCCTTTGCATCAAGATTTGTATTTATAAGGAGTTTTTCCCCCCAATTCTACAATATATGATAAGAAAATTGTATGAAAAAAGGAAAAGAATACTTAATTGTCACAATTGGTCCCCCCACACAAATTCCTGGCTTAGCCACTGATTTCCTTGTCTAGTTTTCATGCTAATTAGCACTCCGTTAGTTATCTTTTTTATGAAATCAATATGCTTCGGAGGAATTCATTGTTTCAAAGCACCCAATGCCATTATCTCTCTAGTTATCTTATTTATTTATTATTTTTTTTTTTACAAATTGATAAACCATGTAGACTCCTTCCTCAATATTTCATCATTAAAATGCCACGTAAGCTTGTCCATAACTGATGCAAAAATAAAAGGACTCGTGATTCTTCTCTAGTAAAAAAAATAGAAAGAAGAAAAAATATATTGACAAGAAACCTCTCTTTCTCTCACATGCATGAAAACTTTTAAAATGAATATATAGATGAGGATAAAGTTGTCGGATTTGCTTGTTTAAGTTGAATAACCCGGTCAGGTTTATATTCATGGGGGTTTTCCTACTATTGTGCTTACTTTTGAATGGTTGTGAAGGGGTTGGAAATTATAATCTCTATTTTTTGATTATCTACTAGAGTCAGTTGATTGATTGTAATTAGCATTTGTTTTTATTTTTAACTTTCATGATCTGTGCTTCTATTGTAGACTACATGAAGAAAAATCCTCATCTTGGAGATGAATCTATTGACATTGAGGATTTGGTCAATGTTGGAAGAAGATTTGGGCCGTAGGTTCTTTTTAAGTTTTCTTTATTTACACCAAAATTTTAATATACAATTTGCTTCTTAATACCTTTTTTCCTTAAAAAGAAATATCATAGTCAGCTGTTTGGACTTTAGTTGTGTGTTCAAGACTTACTGGGTGTTTGTGTAACCAATGAAAAAAATCAAGCTGTATGGGTTTTGCCACCTTTTTACGTGCTACCTCTTTCTTGTAGGTGTCCTTATTATGTATCACGAGAGCTCTACAAGGTTGCTGATATATTATTTGCACCTTATAACTATCTTATTGATTGGAATCTTTGAAAAATTTTAGGTGTTGATTGGAACAACAGTATTCTCATATTTGATGAAGCTCACAATCTGGTAAGGGAATATAATTGAAATCTGTGACAAAGGAAATCTAATGTCTGGATAACTTTGGAACTATATGTGCTGGTTTTTGAATGTCTCCTTCTTACTCAGTTGGCTATCAACTCTTTAAACTTGTTAGTGATTTAAAAAAAAAAAAACCCAAAAGTAATTGATATTTATGCAGAATAGCAACTTGATTCATTTGTTACATTGGATATTTTCTTATTTAATGTGAATATAATGCAGGAAAGCTTATGTGCTGATGCAGCCTCTTTTGACTTGCCTTCTTGGCTTCTAACAGCTTGTATTTCTGAAGCAAAAAACTGTATTGACCTCTCTATAGCAAGGAGGGAAGAATCAAATGACAAATCACAGAATCCAGATAATTTTGCCATCCTTAAAGGTAAACTCATTAACTTTTATTTTATTTTTTTATTTTTATTATAAAGAATATTGCCACTATTCTGGCATTTTTTTTTAGAGCGATTTGGCCGATCTAGATCCTTTTTTTATTTAGTATTTTTCCTTGTAATCAATCACATGCATGTGAGACTTACATTGTGTTGTAAAGTTTAAGTTAGCTTTCTAGAACGTTATCGGTATTTTTTATGGGAGCTCTGGTATTCATACTCTACTTAGTCATGTTTGTTATGAGCTAATAATACGTATCTTGCAGCACTTCTTTTGAAGCTTGAGAAGCGGATTGCTGAAGTGCCCATTCAGTCCAAAGAAATGGTATTTACTAGGCTCGGGCCTTACATCTATGAACTACTTGCTGATCTAAATGTCACGCATGAAACTACTTCTATGCTCACTAATATAATTGATGATGCTGCTGTGCTTCTTGAGGAAGAAAACCATAACAACGCAAAGGGAACTGTTTGCAGGCTGGAAAGCATTAATGAAATTCTTCATATAATTTTTAGAGATAAGAGTAATGCTCATGCAAAATTTTATCGTGTAAGTAGAATTGAATAGGACAACGGTGAGATTGATTTCAAAATTTTTTTGGCTGTTGCTTTAAAGTGTGCATGTTTCTATATCGTATCTTCATTTTGCTATATAGGTATCTGAATTGGAACCCCCCACCCCCCTTCCCCCTTTTTTTCATTATAGGTTCATGTGCAGGAAGTTGAAGCAAGTGCTGCAGATGGCTTAAAGGGTAATTTGGAGATATTTGCTGTTGTTTGGGATAGATCTTATTTATTATGTGTGTGTGTATTGTCATTCTCTATTATGTCTTGATCTCTTCATTTTTGGCTTATTAATCCATAATATCTCATTTGCATTATCGAAGTATTAAATTTAATATCCCATGCGTAATGCAGGATAGGGTGTGCGTAGGTTGAGCACTTTTAACCAAGCCTAGTTGGGTGAATGGTTGTGACTTTTTAGAGAGGAAAAGACTCATTTGTGGAAAGGGTGGTTTTATTGAAATATTTTGGTGAAGAATAGGGTTGATTGTGATACCCCGCATATCTTTATTTGAGGTTATTATATATATATAACTGATGGCCCATAAGTACTCTTGTTAGAAATTGCAGCCCACTACCCCACTAAGCCCACATCTCTGATGCGTTAATTATGGGGTAGAGGAAGAGATAAATTAGGGTTTTCATAAGAAGGCTTTCACCACTAAGGAGGCTAGGAGGTGTATTTTTTCACTTGGAGTTTAGAACACATACAATTGAAGAGGCAACCAAATTGTTCAAGGTATGATTTCTCACTGTTAGAAACAAAGAATTAAAATTTTAGAATTTTATCATGGAATATGTTAGGGATGTGTAGATTGTTTAAAGGGGTATTTTCCTAGGATATGATTTACACTATTATGTTAGTGCTTAAATCCTAGGTTGCCCACTGTGTTTTCATTTGGAATTATATATATAAAATCCTAGGTTGCCACTGTAAATGGACAGAACCATTCATGGACTAGCCCGCCTAATTTTGTAAAAAATAATATAATTGTATAACTATATATTTAGGTACTAAATTTAGCAACTTCGTTCAATAAAATTAAATTTTATCCCCTTATTGATCATTATAAGAGAAATGCTACAATTACAAATTTTTTTACAACATTTTTACAGACTATTGAGGTAGCAAATTCTTATTGGTTTGCATCTGGGTCCACCACTTACATCACTTTTTTACTTACTAATAACCACTAATCACAACAAAAATTTGTAGATCTAGTATTTTCCTCCTTTTAAAGTCCATAAAAAAATTATAGATCTAAAATCTAATATATATATATATATATATATACAAGCCCAAAATATTAGCCCAATAACAAAAATTACCAATAGGCAATAGCAAAGCTAAAAAAAAAAAATTTGAGACCAATCAACCAATTTTACCAAAAACAAACAACTTAGCTCTTTAAAAAACTTTAAACAAAATAATTTTGTTCTTATCAACAAAAGACACGCTCTACGAAAAAAAAAAAAAAGAAAAAATGAAAAAAAAATAAAACCTTTGCCGGCTAAGCAATAAAGCCGAAAGCTGAAGCTACTGCATATAACTAACAATAAAACTGCCCTTTCTAACTCCAAGTTCTGGCTCCGTTCCTGCCACTGTACGTATTCTAGAACAAAAGCCAAAGTTATAAAATCATGAATATGGATTTCACGTTTTTTTCTTTGGGATGTATATATATTAAATCCATGAACAAGTCATGGAGTTTTGCTCACCGTGTTTTATTGGGGTTATATGCTATTAAACACATTGGGAGATATCTGTATATATCCATGATCAAGTCATGGATCAAATCTGTAGTCATGAGGCTTTCACCTTTTCAATTGTGGTTATATATATATTAGGATGGCTGTAAGGTTTTCAATTGTGGTTATATATATTAGGTGGCTTTAACGTTTTCTTTGGGGTTATATATATTAACTTAAATCCTAGGTTTGCCCATAGTGTGTATTTTAGAACAAAGTCATGGTTATAGAGCCTAATTCATGTTTAAGTTTTTACTTTTTTTTTAGGACATATATTAAAACCTAAAGTATTGGCTGCTGCCTCTGAGTTTTGAGAAATTCAAGGAAACATAGTTTTGGGTAGAGATGCTTTGCATCAGTGTTATCATTTAGTTTAGCAAAGTATTTTCCTAGTGAGTCAGTTTGTATAATTCGATAAGCTTTATATTTTGTGGAGGATATTAAGTAATTTCCATGGTTGATTATAGGTCCTATTTAAGAGTGTTTTGAGATTTTTGGAGGTTGTTTTGGTTGGACTTTCAAAGTGATTCAAGTGCTGTAAGTAATTATGCATAATATGCACAAGTCTTGTTCTTTAGGTTCTTAGAAGTCAAAGGTTTTCAAAAGTTATGATTTTAAGCTTACGTTATCTAAAGTTTATCAAAAGCATTTTTACATCAGTGAAAGAGAAACTTCGACCTTTAAATAATGTTTTAGAGAGAAACTTTGAATTCTAAATAACGTTTTGAACATTTGAATCTCATTTAAAAGATGATTTCTAAACTAAACTATTTTCAGAAAAGAATTGAGTTTCAAGACAAGTTTTCTAAAAAGGTTCTTGATCTTTAAATTTGTTTAAAACCAAGGATTTCAAATTCATATTCCATAGATTTGGGTCGTGACAGTGTATGGTATTAGAGCTGGCCTAGTAACCCTGTGTGGGCTTAGAGACATTACCCCATAAATTGAGCCTTAACGAGGACAGTAGGGATTTAAGTGGGAGAGATTGTGATGTTCCAATTTGATTGATTGTGTGATGTGTATGGTGTGTGGAGTCCCACATTGGGCATATACTGGGTTGAACCGGGTTTTATTAACAATTACAAGGAGCCTCAATTGTGACTAGTTCTTTTGAGGTATAGCGCAGATGTAGTTAGTGCATTTCCTTGGATTGTTACATTGATGGTCAATGAAAGGGGTAAGAGGTGTGTATGGTTGTAGCTTATGGAGGAGTGTAAGAGCAGGTTGGGATAGATTTGTGGAGGTTATAAAATATGATGTTGGGGATGTTAAATGTGAGGTTTTTACACAATAAGTGGCATGGGTAAATCTTTTTGAGAGAGCTATACCCAAAGTTGTATGCGATTGTTGAAGATAAGGAAGCCTTAGTTCATTTTTGTTTAGAAGGCAAGAAGGTAGGACCCACTCTTGGAATATTAGGTTTATATGTGATTTCAATGACTGGGAGTTAGAGTTAGTGGTTTCTTTGATATTTTGTATTCCAACATCCCAAATAGGGCTGGTCCAGATTGAACGAGGTGGATGTTGAACAGCAGTGGAAGATTTTAATGTTGTGTCTTATTATGAGGTCTTGATAGGCTTTAGTGATTTGCTATGGTGACATGGGCGAAGATGTGGACTTGGTGAGTCTAATGAGGAGAGGTATTCCTATGGTAGAATGGTGTTACATGTACAAGTGTAATAGGGAGACTGTGGACCACTTGTTTCTATGTTGTGAAGTCACTTATAATCTTTGTGGCTTCATTTTTTTTGTAGTTAGGGTGGAATTGGTCTGCCAAAATGTGTGTTTGATCTTCTAACTGGATGGAGGAAAGTAATCTAATTTCTTGGGTCATAGAGAATTTCAATCTACAATTAATTTTATTGATTTTCTAAATCTCGGATTGTAATTCGTATATGTTGTAATTCTGTAGAGCTATCTCACGTTATCACCAAGTGTGGATGAGGTAGTTCCTTTTTATAATAAAATTTTTGATAATGAAAGAAAGTATTATTCTGATATCCCTAATTGTCATTCACAATTTACAGTGAGTTAGTGAAAATGTGCATTCCAAAAAGATTGGCATAGTGTGTGATTGAACATATGCTATCCTGTCATAGTCTAATTTATATATCTTTATTTGTTTTGATTCTGCAGGTAAGGCATCAAGGACTCTCAGCTGGTGGTGTTTCAATCCAGGAATTGCCTTGGAAGAATTCCACAAGTTGGATGTGGGCTCAATCATATTGACATCTGGGACGTTGTCTCCCATGGATTCATTTGCGCAGGAACTGAAATTGTAAGTGACTCTTATGCTAATTAGGTTATTCCATGTTTCACAATTTCTAAATAGAAAATGCAATATTGGTTATTCAGAGAATTTCCTGTTCGGTTGGAAAATCCTCACGTCATCACCCCAAGTCAGATATGGGCTGGAGTTGTATCAGCTGGCCCTTCTCGTTGCTCTTTCAATTCTTCTTACCGGAACCGTGATTCTGTAGAATACAAACAAGAGCTTGGAAATGCTATTGGTATGTAAGATAACCACTACTAATGCTGCTTTTCATAGGCTGAAGGTGTTGTTATTTATTATGACGCCAATGATTCAAACACCACCTGTTTTGATAAATGTAAAAGGTTTATTGTTTCTTCAATGAAGGGAAATCTTAGAATGCATGGTCCCTAGTTAAAAGGTGGGATTATTTGATATTCAACTAACATATCTGTATGGGATATGTTAAATAGCTTTGGCATGTTGATAACTCACAGTTGATGTGTAAAAGATAGATTGGTAGTACATTGAGGTTTCAATTGAACTTTTCATTCATATCAGCTAGGATAATCTTCTAGCTTGCTATCATGAGCGCAGATAACCCTAGAAAGTTGGGGCTTTTGAGAAAAAAAAAAAAAAGAATAGAATATTAAAAGAAGTAAAAGTCAAAACCAGCTATGTTTTAATATTTCTATATTCTGGAGGATGGCTAATTTGTCGAGGATCGCCCGACCCCAAAATTTTGGGAATAAGGCTTTGTTGGTTTGTTTTTGTTGTGTTCTGGAGGACAACATAATTTTCTCCCTTAAAAACTCAAGTGGTTCATAACTTTTTTAAAAATTTAGGCTTTGCACTGAATTTTAAGCATATTCCCTTATCAGATTTGAAGTTTATTCAAATCGATAGCCTGATAATTGTTGATGCTCATTTGAGAAGTTATGCTTATATTATTGTCTTCCAGTAAACTTTGCTCGAATTGTACCCGATGGACTGCTTGTATTCTTTTCGTCTTACTACATTATGGACCAATGCATTGGGTGCTGGAAGAATATGGTAGGGGTTTGAATACTTGAAAGGGTGAAATCTGTTTGCTTTTATTTCATGAAAAATCATGTTCCATTTTTTGTAGAGTCATGCAAATTCAACTACAATATGGGAAAGAATCTGCAAACATAAGAAACCTGTGATAGAACCTAGACAGTCTTCAATGTTTTCTTTGTCAATTGAGGTAACCAACATTACCTATATATCCAATTAATTGTCACATATGTATAAGTATGCTGTCTTCTCTTTTAGTCTTTAGGTAATCCATTTGGTTTGGTTTTGGCAGGACTATATGGCTAAGTTGAAGGACACCTCAGCTTCTGGTGCAATTTTTTTTGCTGTATGTCGTGGGAAGGTATTTTTTTGACTTGGCAGGAAAATATTTGTTTGTTATGCATTTGCTGACTTCTAAATTTTTTTGTGGACCAATTGGATTGGATGAGATTTGCTTTGCATGTTTTTGACTATCATACAACCACTAAGGGGTTCTGGAAGTTTCCAAACTTTGTGTATACAATGCTTTAAGATTGTTTAATAGAAAGTATGTTACTCATCTGGCATCATTGTCATCCGGGGATATTTTCAAATAATTTTTAATTATTTTTTTTTTTATGATAGTCTCTGGAGTGCATGATACACATTTAAAATTGACTAGCTCCAAGATGGTAAGTAGAGATGCTGTAAAGAATCATGAATCTGTGTCTTCTTGGATAATGTTTCATTCGTCATTAGCAAGTTCATTTGATGAGTCCTGTATTTGGCAATATTTATTGTCTACTACCCTCAAAATTTTGTGAATTGGTGCTTTTATGTATTTTTGGATCAATAAAGTAGTAAATGTTTTATTGGACAGAAAAAAAGTGAGGCTACAGTACGAAGGGAGTATGCTATGGGGCACTCAAACAGAGAAAAAATTAAAAAGATAAAAACAAGTCAATCAAGAAACATGCTATCTAGGAAAGACAACAAATCAAAACCTCAGTTAGGGGAAGGAGAGAAAGCCTGGTTCAATGCTAATAAATTTTTCCTTTAATTGCGATTTAAGCTGGGGTACTGAGGAATCTTTATTTTCAAAAATGCGAGAATTCCTTTCGCTTCCAACAATCCACATTAAACAAGATGGAATCAGACTCCAAATTGCCAACCTGTCAATCTTAATTGGAAGACCAGCCCAACGCAGCAGCAAATCCGACACCAGTCTAGGCATCACTCAATTCACACTCAGAAGACACCACATGAAATCCCATTGCTCTCTTTGGTCCTTATATTTTGAGGCAGTTGCAATATGTTGCCTTGAAATGTTCTGCTTGGTAGACTCCTTTGGTCATATACTTTTGGTTACATGCTTGCTGAGTCACCCAATATTGTGAACAACACTGTTAGTATATATAAGTATTGGGTGCAATAAGACTTGTAGTTTCGGTTGACATCTTCCTGGCTAGCAAATAGTTTTAAAGTTAGATTTCAATATCTTTCCCAAATTATTTAGCATTTCCTAGATTTTCAGAAAATGAACTTTTTCTTTGGTTGGCTGATGCTTCATTTCTTGATGCAAATTTGGCAAGCATAATAAAATATGAAGGTTATATATCTGCTATGTCTTTTTTAAGTTCAAGTCCATTTATCACAGCTGATTCTTATCTGTTATTTAGGTAAGTGAAGGACTAGATTTTGCTGACCAGGCTGGAAGAGCTGTAGCCATCACTGGTATGCCATTTGCTACGATGAATGATCCTAAGGTTTGATAATCTTTTTGACATTTTCTTTTTCTTGAGACTTGATTGTTCCTTGCTCTTTTGCATATCATGCAAATCCTTTGCCATTTTATCTATACTTAAAGAAGCTGCAGTGCGACATCTACTCTGTAAGGCATTTTATGATTCGTCTGCATTTGGTGACTTTGACTTGATACTTTATAATCAATATGTGACTTTCAAATATCTAGACCGGGTTTTGCTAGCATTTTGATTTCAATTTTTGGACTTGAAGTTAAACTTTTTAATGTCGAGATAGATATATGTAATGCTTAGCTCTAACCATTGCTGTTCCTGAAGTTAGCATTCACTTGTGATGGTGATAATTTATAATAGTTGACCCATTGTTTGGGGGCTACCCCTTCTATCTGTTTACCAAATCTTAATATTTATAAAAAATGAAAACAATAACAAAACCATTGATGTTTAAATGTTAGCTTCTTCATAAGTGGCTGGTTACAACAATATATTTTCAATCTTAGTTACCTGAGCCTTCATCATTTGGGATGGATTTGGATTGCATTGAAAAGGAAACAGACGCGTGTATGTGTTTTTTTTGTGGGTCCCGTGCACTATTCATGGAGCCGCAAGTACGGATTTCAGCAAATTTTTCAACAAAACTGGATACCATGGCATTATTCACATATTTAAAAATTATTTTGTTATAGTGTTTTCAGTTTTCAGTTTTCAGCAATAAGCGGTATCTAAACAGACCTTTGATCTTAATTATTTTTAGAAGATGGGATAGCATTATTGTGCAGAAATTTTTTGTGGCATTCATTAATTGACAAGCAGGGATTTAAATTTCATTTTGCCATTTTACATGGAAGTCTTTACATACACAATTAAAGTCATGTTAATTTATTATGGGTTCCCATTTCTTTCAAGTCAATTAGTTTCACAACATATTAGTTTATATGTTCTTTATTACTCATACATCTATAGGGTTTGCTTTTTCATGTTTGGTTTAGGAAATATCCTTGGGTGCTTGCCATTGGAGTTGGCTATCATGTTTGCTATAATTATAACACTGTGTTTTCCACAAATAATGCAAAGTTTATCCATTTGCTGGGACCAGGAATACTTAAATTGTAACAAGTGAATGTCATGATTGATCTTTTTTGCTGTGTAGTTACTTAAGTAGTTCTGTCATGAATCTTATGCTTATTTTCACATATTAGCTTTGCTCAACTGATATGAGAAGTAAATCAGGTTCGTTTAAAACGTGATTACTTGGATCAAGAGGGACAATCCCAAAGCAAAGTGTGTAAGGTAATCATTTTACTTCTTGATTGAGATGTCAATTTTTAAGCACCTGATGTTTTTCCTTAGGTTGTGTTCAGTTTGTAGGAATTTAAGGTGAGAATTTGAAGTTATTGAGAGTTATCAAAACTATGGGTGTTCGGTTAACTAATATTGTGGAAGTTCTGAAAATCTCAGGATATTGCCATTTCCAAAATTTATGGGATAATAAAGTCTCAACTTTTAAGAATTTTATTCTTCTGTCTCGCACTTAATTAGAATTGTAACAAATCATGCTTAAAAGTTAAAACTAGTTAACATTTCCCATCAAGTTTCACTACTATAATGTGCACCTTATAAATCACATTAAAAATATTTTTCCTTATTAGGTTTCGCCTACCATAATGACCACGTGGGTTGTTTTCTCTACATCAAATGTTCATTAAACTCTCAAGATTTCTAAAACTAGTTTTGAGCTACCGAACTCTGAGATTGAAATTTAAATTCTTAGGAATTTAAAGTCATGAGAATCTTAAATTCTAAAGAATAAAAAATCTTACCAACAAAACATGCCATTGTTGATTTTGACAATTGTTTTACCAATTTTTATTTGACTTTGACTTTGTAGGTTCTAACCGGAGAAGATTGGTATAATCAACAAGCATCACGAGCTGTGAATCAGGCTGTTGGACGCGTAATCCGTCATCGTCATGATTATGGAGCTATTATTTTCTGTGATGAAAGGTTTTTCTTTCTGTTGGTTCTGTCACTTTGGTCTTTAATTTCAACAGAATGCACAAGCATGTGACTTAGCAAAAATATCAGGAGATGATCATTTCTTATTTGTCTTGTTTAGTACTACTTGTCCTTTTTTAAACCTTAATTTCATTTTATTTCTCTTTATTTAGTTTATATTTTATCTTCACAACTTATAGATAGTGTCCATAATATCATCAATTCATTAGCTTAGAAGATATTTTAGAATGTATATAAATAATGTAATATCCACTTTACCTGGTTGTAAGCCATTTGCTATATGTTTTAGAATATGATGGCCTTTTCATTGTCCCCTCCTGTTTAAAGAAATATTGGGGAAAAGAAAAAAACTGATAAACTTCTGAACTATCATTCTAATTCTTGACTATTTGGCATTCAACAGTTTTCTCTTTTTAAACCTTGTACAGAAGCTTCATGGTTGGATTCTGAACTCAACAAATTTTGTGAATTTTCTGGAGCTGATTTTTCTTTTGTCATTTTAATCTTTGTTGAATTTTAAGCTCTAATTCAAATAGAATC
This sequence comes from Quercus cerris, assembly GCA_963669245.1. Classification (NCBI taxonomy): domain Eukaryota; kingdom Viridiplantae; phylum Streptophyta; class Magnoliopsida; order Fagales; family Fagaceae; genus Quercus; species Quercus cerris. The sequence goes on along the minus strand of OY770008.1, from coordinate 23,006,138 downwards.
TCCTTCCCTTGTAAAGTGCAAGGTGGAACTCTGCAAAAGATATTTAACCACCTGTTTGGAAAATATGCAATACATAATTACATGCAAAATGCAAAATGATCATTATTGTTTCCAGTCATTGAGAAGGTTATGGAAATCCATCTTGGACTTTGGCTTGCAACCAATTAATGCCTTTCTCATCATTATTATTTTTTATTGATGTGACTATGTTAAATTTTAATCTTGACATTTACGTGTATATATATTTTTTGAATTATGCTTTTTCTTGTGAGTTATAAACAGGTTTGCACACCCATATTGACAATCCCAAATATCACTTTGGATCCAGCCTCACATCAAGGTGTGTTGTCATCTTTTGGAACAACCTTCTGAATTCTGATCTCCAAATTTCTAGTGCTAACTCATTTCACTCTTGCAGTGTTACTCCAAATTTGGGGATGTAGTTTTTACATTGACCTGGTTTTTTCGGGATGCAGGAGCTCGAGGTTCTACTCATCTAAGGTTAATACAAACAGAAAAGAGAGGTAAGTATCTTCCTGCTAAAGAACATGACCAGTTTCATTGTTTTTATGACTTTTATATCTACCTATGTATTCCCCTAGAAGTGTTGGGTAAATATATATGTAGGTTGGATATTATTTTTCTCAGATATTCGAAGTTTATATTGAGTAACTATGTGACACATTGTTTTATGAATGTTTTTAGAATGAGGGCTTTCTATACATTATGCATTGCAGATCCAAAAAATATAGATGTGTCTGTGTGCTCAATTGGCTACCAATACATACAAAATGTAAAAGATTCTTGCCTTTATGGGTAATAGATCTATTTGAATGGATTAGATCAAGAAATAATCTTAACAAAATATATAAATATGGGTATGTGCAGTGGGTTCACCATCGTGAACACATTGTTCTTTGCTCTTTACTAAAATTTCTATTATCTACCAAAAAAAAAAGGGTACTTCCCTTTCAGTCTTTTGATATTGTACTCTCTCTCTCTCTCTCTCTCTCTCTCTTTCTTGCGTGTGCGCACGCACACATACACTTGAAATAAAGATATCAATAAAGGGTCCAATGGCTATCTGTGACACTTTCTATCGCTTGGCTGTTCTGTAGTTAGAAAGTAAAGCTATTTGATCGCAAAGTTATAGGCATGTGAACTCTTGGTGTTTCTAAAGAAGACATCCAAGGTTCAATCCTCTCATTCCTAACCATTGACGTATCAAAAAGTTAGACTTTATTCTTTAAAAAATAAGTTATAGGTATGTGAACTGAAAAGAAATATCCAAACCCCGATCAGTTAGATTACTTGCATCAAATTGCAAGCTTCCCATTAGCTGGGTCTGTGATGCGGGATACGCAAGAAAATTATTGTTTAGTATTATTTATGTTTGCAAGCAAATTGTATTTTTATGTTTTAGGTCCTATTAGTTTATTGGGCTTTTAGTATTTTAATTTAGAAGTAAGGTTATTTTTGTAATAAGGCAATTAGGGTTTCTTAGCCATTAGAACTAGGGTTTAGCAATCCTTTATAACAACCTATTGTACTTCTTGAGGAGTTAGTTGATATTTTGATGAATGAAAAAATTACTGTTTGGTCTCTTCTTTGGTCTCGTGTTGACTCCAGGTCTACCCTAGGTGCTGACTCCTAGTGGTTTTCCTGCTTAGTGTTGACTCCAAGCAAGGTTTAGGTGCTGACTTCTAGGTCATATCTTTTTATTTTATTATTGTTTCAGTTTTGTTCTAGTTGTCCTACGTCAATTTTGGTATCAGAGCAAACACTGATTTGTTTGAAGTATCATCGCAAGTCAATCCAGAACCAGACCAAAAAAAAAAGAAAAAAGAAAAAACTTTCACCGTATATTTTCCACCACTAGAAATCCAGCCACCACACCACCTTCAAAATCCCTTCACGACATCTCTGCCAAACCACATCAAAAAACCATCTCTCAATACCCACACGTATCAAGCCACCAGAAGGTTACCCGTCAACCAAAGCCCTTTGACCCAACAACCAACAAACCCCATCTGTCAATCTTGGCCACTGTTTAAGCACCGCACCAGCTGCCAGAAAAGCCAGCCACCACAACCACAAACCTACCCATAACCCACTGAACCCAAGTGCCGTCGTACATCGCGCCACTTTCACTGTTCCGCCACTAGCCATTGACAATAGCATGTGACCTCCATCGCCAACCATGTACCCACCGCAAAACCAACCCTCACCTGGGCCACCACACCACCATCCAACTGTAGCACAAGTGCCTCCCATCGATCTGATCTCAAAGGTAATGCCTAACCTGGTCCTTTTTCTTTTTAACTCAAGTACCCTTTAGTCTTAGAAAACCCTCATTCGACCCATTTGTTAATCAAGTTCCCCCCCTTGTTTTTGACCCACCCAATTAGGAAGCCTTTTGGATTTTAATATTCCCTAACCCAGTCCAAGTAAGCTACGCAAACCAACAAACCAACCAAAGTCAGTTTTTAAACCCAAGCCTTTAAGCCTTTAAGGCACGAAATCCAAACCTGTCAACAAGCCCAATCCTAGTAACTATTTGGGAGAACAGTCTTAAAAGCCCATTCCAACGATTTATCTAGAGAAAATCATAGCAACTATTTGTTGAAGCACTATTTTAGAGTGTTAAATTACCGATTGTTCCAAAAGTTTAAATTGTTAGCAATGGTGAATTTAATCATTTAACTATAAGTCTAGCATTCCCTCTCACTTGTGGGCCTAAACTTCCCCTTAATAAGTGGGGGCCCAACAAGTGGGAATTTAACATTTTAAATGGGAGGTAGAGCAAAGTCAGGGATCGAATTCAGGATCTCCTACTCTGATACCATATTAAAACTACCGATTGTCCAAAAAGCTTAAACTGTTAGGAAATGGTGAATTTAATCACTTAACCATAAGTTTAACATAGAGAATCATGGTAATATTAGAAGCACCTTATTTTGATGGTTGTGAAACTTATCCACGAGATTTTGTCAACTGGATGAATGGGATGGAGCAATTTTTTGAGCAAGCAAATTTTGCAGATAACAAAAAGGTTAGGTATGCCAAGTTGAAATTAAGAGGTAAAGCACAAAGGTTTTGGGAAAACCTTAATATTTCTGCTATATGAAGTATGAACCTGCCATTAGTGTGAGGGAAGATATGAAAGAAAAGTTTTGTGATGAGTACTTGTCACCATACTATCGAGCTAAGTATCTATCCCAATCTCAGTGTGGTACTTTTCAAATTGAAGCAAATACGATGAATCCTCATCCTCATCCCATTTCGTGTCCTCAGCGCACTTTTGAACAATCTATCAAGGAATTATCTACCAAGGAATTAAAGGAATTATCTGTAAAGCTCATGAAAGATGTTCAAGATAGGATTGCTCAGATGAAGCAAAAGAAGACTCAAACCGATTCAATTGGGAAACCAAGGATACTTGATCAGAATGAACTTATTGCTGCCCCAATAGAAGACAACATTGATGATGATATCTTGGTCGTGGAGAATCCTCTAGCAACACCAAAGCCTAATGTTGACACAGACGTGCATGCCTCGACAAGTGTTGCTTTAACATGTGTGCAAGGAAATGAATCTATTGAAGAGCAGCAAGGTGAAGAGATGGTGTCTAAAGAGAGTATTATGTTAGAGGGTGCACATGATGTGATATTGGAAGCTAATGAATCTGCTTTTGATCAGCCTTCCATGGTGCATGAAGACAAACAGTTTGCTAAAGTGGAGAAAGAGGATAACATACTGCTTCCAATGGTTCAAGATAAGATTATGTTGATTACACACATTGATTTTGTTATTCCAGAAGAGTTTGTCGTGGTGGAATTCAAGGTTTTTCTTTTCTCTATGCTCCCTAAGGTGATTCCAGACTTGAAGCAAGTGTTACTTGTCAGCATCCTAATCCTTCAACGCTTTAGAACTCGAGGTCAAGTTTTCTCCAACCAGGGGAGAATGATGCGGGAGATGCAAGAAGATTATTGTTTAGTATTATTTATGTTTGCAAGCTAATTGTATTTTTATGTTTTAGGTCGTATTAGTTTATTGGGCTTTTAGTATTTTAATTTAGAAGTAAGGTTATTTTTGTAATAAGACAATTAAGGTTTCCTAGCCAATTAGAATTAGGGTTTAGCAATCCTTTATAAACAACCTATTGTACTCCTTGAGGAGTTAGTTGATATTTTGATGAATGAAAAAATGGCCGTTTGGTCTCTTCTTTGGTCTGGTGTTGACTCCAGGTCTACTCTAGGTGCTGACTCCTAGTGGTTTCCCTGCTTGGTGCTGACTCCAAGCAAGGCCTAGGTGTTGATTCCTAGGTCATATCCTTTTATTTTATTGTTATTTCAGTTTTGTTCTAGTTGTCCTACGTCAGTCTACCTTACATTTTTTGGGTTAGCTGGAAATTTTTTTAACAGAATATATAAAAATGGGTACTGCCTATCAATCTTGATATCGTACTTTCTCCCTCCCCCACTCTCTCTCTCTCTCTCTCTCTCTCTCTCTCACACACACACACACACACACACACACACACACACGAAACAATAACGGTCCAATGGCCACTTGTGGACACTTTCTTTCTCCTGGCTGTTCTGTAGTTTGATAGTAAAGCTATTTGATCACCAAGTTATAGGTATGTGAACTGAAAAGAAATATCCTAACCTTAATCTGTTAGATTGCTAGCATTTGACTGAAAATTGCAGGCTTCCCATTTGCTGGGTCTACCTTATATTGTTTGGGTCTACCTTATATTTTTTGGGTTAGTAACGTCCTGATCCTGTTGGTTTTACTGGAATAAAGAAACCAGGAGCCAATCACATACAAGCCAAGTCTTCACTTAGGTCCTAAACCAACTTCAATCTGGGAACTTAAGATTAGGTTTAGGTGTTTGTTACAATTTAATGGCTGTGTTAGAGGTATTAGGTTTATGTGTGTAGCCCAAGAGGCCTAATTATTTTGTAAGCCCATTTATGCCTAACCCTAGCTCTCTCTCTCCCTATATAAACCCTACTTAGGGTTCATTGTAACTAACTGAATTGATAATATAGTGAAGATGTAGCCGTCAAGGATTACTTTTTGTGGATGTAGGCCGAACCACATAAACCTTGTGTTCTCTCTCATCTCTCTATATTCTCTTTCTCTACACTTCATAAAATCTAACATGGTATCAAAGCCACCTTTCTGTGGCCATGGTTTTCTGTCCTTACAATGTGTTCAATAGTAGTCTTTGTCTTCCTTAGTGTTTCTCCGCTGCGTTCGTCTTCTCCAGCCTCACACTACTGCAGTCAAAACTCTCCGGTAGAGTCTAGTTGCCGTTAGAAGTCGCATCACACTGCAAGACCAATGTCTTTCACAAGCCATTGTCACAGAGCCTCCTTTCAACCACCACCATCAAAGGGTTGATCTTGACCCATTTTTTGTTTGTCTTCCGCTTCCATCAAAAGCCAAAACTCACTGCCGCTGCCTAACACACGACAATACCATCATCTAAAGCCGTGGCTGTGTTTCTATTGCATTTGGCACCAACTGTGTTGGAAGGGACCAACAAGTCTATTACTATTGTATTAGTGGCATTTTGGCCGAATGATTTATCAATGACTTAAAGAATCCTCTCGGCTTGTGATAACAAGTATTGACCGCCGAATGTCATACCAATAGTTCAAAGACTTGCTATTGGGTTGTGATAATTAGCAGGTTCAACGTGTCCTTTATGTATGCAATTCACTCAATCAAGAATGAGTTTGCATTTTTAAATATACAAGGCACAATTTGATTTGCAAATTTTGGATCTTTTGAGATTATTTTCTACTCCGCAAGTGGGTCTTTTGCCTTTAAATCTGTGGCCCTAGTTGTTGAAGATTGCCACATCACTCCTAGTCAAGTCAACAATACAAGATTTTTTTTTTTTTTTTTTTCATCGCTATAATCCACTCTACAGAATTATCCTAATTTATTTCTTGTCATGGATTGCATATGGACAACCTCAACAATTTTGTTGATTTTGGCTATATTCAATGCGCAAATGCATCTTTCACATCTTACCAGTAGCCTCTAAAGGTATAATTTGTATTGTGCTCTTCATTGAAATTATTGGCTTGTTTGGCTTTTGTTCAAGCCTTAATCATCGGGTGCATCTTGCTTCAAGCATCACCAAACATTGCTTGATTCAGCATTTGACCATTTTGACTTAGATCGTTGATAAGAGTTGAGTAATTATTTTTGCGTAGATTCTGATTTTGGGATCCGTTTGTCCATTTGAGGCACCCAAATCACATGAATTGACCCTTGTCTCTTTCGGTTCAACATCTATGACATCATCACATGCTTCATCACAGCGCCTTGTTTGCCAAAGTTCCTCAAGCCTTCAGTGTAGCGGTCCTCAGGTCATAGTAGCCCCTCCTCCTTGGTCACTGCTGTGGCCTTCTTTGGCCCTTATTATCTCTTGGCAGTCTTTTATAGTTGTTCGCTGTCATCTTCAGCAATTCGCATGTTCATTATCCGGTCTATTTATAGTCGTCTTCATGGTCATTTTCAAGGCATCTTTGAGGGATCTTTCTTCATCTTCAAGGCTTCTTCATCTTTGCAAGTTACATTCTAACCTCAAGGTTCCATCAAGCCTCCACCTTGAGTTTGAGAGGGGGTGTTAGAGGTATTAGGTTTATGTGTGTAGGCCCAAGAGGCCCAATTCTATTGTAAGCCCATGTATGCCTAAAACTTGCTCTTTCTCCCTATATAAACCCTACTTAGGGTTCATTGTAACTAAGTGAATTGATAATATAGTGAAGATGTAGCCATCAAGGATTACTCTTTGTAGATGTAGGCCGTTAGGCTGAATCACATAAACCTTGTGTTCTCTCTTCTCTCTATACTCTCTTTCTCTACACTTCATAAAATCTAACAGGCTGTTTTGTCTACAATGACAATAATATGCAAGTATTAGACCCCAAACTGTGGGGTCCACTTTGGATCCTCAACAAAGTAATCAGGGTTGGCCACACACCCCAACTTGTATTTGTAATTCATTCATAAGAAAGTGACTAATTTTTGTGTTGTTTTCCATCCTACAACAACTCTCTTATTTCTGGGCTTGGGATTTGGTTGTGAACAATATATATGATGACACTATGCACAAACACGGGTGGAGTTTATTGGTTGTTTTGTTTACTTCCCAAAATTTGAATTGAACCATTGGCTTGTCATTTGTGCCCTTCCTATGGCGTGTGTATTATTAAAGCTAATTTTCTGTAATAATGCAGCCTATTTATGCTATGGCTAATGCTATATGTTCTTTCACAGGAGAAACAAAAGAGATGCAACCTGAGCAGCCTCCAGAAATTTTTTTCGCCCTGGTAAACCCTGGACTTTTTATCTGTGAAGATGTTCATATTTAGATGTAAAAGTATTTTCTGATAATGCTATTTGTGTGAACTATTTCTTGGTTATGGGAATTTTCAGGCAACACAAATGAGTTTCTTCCGTAAAGGCATTGTCTCAAATACGTGACACTAAAAGAGGCAATAGTTCAACTTCAAGCCGATTGGGAGAAGTTCTTCCTGCTAATCACTCATCTGTCTCCCTTTAAGAGTCAATCTTTAATTTTGAAGTGTCAGAGTGATCTTATCAGCAATGAGAAAAAAATTTTGATGCCTGGAAGGAAAAATATGCAATGTCAAGATCATGAAATAACTGATATGACTGGTTATTCTATATTAAATGAAAAACCAAGCAAAGAAAAAATTAGAGAACCTTGTTCTGCTAGGAAGCGTAAATTATTAAACATAGAAAATGCTGCGATGCAACAAATTGAAGTTTCTCATGATCAGTCATTTGGTGCAAAGAAGTTTGAAACAACTGGCCCTTTGGGTATCAATTCAGTTAATCTTGAGAATTTGCAAAATTCTGATGGCATCAGTACACAAAATACTCAAGTTGGTTCATCAGTACTGCATAAAGATCAAGGAACTTCTCAAGAGAAGCAAGCTCAGTTTTTCAGGCAGAAGAACAAAGGTGTTCAGTCTAACCCTGTGCCCAGTGGTAACGAGGAATCCAGGGGATCTGCTTTTCTGATTCAGGTGAAGTGTTTTGACAATATAAAGTAAATTATTTAGTTTATGTGATTGTTCCTTTGTTGTAAATGAGAAATATGTGGCAAGAAACTGGACAGGAGGCTGGCTTCTAACACAACAAGAAGAGCTTCCACTTGTTAACCGCAGAATAATTGAACTTTTACATGGTTATTACTTATTGGTGACTTGAAATGTTTCTGATTATATGCCATTTGTCATCATTTTCTGTAATACTTCTAGAATCTTCCCTCCCTTCTTTGCATGCCTCCTAAAAAAGCATTTCTCTAAAGCAAGTGGTTTTCTTGGAATTTTGCATTGGATGCCTGAACCATATTGAAGCAGTCATGTTTGTTTGTGTTTCTTCTCTGAAACCAATGAGCTAGAGGCAATTCTCTGACTCACCAAGTTTTTCGTATTTCTTTCTAGTTTAAAATGTCAATTAAGAAATTGGTTTTGGATTTTGTTCAAACCTATGCCTACAGGTTAAAGAGAAGCTTAGTGCTGAAGAATATAAAAAATTTGTGGAGTTTATGAAGGCACTTAAGTCTAAAGTAATGAAGACAAGTCAAGTTTTACAATCCATTGTGAGATTATTCTCTGGACCAGAGAGGCTTCATCTTCTTGAAAGGTACTCATTGCTATTTGATTTTAATACTATTGGCGGCAATTGCCTATGTGGCTTTGCATCTAAAGTTTGACTTGAAGGCTGAGGGTTCTTCATAAGATAGTACTTCCTATTAATGCCATGATTGACATTGATTATGGATGCTATTATTGATGGCATAGGTTGGGTGCTTCATTCAGATACTAGTGTTAATAAAATTCTTTTGGGTTATGATATTGATATTTAAGTACAAAAAAATTATTTACTCTTTCATTCGTGTATTGTGCTTTCTAAATGTTGCTAATTTGGTATGATTGATAAATTTTTAAGCCTGAAAATGACAAATGTGACACCTTTTATTTGTTGTTTTTCTTTTACATTATGCATAGAATGTCTCCCTTTCCCCTAGTCTTTTTTGAAAATTGAAATATCCAAATTTATCTTCTTCATACATTTTGTTTCTTATATTCAATAATTGTAGCATTTCCGCTCTCACCCTTGCTATTGTCATTGTGAACAGGTTTAAGGACTATCTTCCTGCAAAGTATCATTCTCTGTATGAGCAGCATCTTGAAACAAATAATGACAAACTTTGACGTGCAGTATTGTTCTCTGTATTTTATCCAAGTTTTTAACTTTTGTCCAATCTCAAGTAAGCACATTGGGTTTCTAGAACAATATATGAGAGGGAGGGATTGGGTATTAGCAGGATAAAGGTTGAGTTTTTCAATCTTGAAAATTCTAGTATCTCTTGAAAGGGAAAGGTTTAATATTTTGCTTTTCACGTATATGGTGTAGCTCAAATAATCAGATAACCTTAATATCCCCATTGTAAATTTGGCTTGGAAACCCAAGAGATCCGTTTGATGCAGATGAATTGTGTGAGTACTTTTATAGTTGTGGAACTTTGTTTATTAATTGAGATTTGCAATTAGTAATTACATTTTGTGTTTGGTTAGTAATGTTTTGTTGGGCTCACCCACAGTTTTGATGGTTGCTTTTTGTCCAGGAGGAAAAGGATACTTGTATAAGCAACTCTTTTTTTATCATGGTGAGTCCAATCCTATGCTTTGTATTGCTTTAAAAGAAAGTCTGTAAGCTAAAAAATGCATGGGAAAAAGGCAACCTCAACTATTGCTTGTGGGCATCCACAATATTTAGTAGTGCAAGAGAGTTTGGATCGCCATGAATTGTTAAAAGAAAGGAATTGAGTAACATATGCATGATTATTCTAGCAATATTTCTCATCGAAGAAACGGTTTTCCTTTGGTATTATTATTACTGGTCGCTAATCCGTGCGATGCACGGGAAAATCTTATGAAAGTATAGTTTATACATTAAAGCTTTTTAATTTTACATGAACTACCATAGTTTTAATAATATTTGAAAAATAAAATAAAAAGTGAAAACTCAAGCCAATTCAAGATGAACCACTGCAATAATAAAGGCAATCCTCCCATTCGTTTTCAGCAAGTGATATAAAGTAAAAATCACATTTGCACAAAACCTAAACAGGCATTAACAATTTTACCAAGTTTTTTTCTAACTTCATAATAATTATGGAACACCTTGCAAGCTTTAATCACCGCTGGTACATCATTGATGTTGAAGTTTATACATGTTTTGCATGTGGTATTAAGTTTTAAGGTTTTATAGATGTGGCAGCCAAATGATACCTGGAAAGACTTTTATCACATAATAATGATGCAACAATCAATATATAAATATACTGTGTGTAACAACATTTAAAAGGAACAAATAAAAAATAAGTGTACACATTGTTTTGAATTATCCATTCATTTTAATCAGAATTTAACAAACTAAATTTGATAAAATAGTTTTCAAATGAATAAAACTTTATAAAGCTTCAGTATAGTTTCCTCTTATTTGCAAAAGTTTCCACATAATTCACCCAAAAAAGTCTACAACTCTTCCCAGGCCTTATTTGAATGAGTGAACAACTCTTCCCAGACCTTACCAAACCTAAAAGAAAAGATTGAAAGAAAACTTTAAATCAAATAACCATTCAGAGGAACAATTGCAAACAACCATGAAAATTTTATGACTTGAGTTTTTATTCATTGAAATTGAACATTTACATGTTTCCTACCATAAGGTTTTGGATTCTAAGTCCAATGCCAAATGCCAGGTTGCTTAATGTAAAGTTGTAAACTGTCAGCTTCTCATCTTTTTTAGGAATCCATCACCTCTTCTCAAAGGCATCATCCTAGCACACTGAGCCCTCATCATCCCTGTTAAACTTCATCCCAAACAACTATATAAAGATGCTTGAATCCCAAACATACTAAATAAAAATCCAAAACTTATCATATGTATTATATCCCTACACTTTCTTAATAACCAAACCGAAATTATTTAAAAAAAAAATACAAACTTGCACACAATGATACAAAAAGAAAGAGTGTTTTTAAAATAATACCCAATTGTGATAATCAGAGTCCACTGGTAGCCCATGTAAAAAATACTTGTAGTTAACAACAGTGCAATGCAATCTGCTAGATAGATTAAGATCATTCACCCAAAAAAAAAAAAAAACCAAAAAGTGTGAAATGGGAGATAATAAACTTGAACATCTTAGTAAATCCTATGAAAATTTCAAAGCAATCTGACTTTCAAATTAAAATTTGCTAGTAGAGCACACATCAAGGAATTTAGGATTTTGAACAATATTGAGTTGAGCTGTAAAAATGCACAAAATAGTCCATCAGATTTGTGTAGACAAATCATCAAATTTAAATGGTATTAGTTCTAAAACTATTAACATCAAATGGAGGAGAAAAGAAAACTTCATGGAATGAAGATAAACTCACTCTTCTATGTTTCGCTCATTGCAAGTAATTTTGAAAACGATGCACACATCTTTAACTCTCATTGCACCTTTGCAATTAGACATAGAAAGATAGAAGAAAAATGTTTAAATCAAACTCAAACACTTCAACAAAATAAAATAAATATATAGAATAGATTAAAAACCATCTTTTCTATAGGAAGTAAGGTTAATTTAAAAACACAAATTGGTCAAGTTTTAGATTACCAATATTGATGTAGCAAAAATTAGTAGAGATCATCATTGATATCAACGGCAAGAACAGCTCCTTAAATCTCAACCATTTCAAATAAAAGATTTTCTCTCACTTTGAGTAAACATGAAAAATTCGTACCAAAGTTAACAAAATGCTTAATTGGACATGTGAGAACTCTAAAGGAAAATTGAAAGAAGCACAATTAGCATTTATTTTATTTTATTTTAAATTTCTCCTCCCAAATGAAATCTCAGGGTAGCTTTGATTATACCAAAACGTGCATAAATATTAATTATAGCTGTTGCATGCAAAGCAGTGAGGTTGTCTAATTTTGAACAGTTCCATAGTGGTGCATACTACACAGTATACTCCCTTGGCCTTCTTGCTTGGTTTGAATTATAGTCTTTTATGTTCTAATATTATAGGATAGGTTCAGAAACGTATTGGGCTTTTTATTTTCTGTCTTTCAAAGATGTTAACTGACAGTGAAAAATGCTAAGAGCTCTGTAACTTAGAGAGAATATCTGATCTCATAAAAGCGAAAAACAAAGGTTCGAATCTCCCTCCCTCACTTAGTATTACAATTGTATTATTTATAAAAAAAAAAAAAAAAAAAAAAATTGACGATGAAGAATGAAGATGATGGTAATGTCTGAAAAACTCCCATTTATCACAGTCCAAGAAAAATGTTAGTCACATCTCAAATTACAATTATGGATTTTCATGAATCATCTATATAACCAAATTCTACCTAATAAACACTTAGCACACATTTGGAGAACTAATTCAATAAAAATATAAAATCCATATCAGCTGGGTCTCACAGTAAAGTAGGTTCATCAATTTTACTAAGATCTAGTATTGTGTTTGATAGCCACCTTAACAGCTAATCAATAAATAAAGTAATTAACAAAAGAACAAAAAAGTTATGATTTTATATGAATGGAAAAAAGAAAATGCCTTATACTTTCAATGACCATAAATATAATCCAAGCTTTCAGGGTGCTATGATTTCACTTTAAGTAGTAATGCTTTCAGTCTGCAATTCTCAGCTTGTTCCCTGAGCAATCCACAATTACAATTACTTTGGAAGTGGGCATGGCTAAACTCCCAATTGTAGTGGCTTTCAATCACAAAACAATAAAGTAAGAACACCTAAAGTATTTGTCCATTCAAACAAAGTCTGAAAGAAGATCAGCTTCAACTCATGATATTATGAAATCCCCTCAAATCCTCTCTCCCACAAAACATCCAAACAGGGGAAGGGTAACTCCCCACCACATTCCTCATCTTTGCTCTCCTCTCTTATCCTTGTAAACACACCCGAGTCAGGGATTGGACTTAGCTGAGTTAGCTCCCTCAGTGGTTTTTTTTTGGATCAGTAGATGTAAAACTTTATCGGAAATGAAAAAGAGGCACGGGAAAAAAAAAAAAAAGGTTAGGTAAACAGAGTGTACAAAAGGAAATAAACCACTATACAAAACTACATAAATTTTGAAATCAAACTAAGAAGATACAGGAATACCACCTAAGCCAAAAGTACAGTTTGACCACAACTAATTGGGTACCAATCCAATTATAGCTTATTTCATAAATTAAAACCTACCTTTAGCATAAAAAATAAGACACAGAAAAGAAAAACAGTAAGAAGGAAAGTATACAATGTTTTGCCAAAGCACACTCCGTATTTGATATAGATAAGACTTACAGAGCGGACCACCTATGATAGCAGCTATCAATCAATTTGCTAAAGCACAACACAGAGATAAAGATAATCTTTAAAGAGTCCATATTCGATCAATTTTCCTGGGCTTTTCTATCTCTCTTTATTTCTCAATTAATCAATTTTATCCTTGTCAAAGTCCCAAACTCTCAGAACAATAATAAAGATTCAAAACCGAGCAGCAAACCAATCCATATAACAAAATGTAATAAGGGAAACAAAAATCATCAAGCAAAAGAATGGAGCAAAAAAGAACTAAGATTTAGAGATATCTCAACTGAAGCAGGCACTGTCAGTATTTATACACCATGTGGAAAGGAAGACAGGAAGGAAGGAACTCAGAAAGTCGGCCATTAATGGGAAACAATAGAGCAGGAAGTTGGGGAGCACAATTTTAGACTCTTTGTTTTCCTTCTTGATTTCAGTCTCTTTGCTATCCTCACGTTATATCACGCAAAACCCTTCAGGGTTCCACACTTCCACCTCCCACGGTTTTTATTTTTATTTTTTTGTTTTTCCTTTTCACCTTCCATTTTTTTCCCCTTTAAGCTGAAAAGGCTTTGGGTTGGGCTTGATAGTGGAAGTAAATAAATAAGAAGTGGGCTAGGATTTATTATGCAGATTTATTATAGGGTTGGGATTTATTATGCAAGAGTTTCTATAATTCTAAAATTTGCAAAAACCATTTTGAAATTGTAGGACCAAAAAAAAAAAAAAAAAAAAAAAAAAAAGGAATGACATGGCTGCTGACGTGGTGCAACCAGAGCACAATAGTATTAAACGCTACGCTTTATCTTTTAGTAATATATAAATATAGATTATTATTACTATATAATGAAGGAGAGATACATATTATATATTTTTTCAGCCCATACTTGTATAAAGCTTCCCTTTTGTTGTATTTTTAGATGTTATTCTTTAGACAATGTACATAGTTCCCTTTTGTTGTTCGTGGATGGATTCAAATTAAACCATAGCTTTGCCAAAAGCTTTGTAACTTAACTGATTGACAACTTTTGGTATGTCCATGGCATTTGGAGTTCAATCCTCTCTACTCGTAGCTATTGAATTAAAGTAAGGAAAAATCTAAGTAAATTGTTCATGAGACACATCTGAGGAGTCCTGACAGTCATAATAAGAAGATTACGTTTGCATTAAATTTTATATAGCTGTTAGGATTTAGGGTAAAATGCAAAACTAACCCTTTAAGTTTCTCCTGATTTCATTTCAGTCCTCTAGCTTTGTTTTTGTTCATTTCAGTCCTCTAACTTTCAAGTTTATTCAATTAATTTTTTTTCATCAACTTTTGTTATATGTTGTGGTTAATTTTTCAATTTTATAAAATTTTCTTCAAAGTTTTTAAATTAAAAAAAAATTCAATTAATGATTGAAAAATATTTTTTAGATTTTTTTTTTCAAAAAATTTTAACAAAAGTTAACGGAAAGACTTTAATTGAATAAATCTAAAACTTAGAAAACTGAAATGAATGAAAGTAAAGTTAGAGGACTGAAATGAAATCTAAAGAAAGTTAGATAGTCAGTTTTACATTTTAGCATAGGATTTATAACAATTCTTTTCTGATAGTCTGATGAGTCAAAGCCCATTTAAGAAAAGAAAAGCAATCTTATCTGGCCTCAAGGGCGGAGCCAGGGGGGGTCGAGGGGGGGCACTTGCCCTCCCTAGCCCGGCAAAAAAAAATTAGGCACTTAAGAGATATCCTAATTTTGCCTTGTGATGGTTTCATTATTTTATTATTATTATTATTATTATTTATTTTTTTGTTTTCTTCAGTCCTAAACGTATAGGGTACATGAAGAGAACTTGATCTAAACTCCGGAAATGAGACCAACACTTTTGTGACTACTAGGTATTAAAATTCTTTGAAAACTGAGATATATTCTCCTAGAGTTACACATGTCTTCTTATTTTTTTTCCTTTAGTGCAACATGTCTTAGTCTCTGAGGGTATTAATATCGGTTAGCAGGTAGACTATGATATACTTTTCTATAGTATACTCTATTTTTTAAGAAGTAATAGTATTATTTTATTTTAAATTATGTAGGTCTTATTACATTAAAATATCACTAAAATATATGTGTATTTTTTTTATATCAAGTAATATACATATACATTTACTAATGAATGTTCATAGTGTATATAAATTTTGCCTCTCTTAAAGTCAAATCCTAGCTCCGCCACTGTCTCGCCTGTTTCCTTGTGGGCCGGTTATGATGCTTCCTGTGTCTTCAAATTATCCCATTATTAAAAAAGAGGGAAAAAACCAAACTAAAGTTACCGACTTACCGTGTGGAAAAGGAATTTTATGGTTTCCAGTTTACGAACGAGTAACGGGGCAATAGCATGTGGAAGAACTTTGGCTTACCGTGTGGGAAAAAGGCATACCGAGTGGGAAAAAAGAAAAAAAAAATGGTTCAAACTTGGTTCAAAAAAGAGTTAGTCATGCATGAGTAATTGAACACGACTAACGAAATGGGCGGGGTTCTTCCACTCACTTGAGTCATCATCATTGACTACCACTGACCAGACCAATCTATCTAAGACTAAACTTGGTTCAAACTTGAAAAAATCTTAGTAATGCTAGAGACACATAAAAATGCACAACTTTGTACCACAACTCGACATGTGGCGAGTTGTGAGTGATGGAAGTGTGTTCTCACATGGCCCACCATTACACATCTATCAATAACAACTTGCTTATAAAATCAAAGTAATAGAAAATGTACACTAATGAGCCAAATTAGCACTATTCAAATATTTAGATATAAAAACCAAGCTTGTAGATAGGGAAAAAAAAAAAAAAAAAACTTTGACATCTCATAAGCGAACCTCTTTATCTCAAAGAGATTCATTTTATCTGGAACTCATATTTATCAATTTTGTAATAAAAAATACATGATGCACATAACAAAAACAAATGTTTAAATTTGAACTCAAACTTGAAACTACAAAAATTAATAACTCCGCTTTTAAAAGGATACACAAAATCTCTTTAAATTAAAATAAAAAATAAAAAACCCATACCTTCAAAACTCTTTAATTAACTACCCTTGGCTAAATCTCAAGTTCTACAACCATAGTTGTCTATCCCCAAGTAGCCTCGAACAAAAGCCATTATGGTCAAAGCAAATTAACCACTATGAAATCTCAACCCAAGTATTAAAACCCTTCGATTTTGAACAAATTTGAACCTTTTCTGCTTTTCTACCCCAAAAATCATAGAAACAATCCATTAAAGATACAAAATTTGAAAAAAAAAATTAAAAGAGATTCTAATAATGTGAAAACTATACCTTATTGTACTATTTCTTCTCAGAGTTAGATTGCTTCAAGAATTTGCTTTTTCACCTACAAACCTAGAAAAGAAAAGAAAAATAAAAAACTAGTAATGTTTTATTACACAATATAATCGAGTCAGAAAAATGAAACTACAAATTTGGAATTGAAATCAATCAATGATACATAAATCTAAGAGAGAGTTATATACACTTAAATTGTCCTTATTGCTAGAAGAATTTATAAATTTATCTCTCCAAAATAATAAGAAGAATTTATAGATTTATCTCTTTGCAATAATTATAAAAGTGATATGGAGAAAAAGCCCATTTTAGAAAAGAAAAACAATCTAATCTGGCTAATCTGGCCTCTATCCTTGTGGGCCGGTTATGGTGCTTCTTGTGTCTCCAAGTAAGTAAGCCCCAAATTATCCGATTATTAAGGGAAAAAAAAAAAACCCCAACCTAAAGTTTACCGACTTGCCGTGTGGTAAAGGAATTGTATGGCTTACAGTTTCCGTTATGACTCACGAATGAGTCACGGGGTGATAGTATGTGGAAGAACTTTGGCTTACCGTGTGGGACCGTTAAAAACAAAAAGAGTGATCAACCATTGGAAAAAGGCATAAGCATGATTAACGAAATAAGCTGAGTTCTTTTGCTCACTTGAGTCATCATCATTGACCTGACCACTGACCACTGACCACTGACCAGACCAATCTATCTAGGTTCTAGACTACAGTTGGATCAAACTTGAAAAAAATTTGATAATTGTTAGAGACACATAAAAATGTATAATTTTGTGTCATAATTCGCTACATGGTGAGTTGTGAGTGGTGAAAGTGTATCCCGACATAGCCCACCATCATACATCTACTAAACACAACTTATTTATAAAATCAAAGTAATAGAAAATGTTCAGGCTGAACCAAATTAGCAATATTCAAACATTTAGATATAAAAACTGAAGCTTGTAAATAGGGGGGGGAAAAAAAAACTTTGATATCTCATAAGGGAACTTCTTTATCTCAAAGAGATTGATTTTATTTGGAACTCGTATTTATCAATTTTTTAATAAAAAATATGTGATGCACATAATAAAGACAAATGTTTAAATTTGAATTTGAAATTGAAACTTCTAGACAAAAATTAACAACTCTGCTTTTAAAAGGACACACAAAATCTCTTTAAATTAAAATAAAAAATAAAAAACCCATACCTTCAAAACACTTAACCCGTTAATTGACTACACTTGGCTAAATCTCAAGTTCTACCACCATAGTTGTGCAATCCCCAAGCAGCCTCCAACAAAAGCCATTATGGTCAAAGCAAATCAGCCACTATAAAATCTCAAGCCAAGTATTAAAACCCTCCGATTCAACAAATTTGAACCTTTTCCGCTATTCTACCCTAATAATCACAGAAGCATACCATTAAATTCACAAAATTTGAAAAAAAATAAAAATAAAAGAGATTTTAATAATGTGTAAACTATACCTCATTGTACTATTTCTTATTAGAGATAGATTGCTTCAAGGATTTGCTTTTCCACCTACAAACCTAGAAAAGAAAAGAAAAATAAAAACCTAGTAATGTTTTATTACACAATGTAATCAAGTTAGAAAAATGAAACTACAGATTTGGAATTGAAATCAATCAATGATACATAAATCCAAGAGAGAATTAAATACACTTAAATTGTCATTTTTGCTAGAAGAATTTATAAATTTATCTCTTTGCAATAATTATAAAAGTGATAAAGAAAAAGTTGGGATAATGATAAATATTTCTTTCTTAAAGGAGCAGTAATTGTATGTGGCTAAGGTGAATTTAAATATAAAACACATATATTGAATTCTAATGGATTGTGCGGTGAACATTTTTTTTTACGTGTATTCGAAAGTGATGTAGTGAGAGTAGTTAGTTTTATTTTGTATTTGTTCCTAACTTTTAGCTATGCTTAAAAGTAAAATGTAAGGGTATTTTTGAACCACATAAAATAATAAAGAGTCTAATAACGATAAAGAGTCTAATATGTATAACTGGATTAAATGTCAGCCAAGTCTCCTAAGAAATGAATTGTTTGAAAGAGATTAGGAATGCGATAAAGGAAAAAGAAAAAGTAGAAAAAGCAATATGAATCAGATGATTCCTGCAACGTGGAAAAGTGAAAAAGTAGTCTCCGCCGAGTGGAAAATGGGTCCCAGTGGAAAAAGAAAAAATAGAAAAAGCAATATGAGTCATATGAACCTTTTTACGCAGGACTCACGAGGCAGGCTACTTTAACTCTCTAGTCCATACCGCGTGTGGATTCTAACAAGAACTTTCACTTACCGTGTGGAAAAAAATAAAACATTAAACAATGACTTGTAAGTTAGTTCATACTTCAGTGATATATATATATATATATATTCATCGTTAATGCATGGCTTTCGCTTCATAAAAATCCACAAGACTCATCATTAGCATTGTCACTATCAGTAAAGTACTCCATGATGATTAATTATAATCATACTGTTTTTGTATTTCTTCTTTTGTCCTTGGGGATATTCAAACTGGGTTCATGCTCTGAAAATCAGACTCAGACTAATAATGTGACAGTGAAATGCATCAAAAGTGAAAGAGAAGCACTTGTCAGATTCAAGGAAGGCGTAATTGATTTTCCAGGTAAGCTTTCTTCATGGGTCGGTGAAGATTGCTGCCAATGGAAAGGCGTAGAGTGCGACAACGAATCCGGTCATGTTACCAAGCTCAATCTTAGCAACCCAGCTGGACGCCACAGGCACTTTGATTATTACGAAAGTAATGAAAACCGCCCCTGTGAAGCTTGCTCGACTATTTGTTCTACCGGTGATACTTACAGTCGGGGGCATGAATGTTCTAAGTCTTCGAGGTCATTGCTCGGTAAGATAACTTCTTCTTTGATTCACTTGAAATATTTAAAAAAGCTATTCGAATTCCTGAACTTTTTGGCATGCTAAAGAACTCGATGTATCTAAATCTCTCTTATATATGCATCTTTTTCAGGGGATGTTAATTCATCTTTTTCAGGGGATGTCAATGCATCTCTTTCAGGGGAGATTACTCGTTATCTCGGCAATCTGTCGAGGCTGACGCATCTTGACCTTGAAGGAAACTACAATTTGTCTACCCAAAACTTGGATTGGGTCTCGAGTCTCTCTTCTTTAGAGAACCTGTATATGGGGGGAGTGAAGATCAATCATACCAAAGCAGATTGGTTGCATGCAATTAACATGCTTCCTTTCCTTCGGGAGTTAAGTTTATATTCATGTGAGCTTAAACACCTTCCATCTTCCCTTACTTTCATTAATTTCACCTCTCTTCATGTCTTTGATTTATCATACAACCCATTTAACACCTCCATAGATTTATCATACAACCCATTTAACACCTCCATACCTCAGTGGCTGTTTAATCTTACGAGCCTCAAACATCTTGATTTGACTTTTAGCAATCAACGAGGAAAAATCCTTGATTCATTTGGGAGACTTGGAAGCTTGAAATACCTCTATCTCGGTGGTAACCATTTTTATGGTTCAATTCCAGCTTCTATTGGCAATTTGTCATCCTTGAAGGAGTTGGACCTCTCATATAATGAGATGAATGGAACCATTCCAGAAAGTTTTGGGCAACTCTCAACGCTAGTCAAATTGTATCTCTTAGAAAATGCTTGGGAAGGTGTCATAACAGAAGCTCAATTGATGAATCTCACAAGACTAGAAGAGTTTGTACTAACAACTAATAATAAAAGTCAACCTCTAGTTTTCAATGTGAAAGACGACTGGCGTCCACCTTTCAAGCTCAAAATTCTTCATCTAGAAAGCTGTCTCATTGGCCCCAAATTTCCTAAATGGCTTCAAGTTCAAAGTGAGCTTACCTATGTCATCCTAAAAAGCGTTGAAATCAATGGCACTATACCTGAGGAATGGTTCTCTATGATATCTTCTAACCTTACCCACTTGGATCTATCCAACAATCAGATAGAAGGGAACTTGCCACACCAATTAGTATTTCCAAATGTGACTAAGCTATTTCTGCAAAGCAATTTGTTTTCAGGCCCTATCCCATCAAATATTAGTGATCTAATGCCAAGCTTGCAATATTTAGATCTTTCAGAGAACCACCTCTATGGTAAAATTCCTCTGTCCATATCGAAAATAAAACATCTTAATATTCTTGTCCTCAGGAGAAATAATCTTTCAGGGGAGCTCCCTCATCATTGGAATGAGTCACAAATGCTCTTGCGCGTTGTGGATATTTCATACAACAACATATGTGGAAAAATTCCGAGCTCAATGGGTTTCTTAGGAAACCTTTCTATATTAGTGTTGAGCAACAACAATCTTAGTGGAGATATTCCTTCTTCCTTGCAAAATTGTTCTATTGTGAGCATTGATTTTGGGGGAAATCGTCTCTCGGGGAATCTTCCGTCATGGATAGAATCAGACATCTTCATGCTACGCCTATGATCAAATCTATTCAGTGGAACGATCCCTCGAAAATGGTGCAATCTTCATAAACTTCGCATCCTAGATCTTGCACAAAATAATCTGTTTGGGGGTATTCCAGATTGTTTGAACAATTTTACTGCAATGGTTGATCACAACATCGTTGGGTACAAGCCTATTGAGAACTATACAGAGAAAGCATCCATAATGAGAAAAGGAAGAGATATGGAATATGATCGCACTCTCCCATTAGTTACTTGCATTGATCTTTCAAGGAATAATTTGATAGGAGGAATTCCTTTTGAAATAACAAGCCTCACAAGATTGGATACGCTAAACTTGTCAATGAATCATCTCTCTGGAAACATTCCCAAGAATATAGGAAACTTGCAGTTGTTGGAGACACTTGATTTCTCAAACAATAAACTTTTTGGACCTATTCCTGAAAGCATGTCTTCTTTGACTTTCTTAGTACACTTGAACCTATCTTTTAACAACTTGACAGGAAGAATCCCATCTGGTAATCAACTTCAAACAATAAATGATGCAACCATGTACAAGGGAAACCCTTTGTTGTGTGGGTCTCCTCTTTTGACCAAGTGCCCTGGAGATGAAACATCTGATGGCCCAACTATTAACAGTGCTAAAGACAAACAAAATGGAGATGATTATGAAAGGATATGGTTCTATACTAGCATCGGACTCGGGTTTGGTGTAGGATTTTGGAGTGTTTGTGGCACTCTACTATTGAAGAAGTCATGGAGGCACCGTTATTTTCGTTTTTGTGATGACATCAAAGATAAGATAGCATTGCTAATTGCATTGAAAGTAGTTCATTTGAAAAGGAAATTTGGACTAGAAAAAAGTTGAAGTTTGTAGATTGTAAAGCTGTTTCAGTTCTAAAATTGAGGTACACATGTGTTTGGTGAAATCTTAAGTTAAATATTTTTGTTCTTGGTTTTTGTGTTTGAGTTTTTGGTTGTTATGAACGTGCTTTCCGTTGTAGTTGACCTATTTGATTATTTGCCTATGTTCTTTTTCTTTTTGATTTTTGAGTTTACATTTATGAATTTTAGGGTTTTGTTTCATTTGAATTTATCTTGGATAAGATGTTAGAAGGTGATGGTGCAAATACAATAATATTGGAAATAACACAAAGAGAAATTGAATAATACTTTCGAATATTATTAATTTGAGATTAGAAAACACACAATACTATTTGGACTAAGGTAGAACAATCTTTGCATAAAGTGTTCAAGCCCAAAGCTCCACTAGAAAGAACACCCTTCCTTGCCAAGAACCTCTCCATTTTTTGTTGTATGAGAATGCTTGCAATTTGCTGGATTTTTTGTGTACTAATGTTGTAACTTGTATTGGGACTGAACCTTCTCCCTTCACCTCCCTCTTGCGCACGTATCTGGCACAATATCTGAGTCAATTCATATTAGCCATAAGTAAAAGAAATAAAATAATCTCTCTCATTTTCAATGTGGAATTAAACATTTTCACTAACTTCTCATCTTCCATATTAACTTCCACATCTTTACATTTATATTGTATTATAAATCGATTTTAATTATAAAATATTAAAATGCTCTAACAGAAGATTATTTTAATTTTTGTTCAATTCAATCTTTGTTTGCATCTTTTGCATTTTGGTTGTGTTTTTAGACCCCTTTAAACACACAGATTGCGTAGCCTAGATTAATTAGCCAAGTTGTTACTTAGTCAAATTAAGCAATTCTAGGTTAAAACAATCCAAACAATCATATCAAGATATAAAGCAGCGGAAAATAAATAACACAAGATATGATCACCCAGGAAACCACACGGTAAAAACCTGGGGAGGATTTGACCCACCGATTCTCAAGGCTAACCTGAATTCACTATGAAAGAATTGAAGTTCATACAAAAGGACTACAAGCTCCCCGCTCGACTTCCTAATGCTACCCACCAGTAGAACTTCCTGACACGACCACGCGCAGGCTCCGAATCCACGGACTACTTCTTTCTTGAATTCTTCAATCAGCTACAAGCTCCCCGCTTGCTTTTCTTTTAAGTTCCAATGGTTGCAACAGTAATGATCTTCAAGATGTTGAAATCATCTCTACCATGAAAACCCTAAGTTTTGTGTAAAGGAAAGCTCCTCAAAGATCTCACACGAGATTCACACAAAACCGCAATGTATGAGCAACAATACAATATGGACAATCTTAAAAAACGTGGCTAGAATTTTGTTTATATACCTAGGGTAAAAACATAAAACCCTAAACGTTTAATGAAGTAGGGCTGAGTTGGAAATTCTGCAGAAAATTCAACCTGTGCGATTTTCGATCGATCGAGTCTATTTTTCGATCGATCGAGCCAGGTCGAAAGTCCCAAGTACTTCTGCAGCCACTCGATTCCAACTTTACAATATTAAACCAACTTTGAGCAAGTCTAAATAAGACTAAATACAATGTTTTGATCATGGTTTGCCAACATTACAAATTAGAGTTCTAAATACATAAAATCCTAAGACCTTAGAACCTAACAGGTACTATGTTTGATAATTTAGATTGTCAACTTCTATTTCATAAACGATTACTTGTCCAATTTCTTTTGGGTATATATTAGTATCTTAGCGGGTATTGAATTTGACACGTGTTTGCATTTCAATAGGTCCTAAGGAAAATTTTCAAGCATTTTCCTTTATTTTATGTGAAATTTACACGTTTAGCCCCTAAATAAAATGTTGCTAGTTGCTAAATAAATTGAGCAAGGCTTTTATTCTTTATCAGCATAGGGAAACCCGAGTAATCAATGGACAAGGAAAAAAAACCAAGTGGTCAAAGGAAGTAATTCTAATCCAAAAAGTCACGAAAAAGAGAAAGGGGTCTTATTTTGTTGAGTCGGTTGACTAAAAAGAATAAGGAGAAAGACTGAAAGAGGAACTTAATATTTTCTATAAGGTCATGCATGTATGATGCATGAGGCGTAGTTAAAATTTACCATTTTCCGAGCACAACTGATGTGAAAAAACATCAAGATTGTGTTTGGATATTTGAATTTGGATTTGGATTTAAATTTGAATTTTTATTAAAGTGATGAATTTGAAATGCCTAAATTTCAAATCTAAATATTGAAACATCTTATGGATTTCTAAAAATCTATGGACTTGAAGTTATTTCAAATTCAATGGTAGATTTGTCAAATCTAAATCTATGTGCCCAAATCTTGTCATCCAATCACACACAAAGTTATTCTTCGTGTATGGATTGGAAAAGAACCGTGCATGGTTTCAATCTTTAATGGATTAGATTGTGCCATGTAGTCATTACATTGACATATCCATTGGAAAAAGCTGATCCGCATGGTTCGTTTGGAATAGTTTCTTAGTTTCTACATACTTGGCATGAGCTGATTGAGTTTTGACTAGAGTTTATGAGGATCTTTTCTATAGGTTTCTTGTGTTAATATATGTAGGTAGTCTCATCAAGGCTATTGTTTTACTCAATTGATTCTTTTATCTTCACAATTTTATTTTTCTATTTTGGTAGGAAGAAGCATAAAAATAACCAGACAGTTATATGCATACTTTGGCATTTTATTCTTTTGCCATTTAGTTATATCTAAAATTGAGAAAGAGACTTTGAGCTTTGGTAGCATTCAAATCCCAAAACATTTATCCTTTATTAGGTCAAAGTCATTGGTTAAGTAAAATATTAAACAGAATACACTATTGGTTTATAAAGTATCTTAGACCCCACAGCCCTCGACAAATAAACTCTTGAAAAGAATCTCCTGGCCTTATTTAAAATTCGAACTCCATGGCATTGTAGCATCTGTATTCCACATCTTTGGATAACTCTTCCTGTTGCAGGTGCTTTTGTCTCACTTGCACGTGATGAGCCGGTTGCCATAATTGTTCAATTTAGGACTATTATATTAAACTAACCCCGAATTCGTGTGTTGCGTGTAATAATATTGTATTTTTATTTATTATAGTAACAAATATAAATGTAATATAGAAAAAATCATAAATCATAAATATAAATTTGAACAATCATATTTTTATGTATTATAGGAACAATCATAAATTATATAACTATAACTTTTTTAGTACTAAAATGAAAATAACACAATTTTTCTCAAAAATTCAAAAGGCATGTTAATAAAAATATTCATTTTTTTTAATAAAAGTTATTTATAACATTTTGTGGATCATTAAAAAGAATATAAAATTTGGAAATTATTCTTTTAGTTTTAAACAAACTTTATCAACTTTATTTTTTTTCCCTACAACCCAAAACACCAAAAAATGTAATTAAAAAAAATTAATAAAACTTAACAATGATTAATTGGACCAATTAGGAAAATAGTTTATTGTTGATAATCTAAGGTTATTTTCTTTGCCGAAATTACAATTTTGTCCACCTAAGACATATTATCAAATAAAAAATTATTAGCAAAATCTAAGAATTAAATTTCTATATATGCATTGTTATAAAATAATAATAATAATTAAGATACAATTGCAAAAGGTAAAATATGTCACCCATCCGATTATTTTTTGTTTGACTAACCTTTGCTTTTCTATGAATAAATGGTATTATAGAGTACTTCTAGTACAATTATTAAGAGTACTTTGTCCACATTAAAAGATTAAAAAGAAAAAAAAAGTAGTAAAGTCTCATAGTTTAACATCTAAATTGGTCACTATAAAACATCAAATTCTAACTTGCAAAACAACTAATTATTAACCCAAATCAAATCAAACCAATTAATGAGATAAAGGAAAAGAATTTGTGATTAGGAATCGGAATACCAAACTACCTTAATATGCATAAAAGTTGATACAAATTTGCCAAAAAGATAAACAAATGTATGTGACAATTAATTCAACAATAATAAAAAGAACCATTAGTAGAAGAAAAAAAGTGGTTGAAACAATAAAAAAAATCCACCAAAAGAGAAACAAAATTGGAGAAAGAGAGTGAGTATTGGCCTTTTTGTCGTGGACAACTTGGGAGGAATAGGGGAGAGAGGTGGAAATGAAGTAAAAAGAAATTTATAAGAAAATTAAGATGAAAGAGGAAGGGTAGAAGTAAATAAAAGGTTGAACAAAGTGAAACTGTAGAATTTAAGATGATATAAAGGAAAAAAAAATTTAAAATCTAAAGCGAATCGAATGAAAATATTTTTAAAAATATTTATTGGAGGGGGTGAAAGATTGAACTAAAAGACAATGGTTGGAGAAGATGAAAAGTTGAACAAAGGAAGAATTGCAGAAAAAAAAAAAAATGTAGTGCGTAAAGAGCTTTATAAAATTTATTACAAGACTTCCATTACTATATATATTATAGACATGTATAGATTTTGTTTTTGGTTTTAAATTTTTCATTATTTAGTTATAAACATCTAAATTAAAGTAGATGAATATGTAAATGTAAAATTATACGTAATGTTAAAATAACTCAAGATGAATGTGTAAAGTCAATAATCTATTTTTATATTTTTTGTAAAAAAAATCAGAATAAAAAATAAATTCTATATTAAAGTAGATGAATATGTAGAGCCAAAATTATATGTAATGTTAAAACTGTCCAAGATGAATGTGTAAAGTCAATAATCTATTTATATATTTTTTGTAAAAAGGAAAAAAGAAAAATAGTAAGAAAAATAATATTATATGGCCAATGATGTAACGATGAGATGGCACAACAGGAGATTAGCAGCAACAAATGTTACACTTCAAGTTTTAGATATATATATATATATATATATATATATATATATATATATATATATTTGGTTTTGATTTGGGAAGACCCTGTTTTTAAAGGGCTTGGTTTGGAGCTATATTTGGTCATCAATTTTTTGATGTGGTAATACTGATGCTACCACATCACTTTAAAAAGTCACATTATTATTGTTCCTTTAGACTTGTATAAAATAAAAAAAATAAAAAAAAATAAAAAAAACAAAACAAAATAGTACTCATTTGAAACTTAAAATATTACTGGACCAAAAACACTTGCATGATAAACCTTAAGGGCTAATGGTGTATTTTAGCCTAAATTATAATTAAAGTTACTTTTACACAAAGAGAGAGAGAGAGAGAGAGAGAGAGAGAGAGAGAGAGAGAGAGAGAGAGAGAGAGAGAGAGAGAGAGTGTGGTAATCTTGTTACTTACATATATTTGAGGGTAATTCTAACGTACCCCTTTTTTATGGGGGGGTACGGTACTCATTAGTCGGTAACTTACTATACTAGATTACCAAAATACCAAATTTGGTGGTACCATTCTGACATTATGTAGTACCAACATCACATATGACTGTACTTTTATTACATTCGGCGGTTCCCTTTTTTTTTTCTCTCACATTTAATGGTTCCACTGTCACATTAGGTAGTACCAACATCACATTTAATCGTACATTTCTCATATTCGGAGGTATTTTAATTTTTTCCTTACATTTGACAGTTCCATTGTCACATTGGGCAGTACCAATATCACATGTAACTGTACTTTTATCACATTCAGTGATTCCTTTATTTTTTTTTTCTCACATTCGGCGGTACTTTAATTTTTTTTTCTCACAGTTGACAGTTTCATCTTCACATTGTGCAGTACTAACATCACATGTGACTGTACTTTTGTCACATTCGGTGATTTTTTTTTTTTTCACATTTGATATTTTCACTATCACCTTTTATAGTACAAACATCACATTTGATTGTACCTTTCTCACATTCGGTGGTACTTTAATTTTTTCCTCACATTTGACAGTTTTATTGTTACACTGGACAATACCAATATCACATGTGACTATACTTTTGTCATATTCAATGATTCTCTTATTTTATTTCTCACATTTGATGATTCCACTATCACATTAGATAGTACCAACATTACATTTGATTGTACATTTCTCACATTTGGTGGTACTTTAATTTTTTCTTCACATTTGATAGTTCCATTGTTGTCGCATTAGATAATACTAACATTACATATGACCATATTTTGTCACATTCAATGGTTTTTTTTTACTTACATTTGACAGTTTTATCGTCACCTTTAGTCATATGAACATTAAATATAAGCGTAGCCAATCCAATCCAATCTTACCGAATTACCTAATAATCGACTAATATATATAACAAAAATACTCATAAAATCTCTAAAATTTCTGAAATATCATTAAATATACTAAAATTACCAAAATGCATTTTAACACTTAAAAATTACCAAAATAACCCCGAAACTTTTAAAATTATTGGAATATCCTTAAAACCTAAAAAATGACCGAAATGACCCTAAAACCTAAAAAATGACTAAAATACTCTCTAAACCTAAAAAATAATCGAAATACCCTTAGATGCTAAAAAATGACCTAAATGACAATGAAACCTAAAAAATGACTGAAATAACCTTGTAACTTAAAAAGTGACAGCAATGCTCTTAGAACCTAAAAATGACTGTAATGCACCTTAAATCTAAAAAATGACCGAAAAACCCATGAAACCTTAAAAATGACTGAAATGACCTTGAAACCTTAAAAAATTTCAAAATACCCTTGAAACCTATAAATGACCAAAATACCTCACAAAAATTAGAAATGACCAAAATACCCCCCAAACCCCCAACAATTAATGGAATATCCTTAGAACCTAAAAAATGATCAAAATATCCTTTGAACCTGAGAAATGACCGAATGACCATAAAACCTAAAAAATGATCAAAATTACCCTAAAACATAAAAAAAATGATTGAAATAACCAAGAAACCAAAAGCAATGGCCAAAAATACCCCATAACACTTGAAAATGACCAAAATACATTCAAAACCCTTTACTAATTTTTCTTTATTTTTTAATCCTTTGCAGTGGACAAAGTACTCTTAATAGTTGTATTAGAAGTACTCTATAATAACATTTATTCAAAAAAAGCAAAAGCTAGTCAAACAAAAATAATCGGATGGGTGACATATTTTAGCTTTTGCAATTGTATTTTAATTATTATTACTACTATTTTATAACAATGCATATATAGAAATTTAATTCTTAGATTTTGCTAATAATTTTTTATTTGATAATATGTTTTGAGTGGACTAAATTGCAATTTATGCAAAAAAAAAAAAAAAAAAAAAAAACCTCAATAGATTATCAACAACAAATTATTTTTCTAATTGGTTCAATTAATCATTGTTAAGTTTTATTATTTTTTACTTAAGTTTTTTGGTATTTCAGATTATAGGGCAGTAAAAATAAGGCTTGGAAAAATTTATTTAAAAATAAAAGAATCATTTTCAAATTTTATATTCTTTTTAATGATTCACAAAATTTTATAAATAACTTTTATTAAAAAAATGAATATTTTTGTTAACTTGCCTTTTGAATTTTTGAAATTTTTTTTATTGTTTTCATTTTTGAACGGTTTTAGACCCCTTAAAACACAACCAGATTGGTTAGCCTAGATTAATTAGCCAAGTTGTTACTTAGTCAAATTATGTAATTCTAGGTTAAAACAATTAAATAATCATATCAAAATAATAAAGCAGTGGAATAATAAAAGACACAATGATATGATCACCCAGGAAACCACACGGTAAAAACCTGGGGAGGATTTGACCTAGCTATCCTCAAGGTAAACCTGAATCCACTATGCGAAAGAATTGAAGTTCATACAGAACGACTACAAGCTCCCCGCTTGACTTCCTAATGCTACCCACCAGTAGAACTTACTGACACGACCACGTGCAAGCTCCGAATCCACGGACTCCTTCTTTCTTGGATTCTTCAATCAGCTACAAGCACCCACGCTTGATATTCTTTAAGCTTCAATGGTAACAACCAAGTTGATCATCAAGATATTGATACTATTTCTAACTTGAAAACCCTAAGCTTTGTGTAAAGGAAAGCTCCTCCAGATCTCACAAGAGATTTACACAAAACAGCAATGTATGAGTAACAATACAATTGGAGCAACCCTAAAAAACGTGGCTAGGGTTTAGTTTATATACCTAGGGTAAAAACATAAAACCCTAAACGTTTAATGAAGTAGGGCTGAGTTGGAAATTCTGCAGAATAATCAACCTGTGCGATTTTCAATCGATCGAGTCTATTCTTCGATCGATCGAGCCAAGCCGAAAGTCCCAAGTACTTCTGCAGCCACTCGATTCCAACTTTACAATAATAAACCAACTTTGAGCAAGCCTAAACAAGACTAAATGCATTGTTTTGATCATGGTTTGCCAACATTACAAATTAGAGTTCTAAATACATAAAATCCTAAGACCTTAGAACCTAACAAACTCCCCCTTTGGCAATCCATGACAAAACCCTAATAAGCTCAAAGTTTTACAAGTAAAAAGCCCTTTACAAAGATAATGCTCATAAACTTCAAATTCAACCCTAACTACTATCCATCGGTTGCAAGTGTAGACAGCAGCTTAGTTGAATCAACCTGTATATTCTTGAAATACTCAACAAACGCATAAACGCATGTGTGACAGAAAATAGTAAAACAACAGGTATAACATTCTTGTAAGATTCACACAACACAAAATAAAGACATATATGAATGATCAACTCATAAATATAAATCAATAAGCAGTGAATTACAAATCAACAAGAATCAATGAGAAAAAAAAACATGTATATCAATCAATGTTACTCCCCCTAATATAAATATCCCCAAAAAATGATATACAAAGTGAAGCACCTAGATACAATCTAAAAAACTCCACAAGCTCCTCTCAAGAAGTAACAAAAAAAAAAAAAAAATTCTCCCCCTAACTACAAAAACTCTCTACAAGTCAAAACTCCACTCCCCCTTTTTGTGACGGAATGCCAAAGGGCAATCAAAGGTCGCCATCAAAAGGAGGTGGTGAGGGTGAATGAAGACGCGCTAAATCGGTTCGGAGAGCATGAATCTCATCTAGTAAGTCCACCAAAATCTGACCATGAGCCGCTTGAACGGTCACGACAGTCTCCAGAGTACGACGAACATCAAAGTTGGTCGAAGGAGGTGGAGGAACATCAGCAGTAGCAGCAGCATCATCACCAACTGGATCAGGAACATCCTCACCAGCAATACTTGTAGAAGAAGAAGGAGGAGGTGCGCTACTAGATGGCTCAGACCTAGGGTGTTTAGAACTAGCTCGAAGATGAGCGGCCCTCTGTCTAAGAAAAGATGCACCTATGGGAGCTATCACATGAATGGGCTCAGAGGAAGGGAAGTCACTAAGTTCAAGATAGAGCAAAATCCTATGAATGAAAATAGGATGAACAAGAGCATGTGAGGTAGATGAACTCCTATAAACATCGTTCAAAGAACGAAGAAAGAGATGAGGAAAACTAATAGGAGCATCAGTAACCAGAGCGTACAAAAATACACACCTCTCAAGAGGAATGGTGTGAACATGAGAAATGGGCTAGATGGAATGACACGTTATCCTAAAGAATAGATAGTGCAACCTGGAGAGCTCAGCAGAAGTGATCCTAGGATCAGAACTCCACTGGACAGAAGTCCCAGTGATGTAAGACAAAACATCGCTCAACTCGGGAGACTCGTCATATGGATAGACATGATTCCTAACCAACGGTACCCCTAGAGCATTAGCCACTACCTGAGGAGTAATGATGTACTCTACGCCTCGTATCCAACTCTTTACTAAAGTGTTGGAATCATAGATGCGGATAGAGATATTCGAAAAGAACTCTCTAATCAAGGCAGAAGGTGGAGGAGGATCAGAAACATCCAGCAAGGGTAACCAGCCTCGACGCTCAAAGTTAGCCCTAATGGCAGGATCAAGTTTATCTAACAGAACAAAACGCTCAGCTTAAATCTTTCTCTTAAGGTTAAGTTTCTCAAAAAGGTCTTGGTTTTTCTCACTCGGAAACCTCTCACGGTCAAATGAAGGAGGGGATGGAGAGGAAGAGGGAATAGTCCTACGGGCTCTAGTCTTCCTAGGCATGATGCTAAGGAAAGGACAGAGACACAAAGAGAAAACCAAAAGAACACAAGAAAACAAAACCAAAGACAGACTGCAAGTTAGCACAAAAAAATAGAATGAAAATCTATATGATGCATGAACAGATGCAATACCATGATGCATGTACTAATGCAGTAAGCAATTAAGTTCAATTGAGATTAAATTGACAAAATTGGCTTGAGCAGGGAATTTCTAATAAAAAAACCCCAAAAATTGAAAACCACTTGAAAATTTTTTAAACAAATTGATGAATTGAGCATTACAAAACATAGCATATAGGTTATAATGCTTAATTTCATCAATACAACAAGCCAATTTCATCAAATTCCACCCAATTTAACAAAAGCCCCAAATCGGATCAAGAACAAACCCTAGAATTTTCAATTTTTCACCAAACTCAAAATTGATCAAATTAACAAGCAAGAATCATGTTTATGATGTGTCCCCACAAAAACCCAATGATCAATTGCACAAAATAGGGCATGAATCAATTAGAAAATCCCAATATGCAAAGTCCGAAAATCTCCCTTAAATGCATGAATTTATGCATGAAAACATGAAAATAAAATCAAAAGGAAGGGCAAAAGAGTCTTACCGGCTTGAGGAAAGAGAAACTTTGCAAAAACTTCGGAGGAAAACGACAAAAATCTGAAATATTTGGCTTGCCTCGTCGGAGAGAGAAAGAAAAAGTTTGAAAAAGTTTGAATAGTGTTTGAAAATGTCAGATCTGAACTTTTTAAAAAGCTTCTCCACGATTTTCGATCGATCGAAAATTACATTTGATCGATCGAATGAGCCAGTCATTTTGAAACAAACTAGAGCACTTTTTCGATTGATCGAAAAACAGACTGGATCGATCGAAATGGGTAGAGACTCACTAAATTTTGAGAAAAAAACCAGTTTTGAAAAACACAAACCTTATTTTGAAAAACAACTCCTCAAAGCATTAAACAAGGAAAGCAAAATGCATGAGTATGAGATGGAATGCTTTTTCAAAAACCCAAATTTTTAATCCCAAATTATGTCAAAAACAAGTTTCAATCATTCTCCCATTGAATTTTCTCAAGCAACAAAAATGTTGTGCACAAATCTCAAGATATTTTCAAACTTGGTTGGTCAGACCAAAAATACACACACTAGCATGTACAGTGTTTAACAAAGAGTAACATGTGTAGTGTGTGATACTAGTAAAAAACTTGAGATACATGTGAGGTGATATGTGAATAGCAATCAAACACAAAGTCTACACAATTCATCACATAGAATTTAAAAGAGACTATCACCTAAAGAGTTACATCCTATAACTTCCACATCTCCTAGAACAAAAGCTTGCAATCATGTAAGTTTCTTGCATTTTTGCCTCTTATTTGTATGAAATGGCATTCAGCCTAATAGTACACACCGGTTTGAATTAAGTGAATTGGCATCAAGTCTAATAGTACACACCAGTTTTAATTTAATTTAAGGCTACACCTTATGTTTTTTTTATGTATGTGCTACACTTTCTCGAGCACACAATCTTATGATATGCACTAAGGTGTTCATGATTGGCTAGTGAACAGTGGTGAGATGGTTATTTATGCCTTTCTCAAAAGAATCAAGTCCGACAGTCAAATAACATATGACTTCATGATTAAGACAAAGTGATTAAAAACCACACACATCTTTCCCACACAACATGCATTACAAAGTTTCAACTAGTCAAGTGCAATGAATAAGTTCATCAAAGTTAAACAAGGTACATAGGACATGACATGTGTAAAAAGATAGACCAACGTTGTTTTTCAAAAATCAAGAAACATAGTGTCAAACATAATTTTTGCTTTCTCCTTTTCTCCCTTTTTTTTTTTAAAATTTTTTATTTAAGAGAAAACAAATAAATTCTAGAATAAAATGCATGAATGTAATGCAATGCAAATCCTAGAAACACAAAAAAAAAAAAAAAAAAAAAAAAAAAACACAAAAACCAAAGAACTATGGTCACAAAGGAATGAGCAGTGAAGCACAAGGACCATGTCAGAAAGACTCAATTAGGTCGAGTCTTTTGCATCCAAAACCTTTTAGATGCATCACGAGCATTGGAGTTCTTATTCACATTCGAGTGATTTCCAACTCCAGGATTGGAATAAAGGTTCAAAACCTTTACCAATTCACCAATAAGTGTCATAGGATCTTGTGCTTGAGACACAAACACTTTTGGTTTATTTGCTCTCTTAGCAGCTTGAAGCTTGTGCTTGAAGCTTACCACAAAAATGACACACCCAAGCAGGTTTACCATGCATCTTGTCCTTAGAAAGTGTAGGTTTAGTTTCTCTCAGATCAACCCTATTCTTCTTAGGAGGTGAAACTTCTACAGGTTTGATTACCTCACTCACAGGTGGTTTGACAGTTTCACTCACAACCTCACTCACCGAAGGTTTAGAAGAAGAAGAAGGAACGAAATTCGTGGAATGCGGTGCAGAGTCAAAGATGCTTTCAACATAACCTAATCCAGATTTATTAGAAGGATACTTTTGAACATTCAGCATGTGATCAAGTTTAGAACTAGCAGATTAGTAACAGATAAATCATATTCCAAAGTTTTAACTTTATCAAGCAAAAGCATGTTCTCAGATTTAACATTGTTCAAAAGATCATTAGCATCAAACAGTTTAACAAGCAAATTTTTCTTTTCAAGCTCAAGAGAATCAATTTTCTTCAGGCCAAGTTCTACATTCATAGCATCCCTAGCAGCAATTTTGCAGAGTTTATTGTAGGCCTCTTGAAGATCTGCATCCTCAAAGAGTTCCCCATCAGAAGGGTTCTCTTCAACAGATATGCTTTCATTGACTACAATAGTAGCAGTGAAAGCAATGAAGTTTCCATCCTCATCACATCCGGACTCATCATCGGAAACCTCATTATCGCTAAGGGTTACAGCCATAGCTTTACCCTTAGTCCTTAAGAATGTAGGACATTCAGATTTCACATGACCATACCCTTGACAACCAAAACACTGAGGACCCAAAGAATTATTTGAATATTGACCAACTTTTTCTTTAGGGTTTTCAAGGTTATTAACCTTAGTGGGATCATTCTTCCTAAAATTTCTAGGTTCAGCAGTGTATGTACCTCTTGCCTTTCTATTGGTATTTCTAAGAAAGTTTTTGAAATTTTTGGTAAGATAGGCAATCTCTGTAGCAGAGAGCTCATCATCAAATCCACCACCATCAACTGACTTAAGAGCCATTGATTTGGATTTGTTCACTTTAGGTAGGTCAGACTCATAGGACTGAAGAGATCCTACAAGCTCATCAACAAGGATGGAGTCCACATCCTTACTTTCAGTGATGGCACTCACTTTGGGTCTAAAGTCTTCAGTTAAAGATCTAAGAATCTTCCTAACAATTTTAGGTTGAT
This sequence comes from Quercus cerris, assembly GCA_963669245.1. Classification (NCBI taxonomy): domain Eukaryota; kingdom Viridiplantae; phylum Streptophyta; class Magnoliopsida; order Fagales; family Fagaceae; genus Quercus; species Quercus cerris. Next base: position 22,970,552 of record OY770008.1, on the reverse strand, counting down.
CATAGATTTCACCCAAATTAAAAGCAGAATTGACAATATCATTTAATTTAGCATAGAATTCATCAAAAGATTCATCATCAGACATTCTAATGCTTTTAAATCTAGAAGTCAATTGTTGCAATTTATTGATCTTAACTGTCTTAGTGCCTTCATGCACAGTTTGGAGGATTTTCCAAGCAATATGAGCAACCTCAACATTAGAGATCCTCTTAAATTCCTCCATGGAAACAACATTGAAGATGACATTCATAGCTTTGCTATTGAAGCCAGCTGCTTCTTTTTCAGAAGTTTGCCACTCACTCACAGGAGTAGTGGGCTTCTCCCATCCGTACTCAACGGAATTCCATACTCTCTCATCAATGGATTTTAGGAATGCTTTCATCCTTACTTTCCAATAAGCATAGTTGTTCCCATCAAAGTGAGGAGGAATAAACAGAGAGTGTCCATGCTCTATGACAACAGGGGTCAAGGATCAGCTTAGAGATCAAGAAATCTCCAACAAAAGAGTAACCCACTCTGATACCACTTGAACGGTTTTAGACCCCTTAAAACACAACCAGATTGGTTAGCCTAGATTAATTAGCCAAGTTGTTACTTAGTCAAATTATGTAATTCTAGGTTAAAGCAATCAAATAATCATATCAAAATAATAAAGCAGCGGAATAATAAAAGACACAATGATATGATCACCCAGGAAACCACACGGTAAAAACCTGGGGAGGATTTGACCTAGCTATCCTCAAGGTAAACTTGAATCCACTATGCGAAAGAATTGAAGTTCATACAGAAGGACTACAAGCTCCCCGCTTGACTTTCTAATGCTACCCACCAGTAGAACTTATTGACACGACCACGTGCAAGCTCCGAATCCACGGACTCCTTCTTTCTTGGATTCTTCAATCAGCTACAAGCACCCACGCTTGATATTCTTTAAGCTTCAATGGTAACAATCAAGTTGATCATCAAAATATTGATACTATCTCTAACTTAAAAACCCTAAGCTTTGTGTAAAGAAAAGGTCCTCTAGATCTCACAAGAGATTTACACAAAACAGCAATGTATTAGCAACAATACAACTGGAGCAACCCTAAAAAACGTGGCTAGGGTTTAGTTTATATACCTAGGGTAAAAACATAAAACCCTAAACGTTTAATGAAGTAGGGCTGAGTTGGAAATTCTGCAGAATAATCAACCTGTGCGATTTTCGATCGATCGAGTCTATTCTTCGATCGATCGAGCCAGGCTGAAAGTCCCAAGTACTTCTGCAGCCACTCGATTCCAAGTTTACAATAATAAACCAACTTTGAGCAAGCCTAAACAAGACTAAATACATTGTTTTGATCATGATTTGCCAACATTACAAATTAGAGTTCTAAATACATAAAATCCTAAGACCTTAGAACCTAACAATTTTGGTACCACAAAATTTATATTTATGATTTATGATTGTTCCTATAATAAATAAAAATATAATTGTTTAAATTTATATTTATGATTTACTATTGTTCCTAAAATAAATAAAAATATGATTATAAAATATATTACTCTTTATTAAATTGGTCCTAATTGTAAAAAACTAAATTTAATGAGACTACCTTAAAAAAAATTATCATGTGCAATGCACGGGTTCGTGGCTAGTTGACAAGATAATGACTAAATATCTTCCATCATAGCTAACTAAAAAATGTCTTCCCAACTCTTTCCAACTAAAATATTTAAGAGAGAGAGAGTTACCCAAAATACATGGGTTTTTTTTAACAACATTCAAAATCTCAAACTAAAAAATTGTTTCAAAGTGGATCTTTTTTACTCTTTTTTCTTTGGCAAGGCTCAATTGCATAACTTATTGATACCAAATGTTGACGTGTTGTTGTGCAATAGGAGAATTCATCACTTTTCTGCTTCCTCAGTCATAACTTCAACTGCATCATCCATATATTTTGCAGCAACTCTAGAAGCTCTATCCCTCCCACACAACAAGATGTCAATGTCCTCCAATTATCAATAACTTTGTTTTTATAAGCACAAGCTTTTGTATTTTTCTAAGGAGAAAAAGAAGAAGTAATGAGTTAAATAAAATAAATTGGACAATAAAATAAAGGAAAGGGGAAAAAATAAAATAAAAAGCAAGGCATTATGTGATGATTGTATTAGTGATAAACTTATGTAGAAATGAAAGGCAATATGTATTTGCAGAATTTTCTCAAAGCAATCTTTAAACACATGGACAAAACTTATTATAGCTTGAAAACTGCAATACCAGGAAGTAGTCAGCACACTGCCATATAGTTGAGTTAGCCCTGGGAAGTGTCATTCAATTTGGGTAGATCATAGCAGATACAAAGTCTATAGTTTTTTATTCCAAAATTTTTCCATAAGATTATGAGTTACCAAAGATGAAAGTTGTCTATTTTTTGTAAAATTAGATCACAATCCATGAAAATATAGTCATAAAGGAAAGAATAGAAGTGTCATTCTTTTCTCTAACTAGTTAAGACTTTTACTTTAAACCGATAGAAAGACGGAGAGAGCAAGTAATTGAGGCTGTCAACAAGAGCAAATAGGGAAAGCTTGGGCAGGGAGTTGATCAGTGGTTTGATTTAAAGAAGTTCTCTTTTCTAATGTTATAGGAGTTGAGTGTATTTGCTGTTAATAGAAGTGGGGTCTTACCCTGTCACTGATATTTGCGTGTTTCTAGGGAGCTTTATGTTATTCCTATGATTATTGTAAATCTAGTCTCTGTAGAGTGCTGTATAGAGAGTGTAGGGTTTATTAAAGATCTATGTGGTTTTGTACTTTGTTTTTTGTTAATAATATATATTTTACCCATAAAGAAAAAAGAGAAAGAAAACAAAGAAGTAAAGAATACTAATGTACTAACAAACCATGTAAATCAGCTATAGCCAGAAAAAGATGATAGAGTGAAATAAATTCATTTAGTTGAATTTACAACTGCTAGCTAACAAAGAACCCATATAATTTACAATGTTGCATTTGGTAAGCTGCAGTTTAGATTAATGCTTTTGAATTTTACTTAGCGTTTGTTTGTGAAAAGAAAGAAGTTTTATTGGCCCCTAAATTTAACAGAATCCCTTCCTCAATTTCACAGTGGCCATAAAGGCTCCTCATCCAATACCCACAAAAAAAATGAAAACCATATCAAATAGATAGAGAGCACTGAAGTCCGAAATACTAACAAAGTAAAATGGAAACAAAACAAACATGGTATAACTAAAATATCTGCATTTACATGGTATAACTATCAACACTTAGAAAAATGAGATGTTCATAAGAGCACACCTTGTTACATAGAGAATTCTAGTAGTTTTCTGCACATCAAAAGGGAATTTATCAAATAAAGCATATAATAAAGATGTTATGACTAAAGTGATAAACACAGAAGGAACACAAGAATTAAAAATAAATTAATATCCTTAAAATTTATAACAAAATATTTAAATGCAAGCATTTTCTTAGCATTCTGTTTGGATTTTGATAATTTATGCAGAATACTAGACATGGTTCTGGTTGAATAGATTACATAAATCATAAATGTTGTATATGCCCAAGACTTAAAAAGACATTTTAATTAACATGCACTCTAATAACAAAGTTCTTATGATCTAAAACATATGCCATAATTCAAATAGGACATTTAAAAATCCAGCCACGTTTACTGCACCAAAAGACATCCAAACTTTTTATACAAATTTATACTCTTATAACTCAAGAGGAAGACCACAGACCTACAAAATGTCACTGCTATGCTGGACTGCATGCAAAATTACAATGTCAATAACAATAACTTCAGGCTCCTGCACCCTAAAAGAAAGGACTTGAGTACCCAATTCGTATATCTAACTTCCAAGTTCCAATTAGTACATTAACTAAGGGTCAATATGTGATAGACAAAGGAACTTCCCAGATTAAAGAAAAATATAATTTATTTCTATTGTAGCCTACCATATTTTGCAAAGTACATGGTAATTCATGGGAGATACAAGAGCCACCCCACTCTGATTGGATGGAACAGGAGTGGCCTTAGAGTTCCTAAGGTTCCAAAACACAATCTCAGGCACCTTATTGTACCTGTTCTCCCTAAACTTTATGTGATGCATGCTGTATGCGTCACCACCTTTACTTAAAAATATAAGGTGACTTGCGAAGTCAACAAAATAAGCACTTGTCATATAAAATGAAGAAACTCAAAAATAATATAGCACTAAGGAATTTTCCTTGAAATCTTAAGCTTGTTCCACCAACCATAGCTTCCGAAGGCTTTAACATCTAGACCTGTACAAACCTTTGATGCAAAAAAAGGAAAAAAAAAAGGGGGGGGGGGGGGGGGGGGAAAGAAGCTTTTAGGCAATGGTTGAATTTAATTGACAAATTTATTCACCTAATCCTCATCAACAAATGAACTAAATTGAGATATGCACAAGTTGCCAAAATCCTCCACAAGGCTTTCTTCCTCAGAATCATGTATAGCTGAAAAAGGAAAGCAAAGCATTCACTAGTATATCAAAAATAGATTAATGAATACTTCCATCAAAATATAATTAAGGATTAAAAATTATGATAACTTGGTACTCCATATAAGTATAACCAATGACGATCACATAACAAAGCTTCTGCAATTTGTGGCAAAAGATAACTCTGAAACTTATCAAGAATGTAGCCACCAATATTTTAGTATGAACTCTTCATATTTCAGAATAAAATATTCAATGCCTATCCTAAACTATATACAATCCACTGAACCACTACACCTGTATACAACTAGGAGAGTGAGGATTCTATTAGCAGGTATCTTTTGAAAGCAAAAGCACTAGACAATACAGTCTAGCAAAATATTGCGTTAAGCTTAAGCCTTTAGACATTTATCTTTTTCTTATATAGGAAGCACAAAGATGCTGACAATAAATTTGATAAATAATATTCACTCCTTCTCCCTCTCCACATTGTTGTTCAACTATCCAACAATGAGAGTAAAATAATCTAGAATGAAGAATTTACTACAACATAAAGTTTATGAGACTTAAATAACTCTTCAAGGCTCAAGGGCCACAACATAAAAGGACAAAAGGATCCAAATTGTAAGGCGTAACCCTTTTCAGAGTTTGAAATGGTGGCAATGGAAATACAAATTCTTCTTGCCTTATATTCTCAATCCTTATTTATCAACCACAATTTACACAATTAACAGAAACCCTAAAAATAAAAAATCAATCAAATATATTGCCTTAATTTATTTACAAATAAAATTACTTAAAACAAAAGAAATTTTTATTAAAAAAAAAAATTAGGAATAGAATAGAATACTTACAACAAATTCAAAAAGCGTAGCAAAAATCTGGATGCTCCTCCAGTATTCTTTTTCCGAAACTCTAAAATTCAAATCGAAATTTTTTTTTATCAAAACCAAAATAAAACGAGACATCTGAATCAAATTTAAAATCAATATGAATCAGCACGAACAAGCTGAGAAATCAATTTGAAAAACCATAGCAAATAAAAAAAAAAATTATCATCTGTGATAGTGGCAGATTATCTGAAGGTGGTGGATGGTGAGCGGTGGCAGTCGGACTCTCACTTTCGTTCTCTGCTTTTTTTTAATTTTTTTTTTCAATCATTCAGTCTTTGTTTCTCTCTTTTCTTTTTGGTTTTGTTTTGCTTTTATATCCTACCCATTTCTACGAGTCTTTTGGCTAAATATTGCTAAAATTAAAACATATTTGCGTTATAGGTACTGTTTGAAGTTATTTGTGAAAATGAGGAGAGAGATTGAATTTCGGCAACAGTGTTGCTGAAATTCAACAAAAAGTAGGAGAGAGAATGAGAAAAAGGAGGAAAGAGAAAAGCCTAAGGTCAGGAACAGTAAATCTTGAATTTCGGCAACAGTGTTGCCGAAATTCATCTACCCAAATTTCCTATGCTGCCCGGATGTGTGAGAAGTGCAATAATGAGTGGGTGCCAAAAAAAAAAAAAATGGTAATTGTGGCAATGGTATTGCCGAAAATGGTAGGGGGGAAAAAAAGTGAATGCGGAAGAATTAAAGAAAAATATATAAAGTGTTACGTACACAATATTTTTATAATATTTTCACAACAAATCACAGGTAACTGGTTATTATTAATTCAAATTTAAATTTAACATTGAGATTACTATTTTAATCCAACAATAACAATAAGTAACAACCTGACACTTAGAATTTGTTGTAAAAATATTATAAAAAAATGTGTGCACTTCATTTCTAAAAAAAAAGAAGAAAAAATTTTCAATTGTGGCAATGGTATTGCCGAAATACCATTGCCACATTTTTGAAAAAAAAAAAAAAAAATCCCACAATTTCGGCAATGGGCAATACCATTGCCACAATTGAAATTTTTTTTTTTTTTTTTTTAGAAATGAAGTGCACACATTTTTTTATAATATTTTTACAACAAATTCTAAGTGTCAGGTTGTTACTTATTGTTATTGTTGGATTAAAATAGTAATCTCAATGTTAAATTTAAATTTGAATTAATAATAACCAATTACCTATGATTTGTTGTGAAAATATTATAAAAATATTGTGTACGTAACACTTTATATATTTTTCTTTAATTCTTCCACATTCACTTTTTTTTTTCTCCTACCATTTCGGCAATACCATAGCCACAATTTCCATTTTTTTTTTGGGCACCCACTCATTATTGCACTTCTCACACATTTGGGCAGCATAGGAAATTTGGGCAGATGAATTTCGGCAACACTGTTGCCGAAATTCAAGATTTACTGTTCCTAACATTAGGCTTTTCTCTTTCCTCCTTTTTCTCATTCTCTCTCCTACTTTTTGTTGAATTTCGGCAACACTGTTGCCGAAATTCAATCTCTCTCCTCATTTCCACAAATAACTTCAAACAGTACCTATAACGCAAATATGTTTTAATTTTAGCAATATTTAGTTAAAAGACTCCATTTCTACCGGTAATAGGTTTACTACTAAACTTAAGTAAACGGTCTGGATTGAAACAATAAAAATAAACAGCTAAGATTTGGGTGGGAATGATGCCCACCTTTTTTTTTTTTTTTTTTTTTAAGAGAAACAAACACATATGAGAGAGGAAAAGATGTTCTAACACAAAAGTATACTACAACTCCACTCAAAAGTCATACCTACTAAAAAAAGGGTTTGGCTTACTTCTAGTACTTTTTTAATTGAAAGTCTTATTTTATTTTAAATATACAATAGCAAGTGGTTTTGAGTTTAATTTAATTAGTAGGTGATGTGGTAATTTCTCATTAAAACAAAAAAAAAAATTTCAGTTAAAAAAGTATTAAAGGTAAACCAAACCCTTAGGTAAGTACATAGAATAACCCTTGATTAGATATAATTAATTTACTTGTGCCAAGACATCTTTAGTCCAATGGTACCCTCTCAAGTTCAAGACCCTGAGATTGAGGTGGGGTAATTTATTATTAGGATAATTTCTAACAATGATTAAAGAAAAGAGATTTATTTTATTTTATTTTTTAAAACAGAATTTGCTGGATCTACGCATAAATTAGTAATTTTAGCCAGCAAAGAAATTCGAGGATCTTGTAAACGGAAATGGTAATAACAATTTCCAATTCCCAACCTGACCATATGGGTACGTATACTCCTTTCATTTGACATAAATAATAGATCATCTGAGAAGTTCGTGACCAAATTAGTCTATCTAACTGTGCAAAGGGTCATTAATGCAGGATTATTGAAGATGAATCAGTTTTTGGTTCTTTAAGCTTTTTCTGAAAGTGTCAAGTACTACTGTATACTGCTCTAGAGAAGGATAACAATGTGCATGTGCATATTATGATGTGACAAAAATGAAATGCAATGTTGGAGAGCCCTGGGAATAGTTTGACCTATAATTCAACCGTCACAGGTCAAGATTGATTTATACTTGTACATTACACACAATGACCCAATTGATGGGTCTTGAAATGAGGTAGAATGCATTGGCAATATTTTAAATATTGGATAGACCGCAAATATTATTTTTTCTTCTTGATTTGTTTCTTGTACTCTATGACACATGTTTATTCTCAAATAACTTGTTCTCTTGAGGTTAGAGCTCTTCTTGTTATTATTGCTTTAGGTGAGTTTATTTATTTATTTTTTAAAATTTATTTTAAAGATAGTTTTAACCTATGGCATTCGCTCTTGATAATAGTTCTTTATAATCAAACTAAGACACCAATCGATTTTTGGTATAGGCGGGGGAATTGAACCCAGATCTCTTATTTAGCCATCAGAAACTTTACTAGTTGAGTTAACTAGAACTCACTTACTTTAAGTGAGTTTGAATGTTTAAACTTGCTAATATTTGATATACACAGTCCCAAATTTGGATCTTGAGAGCAATTCTGTATTCATGCCATTTGTTAGTGTACTTGTGCCCATTATTCCCATGTATCTGGTAATTCTACTAAATTTTAAACACATGTTTGTCCCTTTATACATACGGGGACGGAGCTAGGATTTCGAGTGAGAGGGGGCAAGATACACTCGAACCCAAATGCTTAAAAAATTTTGTTATAACCTAAATTTCATATTGTAGCTCTAGATTAACCCAAAGACAAACATGTTTTTTTATAAGTAGCTTGGATAAAAAAACATGGTTGTCTTTACTTTATAAATATATTTTATAAAGTATAATATGGAAAGTATGTGCAAGTTAGATTATCAAAACTATGTAAGAGAATGAATGATGTGTCTAATAGTACATTTAAGTGAAAAAGCCTAAGAACACACAAAAAATGAGAGCTTTAACACTTTAATGTTGAGAGAAATAGAAAGCATAATATGGAAAGTAAAGAAGGCATGGGAAATATGTGGAAAACCCTTTGGAAGGGATGAAAAACCATGAGTGAGCAAGGGCGAATGTCCCTCACTCTTTAGATCTCTCTATTATGTAAATATGAAGGTCTTTGTACAATGGTGATGTTCTTTCCCAAAGAAAGCCTTTTCTCTCTACCTCACTTTTCTACCAAAACTTTCTAGCCTTTCTCTTAGTTTCTCTAAGTTTTTGCCCTAATGGTTTAGCACCATGTTCCTCTTATAGTACGAGGAATGTTGCTAGGTACATAAGAACAGGTGTCAAACCATGATTCCTCCATTTGAATCCTATTATAGCTATTGTACTATGTAACGGCTGGAGGAGAGAGAAAGTACGCCAATGTTAGGGTAGTGGAACGGAGGGTGGCTTTGCTGTTATGTGGGGAGCAAACCATGGACAAGGAAAGGGACATCAAGGATGCTAGGAGTGATACACGTGTGTTCAATAGTGGACCAGCACAAGCTCAGCCAATAAGGGCTATTCTATAGCATCTGACCATAGGGGGCCACTATCTTCCTTTTGTGCAAGTGCTGGGTGTCCATATCAAGTGCAAATCTCACTCTTCCTTAAGATGGTCACGCCATTGGCATGAGCCAAAGATCCTCTCCTTTAGCTAGCATTTCCTTTCCTTTGCTCACAGTTGCTCCACGTGTAAGGTCTGAATCCAGCCACACTAGCACTTTCACATGCCTTGGCTGGTGGAATGTACACACACACACACACACATAAATGTGTGTGTGTGTGTTTATCCCAAGATTCTTTGGGAAACTTTATCAGACACTTAAGCTGTAATTATCCTATGCTAATGCTTTAAGATAACTTTCATAAATCATTTAGAACCTAGACAGAAACCCACAAAAAGAATCAAAATCTAATAAAAATTTGAAGAAAGAAAGTGTACTTTGTGTAAAAACATGGAAGTATTGAACAAAAATGGAGGATGAAAATTCAAAACTAAACTTTATATATTTTATATTTTGCCTTTTCTCTTTGGGTCGGGGGGGGGGGGGGGGGGGGCATTGCCCCCCCTAGTCCAAGCATAGTTCCATCCCTACATAAATAGTGTGTGTGTGTGTGTGTGTGTACACACTATCTATAAGAGGATTTCCCTCTTTGAACTGGACGTTTATGCGATTTGATAATACCCATAAATCTTACACTTAACACGAAAAAAACTTGAGGACAACCCGATAAAAATATATCTCCAACTCTACTTTAAATGTCTGCAAAATAGGACACTCTCCTACTAATCCATGTCTTCAAAATAAACTTATCCAAAAAAAAAAAAAGCCCCATCGAATGCGCGAGGTGCATGTGAAGAGGCTAGTGTGTGTACACACACACACACACACACACTAGACTCATCACATGTGCTTTGCGCATGCAATAATGCTCTTTTTATTCTTTTTATTTTTTATTTTTTTTTTTGGTTTAGTGTTATAATGTTTAAAAGTGATATATAAATAATCATGTGTCATCCTTAGCAATTTGATGTTCATTATCTAGTCTAGTTACAGTCGTCTTCATGGTCATTTTCAAGGCATCTTCAAGGGATTTTTTCATGTTCACAAGTTACATTCCAACCTCAAGGTTCCATCAAGCCTCCACCTTGAGTTTGAAAGGGAGTGTTAGAGGTATTAGGTTTATGTGTGTAGGCCCAAGAGGCCTAATTCTTAATGTAAACCCATGTATGCCTAACACTAGCTCTCTCTCGCTATTTAAACCCAACTTAGGGTTCATTGTATTAGGACCCAAACTGTGGGGTCCACTTTGGATCCTCAACAAAGTAATTAGGGTTGGCCACAAGCCCCAACTTGTATTTGTAATTCATTCATAAAAAAGTAACTAAATTTTATGTTGTTTTCCGTCCTACAACAACTCTCTTATTTTTGGGTTTGAGATTGGTTGTGAACAATATATACGATGACACTATGCACAAACACAAGTGGAGTTTATTGGTTGTTATGTTTACTTCCCAAAATTTGAATTGAGCCATTGGTTTGTAATTTGTGCCCTTCCTATGGCTAGGGACAGACCTAGGTGGGGGCCCATGGGGGCTTAGGCCCCCCTTGGGCCCAAATTTTTTTTTTAGTAGTTTAATTTTCAGTAAAAAATAAAAAAAATTTATTGGGCCCCTCTTACTTTGTAGCTTGGGCCTCTTCCAAAATAATGAATCATCAACCATGCCCATGTAAATCTTTAAAAAAAAAAAATTGTAAAAAAACAATAGTGTTTTGTGTATTAAGAAATAATAGTGTTTTGTGTCTTTCGTTTTTGTTGGTAGATGATTGCATCTTAATATATTAAGAAACAATGATTTTTGTGTATTTGTCTTTGTTGAAAGTTTCTTAATACTATATAGATGTGTATTTGAATTTTTTTTTATTATTTAGTTTTTCGCTTATCTCCAGCTCCCCTAGCTTGAAATCCTGGGTCTGTTCCTGCCTATGGCATGTGTATTATCAAAGCTAATTTTCTGTAATAATGCCGCCTATTTATGCTGCAGCTATTGCTAAATGTTCTTTCACAGGAGAAACAAAAGAGACGCAACCTGAGCAGCCTCCAGAATTTTTTTTCACCCTGGTAAACCCTGGACTTTTTATCTGTGAAGATGTTCATACTTAGATGTAAAAGTATTTTCTGTTAATGCTATTTGTGTCAACTATTTCTTGGTTATTTAAATTTTCAGGCAACACAAATGAGTCAAGATTTTTCTGTGAAGGCATTGTCTCCCATACGTGACACTAAAAGAGGCAATAGTTCAACTTCAAGCCAATTGGGAGAAGTTCTTCTGGCTAATTGCTCATCTCTTTCTCCCTTTAAGAGTCAATCTTTAATTTTGAAGCGTCCGAGTGATTGTATTAGCAATGAGAAAAAAATTTTGATGTTTGGAAGGAAAAATATACAACATCAAGATCATGAAATAACTTATGTGATTGGTTATTCTATATTAAATGAAAAACCAAGCAAAGAAAAACTTATAGCACCTTGTTCTGCTAGGAAGCGTAAATTATTAAACATAGAAAATGCTGCGATGCAACAAATTAAAGTTTCTCATGATCAGTCATATGGTGCAAAGAAGTTTGAAACAACTGGCCCTTTGGGTATCAATTCAGTTAATCTTGAGAATTTGCAAAATTCTGATGGCATCAGCACAAAAATACTCAATTTGGTTCATCAGTACTGCATAAAGATCAAGGAAGTTCTCAAGAGAAGCAAGCTCAGTTTTTCAGGCAGAAGAACAAAGGTGTTCAGTCCAACCCTGTGCCCAGTGGTAACGAGGAATCCAGGGGATCTGCTTTTCTGATTCAGGTGAAGTGTTTTGACAATATATAGTAAATTATTTAGTTTATGTGATTGTTCCTTTGTTGTAAATGAGAAATATGTGGCAAGAAACTGGACAGGAGGCTGGCTTCTAGCACAAAAAGAAGAGCTTCCACTTGTTAACTGCAGAATAATTGAACTTTTACATGGTTATTACTTATTGGTGACTTGAAATGTTTCTGATTATATGCCATTTTGTCATCATTTTCTGTGATACTTCTAGAATCTTCCCTCCCTTCTTTGCATGCCTCCTAAAAAAGCATTTCTCTAATGCAAGTGGTTTTCTTGTAATTTTGCATTGGATGCCAGAACTATATTAAAGCAGTCATGTTTGTTTGCGTTTCTTCTCTGAAACCAATGAGCTAGAGGCAATTCTTTGACTCACCAAGTTTTTTGTATTACTTTCATGATTAAAATTTCAATTAAGAAATTGGTTTTGGATTTTGTTCAAACCTATGCCTACAGGTTAAAGAGAAGCTTAGTGCATATAAAAAATTTGTGGAATTTAGAAGGCACTTAAGTCTAAAGAAATGAAGATAAGTCAAGTTTTACAATCCATTGTGAGATTATTCTCTGGACCAGAGAGGCTTCATCTTCTTGGAAGGTACTCATTGCTATTTGATTTTAATACTATTGGCGGCAATTTCCTATGTGGCTATGCATCTAAAATTTGACTTGAAGGCTGAGGGTTCTTCATAAGATAGTACTTTCTATTAATGCCATGATTGACATTGATTATGGATGCTATTATTGATGGCATAGGTTGGGTGCTTCATTCAGATACTAGTGTAAATAAAATTCTTTTGGGTTACGATATTGATATTTAAGGACAAAAAAATTATTTACCCTTTCATTTGTGTATTATGCTTTCTAAATGTTGCTAATATAGCATGATTGATAAATGTTTAAGCCTGAAAATGACAGATGTGACACCTTTTATTTGTTGTTTTTCTATTACATTATGCATAGAATGTCTCCCCTTCCCCCAGTCTTTTTTGAAAATTGAAATACCCAAATTTATCTTCTTCATACATTTTGTTTCTTATATTCAATAATTGTAGCATTTCTGCTCTCACCCTTGCTATCATCATTGTGAACAGGTTAATTAAAGGACTATCTTCCTGCAAAGTATCATTCTCTGTATGAGCAGCATCTTGTAACAAATAATGACAAACTTTGATGTGCAGTATCGTTCTCTGTATTTTATCCAAGTTTCTAGAACAATATATGAGAGGGATTGGGTATTAGCAGGATAAAGGTTGAGTTTTTCAATCTTGAAAATTCTGGTATCTCTTGAAGGGGAAAGGTTAGTATTTTGCTTTTCATGTATACGGTGCAGCTCAAATAGTCAGACAACCTTAGAGGC